>OZ023210.1:45327726-45465155 GCA_963995525.1 Escarpia spicata
GGAGAGAGAGACGGAGAGAGACGGAGAGAGAGACGGAGAGAGAGACGGAGAGAGAGACGGAGAGAGAGACGGAGAGAGACGGAGAGAGACGGAGAGAGACGGAGAGAGACGGAGAGAGACGGAGAGAGAGGGAGAGAGACTACTTGAGAGTGAGTAGTAGGAGTGTGGTGAGATTGAGAATGGGCGAGAGAGATTGACTATTTTCATACAAATGCTATAAAATGTCAGCGGCAACTTTTTATATGGCTAAAACCGAAGCTAAACAAAAAAATTGTAAACAAGTTGTAATTCAAATAATATTGGTACAAGAATATGATACCTTGAACAAAAAATGTAGTTTTAAATTACAGACTAAGTCAGAGATAAGGTCATCCGTGGGTGCTATGTGTGTGTGTGTGTGTGTGTGTGTGTGTGTGTGTGTGTGTGTGTGTGTGTGTGTGTGTGTGTGTGTGTGTGTGTGTGTGTGTGTGTGTGTGTGTGTGTGTGTGTGTGTGTGTGTGTGTGTGCGTGCGTTCATGCATGCGTGTGTGAGTGGTGGAACTGGCATGGGAGTTTGTTACATAACATGACTGACCATTCCCACCAAGTCGTTAACTTCATTGTAAAGGCCTGCCATCTCTCCCAGGTGCACTGGTTTCCATCTTATCATATTTATGCATCTTTATTATTTGTATGCAATTTAACGCTCTGAATACTGTCAAAAGCTGTTCAAAGCATAAAGACAATATCAGCGATACACCCATAGAAAAAGGGAAATGGGCAGACTGGTAAACAGAATCTACACTGACCATCTACCACAATAGGTGAGGTGATGTGTCACCTTATGATGTTGATTGATGACAGGTTATAAAGGTTTCGATGAGAAATATCACCTGTCGATCGGATCACCAATGTGATATGTATCACAGGTGCAGCGGTTTATCGGAGTGAGCCATCAATGGCGGGGTGAGAGAGAGGGTGGATACTAGACAGGGGTCAGAATACATATTAAGTGAAACCTATAATTACAGGAGTGCCACACGAAAGAAGGGACAGTCACCAGCCTGTCTTGTGGACAGTTCCCGCTCCAGCGACCACACAGGCTGCGATAACCTGGACCGCCACCCACAAGATTAAACAGGAATTGCCGCACCATTTAATCGCACTGCCATGAGCCGGGCAGGTTGGAGGGATACCTGAACTGACATGTGGAAGGGGGAGGATATGGTAGAAGTGCTAGTCTCACCTTGAATGACATCGAGCCTGTCTTGCAGCCAGGCTTCAGACACTGAGGACAACAGTCCTTGGGGGACACCCGTAGAATCTCGCCCTACAAGTAGAATAAACATAGTCTCAGTCTCTACATTCAGCGTGTTGATCATTAACTCACAGTGGTTGTTTTTACATAAAGCTAAATGATCATTTATTTTCCAAAGCTCAGGATATGTTGTAGAGTTGTGGGTGATTGTTTCCTAAATTGTAAGTGAATAAAGCTAAAAGATCATTTATTTTCCAAAGCTCAGGATATGTTGTAGAGTTGTGGGTGATTGTTTCCTAAATTGTAACTGAATAAAGCTAAAAGATCATTCATTTTCCAAAGCTCAGGATATGTTGTAGAGTTGTGGGTGATTGTTTCCTAAATTGTAACTGAATAAAGCTAAAAGATCATTCATTTTCCAAAGCTCAGGATATGTTGTAGAGTTGTGGGTGATTGTTTCCTAAATTGTAACTGAATAAAGCTAAAAGATCATTCATTTTCCAAAGCTCAGGATATGTTGTAGAGTTGTGGGTGATTGTTTCCTAAATTGTAACTGAATAAAGCTAAAAGATCATTTATTTTCCAAAGCTCAGGATATGTTGTAGAGTTGTGGGTGATTGTTTCCTAAATTGTAACTGAATAAAGCTAAAAGATCATTTATTTTCCAAAGCTCAGGATATGTTGTAGAGTTGTGGGTGATTGTTTCCTAAATTGTAACTGAATAAAGCTAAAAGATCATTTATTTTCCAAAGCTCAGGATATGTTGTAGAGTTGTGGGTGATTGTTTCCTAAATTGTAACTGGATAAAGCTAAAAGATCATTTATTTTTCAAAGCTCAGGATATGTTGTAGAGTTGTGGGTGATTGTTTCCTAAATTGTAACTGAATAAAGCTAAAAGATCATTTATTTTCCAAAGCTCATGATATGTTGTAGAGTTGTGGGTGATTGTTTCCTAAATTGTAACTGGGTAAAGCTAAAAGATCATTTATTTTCCAAAGCTCAGGATATGTTGTAGAGTTGTGGGTGATTGTTTCCTAAATTGTAAGTGAAGCACTATGCCTACCCAGTGAGAGACAGTAAACAATGACCAGCATTGTTGATCTCATCTTTCTCCCTCAAGTTCAGAGTGTGGCTGGCCTCAATATGGGTCTTAATAATAATACATTTCTCATGTAAAACCCCATCCAAATAATTGTTCTGAGGCACTGCACAATGAGCATTAATTCAAAATGGTTATCCTTTTTTGTGTACACACAGATGATGAATTTTTAATAAAAATATCACTGGTTACAACATAATTTTGTTTAAATAATTGTCAATTTTTTCTCTGTCAGTGGTATCGTTAATTTTCAATATTTGTTTTAGCAAATAAGCACTTCATGTACAAGTGAAGACATGTTCCTGTATTTAAATAGTGTGGTGGGAGTGTTTGTTAATGTAACTGGGTGTACCAAACAAAATAACTCCTAAAAGCATATGCTGATAATAATGATTTGTTTACATATGTAGGGTCTTGATTTTCAAGTAAAGAATTCTATACATTGAACATACTAGGAGAGTTCTATTCAGAAATGCAATCTTACATTCCATAGTAGTTATAGTTTGTATAAAACCGAGTCTGTTGCTACTTACGATTAAACAACAGCCATTTCCTCCACGGTTCTGGGAAAAACCGCGAAAACAAACCAAAGATAACAATTTGTGTAAGGATATAACGTTCAGCTGTTCGCAATCGCGTGGCCCCCTGGTGGTATATCACACCCTGCGCTGGCACAGCTTTCAACACACCCTACTCGTACTACCAGGTACATGGCTGACAAGGGGGTCAGGGAACAGTCCACCTAACAGCAATCTTAGCAGAATTACACAACTTCTCACCATAGACAAGTTTACCTCAATTTTTGTTTGTTTAAAGTGAAGTAAAACATCAATACAACATGCACACATGCGCGCATGATGCATGCTCAAAAATACCTGCAGCTACAAGGCGGATTTGCTCACGTATATCCTCCCATAACTCCCCATCTCTTCAAGGACACAGCTAATCTGAGAGCTAAATGTGCATCCACGGAACTCCTTAAAGGACAATAAATTCCTCACTGATTTTGTGGGACTATGTAACTTTTCTCAAGAGAACGCCTCGCAATCATAACTGTCATGGGAATATGTCCACCTATATGGCTGTATTACTTGGGAGCAGCAGGAGGAACTTATTGGGAGCTTCCTATTGCTCCTGACAGGGCCGGCTGGAGGATGTCTGTGGGTAAAGGGGAACTGAAGACAGCTGGGCTTGTAAGTGGGAGGTCTGACAAGTGGGGTGGAAGGCAACTAGCCCCTCCTGCCCACAGTCTGGGTGCCCTCTAGTCAGTGCCAGTGTGATTGCGCCATAACCATTCCACTCTTCCACCTGTGCAACGAATGCTGGCACCATAAAATAGTACATTGCAACTTCACTATTAAGGTAATCTTTGGCACTGAATAAAAGTGACCTGAATAGCAAGGTTACTGTATTAGGTGGACTAATAGCCACTACTTTACTGTACGTAGAAATAATTTTGGACTATCCTAAGATGATCTTAATTGCGAGGTGGCTGTATTACTGAAGTGGCCATAAAGGGAGATCTGTAATCTAAAAAATAATTGTAAATTTTTCCTGTTGGAACAATAGTTGAAAATTCTTTGCCAATTTGGAAAATTACTATTTCTAACAGTCCCATCTGTTTTATAAAAATTATTAGTAACACCTACTGTATGTGATAAGTTAGCCAAACAGTTAAGTATATGACTAGTTAGAAATATTGTTCCTTACACAATCACCTAAGATGAGACTGTGACACAAAGTAACAACTGGTACATGATGATATACATTACTGATATAATTAGGTTAATTTCACACTTATATGTAGAGAGGTCTTGCATCTTGTCATACAAGGCCGTCACAGAATGCCATGGATTTTGCTTAGTCATGACAGATGGAAAATTTAACAGCAGTGTTTGTTAATTTAAACTGTTTATTAAAAAACACTTTTCCAGCCACCTTTCTTGCATCAAGTTAATAAAATACATGACAGCTATCTATCCACAAACCAGTAGAGAAAAATAGCGCAAAAAGAAAACAATTTCAGGCCAAATACCAAGACCAGTAGACTAGAGGTAAAAAAGGAGAACAGCCATATATAAAATTGCTTTGAATATTGTTTAATGTAATATTTCTGAAAATGTGATTTGTATTAAGCCACTATAAGAAGGCTTTATAGTTTAAAACGAATTTGTAACAAAATATTACTATAACCTAAAGAATTGTTACAAATGATGTTGTATTGTAGCTGCATGCTCTGCTTTCTCATGCCAACTGCAACATCTGTAATTACTGTTCCACTAGACCTGAATAATAGTCCACAGACCACCCATATCCATCATTAATTTTGTACACATATTCTCACACCAAAGCATTGTCTGGACGACAATGATAAACCAGGTTCACAGTTCAGCAGACGCTCAGTCATAACAGACTGCACTTATTGGCCCTCTCAAGGCGGCTAAGTGGCAAAGAACAACATCCGAAACACACATACTGCATTTAAGATAGCTGTTTCAACACTTCATATCCAGTCACAGATTTCTCACACCTAATCTTACAACTGCTACAGCATTACATAGGCTCAGCTCTAAGCTTGTCTGAATGCAAATATAAACCATGATCTTCACACAGTTATTGTGATCTACAGTTAGTGTTTCTCTCACTACAATTTTTCACAGCCAATGTAGACCAAAATTAAATAAAACACTTTTATTTATGGATGGTGAGAATCAACACATCAGTGATTATAGTGGCTTACTCTTGTGTAAATATTTGTAATCATGTTATCTACTGTTACTGTGTCAAATTGAGGCTGAAGCATCAGACCAGGGTTCATCTGATGCTGTTTTAAAATGTGATCAATTTTGTTCACTCTACGTAACCTGTGTCTTTCGGAAGACTCTGAAAGCCACTGGTCTTTTCCACCTGGTGTCGGTACCAGGGAAGGTAAAAGATCCCACGCAGGGAAATAAAAAAAAACTTGCAGACTCACTGAGTCAAAGGTCTTGACCTACAATAACCTGGCACTAATTGCTGCCAAAAACTGGCTGTAATAATTGAATAACCGCATGTGAGCACCTTGTCTAGGCAGATACTTATGCAACACAAGACCACATGACTCTTATTGCTACTGCCGTCTTTTATTGCAAATGTAGGTACGGACATAATTCATGTCTTGCTTTATAAACAGTTTACCTATGCCAGCAAATTCCATGTTTTCCACCAGCACTCCAGGGTATCTGTCATATAACCATGGCTGGACAGACTATAAAAGTGATATTAATTATATTATGATAATAAATTATTTTGTTATAATTTTAATGTTAAAATGTTAATGTTTAATGTTAAAAAATTATCACAAAGCAGGTTTGGCATTAAGGTAGATTCCCACGACATTGTTTTTCACTTGTCAGAGCCATTCCTGGCGATCTGGTACAGATCAATCTCGTACAGATCAATGATGCACTGGTATACCCCCAAGTCACAGCTGCCTGAGGCAGACTAATTCATAGCTTGTTCCTAAGACACTGTCAAAAAAATTGACTTCTTGGTACCGTTATTGTGACATATGAATGAATGGATAGAACAAGATCCCTGGACACCCACTAAAACTGTCATTAAAGAGGCCGAATTATATACACAAAGAAACCCACACCTCCACCTATGACCTCCCACTACTTTCACCAATCTCAACTCCAGTATTACATAAACACTGAAGCTATTCAGCGAGTTTCTGGGGTGCATCCCTTATATAACTCATGATATCAATGTTACACATACTGAAGTATTCCTTTCATATACAGATATGGCTGTCAAGCATAGGTATTTGTATTAAAGCTCATAGCACTTCTAAATGAAGTGCCCTTGGAGGACTCTTCCAGGAATCACAACTACTTCAAGTGTATTAATAATGTGATCGACTGTTTTCAATCAGTATTTATGTTTTTGTTGCCCTCCCTTTCTCCCTCTAGTCCAGGATGATGCTGGATACTAGTCCTCTGCTCTCTTGTTTTCCTTCTCATCCCATCACAGCCCCTGTACAGACGTCTCCACTCTCTCACTTTCATTATCCTCTCCTCTACCAATCCCACCAAATGTCTCCTCCTGTATCACAGTCACAGTCTTTCTTTTCTCCATCTGAGGGCACTCTCTGCTCACCATTCTTCCTCCATTCACCCATGTGTCCAGCCCACCACAACCAACTCCTCACCAGCTTCTTCCTGAGGTTCTCTTTCACACCTCCTCAGTTCCTCCATTCTTTGTTTGTCTTGTAATAAACTTATAAACATATAATTATATCCACCTGTCAGTCTGGATGCATTACCGCGCTGCGTTCATTGTCTGGGGTTGGCACTGTCGGTGTTGATTGATGACTTGGTTTCCTCTCACTTCCGCTGCTCCACTTCTCTCAGGTTTCCACTGTCTTCATCATTTGTTTGCTTCATCTATGTCTAAGACAGGCTGCAGTGGTAAGGGCAGACGCAGTGGACTTGGTAACATTTATTTGTTAACCACATTCGTTGGACAGTTTCAACTAAAGATGTGTGCCGGAAAGAAGGTCTCTTTGAAATGTTTTTTTAAATATCCACTTTTAATGTTGTCCTTTTCGTCCTTTATTTTGACTATGCACTGTGTGGACTTTACATCTTTATGGTGTCAATATGGTAGTCTTTCTTCAAATAACAATGTTCTCAACCACTCTGATATCAATGCATACAGTACAGTACATGTACTGGTGTTTTTTAGGCTAATTATACCCTATCACTTTGCCTGATTCACCTAATATTTGAATACACAGTTGTTTAAACTGGCTCATTTGAAGTTTTACTTCAGGTACTTGCACATAATGGACACAATTTCACACTTTGTTGCAGTGTGTGAAAAAGATGAAAGCATACTAATCTGTGTCAAGTATACTTTATCCAGGAATGTGGATACACAACAGCCTATTTCCATTGAACACATTTAGTTTACCAGGTATATATGACTCATGAGTACCCTAAGTTTAAGTTATATATCTTTGCATAACAACATCCAGATATACCAACCAAGTTTTGTTATTAATAAGTAGTAACTAAAAACATGTTTATAATAGGTTTACATAGGATAGAGTCATCATTTATTGTATGCACACATGTGTGTTTTGCAATGATGTTTTCTATTTAATTCACCTAGATGCCTAACATGCCATGGCCACACCCGGGAGCCTACTGGATTTAATCAGGAATAGATCCAATAAAAATGAATATGGGGTAGGCCTGTTCTTGGTGGAGGGACGAGGGAATGAGGGTTTTTATTCCAGCTGCTTACCCTCTTCTAGTTCCTCTACTACTAGTGTCCAACAACTGGTTCAATGTGCAGGGAACAGAATTATGATTACCAAGTAACGTACTTTAATTGTACTGTCTTCAAACTGATCAACACAGTCAAATTACATGCGACATGCCATTGACCGCCGTGAAGAAGTAGCCTCATACTGCAGCCCTCTCATTGCATGTCAAGTAGCAAGGTGGACATGACATTTGACAAGTGGACTGTGGTCACACAGTTGTAGACTACACCAAAATAAACCAGATCCACACACATCACTGCAGCCTCATACACGAAAGATACTTGATACAGATACTTGTCTAAAGTTTCACTAAGTCCCAGTGTGTTGCTTGGGTAGAGAGTATATTGGTGGGGGCGCAAATCCTGTGACCAATCGTGTTTTGACGTTTTAACAAAAACATAAAATTTTTCCCTACGATATCTATATACTAAATCTCTAACATCTATTCCAACAAATTTCTGCAAACAAACTTTTACAACAGTTGTTTTAAGTGAAGTACTTATGAAAACAGACCAGCCAAATCCAAATCTTGTAAGATGCCTGCACCAAAAACCCTGCCTCAGATCTGAGCTGTGTAAATTTCTCTATGGCCAGAATGATTCACGTGAATTAGTACAAGATCGCGCAGTATGTTAAAATAGGTTAAGGGCATTAGAAAGCAAGAATTCAGTGACACAGATTTTGACCTAACACAAATTTTCCAGTTGTGAGTATATGCTAAATTAGCATACTCTTTTCCCAAGAACCACTGCACAACATAGAGATTAACATGAAAACATGTCCTTGGAAGAAAGGGGGATAGAGACAAGGAACTTAAACAGCACAAACATTGGGGAAGACAAGAGACAACAGGGAGCCGAGTGTTTCGGATAAACACCTGCATTGGTGGAGTTCCTACCTTCCTACAGATGACTGGAGGGCACTGCTTGATGTAGCACACACTGTGTCCGTTCCTGCACACACACTTGGTGCATGGCAGTGGTTGCCACTCTGAGCCATCAGGATGCATCTCTCCCTCACTGCTACAGCTGCCTGCAATCAACACATAACCCACATAACTACTGCATATCTCCCTCACTGCTACAGCTGCCTGCAATCAACACATAACCCACATAACTACTGCATCTCTTCCTCACTGCTACAGCTGCCTGCAATCAACACATAACCCACATAACTACTGCATCTCTCCCTCACTGCTACAGCTGCCTACAATCAACACATAACCCACATAACTATTTTGTTTCCTTCACTGCTACAGCTGCCTGCAATCAACACATAACCCACATAACTACTGCATCTCTCCCTCACTGCTACAGCTGCCTGCAATCAACACATAACACTCATAACTACTGCATCTCTCCTTCACTGCTACAGCAGCGTGCAATCAACACATAGCCCACATAACTGTTTTGTTTCCTTCACTGCTATAGCTCCCTGCAATCAACACATAACCCACATAACTATTTCTTTTCCTTCACTGCTACAGCTGCCTGCAATCAACACATTACCCACATAACTATTTTGTGTCCTTCACTGCTACATCTGCTTGCAATCAACACATAACCCACATAACTATTTTAGTTTCCTTCACTGCTACAGTTGCCTGCAATCAACACATAACACACATAACTATTTTGTTTCCTTCACTGCTACAGCTGCCTGCAATCAACACATAATCCACATAACTATTTTGTTTCCTTCACTGCTACAGCTGCCTGCAATCGGCACATAACCCACATAACTCTTTCGTTTCCTTCACTGCTACAGCTGCCTGCAATCGACACATAACCCACATAACTATTTTGTTTCCTTCACTGCTACAGCTGCCTGCAATCGACACATAACCCATATAACTATTTTGTTTCCTTCACTGCTACAGCTGCCTGCAATCAACACATAACCCACATAACTATTTCGTTTCCTTCACTGCTACAGCTGCCTGCAACACAATATACATGTGTTAAGTTTTAAGCTATTCAATGTTTTTGTTTAATTGATAGTGTACGTAAAGCACCGAAGTACATTTTATTTAAGTGCTATACGTACACGTTCCGATTACTATTTTATTATTTTTATTCATTCCAACAAAATAATGATGTGCAATAGTTTTTGATTACTGCAATTGCACTCACAAATTTAAATTGCTGGTCACCTCTATTAAATTATATTCACTAAATCATCTAACATTTTACAAATCTACTGCTGACACCGAATTTGCGAATTCGAACTAACTACAACATGGAAGGACTAAAATAAAGACGTCAATAAAAGCATGCCCTCCTACTGAACACACACCTTGATGAGGAGGCTTGGGGCAAACCAACAGTTTGCTATCACGCATGGCTGATACAAAGCTCTACTGACAACAACATCAGCTTCACAGCAGTTTTTGTAACCACAGCACAAAAAGTATTATTTTACTGTTACTTGATACTGTTTTCAGGTAAGTATCTTGAGTAATACAGTCTAAGAAAAAACAAAAAAAGACTTGACAATAAACAGATCTGAAGTGAGGGAGAGAAAGTTGGAGACTGTGAGTGAGGAGAGATGTTTGTGGAGACGACAGCCAACTGGTGCGGTGAGGGATACAACGGTAAAAAGTAACCACATATTTTATTTATCTCATTCCATGTGTATATGGATTAAAATATATAACACAAATACACATATTATATAAAACTAGCTGAGTTACCTAGCATTGCCCCGGGAAAAAAGGCAGTCATATGTACCAGACACCCCAAACCCATCCCAAATCTTTCCAGCCTACCCGCATTAATAAATTTAACTGGTCAATGGCCTAGTTATTAGGACAACCTTTTGCCAGAAATTGCACGCGCTCACCCATCTAACTGACGTAACCAGCAACAGGCAGAGGCCGGATGCTGGGTTGAAATTTCAGCCCGATACATGCAAAACTAACGGAGATGTGGGTGCATAAACAAACAGAGAACAAACTGTTTTATAATATAGAAGATATGTCATAATTTCAACGCTAAATGACACATCTGTAGGAAATATATGAAATGTGAAAGAGAGCGCTAATTGTAAGCGTGCGGACGTGACCAGCGACAGGTAGACCTGGTGCATGTGAAGCACTGAGGATTTTCAAACATCAATAACTTAAACACTATTCAAAATTATACATCCAGCGATATATTTGTAGATGGCATAATTATCTTTATTATGATATAGAAAAACATTAAACCACGCCTTGAACTGCACATATAGCCCTTTGAAATATTGAGCCCCAAGTTCCCCAGCCCCCGGTGAATTTTGAAAATGTCTAGATCTACAAACCATCTCAATGGGCCCGGTAGATCACATGCAAAATTTCAGCCCGATACATACAAAACCGACGGAGATGTGGGTGCACATACAAACAGAAAACGAACTGTTCTATAATATAGATAAATAGGCATTACTTGGAAGTAGGTTGAGAATAAATGGACCTGAAGGGAAATAAGGGACAGTGTATGGAGAGATGTCTGCGGAATGTGAGACTCTAACAAAAAAAACAGCTTCAACTAAAACAGAAACGTACAGGTATAGAAAATAATACTAATTGAAATAAAACAAATATACAGAATTATTATGTTGAATTGTGTACATACTTGTGAGCAGATTGTTCATAAGTTGCAGATTTATGTGTTACACTGTCATTACTCAGTAACTATTATATTTAAGGTAAATGAAATCTGGTCTTGGCTGAAGGGAGGGATGGACAGAGGCAGAGGGTAACTTACGTCCCCCAGGGACACACTCAGGGCAGCATTCTCCCATCAGTTGCTGCTGGACCTCTCCTGGCTTACAGCTGAGGGCAGGAGGACAGGTGCGGTTGGTGCACTTGACGCCTCCGTCGTCACACAGACACGTCTGACACAGACCGGAGCTGAACTCAGCATTGTGCTGAAACAACAAGTGCAACAAATGTCACTTTCTCATCTTCTCAATCCAGTGACATCATTCATGCAACAAATGTCACTTTCTCATCTTCTCAACCTAGTGACATCATTCATGTAACAAATCTCACTTTCTCATCTTCTCAACCTAGTGACATCATTCATGCAACAAATGTCACTTTCTCATCTTCTCAACCTAGTGACATCATTCATGCAACAAATGTCACTTTCTCATCTTCTCAACCTAGTGACATCATTCATGCAACAAATCTCACTTTCTCATCTTCTCAACCTAGTGACATCATTCATGTAACAAATCTCACTTTCTCATCTTCTCAACCTAGTGACATCATTCATGCAACAAATCTCACTTTCTCATCTTCTCAACCTAGTGACATCATTCATGCAACAAATCTCACTTTCTCATCTTCTCAACCTAGTGACATCATTCATGTAACAAATCTCACTTTCTCATCTTCTCAACCTAGTGACATCATTCATGCAACAAATGTCACTTTCTCATCTTCTCAACCTAGTGACATCATTCATGCAACAAATGTCACTTTCTCATCTTCTCAACCTAGTGACATCATTCATGCAACAAATCTCACTTTCTCATCTTCTCAACCTAGTGACATCATTCATGCAACAAATCTCACTTTCTCATCTTCTCAACCTAGTGACATCATTCATGTAACAAATCTCACTTTCTCATCTTCTCAACCTAGTGACATCATTCATGCAACAAATCTCACTTTCTCATCTTCTCAACCTAGTCACAGCAATCATACAAGTAACTTGTTGGTGTCCTTTCCAAATATTTTACCAGCGTCAGATAGTCTTCGTCTGCAGGTTTCATTCAATGTATGTTCACTGCGTCTTTGATTTGTTCCCATCTGGTTTTCCTCATGGTCTGTAATTCTTACTTCTCTCATAGAACAATGATGTCTTGCATTCAGCAGAGCTTGTGTTCATCGATGACTGATAGGTGTTGGTGACAATCTAAGAGTTTTTTAACTTTTAAGTTGGGCTGAATCACTTTATATTATAAAAAACAGGGAATTTATATCATGTTTTACGTATTTACTTAATTTTATGTTTATATATATTTATTAACTTTGTTAACTTATTACCTTATTTAATTTTTATTGTATCCATATTTCTAACTTATTTACTTTTAATAGCTATGCATTTTATACCTATTTATACCGATTGTTTATGGGTTTACCTGAACTAAATGTATTTGTATTTGTTAATGTGTAAAAACTGGATACAGTAAATGATAAAACCCACGTACGGTTGACATTACTGCTATATACTGGTACTGTTTATAGTGACTTCTGCATGCACCTCAGTAGGAGGTTGCTTCAACAAAGATAATCATAAACAGATACCGAACAAGAGAACAATGGTGCTGACAAAATATGAAATAGGTGCACTAAGCATAAGCCTGTAGACAATGAGAGCTAACGACTTTATCTCCTCACAGGCGACAGTCAGAATAAATATTGTTCTAAGACTGGACGGCCAGCAACTGACAGACTCAAGATGTAACACTGAGTGTAGTAAACACAGGCTCAAGGTCAGTCTCTGGTGGCTCTGTTTCTTATTTACAATCGCAGGGCATCACTGAGGGGTGATGTAACACCCCAGTCCTCCTGCATGATGTAACAACCCCATACATTTATTTACATCATGCCACAGGATAATTGAGGCAGTGTCTTCAACATGTTTGGCCCAACCCTTGGTTGGAGGTTTCAGGGGACTGGTGGTGATGGAGTGGAGGGGCACTGTCTGTGCTCTTGTCCACCTCTCTGTCTCTGTCTCTTTATGCATCACTTGCCATTAGACATGATGCAGACGTGCCAGGTACACCACTTTGGAAGTACAAGTCATCCTTTTTCTTAATTTTTAAGAAAAAGCATGAGCACGCATACACGCACGCACGCACGCAAGCATGCACACACTAGAAAGATTGGCTTAGGGATCATCTTAGAACATCAATGCCTGATATCAGACAAAATTACTTCTAAAGATAAAAACTACCTCCGATCCCCCTCCTCCCAAATGAACGTATTTTCATTTGATATCAGCCATTGACGTTCTGAGATGATCTCTTATGGCGAGTCTACAATCTGTCATCCGTGGCCCACACCAAGGACCACAGAACATCTGTTTCAATGACAGTTCTGCAGAGTTGTGTTTAATGCACCGTTGGTATTGTGTTTTGTTCAAACCACACATATTAATAGATTTTTGTAATACACTATATGAAGCAACCTCCCAGTGTAGTAGCAACACACACCAGATCTGTAAATTTCAAAATATGTTTACATTCACACCTTGGATTCTAGCTGCTCTAACAAACTCTACCCGACATCACGTATATTAGTCTGCAAACTATCTAATCTGCTCAAAACATTGTATGTTTACATGAAACATGTGCACGACTCTTCTCAAGCATGTATGAACACTTCTCAACAACAAGTGAACATGTGCATAAAGCTAACAACTGTGAATTAATTTGTTAAATTCCACACACTGGTGACAGCAGACACACAAGTGGGTAGCATGGTGAAGGTGCACAACATGCTGTGTTGGAAGCAACTACAGGTGACACATTAACCTATCCACATCAGTAAGCCTCTATCTACTGCTCTGTGTGTCTCCTTACCAACTGTTCTCCCGATGTCCCCCGCTTTAGAGCTGAGGTTCTCTACAAGCATATACACAGTCAACACAGTCATACCTCTAACTAACACGCTCCTTGAAGTCGTTCAAAAACTTACAATAAAAAGAAACATTATGTAGGATGGCTGGCAGGCCCCCCCCCATGTTGCAAGTTTTAGATAACCGTTGTATGTTTTATTTTTTACACATTATTCCCCAGATTGAAGTCCAAAAATTTGCACCAAACCAGATTCCCTGACCCGAAAAAACTTCTCTGAGTCAGCACATTTGGGGTATAATTTGGAGGTGTGGGGCAGAGGCAGAGAAGACGAGACACATTATAATTGAATTTGCAGGAAGACACCCTCAATCATTCCCCCTTACGTAAATGGGTCCAGCAAGTCAGGCGTGGACATATTTAGTTTTTTGTACTGAGTCCATAATCTATCATATCTTGCGTTTAATGAGCCGTGCGATCACTCCTTGTCAACAACTCTACTATTTCAGAGATGTCAATAAGACAATTAGAACCAGCTGTGGCCCAGTCAGTTCTGAAAGGAGGAACACAAATAGACCCTCCTGAAATATTACCCACACCCAGACCTTCCCAACCCCTTAACGCTGCATCTCATCAGACTCACAATGAAAACAGGTATTAAAATTAATACCGTATCTTGAATAAAACCTACTACATGTGCATAAGATATGCCTTGGAACTGGGAGGGGTTTTGGGGGATGAGCCCCCCAATATTTTATTGGGGGGCTGGGGATATTTAGCCAATCATATTTTAGCAATGGCTGGGATACAGAACTTTGGAGGTTTTCTGTTAGTTTCAGGAGGGATACAAATGGAGTGTTTTTGTTAGTCTCAATGAGGGAGCAGTTGGAGGTTTTTTGGTGAGCCTCAAGGGGTGCAGTTGGAGGGTTTTGGTGAGCCTCAAGGGGTGCAGTTGGAGGGTTTTGGTGAGCCTAAAGGGGGTGCAGTTGGACGTTTTTGGTGAGCCTAAAGGGGGTGCAGTTGGAGGGTTTTGGTGAGCCTAAAAAGGGAGTGTAGTTGGAGGGTTTTGGTGAGCTTCAAAGGGGTGCAGTTGGAGGGTTTTAGCATAATGTTAAACATGAGATAAATTTGGATGAAATGTATAACAAACTAAACAAATCTATGTATTCTACAAATACATGAAGAAATTATGCGTGCTAAGAATAAGCATATGCCTGTTAAAATCATGATATATAATAAATACAAACATAAGCATTCAACATGGATCTAAAATCAATCAAATATCGAGACTCGCTTTATAAGAAATTTAAAATGTATAATCCAAATTTACGTATGTACGAAGTTATTCTAACTAACCTAAAACATATAATTTAATATTAAAGAAAAACATTCGTACTGCCAAAAAAATGTACTTTGAGTCACGCTTTAACGCATATAAAGATGACATACATGGATAAATAAATGAATTTCTTTCCAAAAACAATACAAACAAAACTTTTTCGTTTAAAAGTAACTGCATAATTATAACAGATAAAACGGTTATTGCAAACCAATTTAACAACTATTTTACAAGTATAGGTCAGTTGACAGCACAAGACATTTATTACAATGGTAATAAAGATTATAATTACTACTTAAATGATAATGTCCATTCCGTTTTTAGTCTATTAAATGTTGATGAAGAAATAGTCAAGAAAACCATTGAAAGCCTTCCCCAAAAAACAGTAGTGGTTGTGACGGTATTTCCTCTAAACTTTTCAAAATAATTAAACACTCCATCATCAAACCATTAACCATTGTAACAAATCAAGTAATAAGTACTGGTATATTTCCTGATACACTTAAACTCGCTAAAGTAATTCCTATTTTTAAGAAAGATAACCCATCTGTTTTTTTTTATTATAGACCCATATCTCTTCTTCCAACAATTTCAAAAATGTTAGAGAAAATAATATCTAGTCAGCTAACTGCATACTTTAATGATTCTGATCTATTTGTTAAAAATCAATATCTACCGAATATGCATCAACTATATATAGTAGACAGAATAATTACACAAATTGATAAAATTGATGTTCCTTTCAGTATTTTTCTTGACCTCTCTAAGGCCTTCGATACAATTGATCACTCGATACTATTAAATAAACTAAGATATTATGGATTACAGGGTCCTACCCTGAATCTATTTAATAGCTACTTAAGCAATAGAAGACAATACTCCGAATTTCAAAATGAAAGTTCTGATATCTTACCTATCACAATTGGTGTACCACAAGGATCTATGCTTGGTCCCCTATTATTCATAATATACATTAATGATTTTACTAAAGCTAGCGAAATGTTTAACTTTATTATGTATGCTGATGATACCACCTAATTTAGCACCATCAGTTATTTTCATGGTAATTCCCCAAATAGAAATATGGTTTTTCACATGCAAAATAAAGCTGCCGATAACTTTACACTCAATTTCAATGGTACAAACACAGAAAGAGCGGATGAATTACATTTTTTAGGACCTACTTTAGATACAAATTTAAATAGGAATAAACACATTAAAAAAGTATCAAAGAAGTGTTCCAAAACATTCGGCATATTAATTAGACTAAAATATGTTTTTCCTCTAGAAATTCTCTTATATAACACGTTATTTTTATCACACATCAACTATTGTATTATGGTGTGGGGATACCAAGGTAGTCGAATGTTGAAAATACAAAAGAAAGCTATGAGAATTTTATCTATAAGTAAATATAATTCACTCTGAGCCACTTAAAAAAAAATTGAATATCTTAAAAATTGATGACATATTAAAATTACATGAACTTAAGTTTTGTTTTAAATATGTGCATCATGACCTCCCTGCCTACCTATTACATTGGAAACTAATTACAAATGCTTACATACACAATTACAACACAAGGAAAAAACAGTTACACCCATTCAGAACAAAACATCAATGTGCCAAAAGATGTCTTAGATATAGTTTGCAACATGTCATTAACAATACCTCAAAGTTAGTCAGAGAGAAGATTGGAACACATGGCTTCAGAGGTTTTGCTAATTATGCAAAAAACAATTTATTCGAAAAATATGTAGATACGTATACAATATTAAACTGCTATACATGCTATCAAAGTCAATAAACTGTATTACCCGGTATTCTATGTGATAAGTGTGGATATGTATTATATATATATAAGCATATGGGTATTATGTCTGTGCATATACATGTGTTTTTTTTTACAAGTATAATGATGTGTACTATTGACAACTATTATTTGTTTATTTTAACATATCATAAATGCTCCAATACATGCAAATATGTAATCAAGCAATCTCAGTTTCTTTTCTTTTCCTGCACATTGCACTTCTTTCGGTAAAACTGAGTTGAAAAAATTATTATTGTGGCTCTTATGAGCGCGACTGTTATTGTCTTAATAGGAGTCACAGACCCCACCTCATTTGAAATTACACTGAATTTGTATATATATATATATATATATATATATATATGAATATTACATGATTAATTTGATATTATACATATATTGTAATTGGAGTCTAAATAATAAAACTTTCTTGTTCTTCTTGTTCTTTTGGTGAGCCTGAAGGGGGTGCAGTTGGAGGGTTTTGGTGAGCCTGAAGGGGGTGCAGTTGGAGTTTTTTTGTTGGCCTCAATGGGGGTGCAGTTGGAGGTTTTTGGTGAGGCGCAAGGGGATGCAGTTGGAGGATTTTTGGTTGGCCTCAATGGGGGTGCAGTTGGAGGGTTTTGGTGAACCTCAAGGGGGTGCAGTTGGAGGGTTTTGGTTAGTCTCAAGGGGGTGCAGTTGGAGGGTTTTGGTGAGCCTCAAGGGGGTGCAGTTGGAGGGTTTTGGTGAGCCCCAAGGGGGCGCAATTGGAGGGTTTTGGTGAGCCTCAAGGGGGTGCAGTTGGAGGGTTTTGGTGAGCCTAAAAAGGGAGTGCCGTTGGAGGGTTTTGGTGAGCCTCAAGGGGTTCAGTTGGAGGGTTTTGGCTAGTCTCAAGGGGGTGCTGTTGGAGGGTTTTGGTGAGCCTCAAGTGGGTGCAGTTGGAGGGTTTTGGTTAGTCTCAAGGGGGTGCTGTCGGAGGGTTTTGGTGAGCCTCAAGGGGGGTGCAGTTGGAGGGTTTTGGCGAGTCTTAACAAGAGGTCCAGTTAAGATAATAATAAGATAACTTCTACTGCGCCTAAATCCTTGGAAACCAAGCTTGAGTTGGGAGGTTTTGGTGAGCCTCAGGAAATGCAATTAGAGGTTTTAGGTAAAGCGTCAAACGAGTTCATTTGAAGTTTTTTGTGAGCCTCAAGGAGGATGCAGTTGGAGTTGGAATCTTTGGTGAATCTTAAGGGGGTTGCAGTTAGAGGGTTTTGTTGAGCCTCAAGGGATGCAGCTGGAAGGGCTTGGTGAGCGTCAACCACCCAACTATTCACCATGTTCCAACACCTATGTACTATGTACACTGGATCTAGGTAACAGCATCACAAGATGTATACAACAGAACATTCTTACATGTTACAAATGTCAATTGTAACATACAACGCACACATTCCACCAACAGTACAAATATGGTGAAGAACGGGATCTAAGACAAAGTTATTAAAAAATTAAAATTTTAACTTAAATTACTTAACTAAATAGATGAAAATGTTCATCAAGTTGTAAGAATATATTAACTCACATTTTGTATTGGATCACAACTATGAAGTTTAAATGTCATAGTTGTGATCTAAAACATATTAGATTTAAAATTTAAGCTAAATAGTGTGACATAAATATTGCTATCTGAATTTCTTCTGATAATGATTTATACAAAATGTTTTGTATTTTTATGACTTAAAACAGGAGTAAAACTGCAAGTCAAAATTCTAATTTTTGTAACAACTTTGTCACAGACATCTACCTTCACCACAATGACACAATATGCTGTCACCAGTCAAAACAAGTAGAAGAGACGTCGTGTATACTTACAGGTATGGTGTGGCCCTGATAGGGACACCCCCTGGCACTTTTCCCGCACGTGGGGCAACAGCTGTTGGGGTCAATCTTGAGATATTCACCCTAAAACCAAAGACAGTATAGACATAACAGTAAACTGTGAATGTAATTAAAGTGGAACCAACCTCACAATTAAGGTCACCTTTGGGAGTGAACAAAGGTGACCTGAATAGTGAGGTCATCGTATTAGTGGGACTGATATCCTATACTTTACTGTATGTAAAAATAATTTGGGACTGTTCTAGGGTGACCTTAATTGAGAGGTGGCTGTATTACTAAGGTGACAGTAAAGCGTGATTCCACTGCATGCTCAACTTCGTAGGATTGTGCTTGTATGTGGTCAACAACAATTGGTACAACAGTATGTCCAGCCAGGAATTACAACTGAAGAACATCACCTTTAACTGGATTAAGGAACAAGCAAACAATTGGCTGCTACAAGATGGCAGGATGAAGGGATTAAATAAATAAAATAAAATCGCAAATGGCACCATTCCAACAGTCACTGCTCAAGACACCATAGAAAATGTTCTTGAAAACAGATGATGGAAGTGGTGGGATGTTACTGAGAAGACATAGTTCACCCCCTGGAAGACTTGTTAATTCCAACCCCAACTCGACTCATCAGACAAGTATTTAGCCATGCCATAGTTATTGCAAGAAGATCACTTATTCATACATATATCCACCACTGTCTGTGGCCAGGCACTCCTTTATACAGCCAACTGAAATCAGGTGATTTGGAAAGACTGAAACTGCCCCACCTATAAAACAGCAGCAAGTGAATTCAAACTGTAGCAGCAAGTGGATTCAAACTGTAGAAGCAAGTGGATTCAAACTGTAGCAGCAACTAGATTCAAACTGTAGCAGCAAGTGGATTCAAATTGCAGCAGCAAGTGGATTCAAACTATAGCAGCAAGTGGATTCAAAGTGTTGCAGCAAGTGGATTCAAACTGTAGCAGCAAGTGGATTCAAACTGTAGCAGCAAGTGGTTTCAAACTGTAGAAGCAAATGGATTCAAACTGTAGAAGCAAGTGGATTCTAACTGTAGCAGCAAGTGAATTCAAACTGTAGCAGCAAGTGGTTTCAAACTGTAGTAGCAAGTGGATTCAAACTGTAGCAGCAAGTGGATTCAAACTATAGCAGCAAGTGGTTTCAAACTGTAGCAACAACTGGATTCAAATTGTAGCAGCAAGTAGTTTCAAACTATAGCAGCAAGTGGATTCAAACTGTAGCAGCAAGTGGTTTCAAACTGTAGCAACAACTGGATTCAAATTGTAGCAGCAAGTAGTTTCAAACTATAGCAAGCGGATTCAAACTGTTGCAGCAAGCAGATTCAAACTGTAGCAGCAAGCGAATTCAAACTGTAGCAGCAAGCGGATTCAAACTGTAGCGGCAAGCGGATTCAAACTGTAGAAGCAAGCAGATTCAAACCGTAGAAGCAAGTGGATTCAAACTAGCAGCAAGTGGATTCAAACTGTAGCAGCAAGTGGATACAAACTGTAGCAGCAAGCGGATTCAAATCGTAGCACCAAGTGGTTCCAAACTATAGCAGCAAGTGGATTCAAACTATAGCACCAAGTGGATTCAAACTGTTGCAGCAAGCAGATTCAAACTGTAGCAGCAAGTGGATTCAAACTGTAGCAGCAAGTGGATTCAAACTGTAGTAGCAAGTGGATTCAAACTGTAGCAGCAAGCGGATTCAAACTGTTGCAGCAAGCGGATTCAAACTGTAGCAGCACGTGGATTCAAACAGTAGCAGCAAGTGGATCCAAACTGTAGCAGTAAGTGGATTCATACTGTAACACCAAGTGGATTCAAACTGTAGCAGCAAGTGGATTCAAACTGTAGCAGCAAGCGGATTCATACTGTAGCACCAAGTGGATTCAAACTGTTGCAGCAAGTGAATTCAAACTGTTGCAGCAAGTGGATTCAAACTGTTGCAGCAAGTGGATTCATACTGTAGCAGAACGTGGATTCAAACTGTAGCAGCAAGCAGATTCTAACTGTAGCAGCAAGCGGATTCAAACTGTAGAAGCAAGCGGATTCAAACTATAGAAGCAAGGAAATTCAAACTGTAGCAGCAAGTGGATTCAAACTATAGCAGCAAGTGGATTCAAACTGTAGCAGCAAGTGGATTATCTAAGTTTGGTTTCATTCACCCTAGACAAGTAGTGAAAGATGTGGGTAAAGTAATAGTGAATAGCTTCCAAGAATGTCTGATAGGCCTCAGGGCTAGAACAAAATTAAAATCAATATTTTTTCAAATAACAAATTATCTATGTTGTTGTGTTAATATTATACTAATGTTCTAAAGTTATCGATAAGTAACTTAGTTCCAGATCCACATCAGATTACTCAGCTGTAGAGTCAACTTATGATGGTGCACTGCAAATGTGTCTCAGGAAAACCTCTGCTCATCGGACTATTAGATTAAACATATATCTAGACCAAGTTTTGATGTTTTAATGTGTCTAATACATCATCTTTCTGCTCCTGGCAATATAACAAAGAATCAGTAGATTTATGAGTGACATCAGTCTAGTCAACTATGGGAATACTGTCTAAAGGTATGCATACAAGTCCTGTGATACTTTATTTGTTTACATACGAGTGTTTGCCTCTCACACACCCAAGTTCACACGGTACGAGTTAACAGAATAATATCAAGGATCACCAATCACAACATTTTATACATAACACTGTGCGTGACATATCTCTTGCCAACTCTACGGCTGCACAACTGCACTTGAATGAAGAACAAACTGTGTACACACTTTTTTCAGGCAGTTTAGTGATACATGTTTGTAGAACAATGAACTTCCGCAGTGACAAGTGAAGTGTACCAAAAGACAAGTGATTGTCTGCCACATGGGAAGGCTATTCATATCTGTAGCAATATCACGATATCTGTATCTCACAACACCTGTTGATATCTACTGGCTCTCTCATAGTCTGTCTTCCCCAAGTTCACCCAGGCGGGGTCTCAGCGCCACATCAAAGGCTTCCTTGCAATGGCCAGACATTGCACAAGGCCCAAAAGGAAGTCGCTTTGTATAAATCTGCCTCAGTCGTGTACCTTGCAGACATTATAGCAGGAGAAAACATATGGCCATGGGAAGTAATGATTGGATCAGACTTGTAAGAGGCAGATATAATTTAATAGTACACGAACATAACAGAATGACTTTGATGTGTAGATAACATGTTACCGAGGCCTTCTTCTGAGATTTAGCACAAAGTTCAGTTTGGCAAACTGGATTAAAATAGTTAAGATCAATGCCAGGCAACTAACTTTTTATATAATTATCTGCATTTGATAATGGGTTATTATAGGTTGTTGAAAATACAAACAAGATTTTTGGGGGGATATTATGATTAACATTTCAATGTAGAACCAAACCTTTTACATTTCATGCTAAGTGAACTGTAATTTGTTTAGATTCACACAAAAGAAGTAGGCCATATAAAATGTCATATAAACATTGATGTTATCTATGCTTAGCAACAACTAAACAGTCTGGTTAGTGTTGCAAATTATCAAACTAACACCAACTTTACTACAAATACAAATTCTCAGCTGCTAAAGTTAAAAACATGTTTAGCCAATTAGCTGAGTATAATATATTCTTTACCATGAACCCTATATTAAATATTTATGTATGAATTATCCTAAACTTTTATGAATATTTTTGTTTCTGGTTAAAAACATTCAATTACATGCAAATGTGCATCAAAATACGTTTTACAAGTTTATATATAATTAAATAAATAAATCAGTTCAAAAAATAAAAACAAGTTAAAAATGTTGTGAAATTACAAAAGAATTTGAACAAATATATCTATTTTATAAGTCATTCAAGGTTCCGCTAAGGTGACTACCTGTACTCACACTGATCACAGGTAAATAGTTTGACTTATGTCTGACAAACTAAAGATGTCTGTACACAATCTACTTATACAGCAATTTGTTGACCCACACTTCAATTGCTTTTAATCTCGTGCTTATCTGCACTGCATAAATATCTAATGACGCCAGTGAGCCTGTGGTTACTTTAGCTTTATGACACATCTTCTAGCCATCTGCACAGTTCTATACACATTGCGAACTTCTCCACAATTCTCAAACATTGCAAAAAGAATGGTAGTAGTTGAAAATACAGCCAAAGAAACCTATCTCTAAGATCATGTCTCGTTGGTGATGATGTTTCAGAAATGAAAAGTGTATTGTCAGTTGGTGTCATCCAAGCCTTAGAGATATCAAGATGTGGCCATTGTCACTGTCATGACACATAACCCAAGGCTTGCACAGACAGAATGCTTAGCATCATTGCAGGTGGTCCACAGATTGCATTTTATGATTCCCCTTAAAAGCCCATTGTTTATGGCTTTTGTTGTAGCAAACTGGCATTTCTCTATGCATGCTATACCATATCTGATATATGCCCAAGTAGAACTAGATTAGATTTCCCTCAAGCAGACAATGCTGCCTGGGTGTTCAGAAGATGAACAAAAATACCTGTGTAGAAATCTACCTGCCAGTTAAATACTCACTGTGCCTTAGGTGTATGAAAATTAAACAAAGTGTGTCAAACATACAAAATACATGAAACTGTGAGAAATGGAAAAGCAGTTCACTTGTTCCTTAGTGGTGTCAAACAGGCATACTAGCAATAGTCTAAACAGTGTAATTGTGTAGTTATTTATTATTATGAATGATTCTGACTATAAGAGAACTGTATTGAAGCCACAGTATGGACGTTGAAGGTCAATGGTAGGTAGACAGCTGTGACTGGGAGAGATAGGCAGGGGACTGCTACAGATGGAGATGACAAGAATTAGCAAGGCGTGGACGACACCAGTTGGCTAGAGCTTCTGAGTCTCGACAAAAATTCAAATCCTATGGTGTGCAGTGTTGAACCTTTAGCAAGTTCGTTCACTCTACACTGCTTCAGTTCACTCAGGTGCATGAATGAGTACCTGGCTGTAGACAGTGGTGAATATTCATGTACGGATAGTCTTCGTGCATTAATTGCAGTGCAGATAGATGCCTCCCAGAGAAGTCGAGATGGTGTTCGATTAAGCAGGTCTGCCAGGAAGTAAAGCGCTTTGAGCAGTCCTGAGGACTGGATACTGCACTATATAAGAACTTACTTTTAATAACACTCATTCATAAAATGAACAAATACAAAAATTACACTTCCCAATTTGGTTATGCAACAAATTCCTTTGTATTATAACTCACAAAATAATATCCTATGAACAAATCATACTCATGTGTGCAAGTACATTATACATGTACAACAGCCTACCTGTGGATGTTTTTTGTACATCAATAATATGTTTACAATTATAAAAGTTTAAAAATGTTAGCACATGTAATTAGTTCCATGGAGGACATTCTCAAGGGAGGATGTTTGATGACTGGCCAAGGACACATGCCACCAGCCACATGGCCCAAGTTGTGTTAAGACGGCAATAAACAAGGCCATTTTAGGAAACAGGTTTGTGCAACCAAAGCTGGGAGGAAGAGACCAGACTTCCTGTGAGACACCTCCTGACAGCCTCCAGACAGTAAAGATGCCCTGGGCAGTGTTACTGATAATGTTGTAGGCAGATGCCCCCACAATGTCATGTTCCAAATCCCAGCAGAGCAAAGGTCCACTCAACTTGCATAGGAAATGTGAACAGGTACAATTAGCAGCCACTGGGGTAAATGCTCAGTTTCAAGGAGATTCAGTGGGACTAGTGACTTGGCGGATTTTATTTTAGTCACAGCCCTGGTCTGATACAAAACTACTCTGATCTTTAATGACCTTAATGATCTTTGATCTAGCTGAAGCTGGCTAGTTAGCTTAGCTTCCCAGAAATGTCCATGAAACACAGCCAGTCTGGAAGAAACTGAAATGAACATTTGTATGTGTTCCTTTAATGTCTGAGTAAACTTCACCATCAGTCATTTGAAGTGGATAATCCATAACAATCACGAATGCCAACACTAGCACCACCAATACACAAGCATTTGAAAGAGTGACATAGATGGCTCTAAGGGACCATTTCGCAAACAAGTAAGGAGATAATTTAAATCTAATGCTCAAGAACACATAGCTTGAATGTGTGTATGCATGTGAGGAGATAGATACATGTGAACTCAATACGATCCCTGTGGGACAGTGAAACAACCCCCAGATCTAAACAGAACTGCCAGTTGAATAGAATAGTGTCATATTTCTATGCTGAAGACTGATTACACTGTGTATGTCAGATAGAGATCTGTTATGAAGAAGGGTTGGCAGCTACCACACACAAGAAATTTTCTGGTCCACTTTGATAATTGCCATTAATGATGTGGTTGCATGTTTAATACATATATTCGCAACATGACATCATTATTACTTTGAAGGCAAGCAATGCTTGTGCCAGCTTTTATGAAGTAACCATCATGATAATACCCTGTCAATGTTGTCTACGTAATGAAACATTGAGTCTGACGCTGTGGGGACCTTACTGACTAGGGACTGCTTGTGGAGGTAAATAAAATGACCATCATCAAAGGGTGTTGACAGAGGTCTCCACAGCCAGGCATGCTTGCTGTCACCACTCTGAGGGAGGCGCCAGTCTTCCTGATAAACACTTCTGGCTTCTGTCCTGTCACTGTCTGCACAGAATGGCCGCCACAGGGCATATGGCAATTGGGGGCATATGGCAGCCAGTGTCAATGTCACCGTAACCGCTATCATCCCCTTGGTTCAGAAGGATCATCGTTCACAATGAGTATTTTGAGGTTCCCCATTCTGACTCTATCGCATCTGTCATGAATTGAGGCTTTCTTCTAAGGTAATCTTTGCAAGTTTAAAAGAATTTTAAGGATTTGTAATTTGTTTACTATTTCCAGCTTATGCCACTGGCACAAATCATGCCATTTCCTGTCCTTGTTCCTTTCCCACATTCGTTGCTCTGATTAGTGAGATAACCTTTGTGAGGTCTTCCTAGGTAGGTGCCAAACGTGAGAGGTGCACACCTGTAAGATTGCAAACGAACCACAAGACTATCTTAGTCCACTGGGTGCCTGCCGCTCTACGCTAGACTCCGCGGTGGAACAAGTCGAATTATAGACAACATACGGGGAAGGAGGCAGAGGTTTGCTGGGTTCTTTTACAGACACCATGATGAAATTACACCAAGGACAATCCTGTGGTAACCAGCACATGTAAGAACAGTAGACCAGCCTTAACAGTTATCATCTGGGACTGAAGCCCGGTAATCAGAAAGAAACTAACATGGAAAAAGTAACAGAAAAAGTAACCCATTTTGCTAGGAAAAAGTAACAGCGAAGAAAACAGAAAACAGCCACACAGTTTATTAAGAAATAAATTAGTAAAAGTAAAATAACACGTATTGCTAGGAATATAACACATACATTGACTGAATGTCATTCTTTCTTGATATGAGTAACAGTTTTCATCAGGATACACAGAGTTCAACCGCAGTGCCCACCATGAAGAAAGAAGTTCTTATGTATTCTAGTCAACCAAATGAAGAGCTGTACAATGTACAATCAAGTCAATGTATAGCATATTTTCATCAATAACTGTGTATAAAACACAGTATTTTTATATTATGTGTGTAACTCTCAAACTAACTGAGTATATACGAGTGGTTGTTACCTTTCTGAAGTCACAGTGTGGGTCTTTGCAGCTGACTTTCTCACACAAGGCTACTGGACTGTGACATCTGCAGACTGAGCAGGGATTCTCCTGCCACTCTGAGTTGTTCTGTAAACAGCAAACATTGAAACATATTATTTGAACAACTTACATTTCCATGATTTTGTCTTGTTTTTTTTATGAATGAGTATATTGTGGCATATTCAAATGATCTCTTAGTATGATATATATATATATATATGACAGATGAATCATAACAGATGTCGGTCACAAATGTTAATCAATAGTTACTGTTAATTTTGTTCAACACAAAAACACAAAAAAGGAAACAGGTACACCTGGATGTTGTACTTAGACCCAAAACCCTACTTATTTAGTTATTAGCAACCCTGGCTACAAGGGACAGATCTGAGATAGCAATGGGTTGGTTTGATAAGGAGTTGAAAATCTTATCATCCAGTTAAATACAATATAATTCAGATAATACAGAAGAATATGCCTTAATGGATCTGTACAAGACCTTTTCCTCGGGTATAATACCTTTCCAGTGAACGTGTACAATTACAACTGACCAGAACTAAAAATGTTGTACTCACTTAAATTTCCAAAAATGGTAACTACATCATTATACTATGATAAAATACACATTTCATGCAGGTCACCATCTTTCCGTTTAGCTGCATAAAACATGCACACAATCACTGAGGTAATCAGCGAGGATACATGTATATTAGCTGTCATACATTGCCTGTCTGTCCAGACATGCTGGTGGCATTACTCATGTCTGTGACGCCACACAGGTGGTTACACACTATTTAGGTTTGTGCAAGAAACATCAGGATAGATAAGCTGATAAGCACAAGTGTAAAATGACCTGCCTCTCCTTCACCAAATGGCTAACTTTGACTCTATGTAATATTGCAATTCTGTCTGCAACAACACTTTCCAAGTAGCCTTATCAGTGCGCTAGACAAACTATCTGCCCCAATAAAGGAAACAGGACAGGCTCAGCCAGAGTACTAAACCCTGATATTACACTTGGTCCACCCACACTCTGAATAAACCACTGGTTTCAGTGAATAGTGCATCCTGGTAGCATAACTGGTGTTCACCGATAAAATACAGTACTTACCTAAATTTATGGAAACATAATAATAATAACTTCAATGCTGCAGTGAGGTTCCAAGTAAAACATCCTGATCTACATGTCAAGTTAACAGAACGCAGAGTGTTTTTCTTTTCTTTTTATTATGAAGCTTAAAAAAACTGAATGTGCAAAACACAGTACTTAACACAATGTTGTCTCAGGTCTGCAGTTGTGGGGAAATGTTTATACAGCCTGTGTTAATTTCGGATCTAACAAGAACTAATGCTAATGGGCAACAATGACTAAACGGTTGGTAGTGAATATTTCTTTCACTGGAGACATTGCAAATATGTCTCAGGAAAACCTCTGCTCATCGGACTATTAGATTAAACATATGTCTAGACCAAGTTGTTATGTTCTAATGTGTCTAATACATCATCTTTCTGCTCCTGGCAATATAACAAAGAATCAGTAGATTTATGAGTGACATCAGTCTAGTCAACTATGGGAATACTGTCTAAAGGTATGCATAATCAGCTATAACAAATTCGTGTGCACTGAACTATTTACATTACATTTATTTATTCCTATTATTTCATGAAAACTTGATAAAGTGGATAGATAGGTACAGCACAACCAACTAATTGCATAATTGCATAAAAATACATAAGTCATTAAAATCTATAACAAAGTATACCATAACCAAAACATGTTTGGCAAAGTCACCATTTATAAAGCTGGTCCCTCGTGTGGTTCAGCTCATCACTAATCTGATTCTTATGTTCACATATGAAGTATGTAGATAGTTTAAATAATGCCATCATTTGATTTAATAAAAGTGTACATTTGTTTAAATTTTCAAAAGATTTGATGTTGGTCATTATATCTGGTAATTTGCCAACTTTAGCTAACTGTCAGGTTGACCTCTAATCTTCACATGCAACCCACTGAATATGTTGGTCGTATGGTTTCTGAGACAACATCAACTCAAAAACATGTGAATATTGCAATTTTGATAACTATTTGAATTGATTCTACTTGTAGAATTAAATGAGTTAATAGTTTGTTTGACGATTTCACCAAATTACATTATGCAATGCAATTGAGCTATGGCATGTCTCAGTGGATACTAAATAGTTGGTTCTTTTGCTTTTTTGCAAACTGAATTTTAAATGAGAACAGCGAAAATTCAAATCGAAGAGCCACCTTTAACATTGAAGTAACTCCAGCTTGACATTACAACTTTATACTTATAGCATCCTAATCAACTTTTGAAATAACAATAGTAGAATTTTGACATCACATGCTGTCAGATTGTCTAGACTTTGCAGTATCAATCTCTGCACCCCCCTGCCTGTGGCAGATTGGGGCAGACTAAAACAGAATGGTACCACCCACAATGTTGTAGATGCAAATGATAACAAGATTTCACTTGATATGGAGTTTTGATATCATCAATGCCATCAGCTACTACCCCAGCCTATATCTATAGGCATGGCCAAAAACTGTGCAGGAACATTGTCGTAAAAAAGCTCAGGGAAATCATCCATCACCAGTGCTAGCTGATAGAAAATACGATAGATTTGAAAATCACTGTTTGTCATTTTTATGTTGGTTAGGTTGTTATTAAATCGATAAAAAAATTAGCAATTAGTATTTTCACCACACATAATGGCATATTTATCTAGATAATCTAATCATTTTACTTTCAACCAAAGACTATCAACCATCAACTAATATGCGGACAATTATGTTGACAAAGACTTAGGTCACATTTTATGGTCTGGCAGGCAATAAAGTAGTTCTAAGAAGATAAGAAAGTACTGGAGGCACATGTCACTGAACAATGATGCCTCTTATATACATCTTGACCTGTGTGCCCATTTTCATCTGACACAATCTTTGCTTCAACTAGACATTGGTGAAAGTTTACTTAGTCCAGAGAAGACCAAACAATTAGTTTAATTCACTTGGGTGTGTGAATCCAACTATTCTTGAGCTAGAGTATGTATGTACATACGTTATTGTTTTACTTTAGACACTGTGCATCTCGGGCATCAAACTTTCATCAACTGATATACGACACCTTGGAAGAAATGCAAAATTTGTTTAATTCCCCATTGATTAGGGGTGTTACCAGTTTTAGCGTTCATGCCAGGTGTGTGTCTACAATTGCTAAAAAATTGATAAACCATCCACAGATCAGTTGGGGCATTTCACAAGACTTGTAGGCAACAATCACAGAGAACAGAAATCATAGAAAATTGTTCAAAGTTTTGTAATCTTCATGTCAGGTATGAGCATTTTTGGAAACTGTCTTCTGCATATATGCGTGTAGGTACTGTGTATAGCCATCTGATGGATGGACGTTTTTGCCGGTGTTCATGAATACTGAAAAGATTATTAATAGTACATATATGATGATTGCTTTTAATATTACGTAACTGTTACTCACACTGGTATTCCATGAATCAACAAAATATTCCACTGTGTGCAATGCATTCTGGGATGGTCCTGGGAAACCACACAGATAGTTGAGTGAATTGAAATGAAGCATGTGGGCTGTTCTTATCAGTAGCTGAGCCAGGACTTGAGGACATATGTTTTTATTCTGTAACTGGCCAGTGTGTTCACAAGCTGGTACCTACAGGTACACAAGTAGGTGCTAACAACAAGGTGAGAGGGTCATCTGTCCTATCCGCTCACTGGGGTAATGCACTCAGCCACCCAGAGTATTGATGGGGTACCACACACAGGCTGTGTGTGAGTCCAGCTAACTGTGCTAATTTGCTGTGGTATCACCCAAACCACAGACCACCCTCACAGCACTGTGGGGTTAGGGATAATTATGCCCCCAGGGTTACTCTGGATAGATTTCCATACAGTGAAGACAAGAAACCATTAACCCCTTATAAAGATTAAACTGACAGTTACAATGTGGTGTTTAATAATAATTGAGTAATAACACAAAGACTGACTGCAGCAACTTTACAAGTTACGTAAATTTTCCTGCAATCCAGTTTGCAATCTAATCAGTTAGTGAATATTTCTTGACCTTTGTTTTCATATAAGGGTACACAGAATATGTACTGATACAGTGATAGTCTCCAGTATTTATTTAGATATCCATCATATCTGCATATATAATTAAATATCACATGGGTTAACATTAAATAATACCCAGGGTTATATCTTAGTTTCTTTACGTTCTTATGTAGTTGGAACTCCCCTTTAACCGATTCAGCCCATCATGGAACTAGTCAGCAGTCAGTGTAATTACTTCACAAACTAAACAAGTAAATTGTACAAACAAGCTTGAATGTTGTTGTTGCAATTACTACTACATTGGGTCAATTTTGATAACATGATAAGAAAGTTAGACAAGCACAAATTACTTAGGATGGACACTGTTTTTAATATTTGTTAATTATAATTATACTATTAAATTTAACTATTTATGTTTCTGAGATCATTTCACAGACTTGCATACTTTGTTGCTGTCAGTGTCAGATACTTAGACTAAATTAAATGAATTTTTTAATTCCTTTGAAACTTTGCACACATGTTCTTCTTCTTGTGATTAGCTCATCACTCTGTCAAGTAATGTGCCAAATATTAAGTCTGTTGATTGCAAACTTATGTCTCTAAGCCTGTTTAATCACTTGACTGTCACAACACAACTAGCTGGGCAGATGCTGGTGATGTCACGGTAGTTAGTGCCTAGCCCTGTGTCTTTACCACAATTCACATCACTGCGAGTTGGTGTTTCAGGCTGTCCCTGAAATTGCAACATTTGGCAGAATTTTATATTTTTATATCACTGTAAAGATAATAATCTTAGTTATAAATTTGGTGCTGGATGTATGCAGGAATATTCTTTGCTTTTTGAGTTATTGCCATTTGAACATCGCAAATGCATTATATTGGTGGCTGTTTGATAGCTACGTGCCAAACAAACAACAAAGTATGTATTACAGGAAAAAGCATTGTGATGTTCAAACTGAAATAACTCAAAAACAAAAAATAAATCTTGTGTACACCCTGCGAAATATTTGTAGATCAGATTATTTAGTGATATAAAAATATAATTTCCATTATTGCAATTTCGTGCAGAGTTGCTGTACGTGAATTTGCGATAATGGAAATAATTTGTTGTATCACAGTAAAGATAATATACACAAAAATGCCACTGAAAGCCATTTGCACATTGTGAATGGTTAATCTTGCAATATACCCCGGGTATACATGGTTGTCTGTTTGGTGCCTAGCTATCAAACTGCCACTGACATAATGCATTCGCGATGGCCAAATGGCAATAACTCAAACAGTAAGGAAAATTCCTGCATACATTCAAATTTGTAGGCAAGATTATTATCTTTACAGTGATATATATAAAATACTAAATTCAGCCATTGCAAATCCAGAGACTGCCTGAAACATGAATCAGCATCACCCGCATATCATGTGAAAGTTCTAGGCAATTATTCCCATGACATCACCAACAGTCGTGTCGCAATAAACTATGCAGAAAATGTCTAGAAAAACACGACCAAAAGTGGCCTTGATCAGAGTGATGGCGAGGGCTAAAAACTATTTGAACAGCAGGACACTATTTTTAGAATATATTTATTTCAGATTTGGAATAAAAAAAGGTTAATTTCATTTAGTTTTTAAGTCTGAATGTACTGGAAATATACATTTGCATTTAGATTTATGGTTCCAACTTTCTGTTAACTTGTTTGATTACTTCAAATACTAAGTTCATATACAAGAATAAGTAATTATAATGTTGTCTATTTGAAATCCAGAAAGCCAAAGGTTGAATCCAGACTTATAATTTTGCAACTATAACCATTTATATTTGTTATTCTAATGCACAAATTAAAAACATTAAAAAAAATGGAGAATATGTTATAAATAAAAAAAAATTATTTTTAATTATTTTAATTTTTTACAAACTAGACACATACTTGTGCCTGTAATAATGTTGTGCTGTGAATTTGAAGGAATTAAACATTTAACTACTATTAGAGATAATTCATCCTATTAATACTTGGCTAGTGTTACATTTTTGGTGTTCCAATTCTTAGATGTCCAACCAAAAAACAAGCCCATGTACCAGTGTCAGTTTCGTACAGGACAAGTGATGGACTGATTCCAAGTTTCACTTCCCAAACATTTCCCACCAGAAATTATATCCTTCTGGTTTGATGAAATTTGACAAATATTCCAACCAGAGCGAGTGACCCTTGTAATGAACATGTAATTACAAAAACACTGAACTGACGCATTAAGGTCCTCTGTGGCCCTCTTGGTTACTAGATACCCCAGTAGAAGGAACTGTCATCAGAGACAATGTATCAAGGATGCAATGCACCAAAACAGATCTGAGCAAGTCCTGTTGCCACACCTCAAACTAAGTGGGAGGGCTTCACCCCAATTTGTTCTCTGAGTCTCCTTTGATCATGTGAATCCAGGGTGTCTCTGATAAGTATCACATATTGAAATTGAATGTATTAGGGGGGTACTGATCATGGGTATTATCATGTCAGTTGGCAAGATCAGATGTGTGGCCAGCGGATGCCAGACAGTAACCACCATGGCAGGCGGAAAGGCTGCCAGTGGGGTACATGGACAGATGGGCCTTATCTCACTATATTAAAGGAAGTGCTTTCTTAGGAGCCACATTTGTGGTCTGCCATGTCAGTCTATCGCTTGTGTCTCAACCTGCCTGCCAGTGATACAATAACACACTATATAGCTCCTATTGTTACAAATAAATATATTCTGTAACTTCTAACTGTAAGATATCATTTAGCATCTGCTATAAGTGTTCAAAATTAAAGCAGCATGTGGATCTTTGTTAACTCACAGATAAATCAACTTCCTTTGCCTTAAAACTTCCATCATGTTTCAAACTTCCTTTACAATAAATTAATTAAAGATATGGCAGATAAAGTTGATACTTGTCTATTATGAACAAGATTTCATGGTAGCTCATTTGTCACAATCGTATTTAATTTAATATTATTTGGCCACAGCTGGGATATGTTATAAAATGCCTACAGGTAGATGAACCATAATTAAAACATGTCCTTGTGGCAGTGTTTAACAGTAAATAAAGCATGTTTAATAGTAAGTAACTTGGTTATGGTGATCCAGCATGGAATTTCTGCCATTAGGCAGTTGGCACACATCAACTTGTATGACATAAAATTGTGGTGTATGACTTGGTCGATGCTTAGATTTATTACTATTATTAATTAAATGATTAGTAGACAGATCATCATAAATGCACTTCAGCGGTGTTATTTATATTGAATACTGAATACAACACTGTGCATGTGTGCGTAAAACTGAAGAAAGTTGTAAGAAGGGTATCCATTAGCCAGTGTTGCTTAATTTGGAGGTGCAGCTGGTTCCAGTGACACATCCACCTGTTTTAACTTGGTGGATTTCTGCCTGGATACGCACCTGGAGCAATAGACCATGGCTTAGATTCTTTAGATGCCTGGCAATGCTGGCACTGAACCAACAAAGTATTCGCAGGCCTGACAATTAATACAATTTTAAAGTACAGTAGAACCTTGCTTTATGGTCACCTCGGTAATACAGCCACCTCACAATTAAGGTCATACTGGGACAGTCCCAAATTAGTTCTGTAACAGTAAATAGAAAAAACAATCTCGCTAACAGAGTCACCTTAACATTTATGTCACTTTTGCCCAGTCCCGACAGTGACCTTAATAGTGAGGTTCCTCCTGTAATTGCAGTAGAACCCCTCACAGCGGCCACCTCCCAGAAACAGCAACCCATTAAAAATGGCCAGTCTAACAGAGTCTCTATAGTTTTTACATTAAAACCTATGCTAAAATAATTCTGAATAGTGGCCACCCCTGTGCCCTGTAATGAAGCCAGTTATAATCATGATAATGTTCAGCCTAAAATAAAATAGCCAACAAACTCCCTCAGCATCAAAACCAATGTTCGCTTAAAAAGTTAACAAGAAATATCGTGATCAGTTATTTATTATGTTTGTTTGTATGAATGTTAGTATAAGTTTGCTGCAAATCAGTTCCTATAAAATGCTGTTTTTTATATTTTACAAAGTCTAATACATCATTGTTCAAATACCCTGTGTTGCATGTACACGTATACATGTGATGCACAACTGTACACAAATTTGCCAGAACTGCAAATAAATCTGCATCTGACCAGCCTCTCTAAAAAGACCACCCATTTAATCAGGCCATTTTGTGTCAGTTATTTGGGTGGTTGTTTATATGGTTCTACTGCACTTTTCAGGTTTGTTTAACTTGTCTTGTTCATGTTAAAAAGATGCACAATTTTGTTGCCTTTAAAATAGGTATTATTCAAGAATCAAGTCTTTCAAAAAATGACATGAAAACTAGATGTGAATCAAATTTTGTTCAGTCGGTTAACATAATTGTCAGTTGGTTAGAGATTGTATATAAAGTACATGCTTGATAATGCTTGATGTGGTCAGTTTTTTGCTGAAAGATGTTTTGTTAAAAGAATGTGTTAACTACATTCTTCTTTCTTGTTACAATGCAGATGGATTGTTTGGTACAAGTAGATAGGAATTTATGTTCCCTCAGGATATGATTCCGGTGTTAACCCAACCAACAAGAATCTGGCATTTACTTGTCCACCCGAGTGAAAGAGGGAACAGATCTGACTTGTATTTCTACAACACAGAAAATGTGGTCATCATGAAATAACTGGAATAAAAAGGTATGATTTCATTGCCTTCAATTTAATCTATTTATAATGGTATTTCTGTTAACTGAACTGGATTACAGTTTCAGTACCTTTTAGTAAAGGAAACTAATTACAAAATAGTTGTTGTAATAAGATTATTGTACATATTTTTTCATCCAAACCAATCTTAAACTTGTGAGTTTTAGTCTTAGTTTAAATAATACATGAATTTATAAAAGCAAAACAGCATTATCTGCCTGACTGACTGCATGCCAAAAATATTTATAGCAAAAATAGGACTCTTTACAATTGACACCAAATTGTGCATTCTTTTTGCTGTTCTGATTTAAATTATATGTATACCAAGTTTACTAGTATACTATGTGCAGACAAGGGATCAATCTGGAAAAAGACATGTATGCCCTTCGGGCACATCACAGATAGAACTGTGCCTTTTCGATATTTGATTTGCCTCAAATCAGTTGATTAAAATTTTATTAATAGAGTCTATTCACACATAGTGGGATTCCCATCAAAAGCGAGGCTTGAATGACCTCCGCAGGGAAACACCCGTAGCGTTAAGCAGGAAAGTATGGTGTTTTGTAGTTGTGCTCCCAACTGCATGAACGATTCACGGAGTTCTCACGAACACTTCAAACATTTCTTTCATTGTTTTCCAAAGGACAATGCAACGAGGAAGGATTGGCTGTTGCAAATCCTTAGAGATATTGAGCCGTATCTTCTGGTAAATTTACTTTTGTAGCTGTCATGTCATCGTGACTATCACTGACGCTTTCATACTAATCAGTTTATGACTAATTGAATTACACTGTTTTGGAAAACAATTCTGAACAAATATTAGCGCAAAATATCGAACTCCCATATCCAGATAAGTTGTTTCAATGGCTTAGTGCGAACTAATTGTTAGAAACGTTGTTTTTCACAAAATAAGTAAGATGCCACGAAAACTCGCCACTGTAACTTTGATACACAGAGACAGTACAGTGTCAGTTAGGACTGGCAATGCTGCATGGTTTGTCAGCGAAACTACATAATTATTATTATGTAGATTGTAACCTGTTAGAGGGAAATTCAACGTTTCATATCCCAGGCCACCTGTATTAGGCCATACCAATTTGATTGTTAGGATTACGGATTTTTGAGACATTTTTGGAATAAAATTAAAATAAAAGTCATTGCACGAGAAAGGTGTTTTGTGTAAATATACACATAAATTGTCATATGAGCCATACTTTACATTGCTAAAAACAGTTATTTAGCCTTGTATCAAAACTTACTAGACATACTTTTATGAAAGTTTGTTGAAGACTATTAGAATTTAGAATAACAAGTACTGACAACAAGACTTGGCAGATACCATTATGGTGTGTTAACATTACAGCAATAAACATGTAGATTAGAGACAAGATATATCTTGGTGGGATAATATTAAATTGACTGGCATAATTAGGATTTAATTGTTGTACCTCCAAATATAAATACATTATTGTATTCCGATGTAATGCAATGTGATGTTGACATTGAAGAAAGTGCATACAACCCATTTTCCCAACGTGTTAACTTGACTGGCCAAAATCCAATCTTCAGATTGTTGCACACGTTACTGGTTTCGCTTGTGTTGCGAGTTGGCAGTGTATTTTTTTATTGTTATTTAGCATCGTGTCAAAAATTTCAGTCTTCGAGTTGCCTTTTTGCTTCATTTCGGTGGCACTAATGTTGTCATCGTTCAATAAAATAAATGTGTTAAACGTTGAACTGCTCAAGTAGGATATCAGATATCAGAGCGCCGTCGTTACAAACACAGGAAATGACATTGTTGATCATGTCGGACAATTAAAATTTTGTTGCTTCCTTTTGGGAAGCAGCACCAAACTTCAATTTCTTGATATAAAACCTCACTGCAGCATCTGGTTCAGCATTGGTTTAGATCGACGGATAAACATGCTTTTAAGTGTTTATTTTTCGTTTATAATATGCAATTGTAATATTTAGCAATATACATGAATTTGTAAATATGCATACAGTGTACATGTATGGATGGATATTATTTGGTATAGATATGAACAGATTGCACTTTGTTTACACGGTAATATGGTGTTGGTAATATGGTGCGGCGACAACAAACGCTGGTATCCATGCTTGACTAAAGCTTATAAACAACATCAAGGACAGGGAAGGGGTAGGCAAGGCACAAGGACATTGATTAGACTGTTCTCAGTGTCCAGTCATCAATGTAAGACGTGATTTAATATATCCATTCAGGCCATTGTTCTGTTTGTTGTCCGCGTGGCTGTTGTCGGTGTTTGGGCGCAGACTGGAGCAAACCGGAACACTATTTGAGCCTGCACTAAAGCCAAAGATGCAATATTTTTATAACATAAATATGCCTGGGATGATGTGAAATGATTTAATTATCACATCTACATGTCAAATTTAGGCAAAACTATACTTAATAATGACAAACTCGAGGTGGGCCCAGATTCTACACGAGAATCCGGGCCCACGTAAATTTTCGCAGATTCCTCAGACATGTTTTTGTATGCATCTTTTGGGCACATGCAGCAAAAAAGTATGTGGCATTCTAGTACACAAAATGTCATTGACACGTTTCTGTGCTCCAAGGGAATCCCTGTGCACACTTTTAACACTATTTTGACTCCATTCATGTGGCACCAAGGTATACAACCAAGTTTGTTAGCACTCCAAATTATCTTAAGTATTTTGGATATCCTATAGATATGAAAGGATAAAATGTCTAAATGCATGTTTTATGTTCCAGACACAGGAAACAATTATAAATAGTGTTCAGGTCATTAGACAAATCATAGAAACCTTGTCAGTTGATTATTGTTCACAGGTTTTCACAGGTGACTTGCCAGAACTGCATATTATAAATAGTTTATACCTTTTACATCCACTCTTGTTTAATTTATATAGCAAACGAGCTGAGGGTTCTGCCATTGAGCATCAGCAGGGTATAAATGATTATTTTTACATACGTAAAAATTGTATTTATGCAATGTGAGACGAAGATGCCTATAAACGTTTTGTTCAATGATAGTCTAACAACGGTCCGGATTACGTAAATACTTACCCGGACTCAAAACGAATTCGACTGCGTAACACGTCTTTGTTTTTCAACACAAAGGAGGATTAAATTTATCCCACCTTCCTCCCCTCTCTACCACCATTTTGCTAATGTTGTATAACATGTAATCACATTGTTATACTCTGTTTTCAATGTTAATTTTTGTGATACGGTCTATGTACCGGTAATTTTTCTGTGACGCTTTTCCCTGCTCATATATTGTACCCGAGGTTTTGCCTGAAGGCTTTTTCCTCCTTATTGATGACACAGCAGCAAGTGTACGCAGGGTTTTTAGGGCGGAAAATAAAGTAGGATTGATAAGTATTTGTTTTAGTTGTCGTAATGTTTGAGAGGCATGTTTAAAGTAGGTTTTGATGTATTACCTACCGTGATTCCAGTATAGTACTTTATACTGTTGTCCAATTTATCGATTATACATGGTGGGGGGGGAAATGGCCGCCCCACCTTTGCTAATCTGATTGTCATTTGATAATTGTTTGTGTAGTACCTTGATGAGAATATGATTTGTTCTGCTTTATCTCATCGTGTATGTGATTTAATTCCTGTTGGTACAATTATTAAATGACCTTTACCAACTACATCCACTCTTGTTTAATTTATATAGCAAACGAGCTCAGGGTTCTGCCATTGATCATCAGCAGGGTATAAAAATAGTTTATACCTTTTAAAGGTGATATTTTTACATTTTAAAAATGAATGCCATGGTAACCAAAAAACTAAATATATATATTAACAGTATGTTAGTTTAAACACTGATTTTCTTTTTCAAAAATGCAAACTTCTTTTCAGTTCCATTTCAAAAAAAGGTACATTTTGTTTTAATTTATGACTTTTTCATTTCAAAAGGAAAATTGTTTTAAATGTGTTAGTGCGCTATAAGAATATTATCACACAAAACATACATTCTGCACTTTTAGATAACATTTAAATGTCACATATAATAATGATTTTTAAACAAGAAGACATGGCAACCCAGTAATGATGTTTTGGTGCAAATTTCTTAGCACAGCATTCGATTTGTTGTTGCCATAATTAGGAAAAAGTTCAATTCTACATAAATTTGTTAGTCTGCATCCATGTAATAAAATAACAATATCACAACTGGTTCATTATTATGATGAACGAAGATGTCAATACAACACATGCAGGTGTAACACGCAGCCATCTCTGATACATGTGTCCTGTCTACACTTGAGTCTGCCAGTAACTACTTCAGATCGAGTGGTTGATCTGTTGGTTCAACTCCAGCTAATTGTTTGCATACATGACTGAAGAGGCTGAACCAAATATATCTCCATTAGGCAGTAATAATAATACTAATAGGCACGCATCAAACATGTATGAAGACATGTTTGAAAATATTGAAATTTACAATACAAATGTGCAGCCATTGGCACTACAAATCTGCCTTTTACCCATTTGTTCAAACTTCACAGTTTACAAGTACAACACCCAGCAAGAATAAGATGTAGCAACAAGAATCTTACCTTGTATGTTGTTCCATCCACTTCACAATTTCCTGCAAACATACAAAATATGATCAATAATATTCATTTTCTAAATTATAACAGTTACACTTTTCAAAACAAAACATTCAACCTAAAACATGCTTCAAAACAAACTTGTTATTCAAGTACCCCACTTACGTATACATGAAGGTATATATATATATATATACACCAGTCTCACTGTACTAACATCACCATTAATTAACTGCAATGCAAGTCAGAAAAATGTGGAGGGCCACTGTGATTAGAGGAACACACTCGACATAAACAAATAAGCAAACAAGTAAGCGAAATACATTTATATATATACTGGTTGTTCTAACATTCAGCTGCCATTGTCCAAATGTAATTTGTCTGGAATTGTCTTTGGAACAATTTTTTAAACATGTGATATTTCTTGGACCAATGAACATATCTTTTATATAAATTGTAATATTCCATATCTATAGACAAATTATAGTGACACCAGCATCATTCCCCAATTTGTTTCTAAAGTCTTTCATGATAGCAAATTGCCTGAATTAAATCATATGTCCACACAGAATTTATATGTAACATTTACTGACCTGCGACCAAGAATATTTGCAAAAAATTGTATTTCAATTTCCTAAACTTATTAACAAAATATAAAGACATCAATGTGTGGTTTTGCATAAATACATATGGTATGCATGACTATGAACCAAGTAAAAGGATAGTTGCTCAGTTTTGGCAAATAAACTAGCCCTAAAAAAAAAAAAACGTACCTTTCTGTCATCATGATCAGTTATGCATCATAGGTACACAAATCTTAATTATTAAACACCTACACACATGCATGCATACAAGTAACATCCATTAATGTGAAGTAATCTTACCTGCTGCGGATGTCAACAAATGTCCAAATACTATTGCGAAAGTCACAACTTTCATAAAGTTGGCACAAAAGACGAGAGTGTTCCTGTGTGCCATCCTCACTAGATTCACGTTCCTATAGCTATATTCCAACTGCGTCCAAAGCATGGGCCAATGTGATGTTTCACAAACTGTCTTCAAGTGCTGCATGTACAAGTTGTGATACCTGCCATCAGACACCATTGCACACAGACTCCACAACCACAGCTTAATCCAATCTACTGGCGGTCATCCTTCGAATCCTTCTCCTTGTGTACCTAAAAACAGAACATCTGCTTTTCAGTTAAACATATAATGATACAAGGTACATATGAGAGAACACAATGCCAGAGTATACCCCTGCAGTTACAATACACTGAGTACAGGCTGAATAAACTGTTTTATATTAATTAATAATTTACATGTTTTCAGGCTATAAATAGTAGGTGTGTTAGAATTAATATCTTGAAAATGTTTGTCTTAATTAGTGCAGCTCATTCTTCTTGTTTTGTGCAATACAAGAGCCTTTGGAAAGTTGCTACCTGTATGTATGGTAGTACAGGCCGGCAGAGTGCAGCTCAAAATGATAAACTGCAACATTGGTCACTCACACCCTACCAAAACAGAGTGCTGAGAGTTGTAAACTTTAAATATTATAGATTTTATAAATTTATTTACCAACTAACTAGGATACATTATACATATGATGCCTCCAACTTGGGGGATCTAATTTCGCAGAGACCACCATCAAAGATACCCTGAGGTGACCACTGAGTATATCAATTAACTGAATTTCTTGATGAATGATGCAATTGTTTGAGTGTGATCAAAGAAGGCCTTATGCGATGAGACAATGACAAGGCGAAGAGGGGCTGTAGGCCAACAGAGCCACCACTGACTAGACATATCCCAGACACTGGCTCTCAATGGTTCAGCCATGGAGACAGATATCTGATGTGTTGACCTGGCAGTCTCATACCAAGTGTAATGAGTCTGCTAAGTGTACACAATGCAATAGAGATGAGCTCAAGAGTCATAAGTGACCAGGCTACTCAGAGTTAGATTATCTATTTATTTGTAAAATGTTTAATGTCACCATTCTACTATTTCTAGCTACTCAATGAATGTGTTAAGTTTCCTAAAACTTCACCTTCACAATGATAAGTTTTTTTTTTTTTAAACAGGCTGACATAGCAAATGGTAGGTAGATCTAGATACTCAGAATGCTGTCTTACAACATGACACCAACTGACACAATTCAGATTAGACTGATCTGGAAGGAACATTGTTCCCCAGGGTGTTTTCTTATCTATTCTACCCATGTGATCTAGAGGACATTGATGGTACAATTTATTACCAATTTTACCAAGTTCAAAGTAATCTGAGTCATCCTAGATTAGGAATTTGTCTGGTTTGTGACATGGTGTCTATGACATATGGCAGGAAAGTTTCATGCATTAGTACCAGTAATTCAGAATCAGCTGTTTTAAAAGGAATTTGAGTTAACTGAAATTGAGAATCTCATACGCACTGACAAATTGAAAAAATTTGGTCTACATTTTGCATCAATCTTTAGCCTATCCAATGACAAATTGGCAATGCTTCTTGGCAATGGATGATCATCAAAACAAGGGTGGGCTACACATAGATTCAACTGTGATAGACTCTCAATAAGCTAAAGGCATCCGTATCCACTTGTCATCTTGGTGTTTGTCCTGGATAGCAATCTTTTGATTCTTATTTAAATTCAAACATTGTGCTTATAAGTTATATATATATATATATGGCTATAATTGAATATTGTGTGGTCCTTATTCAGCTTAAACAATCACTGTACATGTTATGATTTACTTAGCAATCATTATGACTATAATAGGTTGACACACATTGTGTACGACTATATAACTGTAGGTAGACTTAGATTTGTGCATAGTCATGTAGTCATAGGCATACTCGGATAACAGCCAGATGTAATGTTCAGTAAACAGTATAAGACTGAATTAAACATGGCTGGAATAGTGTTGCACTGAGGCTTTATGACAGTTCAGAGTATCTTTGTCCAGCATTAGTGAGTCCATTGCAAAGTTTAGCCAATACAGGTATACATTTACCCCCCCCCCTTGGCATGTGATCTAGATAACCTTTCCCTGGCAGTCGTGTACTCATAGACACCCACCAGGTAGAAGAGACCATCACCAGCAGTCTTTTCCAAGCGACAGGTGAACGAAATGACCAAAGTTTCAAAACGGCGGTCGGTAGGTGAATTCGAACGAGGACTCCGCCGGTCGAAGTTATCCGCCCGTCCCCTCGACCACCGCGCCCCAATAACTTAACTGACCTGTGAGGCTGTGTAAATGTAATGTATTAAGCGTTAGCTGTACCCGCCGGCTGGGCATATCCATAGGGTTACGGTCTAGGTTAGTGTGAAGGAAAATCATTTAGGCCAGTTAGAACATAAAGTAAAATATTACCGATCCACTTCTAAATTTCATTCATTCAACCAAGCCTCCAAGGTAAGGCGCAGGCGACAGATTTGCGTACCGCGGCAGGCCAAGCCAAGAAGAGGAAACGCCGGAAAGTTTTGTGACGAACCCTCAACACTGGGAAACATGTTCACACCACGATCCCTACACCGAGTTATCTACGATTACACGACCGTTTATCGCACACCGGACGCGCGCAGTAGCACTTACTTGACACAACTTGGTCGGGCCAGTAAGACGAGACGAGACGAGACGCCAGCGCCGCTACCATTCACCACACTGAATGCAGCAGACGACGACCTCTCGCTCGCTCGCGGCCACTCACTCGACGACAGCGACGCGGCGTGGATACGGAGAACACTAGCGCGAAATCTGCTCGCCTGGGGCAGGCGGGCGCGCGGCTTTTATTCTTTATCCTACAGCTGCAGTACCTTTTAGTTTTACGCAGGCAGTGATGCGTTGTGCAGTTAGGTCAGATCATTATCGCTTATAAATGCCCCAAGAAAATACATTGAAAGGGGACAAATACTGTTATCTTGCAAGACATAAACGGAGGACTGTCAACGAGAGAAGATTACACAAATCACGCAGAGACTAAAGAGAAAACGGGAAAATCTTCATTCACAACGAGAGCAGGGAAGAATGCATACATAGCTTTCGAAGGATTTTTTATTGCATATATTAGTGACATCATTTACACGGTTGGCGTCTTTTATAACACGCTCATCTAGATAGGGTCTACACCAGTTTTGACAAGCAAAACAAGGTGATTTTATACACGAGTTTTTAACCGAGGCCATCTGTTCCTTATTTTTAATAATCTATATATTAATATGCTAACTTTTGAGTATTGTAAGTGAATCTCCCCCGAAGCGACGATGTTCACTAGCCTCTTTCTAAGTTCATTCGCCTAGGCCTACCCGTGTCTTTATAAGCCAAATGGCCACAGATAGCCTGGCAGTCAGCCTACCATATTTTCTCGCACATCCAACCTTTTATATCTACCAGTTGACTAAATACAAGAATCCCAACAATCGTCCCTCTTCCCGTTGGAACCCGTCTTTTCCACCACCTTGACGCCCGCTTGTGGCTCTCCCATCAATGTTATATGCGTCGCCGTCACTATCTCTCTGGACTGTGTCATATTTCTAGGCAAGACATCCGGACTTTGAAGTGAATGCCCGTATTTTCGTCGATTCAAAGCGCATTTCGATCGCCAAAGCAGTTGTGAAGGCGACAAACTGTGTACCACGGGAGTAATGGGAGTACTAAAATTACCCCTCCCCCTACCAACAATGTCTTAGTTTTGGCATCTGGTGTTGCGAAAAGAAATAGCCAAGTTCCCTCGTTTACATAATAATATAATACCATGAACAGGCCTGTAGCCAGATTTTCACAATGGGGGGCTCACTTTTATCAATTCAGTCTCCATTTTTTCACAATGCAGAGGGCCCCACATATTCACGTGGGGGCTCATAATGCAGAAGGTTACATTTCTAAATGGAAGAACAATTAATTAAGTGGGTGTGAGATTGGTGGACCATGTGGTTTTGTCTTATATTCTTTCATCATATATGTGTGTGTGTGTGTGTGTGTGTGTGTGTGTGTGTGTGTGTGTGTGTGTGTGTGTGTGTGTGTGTGTGTGTGTGTGTGTGTGTGTGTGTGTGTGTGTGTGTGTGTGTGTGTGTGTGTGTGTGTGTGTGTGTGTGTGTGTGTGTGTGTGTGTGCGTGTATACAAACACCACATTACCATCCCCAGCAGGCCCATAACGAGGTAGTTTTGGGAATGCGTTTTCCGACAAAGTGGGACCCATATGAGGTCTGTGGAGATTGGTTCCATTTTGTTGCCTGATTAAGCTTGATTTACATACTGTTTGTGTTTCCTGGAGTCAGTGTGGTGTACAGGATATGGTACTTGACTGTTTGACACCTAGAATTTAATTCTAATTCCACAAGAAGACAACAATTTTGTTCTTATCTAGCTTCTATTTACCGGGCAGGTTTTATAAACGTTTGTTAATTTACTAACTTAATTATGTTTATGATAAATTATGGAACTTGTGTACATCAGATCATATAAATATAATGTATTAATTGAGTGAAAACCAGATTGCAAATGTCACACTTTAACTGTTTATTCTGAAAAATAACTTGAACACACACACATTCCTAGTGCCTCGTTTATTACATTAATATGATCATATTCAAAACAATTGCACACACGGCGAGGGTTTCAAGTAAATAATTCAGTTATATTAACAATATACTATCACTGTGTGTTGGCTTTTGTGAATACAATTGGGTGTACATTAGGTTTAATTAGGCAACAAAATGGGACCAATGTCCACAGACCTCATATGAGTCCCACTTTGTCTGAAAATGCACCCCCAAAACGACCTCGGCTTGCTGGGGATGATAATGTGGTGTTTGTAAATATATATATACATGATGAGAAGAATATAAGATGAAAGAATATAAGACGAAACCACATGGTCCACCAATCTCACACCCACTTCATTGTTCTTCCGGTTAGAAATGTAACCTTCTGCATTATCAGCCCCCACCTGAACATATAGGGCCCTCTGCATTGTGAAAAAATATAACCCCACATGAACTTGTGGCGCCCCCTGGAGTCTGAATTGGTAAAATGTGACACCCCCCATTGTGAAAAGCTGGCTACAGGCCTGTCTTGGCATTCCTTGTAATGTTTGAACACTATCCAGCAGCTTTTAACTGGCTACGGGCCTCATAAATCATAATTTATTTAATTTTTCTTTTAGACATATCTAAGATGAGAGCTGTTCGTGCATGAGACGAGTGACAGTGCATTGTATGTACGGTAAAATATAACAACAATTTTATTATTAGTTAATCAAGCAGAACCGTTATTAACGGAAACGAGCCACGTAACCAAATAATTTTGTTTTGTCTGTTCATTGTTTTGGTTTTGCAGACGAACTCTAGGTCTACGCATCTAAAAAAGTCACTACCAATGTTACAAGCGTAATTTACAGAACGTATAAAACAGTTAATTTTCCTCGGGGTCGATATACTGTATATGCATGTGGCAGTCACAATGAAGAAGCCATTGTGACGTTAACCGACTGGGTGGCATGCGTCTTGATCAAGAGTTTCGCACCAGTTTTGGCTGTTCGAGAGCAATAGACCCTCACTCAAGTTGTCGTCCGTGTAAAGACCGGGATACACTGGCGCTTTTCTCCCGACCCGACCAGACTAGACTAGACCAGACCACACCATGCCGAATCACTCCGACTGCAATGTATCCACATTTTGCAGCCGAACGCTAGGTCTACACATCTAAAAAAAGTCACTACCAATGTTACAAGCGTAATTTACAGAACGTATAAAACAATTAATTTTCCTCGGGGTCGATATACTGTATATGCATGTGGCAGTCACAACGAAGAAGCCATTAACCGACTGGGTGGCATGCGTCTTGATCAAGAGTTTCGCACCAGTTTTGGCTGGACCGAATCACTCCGAATCACTCCAACTGCAATGTATCCACTACACCGACTAATACCGAAAACTTTTGACTATGCCGGAACTGGTTGGTGACACTGGTATATTCGAATGTGTTCAGATTTACGTGACAGTGATTATGACGTCACACCGGCTTTGACCATAGCGCAGTCAGTTTAGTGAATACACTGCAGTCGGAGGGAGTCTGGTGTGGTCTGCATGGTCTGGCCGGGATACACTGGCTCTAGACATTCACCAGACCACATCCGACCACATCAGACTGCAGTGTGCACCGACCGACACCGACTGCGCTGGTGTGACGTCATACTCACATAAACTGGAAAACTCTCGAATACGTTAGATCGACACCGACTAGCCCCGACTAAAATCTACGCAGTGGAAAGTTTTAAAGTTTACATGATTATGACGCCTCGGCGGCTTCCCGTATAGAGCAGTAGGTGTCGGTCGCTGTAGTGGATAGACACTGCACTGTGTGTGGGAGTCAGTCTGATTTGGTCTGATCTGGTCAGGTCGGACGAAAAGCGCTAGTATATCCCTGCCTTTAGATGCAATGGAAGAACGTGCGCATTGTCGGCGTCGACGAAGCATACACTGTGACGTTCGCATGTTCGAAAGCGTTCGTCGACTTCAGCGATCGACGTTCCTGTCAATGCTGGTGGGCTCAATAGCGAGCGCCTCGATCAGCGTCAAGTTTGTCAAAGGCGAAAGTTCCATTCCATGTCCGAGTCACGAGCACAACACTTCCAGGGTAAAGGAATCCATTTCTATCATATGGGGTCAGCACACTGTCAGTTTTTCCATTGGCGACCATGTTAATGTTTCGTGTGATTATAAGAAAACGTGACCTATAAAGTTTCTTAAACTTCTCACCTGCTGTTATTATCATCTCATTGACATGCTGGTCGAGTTTAGTCAAAATCTAATATCTCTAGCTCTTGTAAAATGCCTGTATGTATGACACCCGTCAATATTTACAAATCGATGCAGGCAGTAATCCGGCTACAGTGTCAACTAGCCAAATTGCTGCCAGATACCCTTCCACTTAGTAAAATCAGCTAAAAAGACACCATTTTACTGTCAACAGCTTCTACAATCACATCTAGAAATCTGACTACTCAAATGCACTTATGTCAGAGCAAGTGAATTTTGTAAAAAGTCATTTCTAAAAAATATACTGCACTATCAAGCAGGAAGTCTAACAGTGTCCTAACCCCATATACAGTATCCAAGAATGACGGTCATATTGAAATTCAAGATGGCCGCCACGGAAATCCATTATCCAGCTGCCACGGAAATCCATTATCCAGCTATCTCGGCTTCTAATTAAGCAACAGGGGTAAGACCGCATTAAGGATTCGTCCGCCATTACCGACCGAAATAGTGCCCTTGAAAATACCAGTACGGTGTGATGTGTGAATTTTTTCGAGCTCTGACATGGCACATGTTAGTCCAGTGAATACTGAATGTACTACTGCATTAGATATCTTTTATTAGGTAGCAGTCGTTCGCATATTTGCACAGTGGCTATTTTGCAGAACGCACCAATATTTCAGAATCCGTCACCAGTTTGGGGGGAAATTGAGAGGTGTCAGGTTTGGATGGATTTTTCTGAAAAATGAGGTATGAGAATTTCACGAGTTTTCCACAGCACTTGTGTCAATGGAGGTTAAATATGCTGTGCAATTTTCAAGAAAATCGTATCACAAATTTTGCAGGAAATGAAGGAAACGTTATAATGGCCGCCTATGTAAAATCTAAATGTGGTCTTACCCCAACACAAAAACATGTTCTTTGTATCTAAACCAGCATTTTCAGGGTCAAGGAATCCATTTCTGCCATATGCTATATCAGATGATGACCATGTTGAAATTCAAGATGGCTGCCCTGCGTATGCGTTTTAGGAACACGATTTTAGCGCCTCTTTGGGTTGAGGAATCCGTATGTGGTTCGCATATGAATACGTATATACATTTACGAGTATGTCAATTCTTGTTGACAGTTGTTTCTGACCTATATTCTGAACAATACGATAAATGGCATTACATATACTAGTAAAGAGAAATATGTCATTGATTAAGTATTGACAACACGTCTTGGGGTTTACTGACTTGACGGTTTTGCTGTAAATTTAATAGAAATCCACAATCCTGGGATAGGTGGATGGTGACAGGGCGAGATATGCCACAAGTATCTAGATGGAGTTCATTGTTCAAACTGTCAATTAAAAACTCAACAACTCTGGCATACAAAACAACTTTGTTAAATAAAGATCATCTATAGTGTCAACATTTGAACATTTATATAATCCAACATTTGCTGGAATTCGCGCATATATGCAGACTCCGAGTAATACAAACTTAAGCATGGACATAACTGCGTAATGCAAACCGTATACATTGTTCAGGACACATGGAAATATAGTAGAACATGTATGTTGACGAAACAGAAAGAAAAACGCCAATTATGACAAGGATCACAATCTGACTGACTGGCGTACCAAACAAAGTACTTCCCATCACTGCAGATTGCTCCATATCTGGACATAAAGGTGTTGGATTATGGTGATATCCAGGCGTAGATGGAGGGTTGACGATGAAGCCCAGCAATAATGTATCATATTCATTACATCCCACTTGGCAATTGTCAGAATAGTATATATTGTATGTTGTAGGTATTTTGCTGACATCCTCAAGCAACCAACAATAGAACGCTTAATACATAGCGGAATCACTCAGAGGTTGTTTCATTATTTGCTGCTCTGTACAAAGCCATTCGTTTCCGGTGGACAGGTAATCATCAGCACACAAGATCAGATAGTTGTGATCACAGTCCGTAAAGCCTCCAACGAGCTGCAGTACCTTCAGCCATGAACACAACAGGTCCTTGCTGTTGAAATAAATTAACGCTTTGCCGTTGAAACCCACTTTTGTCCCATTGCAACTCATGCCATTACCGACAACCTGTGAAATATGTTGTTGAACTGCACTAGACAGCAATGACGTGCACCCCAACTGCACGGTTCCGAGATTCTTCACTTTTTTATCTCTGTGCCGGCGAATCGTGCGCGCTGGAATTCCCAGATCCTTGGTTACACGGGTAAGCGGCACTCCCTGGCTTACTCGCGTCAAGGCCTCGCGCAGTGTCTCGTAACCGTATGTCGCTCGGATCTCTACTTTTCTTTTGTAGAGTCAAACCATTGTTTCATGTACGGTTGATTTGCTAAATTTCGTGCGCCTTCTCATTTTTGACGATGCAGTATATACCGGGGGTGTGTGTGTGTGTGGGGGGGGGGGTGCTGTTGATACTATTTGTTGGTGCGTCGCAATTCAAAAGGGTCTGGGGGCACGGTCACGGGGGCCCATACAAAAAGGTCTGGGGGCTCGCCAAACACCCCTCTAGACACGCCCATGGATATATGATATACTTAAATATCTCGTCAACGCTACAGTTGTAGAGGCTATTTAATTAGCTAGTATTTAAAGGAACACAAAAGACAACGTTTTGGTGTTAGGCACCTAATTGGTCTGAACCTGCATCTAGTTAGGTATAAATTCATTTCGTTGTTATCATAAGAAGAAATGGTATATCCACAAGGCATAACGACATGCCCCTCCTGTATTTAACCACATAGCGCATGTCCACAGGCGCCATCTGTCGGACTGTGGAAAACTATTGTGTGATTTTTACAGAAAGTAAAGAATCGATTACGTCATATTCTGCCCAAAATGGCGCGATTCATGACTTTTGTAGCTGTGTGTTAAACAATTTGTCCTTAATGAACCATTGAAACGATGATGATGTCAGCCGTATTATTTTAGAAATTACTGTATTTTAAAGAATGTACCATTGCCATTTTTAATGTGCGAAAATAAATATTGTATTTATTATTGACGTTAACAATATGATTGTAGTTCATATTGTACGTAAGCGATCTGTCCGACGAAAGTGTGACTGCTAACACTAATGTATGTTTGTTTGCAGACGATACCAAAATATCCACCGTGTTCTTGGATACGCAAACGTGTCTTAATGAATTCGTGGTTTGGGCTGACCGATGGCAGCTTCAAATAACTGAACATATAAATGCTGTGAACTGACGATTGAAAATAATATCCCGGCTACCTATCATTGAAAGATGTACAACTTGTTAACGTTAATGCACACCGAGATCTTGGTGTTACAGTGGGTGATATATGTTTATTTAAGCTGCACACTTTATCTATTTCTCACAAAGCATACAGCGCAATCAATGTTATTTTTCGCTGCTTTTAACTCTGTTAATGCTTGTGCCCTCATTAAAGAATATAAATCATTCTGTGCAACCAGTGGTGGAATACTGTTCTGCTGTGTGTAACCCATGCATACCAGCTAGGTAGTACTTGGGCGTAACTGACCAGTTGGAGAATGTGCAACGGTTCTTTACGCGCCGGGTCTATTACTGCTGTAAATCCGATGCCAATCATGGCTACTTACATAGACTTGATTATCTTCATCTAGAGTCTCGAACTCCGCCGAGTTTATAATGATGTAGTAAAGGTTACGATGTTTTCACTTCTGCATCAGTTAGTCTATTGTATTTATTAGATTTGCTGTGCAAATGTTCTGAAATTGATAAATAACGGAATTTGTAATTTAATAATTTTATGTAATTATGTTTAATAAACACATTTTTGGATAAATTAAGGTAGGTAGTATGGATTCCACCAAAAATCTTTAGTTTTCAACACAGATCAACCATATTTGGTATGCAGATACATACAAACATAGTTAAGGTTTTTTCATGTTTCGCATAAATTATGCAAATTAGGTATCCAATATGGCCGCCATAATAGGGAAAATTTTGTATTTTTTGCCACGCTCTAACCAAAAACGTATTTAAGTTACAAGCTTGTAATTTAGCACAGGGATTACTGTTATGCATATCTACTGCATGAATATCACAGAAATCAGGTATGTTGTGTTGTTTACGTGAAAAAAGATTTTTTGTCGAAAAAACCTATTTTGTGTAACTTTTTCACATAATTAACGCCTATAATTCAGAAACCATTAAATATATTCTGATTTCTTTTAATTCATGCAGTAGATATACTCATTAGGCACTGCGGTGCAAAATGTTTTGCAGTTATACCCAGTATTTATTCTACTAGAGCGCAGCAACTTTAAGTACTCACAGCAAAAATGGTATTCCGAGAAAACGATGATAAGGTAATTTTGTATAACCAAATTCTGCCAAAAGCCGTCCGAAGAAACCTCAATATTGCCACTTTTTATTACTTTTTCAGCTAATATACTAACTGCATATTGAGGTAAGGATATGAAAGTACATAAATAGCAAAGAAAGTCCTTTTCCCAAACATTTTCTAATATCACTTTTTGAATCCATACTACCTACCTTAAAGACTACAATATACAGTTCTCTATGGGATCCGAACCCTGGACACAAATGGATGCCAGCCACATTTCTACAATGTACGTTTCCCTGGGTGGTTTGACTGGCCAACCGAATTTGTCGAACATGTTGTAGAAGTTGTACCAAACAATTAAGAGCGCTCACACTGACAAATGGGAGTTGTAGAAGTCGGCGATTGTTGTAGAAGTTGTAGAACTCAATAGTCTGAGCTGGCCATTACGTCATAGTCGGGAAACGCAACGGGAGCGACTTTGTGTGTAGTGTTATAGGAAAACATCTTTACCTTGACATAATGAAACGATTTGGGCTTTCGACAGTTGTACAGTCATTTGCAAAAGTTTAAGACCAGGCACGATTTTTTGAAGAAATTTGACAAAACTATGATTTTTTGGCCTTCACATAACATTATATCAGTTTATTTCGCCAAATAAACGTAGTACAACATAATATGACACTCTATGTCGTCCAAAAGTGTCAGTGTCTCTACTTTTCAGTATTTAGTGTGGCCTCCTTTGCTATCAATGACCGCCTGGATGCGATATGGCATGCTAGAAACCAGAGATTCGCAGTACTCCTGGGGGATTTCGGTGACCCAAACGTCCTTGATAGCTTGTTTCAAGTTTTGAGCGCTTGATGGTTGTTTGTCTGCCACCTTATCCTTCATTAAGCCCACAGGTTCTCAATGGGATTTAGATCTGGGCTGTTCCCATGCCATTCCAGCACGGAGATTTTGTTCTTGAGGAAATCAGTGGCTACCTTGGTTTGGTGACAAGGAGCGCCATGCCATCTTGCATAGAAATCGCACATTTGTGGATGTCCATATGCAGTTTCAGCTTCTCCTTCAGCAACTCCACATGCCTAGGTCCATTCATAGTGGTGTTAGGTGGAATAAAATACAGACCAGAAGGGCCAAAACATGACATGGCACCCTAAATCATCTGACCTGGCGGGTGTTTCATTGTGGCTGCTGTATATTTCTCATCAAATCGCTTACCTACTGGCCGCCTAACGTGCCTCTTGCGAGGTATAAACTGTTGCATGGTCGATTCATCTGAGAACAACACTTTCTTCCACTGCGCGATAGTCCAGTGGCGATGTCGTCTGGCAAAGTCCAGTCTCTTTTTTTTCATCACAGGTGTCAGGCGTGGCTTCCGGGCCGGCTTGCGGGACTTGAGCTCAAATTCATTGCCGAGACGTCTCGAAACAATACTGAGACTTATTTCCGTACCTTTTAAGCGTAAAGCAGCCCGAATTTTCTTGCATGAGCTCATTGGCGAGCACATCACGATGCGTCTCATTGCGTGGTCATCCCTGAGCGTAGTTTTCGGTGGACGACCACTCCTTTTACTGTCACGAAAAATGCCATCAGTATTGAATTTGACGATGGCATTGTGCACGGCTGTCTTGGAATAACGTAATTTAGCACTAATGTCTCTTTCCGTATATCCTTCTCCATGTAGAGTCACTATTTGTGCCCTTAGAACTTCTGTCAAAGACGATTTTTTGCCCATTTCAGGGATAAAGACAAAACTGAAAAACATATAATCGATACTGACAGCAGCAAACAAATGACCTGGAAGTACTGACTAGGCGAATTGCTTCAAGGCCCAAATAGGATGATGCAATCCAGACATTATCTGATGCAATCTGATGCCATACCATAAAATGATTAAAAATCGTGCCTGGTCTTAAACTTTTGCAAATGACTGTATAATACTCCAAAACAGACACTAATTCTTGCCAGTCGGAACCTGTTTCCAGCACTTACGGTATCTCTATAGCAAAGTCTTCCGTTATTCCACACCATATATATATACGCAGGCAAAGCAACAATGAACAGACCCTGCGCTGAAGGACTACCGTGTCGCCATCTAGCGGTAGTCGTCTGAAGAAGACTGCTGAAAGCAGTCGAAACGTCACGAGAACAAAAGGTAAACTGACTGTGAAATAAATAAAATATAATTAATTTGAAACAATCAGTCTGATGAACCTCTTCCTCATATATGTATACTAGTTGTAAAACTTATTTTTGTGTAGGCCTACAAGCTCTATTACTTTTCCGGACAGTAAAAGAACGGAACGTACATTTGGACAATTTAACCAACATCGCAGTACCAACATTCAGGAAATAAAAAAAGTAAAATCGTTCACTGTGTAGGTGACGGTCCTCTTGTTCAGCCCCACCTTGTAGACGCTGTTGGGGATGACGACGTCTAGTTGCCGGAAGTGTCGATCGTTAAGCAGAGTCGAGGTACCGGAAGTCGTGCAGTATTTGATGTCTCGGTGACGGTTGAGCCATAACCACTGTTCCCCTGTGGTTTTAACGTGTCGGCGATGATGACCTTGTCCTCTTCTCCAAAGATGAAGTCATCAAAAAGCCTTAGCCCACACGATTGAAATCCGTTGATGGCCTCGCTTGGGGAAGATGTGCGTACGTAGGCAGTGCCGAAGATCCCTTCCGTTACATAAAATGTGATTCTCTTAACCGGGATCAAAACCATCCATGCGTCTGATGCCGCAGCGTACGTACTTTTCAATGACTTGAACAAATATGTAATCTAGAGGCTGTATTTTGTGCGTGCTGTGAGGTGGCAACGTCACCATGTCGATTCCATTGGACCTGGTGTACCCAACAGCTGCTAAGGTCTTGTGACTGTGGTGACCGTCCATCCCGATTATGTGACGGTTTGTCGGTGACGAATCCGTGAACTTCAAGAAGTGGTTGAGCCACTTTGTTGCATATGTAAGGCATAATATGTGGCGCCAGTAGATCACTTAGTGATAAATAATATCCAGTAGTTAAATATGTTTCGTTTGTTGTCGTAATACGAGCGTTATACTTAGAGTACATATTTATAATTTGCTGTTTCAGGTTTGTGACCAAGTATAAGAGTAAGTCACGTGGCGTGTGCGTGGAGAAGAAACTGTTTTACGACAGAAATTGTTTATGTCTGTGGGTCAGGTGGTCGTGCTCTGAACAGACTGAAATCGTCGCGAGTGTCGTAAGTGTTCTTGAAAAATAGGCTGCATCTCGGCAAATCTGTCGCGCAGCTCCTCGGGCACCATAATGTCGCAGTCTACGAGACCAAACTGGGTACCGTCGCGCACGGATTTCGAGGCCGTGCGCGACGTAAGTGTAATATATGGACAGGATATTATATACATTTATCTTGTAGTAATGCACCAATTGTACTAGGGATTGTATCTTTTATATAAATCAAATAATTGATCAAATAATCAGGGTGGCCCCTACGACAGCGACTATAGTTAGTCTTAATAGGAGTCTCCCGTCTCATATAACTTTTTTGTTTACCATGTATTTTATATTTACCACTTTGTCGACTCGAGTGTAAATATATTTTATGGTTTTTACTACGGCTATTGTGTACTTGGGACAAATACATATTTCCTGTTTCTAGTTTCATGTGTAATTTCTACATCACAATGTTTGCTCTCGATGCAAAACCCTCAACATTCAAAACCAAAAAACTAACTCCTTCACCGTTTTCGGCGTCTTCCTCCAAACTAACCATTAAGAATTTGGCGTCATTAAATGTTTCGCCGTAAATGATTGTTCGTGTAATTCTTACATATTTATTCATGCCATTCACTTAACATGGTGGCATGATGAGTTGTTTCTATTATTTTCTGTCTGACATTGTGGCAGACAGACCAATTCCACTGAGACCAGTGTCTCTCTCAATGGTTCTCTCAGAGTCATGTGTGTTCTGGCGACCTCTTCTGCGAGGGCACTCGAATTTCCAAAGGAGAAGTTGGTTAGACATTTCATCGTAGCGCACCACATGTCCTGCCAGGCGTGGACAACGTTGCCTCACGGTGGTGGAGATCCGTAGTAGATTGCTGTACAGCTCCTGGTTGGTCATGTGAGAGGACAAGGCTGTGGGATTGCTTGGATGTAATGGTTTCCTTTCCCCAAGAGAGGGCAGGGTTGTGGAATTGCTTGGGTTAATTGTTTCAATTCCCCAAATAGAACGAAGATATGGTGTTGCTTTGGCTGAATTTTTCAGACAGGGTGAGGCTGTTGGGTTGCTTGGACTGAATTTGTTCAGTTCCCCAGAGAGGGCAAGGGTGTGGAGTTGCTTGGGCTGAATTATTTATGTTCCCCAAGACAAGGTGAGGCTATGGGATTGCATGGGATGAATTATTTCAATTTCCAAGAGAGGGCGAGGCTGTGGGATTGCTAGGGATGAATTATTTCAGTTTCCAAGAGAGGGCGAGGCTGTGGGATTGCTAGGGCTGAATTGTTTCAGTTTCCCAGAGAGGGCGAGGCTGTGGGATTGCTAGGGATGAATTATTTCAATTTCCAAGAGAGGGCGAGGCTGTGGGATTGCTAGGGCTGAATTGTTTCAGTTTCCCAGGGAGGGCGAGGCTGTGGGATTGCTAGGGCTGAATTGTTTCAGTTTCCCAGAGAGGGCGAGGCTGTGGGATTGCTAGGGCTGAATTGTTTCAGTTTCCCAGAGAGGGCGAGGCTGTGGGATTGCTAGAGCTGAATTGTTTCAGTTTCCCAGAGAGGGCGAGGCTGTGGGATTGCTAGGGCTGAATTGTTTCAGTTTCCCAGAGAGGGCGAGGCTGTGGGATTGCTTGGGCTGAATTGTTTCTGTTCACCAAGACCTGCGCTACCTGGGACTGGGTTTAGTCGACTCTCATTGCCGCATCCTCGGTTCTACGTTTCGCCTACTTTCTTCTTCTTTTCCAGCAAAACCTTCTACGTGAACATCGTCTTGTTATGGACTAACTATATAATGCTGGTGCGCAACGTAGAAACAGTATTAATAATGCAGAATAAAAAATACATTTGTTGAATAATGACCACGTGACAATTTGGCAACGGTCTTTAATAATATATCAACTGTCTTAAACCTTGTGTCTTCTGAACATTCGTCAGAGTCTGTCTTTCAAGTTTAAACACAAAGTAGAAACGATGTTGGACCTCTGTGCAAAATCTTTAGATTTATCATATAATTAGGCCCTTAAACTGCTGAACTTTTCATTTATAGTTTCTTGTAATATGTTGTTCTTTTCCTTGTTTGACTTTATCAATTTAGCCAGATCGTCGTTTGGATTGCGTTTCCTAGGGGCGTCTGTTACGTCATTCTCGTGCAATCACGTGTCAGGTCCAGTAGAGATTATTTGCAAATGTTTTCGTAAGTTGTTGTGGAAAATAAATTTAACTTGCCACAATTGCCAGACTTACAGTGCAATTTAATAACCTTCTAGCCAATTGTCTTGTAGGGTTTATTCAGAGACACGTCCTCGTTCAGAGTTCGCGCAGCGGGGCGCGCCGCCGAAATTAAATGTTACGTACGGCGAAGTTAGCCGCATTCAACACGGCGCATAGTAGTAGATCTTGGTCTTGGTTGAGTACTGGCCAACACTCCTTTGGAGTCATACGGTCAGGGTTGGGTGCATTCGACGAAAATGCCTCCATCGCTGTCATTAGGAACACTTACCATCATCGAATGCGAAACTAACAAAACCCTCTTTTGGACGCGCTGGCGCGGCGCGCGTCGCGGCGTTAGCCAATTTCAGAGGCTCTCTTCCGATCGCGAGCTCCCTCCAAAAAGCGTTGTTGGAAGGAGCTCGCAACAGGAAACGAGTTGCTGTTTGAAGAGTGGACGTCACCACAACGTTATGTACATTGAACAGCAAAATCGACTTCCGGGACAAAAAAGCAACGTCGCGTACGGTGTGACAGGAACTCTGAACGCCGCCTTTGCCTCTGCCTCTGCCTCTGCCTCTGCCTCTGCCTCTGCCTCTGCCTCTGCCTCTGCCTTGGCCTCTGCCTCTGCCTCGCCTCTGTCTTTGCTTCTCCCTCTGCCTCTGCATCTGCCGCTGCCTCTGTATCTGCCTCTCCATCTACCTCTCCACCTGCCTCTTTCTCTCCCTTTGCGTCTCCCTCTCCCTCTGCTCTCTCTCTGCCTCTCCCTCTACCTATCCCTCTGTATCTCCCCCTCTCTCTTTCCTTGCAGTTCGCCTTTCGAAACGCTGAAGTTAAGCTTCGCCAATAATATCGTTTATTATCAGATCGGCCGGCTTCAATTGCTAACTTCCATACATTGCGTTGGATATCTGCCAAGGTCAACTATGCCAACCCAGGCTTAGGAGGATGGCTCAAACCAAGAAGAACGGATTGACAAGTCTAACATTTTGAGCATGACATATGATAACAAGAAGAAGAACCCAAAAACTATTGGAGATACAGCAACTCGATACTCATAACTAAGTAAAAACTGTGACATCTCCAGTCAATTACACGAAGGATGAAAATTAACTACACATTAAAAGCAGAAACTCCCAACAACTTATTTGCAAGTGTGTTCACAAGGGAGAACACGAACTTACCTCATTTGACCATCACTCACAATTGCAACTTCTTACATAGCATATCACATGGCGCACGCAACAAACACCACACCATCCACGAAGTCGTCAGTAGCGTGTATGTGTGTGTGTGTGGTTGTGTGTGTGCCTGTGTTTGTGTTGTTGTGTTTGTGTGTGTGTGGTATGTTTGTGTGTGTGTGTGTGGTTGTGCGTATGTGGTTGATTGTGTGTGTGGTTGTGTGCATACAGAGAGTGTGCCTGCGTGTGCGTGCTGTTGAAAATTTGTTGCGGCGACGTTCATAGTTTTTGAAGCTCAACAACAACATCGAATTGTACCCCCTTTGAGGCTCACTAAAATCTACTTGCAGGTTCTCCAAAACTTCGATTTGTGACCCTTGTGGCCCCTCCCCCAAATACCCACCTTAGTAGCTAATTAGCTATTTTCAAGACAGACAAATTTTTTAGCATTGTAATCCATGATGTAGATTTAATAAATGTACTATGTGGAGTTGCACAAAAGTTAATACTGGGGCCTACACTTTTTATTTTATACGTAAATGATATATATATATAATACGTAATAAATGTTATTCTTTTGTTGACACTGACATTTTTGCTTAGGAAATTACTCAGTTGAACTCATTGAACTCAGTAACAATGTAAACAAAGGATTGTTTTATGAATTGCATATATTAACGTATTATGATTTAGTAACTGTTAAAACTGCGCTGTCATAATATACAAAGCAAATATACAACTGCTGCCAAATAATCTACAATTGTCATTTAATAATGGGTATGAAAAGACATGTGAAACACATAAAAGTAAAAATGTACTACAAGTTTTCCCAAGGACGACTCTAAAATCGAGTGTATATCAATACTTACTTAATCCTATTCGTGCGGGTTCACACATAAGGCCGACACCAAAGAACGCCTATGTTGCCTGTTCGCTACCAACAAATGATCTTTAAAGGAGTATACCTTTAAAATATATTTTATCAAAATGTCGTGGATTCTTTCTTCCTGCACACGAAGTAGGATAATGCCCTGCGTAAACTGGCGACTAGTTTTCCGTTTTTACGTAAAGCAATTTGACTGTTTTAAAGTTACATTTTTAGCTATTTTGCCGTCTATGTTCGCGCGTTCCGCAACTAGGGGGGGGCTACGACTCTAGTTGAATGAATGAATGTTCATTCAAATTCAAAACATTGGAAACAACAACACTATAATTATATATATATATATATATATATACTTGCCACAAAAAGAAACTGTGCATGATATAAATTTCATTATAATATTAAATAAATATAAAAATGGGCCAAGTGGCTGTTTGAATGTTTGTGCAAAATGGCGGCAGTCGAGGGTTGACACTTTGGACTAATACGTCTATATGTGACCCCGGCTGACCAAATGAGTGATAAGTCAGAAAAATTGTAACATTGTTTTCTTACATCCTTGTAAAGGTTTGGTAGGGTGCTTTACACGGTTTCAAAAATTATGACTGCTACAAAAATAGGCAAAGTTATGGAGCATTGAACATGGTAGGGATCAAAAAGTGAAAATGAAGAAAACGGCTGTTGAAGTTTTACATTATATATGCAAATGGATTGCATGGAAATATTACATGCACAACATTCAAATGTGGCACACAGTATGTAATATGTATGTTATGTTGCAATGATACACTGGAAGTACAAATGTGCTGCTACAAAGACTTATCAAGTTATGCCAGATTATGTCTTCATGTGTAAAACTAAGAGGACAAATTATTTGAGAGCAAAAGGTAGACTCACTGTTTGACACAGTTTAAAACCTACAGGCAACTGTCCAGTTTAACAGGGGTCTAGTGGCTTCATGCTTTCTGTTGACACAAGCTACTGCCAGTGACCAATTACACATTAGTCACAGTTTCCATCAAACAATAGCAGGCAGTGAATCTTAGCTCCACAGCTGGGTGTAATGCACAACCAGAGCCACCACTGATTCATGGTCAAGTAGATTAGCTCAATGCACCAACTAAGACAATACACAACACTGTGAGTGACAGTGTCCAGAGTGAGGCCTAAGCAGTGTCCTCATTGCTGAATAGATCAATTAAACCTGCCAAGTGGGTGACATTCTGCAAAAGTATTCATTAATCCTTAGTGATTGTTCAAAACACAAGACTGACCACATACCTAAACAAAACGAATGTAATAGGTGAAGAACAGGCAGTGTTCAAATAGGGGTATTGGTTGAATTGTATTTGTCTCGACGCAAAAGGCTTTATTGTGCCTTCATCGATTATAAGAAAGCGTTTGATTTAGTAGACCGGTCCTCCCTGTGGTCTAAGATAATTTCATGCGGTATTAATGGTATTGTGTTGAAAGTTGTATACAACTTGTACAAAAATGCTAAATCATGTATAAATCAGGGCCAGGCTGTGTCAGCCTTCTTCTCATGTGATGTATAGGTATGGCAAGGAGAAAACTTGTGTCCTTTGTTATTTGCTATTTACCTTAATCATTTTGAACACTGTTAGTCACAATTATAACGGACTTGACATGACAGTTGGTGAAATTTACACCAACCTTAGTGATGATGATGAAGAAAATGTATGTTATACTATATGCTGATGACACTAGAATGATTCAATCAAATACAGATTTCTTGCTTGTATATAGCGGAACTATGTCAACTCTTCTAATGGTTGACATTTGGTTGTTTCAGGTGTCAACTATATTGTGAATCTGTAATTATTAGTCTATATTGATACAATTGATTTACATAGTACCATGTCTACACAAGGCATGGCAAGCGTAAACAGAACAGTAGAATGCATTTTATATCAATAAAGTGTAGGATATTTCACTCTATAGTTGTCCAGAATATTAATTTTCTATGTTTGTCACCTACAGGTGACAGAATATTAATTTTCTATGTTTGTCACCTACAGGTTTCTATAGACAATACATCTTTAACCAATAGACACCACAGTCACACCATTTTATAATAATTAAATGAACATCAAAATAAACACAACTTGCAATTATAGAAAATCAATAGTTTAGAAGATAAAAAGTGTTAGGCAACTGTTCAGTCTAACAGGGGTCAAGTATGTCTACTCTGCCTGGGCGCTGTGACCACTGTTAGGGGTGGTCTCAAGAGCCCATCTCAAAACCACATCACTAGATAATGTAAAACTTTTCCACTTTGGGGGCCCCTTAGGTGCCCTTAGAATGATTCAATCAAATACAGATTTCTTGTATATAGTGGCAGCACCCTAAGATATATCTATGCAAAATTTGAAAAAAAAGTTGCTGAACAGTTTTTGAAAAAATAGGCCAAATGTTACATTTTTACCAGTTTTGGGGTCCTTGGAGGCCCTAGGAAGCCCTTAAAATTATTCAATCAAATACAGATTTCTCGTGCATAGTGGCAGTGCCCTAAGATATGTATATGCATAATTAGAGAAAAAGTTGCTGAACGGTTTCTGAGATACGGCAGCTAACGGCGGACGGCGGTCGGAGGACGGCGGACGCAGAGTGATGGCAATAGTCCCTTGGACCTTCGGACTAAAAAGTGGTTTAAACTGTCCACACAAAAGTGTTGTCAAGGTGTAACATATATGCCATTATTTTCACGTAACAATAACACGATGGCTTTAATGTTTATGCCTAGTCTTTAGCGTCAAAGTTTCAGCGGCAAACTTGAAAGTCACAAGATTAATAACGGGTGTGTTCTCCATCCGCGTTGATCACTGCAGTGCATCGGCGCCTCACTGATGAAATGAGGTGGGTATGGAACCTTTGTGGAATGTCAGGCTTGTGCTTCGTGTGTTTTTCCAGTTGGGTGTACCAGCAGCTCTCCAAACGTCTGCTTTGTGTAACCATGCCTGTTACGTAAGACCCAACAGGAGCATTGTCTTTGTTTTCACACAATGGCATTGCCTGGCCTTGCATTAGGTAACTTTCCAATGAAAGTCATGTTGTGGTATAGTCTACAAGTCCCTGTTTCATGTTAATCGACATTGAGCAAAATCAATCCATTGCATTACATTTCGGTGCCTTTCGTATTATGCACAGTTTCTTTTTGTGTCTAGTATATATACAAGACAAACAGGTTTTACTATCATACAAGTGAGAATGTACACTGTACAATATTTGAAGGGGGTAAACAAGAAATCATTGACTTGTATATGTTTACCCTTGGCATGCATATATGGACATTAGAGTTACGTTTATTGAGTTGATCAATTCATTTGTATAATATTCGAAAATTAAACCAGGAGCTCAATGTGTCGTCAGTGTACGCACCCCAGGTCAGCCACGCGACTCTCCGTTGGAAGTATACGAACTGGATCTGAAATACAGAACTACTGCCAATCATGGCCCGAATGACTGCCAATCGTGATCTAAACGAATGCCAAACATGGCCTAAACGAATGCCAATCATGGCCCGAACGACTGCTAATCGTGGCCCGAACGACTGCAAATCGTGGCCCGAACGGCTGCCAATCGTGGCCCAAACGACTGTCAATCGAGGCCCGAACGAGTGCAAATCGTGGCCCGAACGACTGCCAATCGTGGCCTAAACGACTGCAAATCGTGGCTCGAACGGCTGCCACGTACGGTCAGTTCACTGTCAGGTTTACTTGCATGCATGGTGCATAATTATATTGTTCTACAACAATATCGCGGCCTTAAACGACCTGGAGACCTCCCTGGAGACGTCCTCTCTCTCACCGCAGTGAATTTTAATGGGGTAACGAGAACCGGAACTCTTTGTTGACGTATCCGCAACAGGCCAACACGAGTAGGACATACGTGAGTAACCCTTCGCTTCCGCCAACCTCTCCGGTACATCAAGGGGTAGACTCTGCGCGTCCCAGTTTTGGAACCCCAGCGCCACATAGGTCTGTCTTCGCAAAGTATTGCAGACCCTCTGTACGCACACATACACGCAAGCTCCCTGCTGCAGGACTGCCTACCTGACAAAAACAATTTCTGTAATGACCCCCCTCCACCCGCCGCACCCCCATCGCATACCGCCTCGCTTCACAAGGTTGCCAATCAAACCTTTCTCTGAAGTAGTTACAGTGATAACCCAGCCTGGTCACAATGCCTGTGAATCCCCAGAAAGTTACTAATTTGATCAGCAAAAGTATATATACTTTGTTTCAACATAATTATTGTGTTGATACACTGTAACTGTTGTCGGCATTTAAGGTCGTTGGTTAGCACTTCAAAGAGGTGCTTGTTTAGCAAAATCCAATAAGTTACATTGTGTTAATTAAGCTGTCAAAGTGCATGCATGGCCAGACATGCACAAGTGTTTACGTCTGTAGAGCATCACCGTGAGAAAGACAGCGCCAGTGAATAGCTCATAATCATTCAACGAGCTTCTAAATTTACAACACACAGCAGGAAACATTATAATTATTACTACCAGTCAATGACAAAGTAAATCGTTGTATTCAAATAATAACCTTTGAATAAAAATATGATAGTTTTATATTGTAATTATAACAAATACAATACTCATTTTATATTCTTCTAAGACATTTTATAATTATATTCATACCTTTCAGAAAACTATAACTATTTAATGTAATTTAATGGTTCTACCTAATGTCATTTTAATTTATTTCATTATATAATTCTACTACAGATGCGCATTAATGACACTGATATTTTGACCGCTGTAATTGCTGTTGACTTCTAGATGCATACATAATAATATGCTCACTGCTACGTGCCACGTGCCACGGCAGTCATCAGCAGGCTGGTGGCAGTCAATATTGTAACATTGTACACGGGCACAGCATTGGATGACGTCACCGTATTGACTTTGTAGAACTTGTAGTGGACTAAATACTTGTTGATAAATTGTAACAAGTGAATGATGACAGTTTCTCCAGGGCATCTCAAGCAGGTTTTATATATATATATATAATTAGCAATTCTTTAATGTGTATCAATTTCTGTAGTCGGATATTTGTATTCCCGTAAATTCGTAATACGGCGGCAGTTTCCGTAATGTCGTAATCTGGGGTGAAGTTCCGTAATGATTACGGAAAATCCGTAATGGTAGGCAGCCATGCTGCTGGAAGCCTTCATTTGGTACGCTTCAAATTGATTGACAGAGACGCTTCCACGTGATTAGGTGCACCTCTGAGGTGCACCGTCGTCATGCCCAACCACGCGTAACGGGCGACATTTGCTCCTAGCGACAATGTAGCTTTTTGCGCGCGAGCTAAATAAAAAATATCACAACATATACATGTTATATTCACAGCTGTCTAGCAAATTTCAAACTACTAAAATAAACCTGATATAATAGACTATTATGAATAATACTTTAAATCTAACAGTAATATCACCCAAGGTTAGAGGGTCTGTGTATTTAAGAGTTAATAAAACCAACTATTTACAAAAACAATAAAAAATATCATGCCAATAGTAATTACAAGAAAAAACATGCAACATTACATTACAAGTGTTTCCTGCATATCATCGCGATATAAAATGTACTTGGTAACTATTATTCTGAATTTATAAATATGAGAAATCAACAAAGGACTTACCACAATATCCACCATTTTGAGTGAATCTATCTAGATTCCAATATGTCACCGCAGGGTCAAGGTCAAAGAGGCACTGGGCACTTACTAGTCAAGTATCAGGAGCATGAACAATTGTCATCCATCGGGAACCATGATATTTCAACAGAATTTCAATTTTGGCTATTTGAGAGCACATTACTTTTATTGTAGTTGAAAATGATTAGTTTTGCTTAATTCTTAGACATGCATAGGCCCCAAAATACCTTTTGTTTCCCTTTAACATTGTGTGTGTGTTTATTTCTAGCAAAACTGGGTATTCTAAACATCCTCGTAATAACAATTGGTTTCAACCATGACTACAACTGACACGAACATACAGCTAGTATGATATACCGCCAAATAATTCTCTAACACAGTCGAACACGTTCACTTGCGAAACACAAACTCCACAGACTGATGAAATATGGCATATTTTATTTCTACAAAATTCATAAACACCATACAGTTGTCATCGCTTTTTAAAAATTCACACCGTACTAATGTACCATGTAATTAGAAATGCATTCAAATTAACTGCTTTTTAGTATTGTAGGTGTTTTCATTTCCCTAGAATCTATTACAGCAAAATAAATTGCAATTATGGAAACTGTACAATCTGTACACGGTTGGGAGTAGAAGCAAAAGAAAGATGATAGCAGCTCATGCATCCAGACAAGGTTGTCTGTGGAATGGGTACACTCATAATACTGCGTACAGAAACGGCATGATGATGGTTTGTTAAAGGTAGGTTGTTTGTTCCTCAGTTTTATACTAATTAATACAAGACTAGACAAAGTATTGTCGAAGTATAATGTCCGTTTTATACATTTAATAAGCCCGAAACAGTGATCGCAATTTGAATTTTTCTCCAAGAAATGTAAACATCAGGTTCGGATTATAAACAACTCTACTAGCAATATTTTAGATGTGGTTGGTTTATCCACATAATATATGATGTTCAGCATGGTTGTGATGTTACCACAATTAAAACAAACAAGTCGGCACACTGCGTGTTAATAATTAGTGGATTCTGGTTAATGGGACAAACAATCTCCCTTTAAAACGTACTAGCAAATGAGCACCTACTAGGAACATGGCAGTGACAACATGCAAATCAACATAGATGAGGCTTTATCTTGGTGGGTTCAACAACTAAAACTGTTTACCACACTAAGCCTGTGGACCATGCTTGTGACAATGCATGGAAATACGACTGCAAATTGAAACGAGCATTCACAAAACAACTTGGACCACTTTCACGGTGGCACAAACCTTGTTTGAATTGTCACAATTCCCATCCGACAATGTATGTCACAGAAATGCAGTGCTGATCTCAGCTGGTCGTTAAATCATGTTATTTTATGTATGGTTCAAAATTTGTGAGGGATGTGAAATTGTGTGGCACGTGTGTGTGTGTGTGTGTGTGTGTGTGTGTGTGTGTGTGTGTGTGTGCACGTGCATGTGTGCACAAGAATAGTTCAACTGGAGATTAGAGGCCTGTTGCCAACATTCACACATGCAGTATCATGACTTCTGGTCACACAACATCGTAGCACATTTGGGTGCTGCATCATAACTAAATAGTATATATAGCATATATATATCAGGCTGATTGGATTCTATATAACATAAAGTAATTAACCATAAACACCATACCTTTATTAAGGCTGGCATTATTATTGGTTTAAAAAAAAACATGCACAGGTGTTCCAGTTCATATAATTGTAGGCTTCTAAGATAAATGGTATCATAACGATATGGTGTAATACAATTACTTTGTTGACCCTGCATTCTGTGACCCTACGTATTGTGTGACCAAATGTCATGGGTCCACATATACAAATGACGGCCAGGAAACTGGTTCATAAACAGTTAAGGAGCTCATTGACATCACATCTACTAACAATTACAAGAAATGTCAACAGCCTATCTGGGAAAACGAATTAATTATCTCATTGTCAACGAGACTTGCTGGCTACTCAGGGCTGCCTATTTTGAGAACTTGCACATTTCCGGAGGGTCAAAAGTGGATTAAACGAGGTCCTTAACTGTTGGTGAAACCACACACTGCTGGACTAGACGCAACTACACGACATTGTCAAAAACCAGATAATTCCCTGCACAGCATTCCAGCCGCACATAAATAAATATGAACAGGCACCACCAGACTCCAGCAGATATCTGGCGAGACTGGCACCCATCGGTCAGAGGATTGTGTAGCTTGTGCAGAGCAGCACCCAAAGACTACACAGGACATGTACACGTCATAGCGACCCCCCTCCCCGGAGACCACGTAGGTTCGTCAAATACCCTAACGCCGTACTTCGGGCACAGCAACGATTCAAGCAAATCCTGTGACTCAAGTTGTCTGATGATTCTTATAACTGTGCGCATGACGAACAATTTCTGCATCATCGTCGTCGTCACCGCTGTCATTGTGTAGTGGATGGTATGTGTGCATGCGCCCATGGATGGATAGGCCCAGCTTTGACAGTGCTGAGGTCTAGTTGATGTACTGAGCTAACCACCGGAAGCCCTCGCCATATCCCTGCCGTTTCAACACGCTGCACATGAAGAGTTCCATCGGACGGCCCTGCAGCTCCGAACGGGTAACGGTGCTCTGAAACCAGAACATGTGTAGTTGCTTCTGCTATGCACCGACAGCTTGTGAATATGGCTGTGAATTAAGCTTTAGCTGGGCTTACATGAGATGATGTCTTCGTATGCCTATGAGTTTGGTTTCCGAGGATTTTGGTAGAACAGAAATCATTATTACTATATAATCTATGGTTGCATCCGATAAGCTGATGCCATGTAAACTGTTCTTTATTGCAACGTACGTTTTGAAGCGGTCACCTGCGATATGAAATGGTCTCAACCTTTTCTAATGACAATGCAATGGCAATGATTTCAGTATCGTGTAAACCATAGATGGTGTAAAGTACATTTGATCAAGTGCAGTTCCAGGTATAACTACAGTAGGTCTAATATAAGTACTTCAAAACAAATCAATCAAGTACAATTCCAAGTACATTTGGTGATGTACAAGCCTGAGTACATTTCAGTAATGTAATGATGAACAATAATATTATTCAAGTGCCAATTATTAAAGGAAATAAAAACAAGGCATTACCTAAAATCCGTTTTCCATGTGCACACAAAGTTTAACATTGTATGTAACATTCGAGAACATTAAAAAAATAAAGAAAAATATATTTGTAGCATAAATTCGATTTTAGCCATTTTTTTTTTATGAGCTAGGCGATCACGTTGTATCGTAATGTCACATATGACCCACACTCGCAGCAGGCCGACCCTTTCCATGCATTCAGAGCATGTTTACAAGGACAGCTTTTGGTTCGAAACGAGCGTCAAAATTTGTTACTGTGCGACATTTCGATGTAATACAAACACTAGTCATCATAGAGGAACAAGCAGTTATCTTACGGTTCAACATGAATCCAATTTTATTCAAAACAATGAATGCGAATTGGCCTACAAGTCGACTAGGTTTCGCCGAACTTGAGCTCGTTTTCAGAATAATTATATCGGATGCAACCAACGGGAGATAATCTACACCAATAAACATATATAGCAAACCTATATCGTATCCAGCTACATAAAGTAATGTGTATAATCTCATAATATCACTAGAATATCGATGTATGAAGGAGGAGTTGTACAATTTATCATAACAACTTAAATCAGTCAACAAATTTCTGTCGGTCTTGCTAGCTCAGTTGGTAAATGCGTTAGTTCCTTGGCATTTATTTTGCAATCGGGCGACGCCGGTTCAATCCCGACACCAAACTATTGATTTTCTTTACACTTTTTTTGTTTATGTTTTCACGAGGTAATATAAACCAAATCATTTAGTATACTATGATGCACTGTTTGTAAATATTTGTGTAGTAATTATTTATTCGCCACAAAAATTAAAATATGGTAATTATGTATAACGATGTTTGTAAATTTTATTTATGCAGACAGATCACCATTTTTTTTCACATATATAATTACAATATATTACCGTACAATATATATATACAATTAATAAATTATATATTCATTACATTATATTTGTTTGGATAAATAAAATTCAAAAACATCGTTATATAATTCCCATATTAAAATTGTTGTGGCGAATAAATAATTACTACAAAAATTTAAAACATATTTACGAACAGTGCATTATAGTATAAAAATTATTTGGTTTATATTACTTCGTGAAAACATAAACAAAAAAGTGTAAACAAAATCAATGGTTTGGTGTCGGGATTGAACCGGCGTCGCCCGATTGCAAAATAAATGCCAAGGAACCAACACGTTTACCAACTGAGCTAGCAGGACCGACAGAAATTCGCTGACTAATTTAAGCTGTTATGATAAATTGTACAACTCCTCCTTCATACATCGATATTCTAGTGATATTATATTATACACGATACTTTATGTAGCTGGATACGATATAGGTTTGCTATGTATGTTTATTGGTGTAGATTATCTCCCGTTGGTTGCATCCGATATAATTATTCTAGAAATGATCCGAAGTTCGGCGAAACCTAGTCGACTTGTAGGCCAATTCGCATTCATTGTTTTGAATAAAATTGGATTCATGTTGAACCGTAAGATAACTGCTTGTTCCTCTATGATGACTAGTGTTTGTATTACATCGAAATGTCATACAATAACAAATTTTGACGCTCGTTTCGAACCAAAAGCTGTCCTTGTAAACATGCTCTGAATGCATGGAAAGGGTCGGCCTGATGTGAATGTGGGTCATATGTGACGTCACATCTCGGCATCCCGAAAAGCGCACCAAAAATATGCATATTCGAAAATGTCCGGATGCACAGCATAAAATGTGGAATTTCGATTTTTTTGATTTTTTTTTGGCTTGGTGGACATGGAAATAGATAGCAGGATGTAATATAATATGAATTCAAGCAATAGATGTTTTTATTTCCTTTAACTTGCATAACACATCAGTTTGACTGACTTCGTGAAGGTATCGACGGCGGCAAATGGTAGATTCTGTTCGACAATTACGTCAGTGCCAGCCAGCAGTAGCCCTGGCTGATCGTTTTGCGAAACTCTGAATTTAAGCTCAGCCTATGAAATCGCTCACTAGATCAGTGGATCTCGGTAGGTCAGGTGGTTATAATAAAGCCAATTTTAACCAACCGTGGCTCGTATTACATGCAATGTTTAGGAAGTAGAAGCAATTATTCGAATACACAATACCGGTCAGCTAATGGGCGAACGGGTCATTATATATTGGGATTCCCAAAAGTCGTTTATCCGTCTTCAAATTGGGGTGGGTATTTGCGCTGTTCTCACGGGTGGTGCAGTCACGACTGACGAAGTCAATTACTAGTTTGACTCAGCTAACTTCCGCACTTCGCGTAGGGGATCAGCCAGGGCTAGTTTTGCATGGCAAGGGATCTTAGTTATGAAATTCGCCTAAAAGAATGTGGTTTAACAACACTAGAGACCAGGAGATTGAGAGGAGATCAGATAGAAGTGTTTAAAATAATGAATGGTTATGAAAATATTGATAGAAATATTTTTTTCTCAGTTAAGAAAGATAGAAGGACTAGAGGACATGAAGTTACATTAGCAAAGGAGCAGTGTAGATTAGATATAAGAAAGTTCTCATTTTCACAAAGAACTGTAAATGAATGGAACAGATTATCTGCTGATTGTGTGGGTGCTAGTAGCGTGTTTAAAAATAAAATCGACACACCTCAGAAGGGCGGGATACACATAGATAAAAGGGTTGGACTCTCGATAAGCCAAAGGGTTTCCTTGTCCATCTGCCACCTAGAGTCAATTCTCTGGGTGGCAATCTTGTTAAATCTTAATAAATCAGTTTATTTTTAGCTGTTAGTGGACAAGTAAAAACTTATCTGAAAGATGGTGCCACATTTTCTACGAGAAAAAATTTCAGTATTTTGGTACCGGCAATATCGTATCAAAACTAACACATCCGTATTTCAATATTCAGCATTCGATTCCGTAACAAATATGGAAGAATAAAGGAGGGTGCACAGGTCTGCTAAATACTCACGTTATGTGTTTGAAATGTACTTGATATTTTGGCAAGTAATAATAATAATGTAACTTCTATTGCTCTTAAATCCTTGGAAACCAAGCCCAGAGGTACATCAAGACAAAAGGGTTGGTCAGTCTCAAAATCGATACGCAGTATTCAAATTGTCATTTCAAAATCAAAGTACAAGCCAAAATACTGAAAAATATGTACCAAGTACCTGATCCCAACCCTGGTGTGAACATATCTTTATTAAAATGTAAGAAACCATCGACAACACACCTTTCCCGTTGTCTGTCCATGCAGGCCAAAGATGTGTCTAATCTCGTCCTCGCTCGCTGCACCGGGGATGTCAATTTTGTTGCCTAGGATCAGCACGGGTGCATTCGCTATCTGTTCATCTGTCAGCAGACTCTGTAAAAGCATATGATGTCATACTGGATTCTACCTGTTTGTCAAAATAAAAGAATTCGCTACACGCTAAGGAGTATGAATATAAGATGTCTGAAAAAAACAGTATGGTATTTTTTTAATGTCATGCAGTCATTGCAGTGAAGTAAGAACGATATTAAGTCAGAAAACTAATTTAAATCAGAAACAGCAAACTAGAAATTAACACAATAAGTCTGGGGGTGTAATGGATTCATACACCCCCACTGAGGCAAAACGTCCGACTGAGGTCACAAGGAAGTTAGAGGTATCAGGGAGGGTGTAGTTTGAGGTTTCTTGGAACCCCAAGGGGGGTGTTGTTTGTGGTTTCAAGGAGGTGGGCAGTTGGAAATTTTTTAGAGCCTACAATTGCAGATAAAAATGCAACCCCAAAAACCAACCACATTACAGGCTTGCACAAGCTGTCATCTTTACATGTAAGAACAAACTGATATATCAGCCAGCAGATCATGCAACAATGCCAGTTCACTGAAAATAATGTATGAACATATAAACAGTCAGTTCTAAATGATTTTTTAAAAGACAGCCTTCTGTCTGTTCCACATTTTGGGAAGACCACTACGCAACACACTTGTAACAAAAATAATCTAAGTCTGAAGACAGTAATACAAAAATAAATGTAAGTAAAAAGTCGCTTATCTTGACAACGGAACCAAAACTGCTAAAGATGCTTTGGAGGGATCGAATGGCTGGTGTTGATTGTTTGACACAAAACATTAACACTGATCACTCACGTCTAATTCGGCTTTGGCTTCTATGAATCTCTCTCTGTCGAACGAATCAACGAGGAAGACGACACCATCGACTGCGGGGAAGTAGTCCTTCCACACTCTTCTTGCTGTAACATGTCACGCATGACTTGTCAAACATGTCACGCATCATTGGTCACACCTTCAAAGATACTTCCATGATATTTATTTTCTTAATTATTATTTCATAGCAATATATTGTAAGTAATTTATTTATGGTATTACAAGTACAGTTTTGATTACATTTGACCTTTAACACAGGAGAAGATCCTGTTACAATGCTCCAAATGTAACAAATTATGTTTCTTATGTCCATCAGTACACAAAACAGTGGAGGCCAAAATTACGAGTCGGGGCTCCTCATTGCGCATGCGAACTGTAATTTTGCAGGATAACGTTATGAAAATTACTAACAATATAACTGTCCAACTTTAACTTTAAAGTGTTTCAAGCTCGTTTTGTTACCACATTTATGTTACCACTGGCTACTTGGAGCAAACCAATTACTTTCATTACAATGTACTTTTATGGACAGCTTACAGTATAACATCCAACCAACAAACTGTGCAAAGTACGAGAAAATATAAATATGGTAAATAAAGGATCCTTTACCCTGTGCATGACCTCCAAGGTCAAATGTTGTGAACTTCATTCCGCCCATCGTGAGTTCTTCTGATGCTACAATAGCAAACAAGCATGAGTCGATAAAATAATCTCATATAATGTTCTGATACGGTATCAACTCTACCTTCAGTGTCGTGTATTTCATTTATAAATGTATAAAAGGCAATGTACAGAGCTAAGTATTTGAAATATACACCAACTCATAATTTAACACTATTTGCTCAAAAAGCTCTCCTCAATTGGTTTAGCACATCGTGAAACAGGTTTATGGATATTCAAATTTGTACTGAACAAATAATGAAAAGTAATATGCACATAAAAAACTATGAATAGCTAACCTTAAAGTATGTTATAGAAAAATTATACATTGATTTGACCGATGAGTAGCTAATATGTTGAAGTGGATATAAGTTTTTTAAACCAGCCTGAAATGGGACAAGTGAAAAATTTGAATTTAAGATAACCTGTTACCTCATAAAAAATTAAAACTCAAAGTGAGATATGTTGGAGCAATATTGTGACTTATTGTGACAGTGTACAAGGGCTGTGTGTAATTTCATCCTGACTGTGCATATTTGGAGCCATCCACTTACTTGGATGAAGTGTCGGAACATGTTGGGCCATTCTGTCATCTTTGAGCATGTGTAACAGAGTTGTTTTACCAGCATTGTCCAAGCCTAGAAAGACTAGCTTCCCAGACTTTTTGTACAGACCTAGATGAAGTATAAACATATGTGTACAATGAATCCCTTGCTCAAGCAGACATACAATTAGAAATGCAAAAATAGATCGGACACAAGTGCTGCAAATGGCTACAATATTGACAAATGTGCTATGCCTAAGCAATGTTTATTTTAAATGGCACAAATGAAGTGCATAAATTACTTTGTAGTGCTCAACGTATTTAGTTACCGTACTGTGATTACTAACATAATCAATTCTACATGTTTACACAAAATTAAACAAATTATTTAACAATTAAATTGCTGTGATGCCACCAAGAAGCAATTATTATCAGAAAAACAAATAACGAACAAGCATACAAAATTATAAGTTTACTGTCTTTAATAACATGGAGTTCACTTACCTAAAACATTTAGTACACTAGCTAGCCAGTCAAAGAGAAACATATCTGGCGTTGTTTGGTGAGACCTGCAACTGAAAACGGCAACATGTAATTACAGTATTGTTTATTGTATTGCAGACAAGGCAATCTAGATGTCAAGCTGAGATCAGCAGGGAATGTATTGCATACCAGTGAACAAATGCTAGAGGAAGAGCCTAATCACGGCTGCAAGCCAAAATTCAAGGATACCAAGGCCTTGAATTTGGAGTGATGTAATTCAAGGTTTTCAAGGCTCTGTATGTTTCTAGAGATATGGGTCAATTTGATATTGAAACTGATGGCAAATTCCAATGAGATCTATACTAAACCATGTTGGTCCCTTCTACTGGTCTCTATGCTAGATTTTGTCAAAATGGTCCACATCAATGGGCAACTGTGTAACAGATCTGTCATCAGAGAGAGATCGTGGTTGGAGGGGAAGAGGAGAGTGAGAGAGGGGAGGGAGGGGTAACTGTGTAGCAGGTCTAGTGCTGGTTCGATATTCGATATATCGAAGTATCGCGATACTTGTGAAAGTTCAATATCGATACTTCGTGGTGTCGCGATACTTCGATATTTTGGTATCGAACGGCCACAGTTCGATACCTTCGATACCTTTGATATTTTGATACCTTCGATACTTTGTTGATACCTATACTTCGATATCGACGTCGATGCGAAGACGTAACATCGTTTTCGAAGACGAAGTTACGGCCGGATGTACGGAAAGTACGGCTACTCCGCTGCGGGCTTCGCTTCCTAACTTGACACGGTTGACTATGTTGTATGTATTAGGCCGCTTAGGCGAGGTTCTTTTTCAAAAAACAATAAAATGTAACATCTCAGTGATTTTATGAAGCTTTATTGTGGAGTCTTCTACAGCGTACCAAAAACACACAACATTCCAGTAATTTTATAGTGTTTATTGCACGCATTAGTATTCATGAATCTAGTTTTAATAATATAAATAATTATTCAAACACGACACACTAGACTCGTTTACCCAGGTTCCGTTTGGTGGCGCTGTTTTGCTGTTTGATGGCACCACCGTTTGCCGTACTCGCTCAACCAAGATGAACGACAAAATGTCAAAACGCACATCGCCAATTTTTTTAAACAAATACGGAAACAATGTAGAGTGTCTACTATGCCAGAAATGCTCCCCCAAACCAGTGGGGGAAATACATCAAATTTGACAAAACATGTCACTGTCCATCATCCAAGAGACTACCAAAACATGATGATTTAAGGAAGTCGTGGTAACACTAACAGTAACAACGTCAACGATGTGTTCCATCCAAATTTTCATCAGAAACCAAGCAATGGACGTTTAGTAGTAGTTACAGTCCAAGTGAATCGCCATCGGTTGCAGAGTCTACTGCGGCGACAGCGTCAAGAAGTGACGTACGCGATGTGACTACCAGTTTTATTTATTATTACTAGGTATTCTGAATGAACGTTTATTCAACAACAACAACAACATAATACATGCACAGTATGGTTTGCTGCTGCTGCTGCTGAAAGGACATAGCTGAAGTCATAGACTTATGTGTTGCTATGCCCTACTCGAACTATGAAAACTGAATAAATACAACAGGAATTATAAATAAATCACAAAATAATATTCACAACTCATATAATTTTATAGACTGTTTACTATAGTGCTTGTGTTACTATTTCATGGGTTTAACAAAACGTCACCTTCAATTAACAATTCACAAATATGTAGAAAGTAATGACAACTTGATTGCTTTTTTAAATTGTGTTAAACTTGGAAGCTGAGTCAATTTATTTGGTAAATTGTTCCACGTTTTTATACCCTTGACGGTGATTGACAGCAGTCGGAGGGTGGTGTTTGTCTTTTTAACATAGAACAGTTTGCTTTGTCTTGTATCATGTATGTGGATAGCTGCGGTTGGTTCAAATAATGCTTGAACACGACCATTTAAAGAATGGTTGTTTGCTTTATAAAGTATGATCATAGTCTTGTATTTAACTAAATCATGAAATTTAAGCATGTTTGAGAGATGGAAAAATACAGATGTATGATCATGATAATTAAGATTATAAATAATCCGTATAGCTTTTCTTTTCTTTTCTGTAACATAAATAGTTTTCTAAGTCTAGATTGATCAGTATTTCCCCAGATCTCACAGCAATATGACATATGTGGTTCAACAAGTGAATTATATAATGTGTGTAACGCTTGACAATCAAGAACATGCCTAGTTTTATACAAAACTGCTATGTTTTTTGATACTTTTGATTCAACCATTTTTATGTGTTCTCTCCATGTTACGTTTTCGTCAATGGTTACTCCAAGGAATTTAGTATATGATACCTGCTCAATGTTTTTCCCATTCAAAACTATATTCACACCTGTTCTAGGTTGCTTTTTATTGTTGAACATTATAAAATGTGTTTTGTTCACATTAAGTGATAATTTGTTCGCTCGAAACCACAGGTCTAGTTTTTTTAGTTCGTTGTTAATAACAGTGCTTATTTCATCTGTGTTACTAGCGGAATAAAAAATGTTTGTATCATCAGCAAACAAAATAATGTCAAGCAATTTTGAGACTTCACACATGTCATTTATGTACAGAATAAATAATAACGGGCCAAGGATTGAACCTTGCGGGACTCCACACTTGATTTCCTTTTGTTCTGAGTTACTGTTGTTATAGCATACATATTGTCTACGGTTGGTTAAGTAGCTTTTTATCCAGGCCAGAGCCAGACCCCTGATTCCGTAGCATTACTTAGTAGTATGTTGTGGTCAACAGTGTCAAAGGCTTTTTTTAGGTCGATAAAGACCCCAATCGTGCTTTGGCATTTATCCATTGCGGATGTAATTTTTTCGACAAATTATGTTGAAGCTAGTGAAGTTGAGTGATTACTTCTGAAGCCATACTGCCCATCTGTCAATATGTGTTGTGTTTCAATGAAAGACCTTAGCCTTTTGTTGAATATTTTTTCAAGTATTTTGGAAAATTGGGATAAGAGAGATATAGGTCTATAATTAGAAAACTGAAAACGATCTCCTGACTTAAATATAGGAATGACTTTTGCTAATTTCATATCATTTGGAAATGATCCGCTGATCAAAGATCTGTTAAAAATGTGGATTAGCGGTTGTACAATTTGCTTTATTACATGCTTAACTGTTTTCATGCTGATTTCATCAGGTCCGTATGAAGTTTTACTTTTGCATCCAGACACAATTTCGAGTACTTCTTGCTCAGTAACGGGGGACATATACATTGATTGTGATACAGTACGTTTTACAAAGTCGGTTGGCTTTGTTCCCGGGCAGGGTTCTATGAGGTTGGATAATTTAGTACCTATATCGACGAAGAAATTGTTAAAATGATTAGCTATTTCTTTATTTTCTAATACTACTATGTTATCGCCAACATGAAACTTTTTCAAATATGTGGTATCAGATTTTCTTTTACCTATTATGCTGTTAAGAGTTTTCCAAGTTGCCCTTATATTAGTCTTACAATCGTCGAGTTTTTTTCTGTAATATTTTTTCTTTTCTAGACTTAATAATTTTGTGAACTTATTTTTGTAATTTTTGTAGCGGATTTCTGTTAATTCTGTCCTATTTTTTAGAAACGCTAAGTACATGTTATTCTTCTTTATGCAAGCGTTTTTTAGCCCTCTTGATAACCAAGGTTTATCATTCTTTTTTGTCTCTCCTGAATACGTTGTAGTTTTTACAGGACAAGCATCGTTATAAGTATTATTTAGTATTTGCATAAAGCGCGAGAATGCTAAATCAGGGTTTGACTCGTTCATTACAGTGTCCCAGTTTGCATAATTTAAATCGTGCTTAAATTTGTTTAATGAGTCCTCATCTAACGTTCTGTTATATTTATATGTTGGATCATCGTTAATAACCGCATAAGTGCTGTTGTCACACAGGACGAAAATTGGCATATGGTCTGTAGCATCGCTTAAAACAATGCCGCACATTTTGTTTCTACACAGTTCAGAACAGAAAATGTTATCTATTATACTAGCAGTCGTGCTTGTTACTCGTGTGGGCCTGGTGATCAAGGGATATAATCCAGAGCTGAACATTTGATCAATGAAATATTTTGATTCAGCTTGCTCTTCGCAGTGCAATAGGTCTATATTGTAATCACCACATATATACACGATTTTGCTGGTGAGATTTCCCAGTATGAATGAGAGATTGTCATTAAATTTGCTGATGCTGGTATTTGGTGCTCTATACATACAACCGACATTGATTTTTTCGTGTTTACTAATTTGTATCTCAATAAAGATGCTTTCAAAACAGTCATCAACAGCATACGATATATTCCTTAGACAAATATCAGAAGACTGGCAATTGTTAAGTACAGATTCACACACATATATGGCAACGCCGCCACCGTGTTTGTTTTTTCTGGAATTACAGTACAGTTTGTAACCCGAAAATACGACATCGTTACAGTTTACTTCACTTCCGTCCCAATTGTTTTCTTTAAGCCACGTTTCTGATATAGCAATTATATGAAATTTTTACTCCATGCTTTGGATAGTATCTTTAATCTTGGGTAAGTTAGCTTTTAAACTCCGAGCATTAAAGTGTATTATACTCAGTTTGATTGGCTGGTTTTTGCCAACACTGCTAAAGTTTGTTTAAAATTGTGCTGGGGTGTAGTATTTACATTGCGTGGGCAAATCGTTATACAACAAACAATCAGTATCAATATCGTGTTCGTAACAGTGTTCATTATAATCAAACGGTGTATCATACGGAGGCGTTAACTCGTCATTTTGTTGTGTAGTTGACGCCATGGTTAAGTCATCACAAAAACGTTTGCCAGGATAGTCAACAGGTACTTGGTAGTTTAACCACGGTTTGCGACATCATGTCGCTCTCTTACCACCAGTTTGTCAAATGACAAATATGCGACTTTCTATTGCTACTGTCTGTAATACTGTATTGTTTTAATGCTACATTACAATTACTTTTACAACATTATTAAATTAGAAGTGGGCCGAACCAACCGTTTCTATAACCGGTGTCGGCGGGCTCTATGGGCTGAACCACCATCCTGCTTCTGTTTAAAAATCCGACTTTTGCAACCTTAGTTGCTGCAGAAATCGAAGCATTTGATTTGATAAATGTTTACATAATTCTTATATTGCATGCATGCAACTATTTTGACTTGTGTATTTTCGGTAAATATTATATATTTAGGCGTAATGTTTCAATGTTTTGCTTGCAATAATTATATTTATTCTGGAAAGGAGACACATTCGTCATCATCATACAGCCCTTGAAAAATCGTTACAATTGAAAAAAAATGTACAATAACACCTCCATCAATGCGTCTTTGAAAAGTGTGGTCACGCATTTTATCTGTTCAATTGACATCAACTACATAAAGGGAGTGAGCACATTGCATGTTCTCACATCGTGTGCTCCGTTACCATGTTTGTTTAGCTTACTGCTAGGATACTTTGCAACAAACAAACAAATATCACACATACAAGCAACGAGTTTAATTTATTGTGAAACATCAAAAACAATCTTCAAACGCAACGGGTCGAATTAAACGCATTGGGTTGAGGCAGGACTGAGGCGACCGCTGCTTTGATAATTATCAATGGGCCGAAACATCTGACACCGTACGTCAAATTTTCGGTGAAGTGGGCCTAATCATCCGTCGGCACCGGGTCAGCGTGAGCAAAAACATCCGGGCCAAACCATCCGTCTGCGAGGGCCAAACACGTCAGGGGCCGAACCATCCGGGACCCGATTAAACAGGTCCGCTGTATGGGATATTTGAATTATAGACGATATGTCCCAAGTCGCTTATGTACCAAGTCGCTTATGTCCCAAACTGTGGACGATATGTCTCAAAAAAGGAGCGTTATGTCCCAAAAAAGACGATTTGTACTGTTCGTTGTAAATGATAATAAATGTCACTGTGTCACTGTTATGCTTAAAATTCGTTGTTCTGATCAAATAGGTACATATATGTTATGCTTTGTAGCCAAAAATCCGCGGACATCGCTATCGTTTCTAACATCAGTGTTCATGTCATTCGCTAGGTGGCGGCCTAATTTTGCTTCGACTCGTAGTGGAATGCCCCACTGCCTGAATGTACGAAACATACTCGCAATGCTCCAATTACATGATTGGAATGCTCGAACGGCGTGGTCGCAATGCAATGCACCATTTTTGGTCGGAATGCACAACTCATTATAATATTGTCAAACCTGTGTGTGTGTGTGTGTATGTATACATGTAAATCAACTGTATATATTCAAATTATATATTAAATGTCTAATAATGAGATAACACTTATTGGTTCGTGGACTTCATTTCTATACATTCGTGAAAGTAAACTGTTTTGTTTTTGAATACATGTACGTGTGTTACATATGAAAATGATATCAATACTTATATTACCCTGAAATTGCAACATTATCCTGAAATCATGTCCCTGTCCTTTGATTTGTTTAGGGTACCCCATAATTATAATACACCTTTATAACATATCTAAAATCAGCACTTATGTTACCCTGAAATTGTTCAATTACCATGAAATGATTACAGTGTCCTTTTAATTGTCATAGTAATCGACATCCTATACTCTTGAATAATAGCAAGCTGTGTGGGGGGCACTCAGCCGGTGCCTTCCAGAAGTTTCTGTGCGTGGGTGTTGGTTCCACTGGGCACAGGCTGTGTACAGTCGAGTGAACGAATATGGCCTCCGCAGCGCATACATCCACCAGCTGCACATCAGGACGTACATCCGACAGCTGATGGCGCTGCCCAATTTGCCAGCACCACACATTGAGCCAGCCTTCATGGAGCTGAAAGTGCGCTGCCCGGCCGATGACAGACTGCATTCCCTGCTAGGCTATATGGAAAAGACATGGATTGTGACCTCCAGCCGACCCCCTGCTGCATGGTCAACATTCAAGCGATCTGTGCGAACCAACAATGATGCAGAAGGTTGGCACAGTCGACTAAACCACCATGCTCCCCATGACCACCTCAATGTGTACCTCCTCGTAAAATCCCTATACCATGAGGCATCAATCCTGCCCTTGCAAATGCGTCTGGTGGCACAGCGCAAGCTGTACCGCTATCAGAGCAAAACGTCTTGAACCAAGCAGGCTGCACTGAAACAGCTGTGGCTCTCGTACGAGTGTGCTGACCGGACAATCAGCACATCGGACTACTTGCGGCAGTGCGTCAACATAGCCGACCATGTGGAGGAGTAGCTCCGAATGTGAAACAGTGGCACTGTTCATGGGATGTTAGGGCTAATATTGACATTTTCTTATACAAATTAGCTAAGATATGGTTGCTAAATAAATTAATTTAGTGTGCATTAATACCTTACCTTAGGATACCTTAGGACTGTTCTGATCGCAGGATCCTCTCGGTTCATTCATCTATTATTTTGATTAGTTGTAGAACTGTTGATTGGCCAGATATATAAATCCATATTGTTTTTGACTAAATATATTATTTACTTTCATGTAGTTTGTAATGTGATTTCTAAATTTGTTTTCCATACATTTACAAACTATACTTGTTAAACTTATTGGGCGGTAGTTACTAGCTAGCTTCTTGTAGTTACAAGCTAACTTCCTCTTTCCAGTCATTGGGAATGCAGGAAGTTTTAATCGAAGTTTCAATTTTTTTTTTAAGGATTGACAAACGTCGAGTATACTGCTGTTACATAGATATATGGTGGTGATGGTGGTTGGTGGCGGTGGTTAAAGTAAAAAATATTATAAGTGATACGTTATGGTCAAGACATTTCAGCATATTTAAATAGTCACATGTATGCATGCTTTATTAGTTAATAAAAATACTAAAACTCCATCCGGATTTCATATTACATTATTGCTTTGTGTTTAGTTGTGGAACGGCCGAGTTGTATTTAGCAGATCAAATCTGAATTGTTTTTAAATTTCACGACGATGGGCGATAGTAAGGCATGTTAAAAACGCGCCGATATTCCGCAGAGTGCAAACATTATCGCAAACAACCACTCATTTTGTGTTACGTTCGTGAATAAAAACAACTAAAAACAGTAAAATAAATTTGGGACAAATCGTCCAAGCGTTTTGGGACATACCGCTCCAAATTTAGTACATATCGTCTAAGACATATGTGACTTGGGACATAACGTCCATACACCGGATATTTTACTGTAGTATGATAACTGGCCAATAGCAATATACATAACGTTTAATTAAATATTTAAAAAAATCATATAGATATTTATAGTATGTACTATGTAGGGCTTTTTGTGTAGGCCTAATCATGAGAAACGTATTAAAAGCACAGGTCACTCAATAAGCACTATTATTTACTAGATCTATAATAATGGAGTGACGGGTAAACAAGGCCATGGGCGTGTCGGTTATTAAATTAATGACTCAATCACGAATACTGTTGTTGATCGTTTTAGCACAATGGCACTACACTAGCGGATACTGGCACTGCCACTGGCAGTGATGACGTTTTAGTTAATACGACATTTACGCACTTTTCATAGACTGTGGCTTTCAACCTATGGCATTTCTAAAAGAATTAACTTAATCGAATAAAACATCGTGACAAATAAACCTTCTGGTGAGAGTGCGATCAACCATAATAAAATAAAGACCCATAGAAGAAATGTTATTACAAAACGACAGACGAGATGATATGCTCCACCAAGTTCTTGCCAAAACCGTCATACTTTTACGAGTACCAGACTTTTGTTTCTGCTCAGTTTTGCCATTCTTAAATTTATATTTAAAAGTCAATGACCGAAAACAAAGTACATTTAATAGCTATGTCGCATTTCTGTAATGTTAAGAACAGCTTAAACTCCACAATAATTAACAATAATAAAGAAATAATATCAAACTCCGTTTACCTGACTTCCCACGAAGCAAAATGGCCACGAATGACGTTTCCAAACTTCAGCAAGCCAATTGAAAGCGTTGGTTTGATTGGATCTTCTATAGTTCCTGATATCAAAGCAGCCAATGGTAACCTGTATAGCTTCTTCCAGCGATGTCAACTAAATCATGACTCTGGCGGTGTCCTTTCCGAAGGTAATGGGGATGCTATAAGACGAATAACTAGTTAGATTCAAATGATTATTAAGTATTCAGTCATAGAATGTAAATAATATAAAGTCTGCCATTGGATATCCAAAGGATTGTTGCAGTAATCGTGTCTAACCCAGTATTTTACTCTACATTCCGAAACCATCCTGTATTATCGCCTAATAGTTTACGTGAAGAACGCGATATAACTAAGTTATACAACCATATTACAGACGGACGAACGAACACGGATTACCATCTCTCCCGGCAGTACTATTAAATACCCCCAAATTGCTTAACATTGTGGAAATGCTGATATATAATAATATAGGGAGCTAAGGCCATCAAAGGCAAGAAGAAAGGAGTGCAGCACTGCAGGCAGTTGACAGATTTCGCTGCGAAGTCGGTGGATCTGCTAGTTGCTTAGGCTGTCAGCTAAAGCCCAAACCTTGATAAAAAGCATATTTTTTGACGCCGATTCATTAAATCAAAGGCATCATTTAATGAAGAGGCCTATCTCTTCTCGGTACCCATTTTCCCAGAGAATACAGCATAAAAATACTTGACAAACGCAGGTCACATTTCAAAATGTGACCTGTGGCACTCCGCAGGTCCCCACATGTATCAATAATAAATAGATTAAAATTATTTAAAAAATAACAGTTAAAATACTACAATTTTAGGAAGAAAAATAAAAGTAAAAGGTGGATACTAAAATGTCCTCTGAGTTCATGACTGCATACATATTTACAGTTAAAAAGCATGTTTAAAAAGTGTCTAGTTGCTTCTTGAACGTCTCTCTGTAGCATGCATGAAATTGGGAAGATTGTTCGATATAAACTATATTCATTGCCTGTCATCTGTAATTGTTTGTAGAGTGGCCAGTTGTTGGTGCAGCTCCATGGGTTGAGCTGCTCGAGACTGGCTGCAAGGTCAATCAGTACGACCCCCGTGTGCGAGAAGAATCTGCGAGCTGGACAGTACAAGATCACGAACAACCGCAGCAAGCCACTCACGTACGAGCAGGCCCAGCCGCCGTACAAGATCGGCGTCACAAAGAGCTGGAACTCGTGGAACACGTGTAAGTAGCCATTTGTCATCTTTCTAAATCTAACTGAGCATGTTACACCCTGGGGACTGTCTCATAAGGAAACTCCATCATTAAACAGAATCTGAGGTTAAATTTAGGGAACTTTTTGAAGTGCAAAAAGCTGCCACATTATCACTGAGGACACTATATTTACTCATTGGTTAGTGAGTGTCCTTACAGTGTGTACGGTGCACTGGTGTAAGTGGTGTTGACAGTTTTCAGTATACAATTTCTGCAGTTAAAGAGCAAATTTGGGCTTATGAGCTCATAAGAACGTTACTGAAATGGTCCCCTTCCAGGACATAATATAATTCTGTTTTCATCCACCAGGTGACACCACGCAACACAAACATGGCATCCTGCATTGGTGCTAGTGTACTGTAATAGCACTGTGAAGTAGCAGATACCTAGGAAAAACAGTCCTAAATCGTAATGTGAGATGGCCTTCGAGGTAGTCGATTCCCAAAATGGTGAATCCATGAGTGATATTTCTATGGTTGAGTTTTTTTGTTAGATCGGTTAATAAGTAAAATTACAAATGAAAAAAACATGTTTACGAACATTGTTTTTGAAGCACAAGCTGATCTGTTTGTCAACTATCATTACTATGAATCTCGTTACTGTCAATAGTTCAACGTACTACTGACCATAACTGTTGGTGCTGTAATGTATGTATTCAGACACTGTTTTCCGACACCATAAAAATCTACAAATTAAAACAAATTGTGTAGTGTAAGTTTTTGGACACCTATTATTGTTAGTGGTCCAAATGCATACACTCCAGACTGACTATGGTTTCGGAGACTAACAATATTTTTTGTACCATGTGTTTTAGGACAGATGGAATTTAATTGTGTTTATGTGTGTGAATATATGCAGTCATTGTGGTAGTCAGTTCTGATGTGTTATACTCCTACATATCTATAGGTGTGCCTTGGTAGTATTCTTTTACACAAGACCTGCCAGGTATTGATAATTTGATACCATATGTATGAACTGATCTGCTTTAGGTAGTTGTAGCAGTTGATAAATGTCACAGCGTTCAGCGAGACCCGTAATTAGTGGGCGGCTCACCAATGACCATGCTCCTTTACTGACCATTAATTAACGAGAGGTTACACAAACACTCTTATGCATGTGCTATGTGTTATCCAGCGAGTCTTCAGGATGAGAAAGAGCGGACGTCCGAGACAACAGTGGAGGACGTCTTCATCCGCAAGTTCATCAGTGGCACCTTCCACAACCTCATGTTGTCAGAGGTGGTGATCAAGCGGCGCCACAATCTTGTGGTAATCTGTGGCCTCATGTACCGTGGCATCGCTCCGAGGAAGATGTACTTCCTACAGGGATACACGGAGGAGCTTCTCTCCTGTCTGCTCAAACGACCAGTCAGAGTGGAACTACAAACTGTGGAGAGCCGAAAAGACATGATCTTTAAATGGATTTAAGCACAGCGTAGGATTCGCGTTGTGTAAGCCACGCTGTGTTAATGTCATCTGTGTGTGATTACTTATAAAGGAGTTTTTATTGAATTATTTATGTTCTGTCTTAGGATGTCGTTTACAATTGTTGATATTTACCTATCTGTGTAGAGGGTACTAATTCTCAGACCTCCTCCTGAATTGGTACTTTAAGATGTTGATGGTTGTCCATATTTGAAGTCACATAGGCATACAAGTATTATGAAATGCAATGCACATACTAACAATCGTCATTATCGTGGTTACAAACATTTATCTACAATCACTAATTTATGTTTTGATGCAAAGATATAGAGAACAACATTGCACTTATTGTAATGTGATATTCCCACTAACATTTTTATAATTAGTACCGGGTATGTGAACCAAAACCCCCTTCCATACTCTCTGCAAGTGTTGACAACTGAACGAACCCCTAATGTGATTTGTTCATCAAAGTAAGGTTGTAGCTGCCTTGTCCTAGAATCTGCCTCTTTAACCAGATGCATTCATTGAAGACAAGTGTTCAAAACAAAATTACAATCTGTTCCTAATTTGTTATATTAATTAATACTAGCGACTCGTCCGTGGGCAGAAGTTGTCATGAGTCCAGTATTTTGAACAACTTCTTTCCATGCCTATTTAATTTCTGATGTCACCAGTTATGGCATGCAGCAGGTAATAATTGTAACATGACTCGGTGTCACCACTTAGGAATTACTAAATTTGTCCATGGAAAAAGGGAAATAACTACTTTTTTATTACAAGGAAGTTAACGACTATGGAAGGAGGCAAAGCTTACCTCAGCGTCTGGGAGGAGACAGACTTACAATGCTCCAAAGTTAGCACTTAATATAATTGTAAATAATATTGCAACTAGAATAAAAATGCTGAAGATATAATACCCACTAAATTGTGTTGAATAAGCTCAAAATAATGTTCACCGTTTTAATTTATCTTCCACAAAATATAAATAAAATGTACAGATTAAAATGGGTGGCAGCTAGTTTAATGATTAATCGCATTGCTCTTTGATGTTCAGCAAGGTCACAATATTCCCACATTTTAGACACAAAATTCAGCAAACTTCTTAGTAATTACCGCTCCGACTGATTCCGATTTCTGTATCAATCAAAATGTGCATATGAAAACAGGCAGATACAATAAATGTCTGACCTTATCAATGGTATTCTGATAAAATTTAGAAAAAGTGAAAAAAGCTAGTTTTGCACGACACCAAAACAAATGGGTCTTTTTCATATCTTTTTAGAGTATCATAAGTTTCCTTCTAGGGTATTTTGTAAAAGTTAAAATTGGAAATCAGTAATCACTTGGTGCATGCATCAAAGATGGGATATTTTCGCATGTTGAATGAGCAAGCTTATTCTACACGAGACACGTAATGCACTGCGATACTGGAATCCCGGGCAGGTGTAGGTGAAGTGATTCATTGAATAGTAGCACAAGAGATTTATTATACATAATATGTCATCAATTATACACAGACGGCTTACATGTGCTTTTCATTTCACATGAGCCTACTTTACAACATGGCTGAATTAGAAACCAGTTATCTGTTGACATTGATTAAACAACATGCCATCACTACGCACTGATTGAAAGAACAGACAGCCTGAAAAGTAGACTTCATTTCCATAACTTGGGTGCGTATATATATATAATTCCCATATTTTACAGCCACTTCTAATATATAACAGGTGTTCTTTTGGTTAACTCATTTGAAACATAAAACACACCAATAATTCACAAAAACAGCCAACTTTGAAGATTTATTGCCTACGTGTGACAAGAGATTAACTGTACAAGAAGCCACACTGTTTTCAACTTTCTGATGATGTTAACGCCAGAAGTCACAGAAAACAAACTTTACTGCTCAGCATCAGGCATGCGACTGACCTGCTCTTTGAATTGTTGATAAATATCCTATTTAATGTCCACATGCAACCCCGACTGTAATTCCAATAGCTCGTATCTCGTTCCGTCGGTCAAAAGCGGGACACCCAGACCTTATATACCTGACAAATCACGTCTTCCCTCGTCTGCAATTTTATGTACATTTCCTGTCTGCAATTTCACATGGCGAGTAATTTGTTAAATCAGCATTAACCACTGGTACCACACTGCTATTGTCAAGACGTCATGTGTGTCAACTCTCAGCAGGTTTCTAGAATACTGACGACTAGAGAATAAATATTACTTCCAGCAAACACTGCTAGACCCTCTGCTGCAGAAGATGATGAAACTATGATAGTTTAACTGCCCCACCCACCTACGCTGTCAATACCCACGCGGCGAACGACCGTGCAACATTGGCACCCATGTGTGTGTTCTTGGTGATCGCAATGATTGGCCTGATTGTTGTAGTTATTGATGACTCCAACTGGAGTCGTACGTCAGCGACCGTGTAGTGGCCGACACTGCCATGTCACAAGCAGTGGTTCCACTTAATGGTGATGCAGTGACTCGGGTGTAATGTCAATCGTTACACATTTGGTGTGTCGTTACATTTCGTGTCGAGACAGAAAGGCACAACCTCGACCTTGACCTTCGTCGGGACAACCATCGACCTTAGCTCTTCACCTCCTTTTGCAGATGCTGCAGGAACTCGTAGTAGGAGAATGTTGAGTCGGCGCGGTCTTCAATCAGGCGCTCGATGAACATGTGACGCATGTGACTGTCCTCCCTGCAACCAGGTGGCGCCACAGTGACGAGTCGAAACACAGATAATAATGAACATGGTAAAAAATTGGGGCCTTTATAAAATTACTTTTAGATTGAGAACAGTTTGCTGTTGTTTTCATGGGAAATGTACTGGACATTTTAGACATGTAGTATTTATTATAAGGGATGTATTGACTCATTTGGAAAAATCGGAACAGCAAAGAAGATACAGCTGGATCAGTTAATTAAGAGTTATATGAGGGAACTGGGACTTGAAGCAACTGGCTGCCTTTTCGAAGCCAGGGCAATTCTGTTTTCTTCACTTTGCCTGTATAAATGACTAACTGGCTATAGACAGTCTTAACTACATGGTAAGATACGATAACTGGTGTCATGCTGAATACTTCCGAGGGAATGTTAAGACTAACCGTATGACAGTGATTGGGACGGCAAACGGTCGCTGTTCATTCAGGTGATTGATGAAGTTCTGAAGTAGCTCTGACGTTGGATTCTCCAGTTCCGGTAGACCGACCTACAAGTAGCCATGTTGGAGTACACTATGGCAGTCTCCTGTGTCTAACTGTCAGTCTTTATCAATGTAGGACGTATCGAATTGTTGATCTTGCATCGAGTATCGATGGTTGTAGCCAAATTGTGCAATTGTCACGGCGATGCCACAACAAAATAAACCAGAAACCAAGCTGTTTGGACTGATAAAATAATCCACAAACCATGTTACTTGGACTGATAAAGAAAACCACAAACCATGTCATCTGGCCCAATAAAACATATCATGTCATCTATTAGAACTATTACAAACATTCCGGCGTAATGAACATTCCAAAGAATATGTCATACTAAAACAAACCAAGTTATCTGGCCCAATAAAAATTATATATTTTTATCACCTAATAAAATAAAATACCATAGCATCTGGCCCAATAAACATACCTTGTCATAATATAAAAGATCCAACAAAACACAACAATAACAATCCAACAAAACATGATATCTCTTGTTTCATCACTATTCATGACTTGTGTTGGTGTTGACTTGCATAAAACATGATCTCACCCAATAAAAGAAACCATGCTACTTGACCCAGTATCACACAACCACCTTGACACAACATACCGTTTTATCCTGTATAGACTTGAAGTTGGGTTGTTCGAAGACTTCTTCACAGAACTTGTCCGAGATGGCTGCGCCCAGCCACAGGTACATGTGGGAGCCAGTGTCCATCAGGTAGGCTCCATGCCGGTCAATGTTGGCCGAGGACAACTGCAGCAATGGAGGCTGAGGCACCACAAGGTCTCCCTTGCTCAGGCAGTTCTGTAGGCGCAAAACGTGTGGGTTTGTTAAAAGGAGGGTTCCTGTTCTTCCCATTTTTTATATTAATAAAATAATAAATGTTATTTATATTGAACCATGTATCCAGATATAAACTTTTTTTGTTCAGAGGTGCTTAAGATAAAACATAATTGATACAATAACAAACAATATGTACATAATATGGAATTATACATTTGTAAATAAGTCATTTATGTAAAGTACAGTATCGGCAAAAATATTGACCAGCCTTCGGTAAAACTAAATTCAATCACTCAAGTAGGGCCTAATAAAACTAATTAAATATAATGTTCAATGACTAGAATAAATTACACAGACGTTGCAACCAGGGTTTCATCGGAGATCATGAATGTTTGTTAATTCATCATTCAAATTGATCTGGATATTGGTAATAGTTTAGAGGTGGCTAGTGACTAGTGGACAATTTTAGTGTGTGTGTGTGTGTGTGTGTGTGTGTGTGTGTGTGTGTGTGTGTGTGTGTGTGTGTGTGTGTGTGTGTGTGTGTGTGTGTGTGTGTGTGTGTGTGTGTGTGTGTGTGTGTGTGTGTGTGTTTGTAATCTATCATAACAAAATGGGCAGTAATCGTGGGTGTCATTGTATGCTGTCATAGGTTTCTTGTAACATCTAATCAGTTTATACACATGGCACATAACACTGTCATGTTTTCTGCGAAACGATGCCAACAATGTCATTGATGCAAAAATGGCATTAACGCGGGGATAGTGGCAGATAATTACATTTGCTACTATTACCTTGTCGTCGAGCATGTGAACAGGGTAGAGGTGGGGGTACACCTGCATGAGGAGGAGTGCCAGAGGCTGTGTCTTGAACTCCTCCAGGGCCACTACGCGGTCGTCCAGCTTCGTACTCGCTCCCACACGGAATGCCGTCTACACAACACAAACACACAAGCACATGTCACCTGCCACAGACAAGAGGGTACAGTTGCAAATGTGTGAAACGATTGCAGGGACGGCTCTGGTAAACGATATGCCTGTGTCCTTTGGGGACACCAGAGATAGAACTATGCGCCTTTTTGAGATTTACGTGCCTCAAATCCATTGATTAAAATTCTGCATATGATAGTATGGTCGTTTAAATAAACTGGTAAATGTGAGCATTAAACGTTTTTTACATCACGCCTGTAATATTATTGCTACTAATTTGTTTGAATTATATCTAGAACTGTCTGCACGACATATTTCTCAATCACAATCACAGTGCTTGGTGGCGATACGCTGTCAGGTGTCGCTCGGTTTCTCGCTCACGGTCCCAGTGGCATCAGTGGTAACGGCACTCCATTCGCTGGTGTTCGGCTCATTTTTTTCTTCAACTGCGGTCTCGGGTGGGCCCCCGGGTGCAGCAGTTAGCTTTTTTGCCCACCCAAGTAATGTTGTTTGTTTGGGCAATGGAATGGGTCTTTTCTTCGGCGGCATATCCGAGAGATTCGATCAATGAACAATAATTTAGGAAGTCTATGGGGCAATCTAGTGGACAACAGGTGTACTACACACCCTAGCAGCAAAAAAGAAAAAATCGTGGTGAAGCAAGATAGGACCAAGTTTTCTCAGATAAACACGCTGTTTTTGTATGCGGCATTTGGGCACATGCAGCAAAAAAAAACACAACATTTCAGCGTACAATGCATCATTGACGCAAAGCCGCACGCTTGGGGAATCCCTGTGATTGTCATATCTTTTTTCGGTTCAATGGAACACAAGTTTTAAAATGATGCTTCATTTGGTGAAATATATTTGGTAGTTTTTGATGTATAGCTAAAAATGAAGCAAACTAACCATTTCAGGTCGGCTCCCTGCTACAGCGGGCAACCATACTGTTTGAGGTCAGCTGCCCACAATAGCTGGTTCAGGTATAAGTTTGCTTGCATTCAATACAACTCCCATTTGGTCGATATGAGGCACCAGTTGTTGCACAATGAGCGTTAGGAGTAAAATTCTGGCTTCTATTTATCAAGATTGTCAATCTGTTCTTTTGACAATTCCAAAGTTATTTAGTTTTTTCTGCTGACCAACGATTATGACTGAGGCTGTTTGCAGCAGTGCTGACGATGTTCTGGAATGTCTGATAGACAGTTCTAGTGATGATTCGGACTTAGATGAAAGCATGTTTGCGGAAGGTGATAATTTGTGTTTTCGCCAACCTGTCAGTGAAAGTGTCGACAAAAGATTGTGATGATTCAACTGCTGAAGTTGACATTATTTCTGATGGGTTTTCTGATGATGTCGTCGACAATGCTGCTGGTACTGGACCATCAGTAAATTTTTAATTATCCGTTAATATGGTAACCAGATTACAAAAACATTGCACTACTATTTTTGGGTGCAGAAAAGACTTAACCCTATCAGACTTTAAAACTTATTATTATCCCACTAGTCTACTTACAGACTTGAGCAAAGCAAGGATGTAGACGGGAATGAGACGTAGATTGACTGGACACAGGAGCTGACCAATCTTCTGAGCGGCCGGCACTGTTGACCCATACGCGTTCAGGACGTCAATGGCCACGTTCATGAATGCCTCTCTCGCGTCATTGATGGACGCTGACAGCGAGCGGTCAACACCTGAAATAAAACGGTCACTCCACAATGACTGACCACTTTCCACTACTAGGGGTTGGATCAATGACAAGATAATGAATACAATTATATCACTGCAGAATTTCAAAGAAATTATTTTATTTATTACATATTTTTATTACAATGACATCATGTTTTACACACAGTGATGTGAATTCATAATATGTGCACAAGTGATGTTTGGGTAACAGTGGATAGAATATGTATATGTACTTATTAATAACTTCATATCATAGGCACTGACTAAACTGAAACCCTTGATTTTCTTCATTACAATTCTAGCTGGTGGCAATTACAATGGGACGTGGCACAACTGTAACAAAGTAATGCCGTCCTTGTTGACACACACAGCAACCACAGATTCTATTTACAACCTCAAAGAAATTACAATTTTATTTATGTGCAGCTGCTCATTTCAATATATAGTTTTGTGCAGTTTCTGATATTCAATCGATTATTTCCACCAGCAATACTTGCGGTGTGGCACCAAATATAATGGCGGCAGACAATATTAAAGTCACGTTACCAGTGTATAAAGGATAACAATATACCTAAGTGATTTAAGACTCATCCGAAAATTTACTGCACCAGACTCTCTGACAGGCCTGCTAAAGTTAATTAAATAAAAACATTCAGAAGTGAAATCTGGAAAAGAAATTGATGTATTTGCATAGCAGACATCAATAATTGATTTACTTAAATTTTTCTAGTGGAACGTATCGTAGGTGTCCCGCTGGTTGGACATTTTTGGTATCAAGTCAACGGATCACCATTACTTTGACTTCTGCAGTCATGTTGTGTACTTTTAAGATTTTTAGACAAACATGAAGTGATACGCACCCATCTTTGCGAGCAGGGCAATGACAGCCTGCTGGTCAGCTCCAGTGAGGACCTCCGTTACTTGACTGGTGACTGGCAGGCAGAGAGTGTGCACACGTATCCGACGCTCTCCTGAGGACAAAAACTCACAGTCAACACTGGCACAATTCCAAAATACAGTAGTAGTATATGCGAGGTTTTCAATTTATGGTTGACGTTTTGAGGAAGGAAGGGGGTAATTTCCCGATATTTTAACATGGGCGCCTCATTTTGGAACGGTGGAAATCCTCTGTCGTCACGATTCCTCCTTCTGCCTCTTCAAATAATACACTGATTACACTCCCTCGAATTAATGACCGCTCCCTTCTCAGCCTTATTTTGGAATCCCTCCTGGAATGTTCTGCACGGAAGTGAGAGTGTTTGGAGCAAGGGAATCCCTATTTAAACCAAGCAACCTAGGTCTACTCTATTTGCTGTCTGCGCAGAGGTACAAATAGAAGTCGGAGAGGTGTGAAAATGTTATAATCTTGCTAGACTATTTTTGTCTCAAACAAACGTGACGCATACAACTGTAATGTAATTCGTACAGTCTGGCAAAGTAATTGTAAGTGAACAGGACACATTTGTAGCATATGGCAAGAAAATTGACAAATAGTTTGAGGTATTTTTGGTCATGTCACAGATTTAAGTATCTAACTATAAATGAGCTGGCATATGTGTAGGCATATTAATTTTTCTTTCCGAGACAGTTTGCATTTTGGGTGTCAATTTGTTAAGGATTTCTATGACCCGTTGCAAAGTTATGGATTCTTACCGAACGTTGAGGCAGACGAAAAACGATTGCTTGCAACATAAAACGTAACTTGTAACAAACATAGAAAACACACACGCACAGTGAAAACTGCAAAACTTACGTCTCAACAAATGGCCGATATGAATACTTATGGAAACCATCATCAGCGTCTGTGTATACGTAGCGCCATCTTTGTGAACAATGCTCTAGACAGGACATGAAAGATCCTAACTTTTACAACTTCTGGCCACTACCAAACCTGTACAGAAGACCTCAGAGGACCTCACCTTTACTGGAGGTGTACAGCAGGGCTGCCTGGAAACAGGCAAAGTTACTCTCAATTGTGTCCTCAATGGATAGCTGCATGCCAAAGCCTGCCTCGGGGTTGACATTGGGCAGAGAGAGCAGGTCAGTCGACCGCACGAAGAAGTTACCGTGAAACGTGTGGATGCTCAGGCCTGAAATAACAGCACATTTTCAATGCATTGTAAATAAATCTCGGCAAAAGTATATTCAAAGACGTTTGAAATACACAAGGACTAAATAAATTTGTTAAAAACACAGCGCATTACATATGCAAAGTAATTCCTGTATATAAAAATATATTAATTTACCTGTGAAAACACATGAATTTTGCATAATGCCTTGTTTGGGCAAGACCGAGATATTTGCTGGAAAAGTTGCTTAAATCAATAATTACGGTGAACACTGCGATGTAAGTGTACACTATTATATGGTCACATATATTAGCGATGTGTCAAAGTGGGCAGTGGTTTAGTTGCCACCCTATAGGGAAAATAAACTGATATAATGGCGCCACCTATCGTGTGGAATATAATATTAACACACAATGGCACTATTGTGGATATAAAAACTGGCCAGCATGGTGGGTGATATCTTGGCAATCATGTCAAGTTAGCTCAGAATCGCAAGTCCTGCACCGTGCATTGACGGGGGTGGGTGGTGGTTTGAACTTTGAACCAATACAAAAAGCATGACATTTTCTGGACTTTGCAAACATCAGACGCCACATGTAAGTGCTGTAACTCCACCAACTGACCTCTAGTGCATCTGATCCGCATCACCGACTCAAAGCCAATCTTGCGACTGACATAGCGTCGTAAACAAGCCTCGAAGCGCTCAGATTCAGCAACGTTACTGAGCGTGTGCAGAGAGGGGAAGTAGTGCATGCAGCCGCCGGAATACTTAGACACACACGCTACAAGTAGAAACAACGTCATAACACCTCATTATTTATACAATCATGTCATGAATACTTAGACAAACACGCTGCAAGTAGAAACAACGTCATCACACCTCATTATTGACACAATCATGTCATGAAAACCTAGATTTCAAGGCTCAGAGCACAAATGCATAAAACCAGTAAATGAATGCAAATATCTCCTAAAAGGGAGACTGTTGTATGTTTGTAAATTCCAGCTGTTCATTTTATAGCAGTGACAATTACTTATACAAAAAGCAACAATGAAATTTTGATATTCTGATTTTGTTCGATTATAATAATAATGTGCATCCTGTGGAGCAATATAATATATAACAGTAATCCTTAGTTATCCAATGCTAATAAAGCAGGTGGTGTGTGTGCAAAATAAAAATATTTTCATATAATTTTTTCAAAACAGTATGTAATTGTTGTACATCTATTCATCCGTCCACCCACCCACACATCTTCCTTCTGTATATTGCTATGCGATCACTACACTGAGCCACTAACACTCACCTATGGTGGCAATGTCGGTGTACTGAGCGTTTATGAAGAAGAGATCAACAGCGATCTGCTGGGCTGAACAGTCAAGTGCTAACTTCTTGTAGAAGTCTGTCGCCGGGCCAAGATGCTGGATCTTCTGTGTAGCATCCAACACAAATACTCAGTGAAATGACATATTTTGGCATCAGTGCCAAAATAACAAGAGTTTAATAGTAACACAGATATTGACCTTTCACAGTCGAGAACAGAATGTGTTCATGGTTACTGTTCAGTTTCAAAACGTAGCTGCAAATACATTACAGAAATAACCACTGTCACAAAATGCAACTACATAACAATGTATAAAAAGGTAATCACCTAGTTAGTAAAACCGATAATTTCTGGCAAGATAGAGAGCAATTGATGTCTAAAGAATCAACCCAAAATAAAACAGAATTCACTGTTACATATTACGGGCATTGTCAAAAGGAATTTCACTAGGATACTTCAAGAAATAAATCATATGCAGTGAACCAAACCTTCTATCATAAGCTTTGCAGTGGACTAGTTCTGTGTGTAATGAAAGCAGTTGTATTCTCAGTGATATTTTAGAAGCTAAACATGTTATCCTTCAACCTGGGACAAACTGCATAGAGATTCTATAAAGCACTGCTGATAGGGAGGCAACAACAGAAAGAGGACCTATACCTCACTCATGTACCAGGGAACCAGGTGAAAGAACAACCTTTGATGTACGTGTGGTTCACCAGGCTGGATGCTTCAAACGGTTACACTTTTAATTTCAGTCATCTTACAATTTTTCCCCATCACGTTTCGCTATCAGTGAACTTCCTTGGACAACTACAGTGGGACCTCCCTAACCTCGACACTGGGCAAGTGACCTGAATAGCAAGGTGACTGTATTAGCGGGACTTAGTTCCTGTACTTTACTGTTACAAAAATAAATTGGGACTGTCTCAGGGTTACTTTAATTGCAAGGTGGCTGTATTACCAAGGAGACCGTAAAGCAAGGTTCTACTGCACTGTGTTTCTAGTGGTATCCAGCATTCAGTGAAACTTCATGAGAAAAAATATAAATATAAAAAACTACTAGCAGCACAAAGAAAAAGGGTTGTATTACCTTGCCTGCCCTCTCATTGGGGTCTTCCCTGCACTGCAGTGACCCGGGGCCGACTGTTGGCAGCTGGGACTGAACCACCTGCACCCGGCCTCCCGTCGCACTCTACAAAAGTAAAGTTCTTATACAGTGTGGCATCCAGTCTTTAGGACTGCTAATAGTGCTTTACACTTCACTCCCTGGCACACCTGCTCAATCAAACATGATCTCAACTTCTCTGGGAAGCATTCAGCCATGCTTCAATTAATGCACAAAGTCTAACCGTACACAAATATCAATCACTGTCTATACCCAGGTACTCACTTATACAGCTGAGTGAACTGGAGCAACACAGGGTGAACGAACTTGCTTAATGTTTGAAACGGCAGGACAGGATTCGAACCCGGGTTCTCTCGACTGCGAGTCAAATTCTCTAGCCAATGCACCATACATGCAATTAATCAAATTAGTTTACATCCACCCACGGAGCAACAAACAAAAGGCAGTAGTTAGCACCATTACAGTATTTTTAACTTGTGGCTGCACCTGGTGAATGCCTGACTATTAAATTTGCTACAGAACAAAGTTACTAACACTAAATAACTATCTTTATGTTTTTTATGTACATTGCCAATTGGTTGATCAAAGATTAATGGTCCAAGGATGTGAATGAACACAGAAAGAGGCACGTGGCCCTCGACACCACATCAACAGTGTCTCCAAGTTGGCATATTAATTTACGTAATATAAATAATATCTTGAATATTCATACCTGACCTTTCACGAAAATAATGTCATTTGGTGTTCTCTACGTTTTTTTCAGTCTATGTAAACCAATCAACAATCAAGTGGGGACAGCTTACGTAGCTTAACAACAGCCTATGTGTGCATTAACTCACCAAGAGCTTGTGGGCAGCCTGTGTGCGCATTAACAATCACCAAGAGCTTGTAGGCAGCCTGTGTGCGCATTAACACTCACCAGGATCTTGTAGGCAGCCTGGGTGTGCATTAACACTCACAAAGAGCTTGTAGGCAGCTTGTGTGCACATTAACACTCACCAAGAGCTTGTAGGCAGCCTGTGTGCGAACTAACACTCACCAAGAGCTTGTAGGCAGCCTGTAGGGCGGGTCCAAGAGCACTTCCCGTCTCCATGTTCTTCTCAAACATTGTGGGCAGCTGTTTGAGTAGGTCGGTGATGAGCTGACGTCTCTCATTGAGGTTCACGAGCAGACCATCAGGGGTCGGGAGGAACACGTCTGTAGCAGCACCACATTCAGTCAGTGTGGTGGGGGACATAGTACAAGGGTGACATGGCATATACATCATATTGTTGGCTGGTGCATTAAGTTTTATCTTGTGTGTCGCTGCTGCAATGCCATCGCATGACTCCTGTTTTGTTTTCAATTTCTCTCCCCAACCTCCCCGCACTCATAAAAAAATATATCTACCTGCTGTGTCTGGCCGTAATATATGTACAGCACAATTTATTACAGTAGAACCTCACTTTACAGTCACCTCAGTAATACAGCCACCTTGCAATTAAGGTCACCCTGGTAAAGTACCAAATTATTTTTGTAACAGTAAAGTAGTCCCGTTAATATGGTCACCTCACTATTCTGGTCACTTTGGCACAGTTTTGAGGGTGACCTTAATAATGAGGTATATATATAATTAATTATATATATATCTATTATATACATTCTTTGCATCATGTGTATATGAAATATCATATGAATTAATGTTGGAAATCTCTACAAGTAATGGCTTACTAAAACGGGCTGGAGAAGTAGTTTAGTGTAATGCCAGTTTTGTTGGTGGGTTTCATTCAGTTTTACTTCTTGTGTAGGAAGTGTACTTTTCAGAAACAAATCTCTTATTAAAATATTTGCTAACTCCTTTAAACAGCCTGCAATTTTGGCAGTGGAACCACAACATGTTTCATTAGTACTGATGCAGGATTTGTTAATTGTGTCGGAAGTTTCACATTTTGAATTACTGTACAGAAAAAATCTAATTAAGAAAACAGAACATAGTTGGCACTGACCATCAACGTCTGAGACGACAAGCATTTGCGGCTGTGAGTGGTCTTCGTCGAGATTGTAGAAATGCAGCGAACGATCAAACGTGAGGAAGCCGATCTGTGTGCGCAGGTCTCCTGGGATACGCTCTAGTTCGTCCAACAGACTCTGACAGAACAGCGTCAGGTAGCCTAGCAACAGACAAACAAACAACATTGGTCGCCTAGGGTTAGATGCCCTGGTGGTGAACATGTGCAGCTGTTGTTGTGGCAAGTAAAATTACCTGTTAGTAATTAATGTTTTCTTACTCCCAAAGCTGTGAACAATACACATGTTGCTGCTGATTATATTTATTGTAGGTCTGCCCACAACATAGCCAGGTCTGTTTATATGTGGACTAGCATTACCAAATAGGCCATTTCACAGTTACAAAATGTTAAAAAAAACATTCAAAAACCTTTGACTTTGTTTCATATCAAGCTGGTAAAATCAAACCGCCAAGTTTCAATAATATAATCAACACCATTTACCACCTAACAACACATTTCAAACATAGAAGACATCAATACAGAGAGAGAGACATCTCCAAAGTTTGGCAGTCAATGTTGACCTGGTAAAATATCCTCAGAGATTATTACACGTTTATCGAGGGCTAAATATTTCGGATAACGGTAATATTTGTAAGGTCTTACCTGTTTCTATGGCATTGAAAGACACGTCTAATACATACAGGTAAACAGCAGGCTGGGGCGGTCGCAACTGGGAGAAGAAACATGACATGTTAGTAATATTTCACATATCTAACCATCATTTAGCTAGTGTATCTACATACATATGTGTGTACCTTATAATACTACTCCTAGATGCTTTGCGTCTCGGGCACTAAACTTTCAGGGGTTCATCTCCGACGCCACAAAGGATTTTTACGAAATTCCCCTTCAGTGAAGGGTTCCTACAAGTTAGAATTTGTACAGGATGTTTGATAACTGTTTGCAACATTATACGTTTTCTACAATTGTTCTAAGCTAAGTAAACCATCCACCGATCAGTTGGCGATGTTTGATACAACTTTGAACAATCGTAGAAAACATGCAGTCGCATAATGTACATAATGCAGAATTACTGAACTAAGGACTGGATCGCTTGATCACTTAGAGCGGCTTTTTAACTTCCAAGATATCACGTTTTTCTTAGTATTAGTTAAAGAAATAAACAGTGATCCCAACTTCTTCAGTCAACTTGATGTCACTAAGTGTATACTCCAAAGGAACAAACCAGACCTCTTTTGTCAACACATTCAACAAGTGTACTCCGAAGGATCAACGAACTCTCTAGTTACAAACCGCATCTTTTGCCAACATATTCAACAAGTGTACTATGAAGGATCAATGAACTCAATCAACTGGTACCAAACCACATCTTTTGTGAACACATTCAACCTGTGGCCACTTACCATATACTCGGTAGGAGCAATAAACTCTATGGTGCCTGACCGAACCTCTGGTCTTCGTTGAGGTTCACCATATGTTTTACTGATCGGATCGTAGTTGAACTCTTCCGGTACTGAAAGACCAGAAAGACTAGTTTGTTATTTATTCTTCAGCAGATTCTGCTAGCTTTTTAACCATTTCAGTACGACAGGTCGGTTTTCCGGCCGCACTGTCTGTGATGCTTCAGTACAACAGGCCAATTATTCGGCATTAACAAATCGTTTTTATCCATAATAATCCACAATGTGTAGCCACTTGTTGTGTACGGTTGTCAAGGCGAATAAATTAGCTATTCAGCAGTGGTCATCGTTTATTGCTCAATAATAGTTTACGGTGATTTTCATGGTTTTTAATGATGGATTATCAAAATCTGCAGTGGCCACAATGGTGGACGCCATTACTTCAACCACCGTATGTTTTGGATAGATTATTTTATAGTTTTGGCGAAGAATCTTTGTTGGATGTTGACGATCGACATAATAACGATGTCAGCGAACTTGTATACAACCGAGTTCGGCAACAACGAAAACGTTGAAATCTTGGTGGCCATCTTGGATTGTTGGTTACCATGACGACGGAATGTAAAATGATATGGCTCATTTTATTCACTGATTATTATACTTTCCGAAAATATATAACATTCCTATTTATAAAATGTATTTTTGTTGCTAAAATCTTGACTTGAAGTGATGTAGTCCATTGTCTTGCATATTCACTGGGAATGCAGTATTCAGTGGTCACAGCTGGTCAGGGCTGTAGTACTGAAATGGTTAAGTTACCGTATATGGAACAGACAAGAATGGCGAAATATTGCTGCTGCAGTGTTGCTTATGCCCCCCCCCCCCCCCGATGACCAAGTCGGTTGACTAAGTAAGTGAGTAAGTAAGTATATGGAAACCGCCTGTAGAGATGTTGCCTGTAAAAATCAGGTACAATAAGGTATTTAGAAATGCATGTGGATTTTGGAATTGATACCATGCTGAATTATAAAATACAATGGGGATCTTTTGTCCATGTTTACAGCAAATTGATCGTACATTTGGTTGTAATTTAGTAAATTGTTTAACAACCATCTTTGTTTTGTATTTTCCTAAATGTCCCACTAAAGCAACTCAACTGTATATGCGACACCATAAATACCACAACTTGTTTCATTGTGCTTGTTTGTTTTAATATATACAAATGCTGATATCCAAATACTTATCACTTTATGCAAAACAGTTGTATAAAAGCCTAGATGGTCAGAAGTAAGTTTACCCAAGTTGTACTAATCATGTCTATTATATAGGTTTCAACATTTCATTCGACTAGAAGAAATGCAAGTTTGGTTGTCAGGCCAATGATAATGGTACAATTTATTAGCCACTTTGAACACAAACATTTAGCAGGACAAACTAGGCATGGAACATCAAATGTCAAATTCTCCAGGCTTATACAAATTTGACAAACTTCAAACAAATGTCTGTTTACAATAGAATAGCCCGACTTACATTCATTCACTCGATAGCAGAGGTTGCATTTCCAACGATGCATGTCTACGAAGGAAACGAACGGGTTGATGTAGGTCCGACATGATCGACAACGAACAATCACACTCGACTGAATCACGGGCAATTGCTGTAAACAGAAAGCAGTCTCATTGTTCTCATCTATATTATAAAACAGTACCATTCTCTCTCTGTGTGTAGACTCTGTTAGTTTCGAATATATGGGGCTGACATTTTCTAGGTGATCTACTGGGCCCATTAGGGTGGTTCGTAGATTTTTTTCAAAATTTGTCTGTGGGGATCTTGAGGAAGTCACAATTTCAAAATGTCATTTATCTCCGTCAATTTTGCATGTATGCGGCTGAAATTTTGTGTTGACCTAGTTGGCCCATTGGGGTGGTTTGTAGACCGAGATTTTTTTATAAATTTTTCCCCGAGTTGGTGATCTCGGTGGGGGATTACATACATGACTGCCTTTTTCCTTTTGGCAACATCGGGTAACTCGCCTGGCAAAAAATAAATCCAATAACAATAACATTATTACATGTTAATTTTTTCTTTCTATTTATATACAAATTATAAAACTGCAACCAGAAGAGGCTACAGTGGAACTTAGGTACTTAAAAGCACATCCAAGAAGAGGTGGACTTACATTTAGATCCTTGAAAGGATGAATTAGAATGCCGAAGGGAAGTCTAGACTTGTTGAGGAGGGACTGTGAATTGGGTATTGACGTCAACGTACATCTGAAGACACTGGAAACAAAACAAACATGTTGATATTTTAATCGACATTACTTATTTTAAAAAGAAATTTTACACAAATTAAACAATATTTAATTATATTAATTTACTTTTTGTTGCAAAGATAATGGCCAGTATAATTTCTATGTACAAAAAGGTAGCCCAAGAGGATATTAAAATGTTGTTTTAAATGTCATTAAAGGAACGATGTCCATTCCTCATTTATTATAACTTATTTGATGAAGACGATCACCATCTTTTAATATTGTTCTTAATACTATAATAAATATATTGAAGCCTGCAGAATTGTATTTAATACTCCGGTGACAGTGTTCTCAATTTGAAGGTTACAATCGCGAAATGTTCAAACTGTAAACAAAGCATTCAGCTTCAAAACATGCTCCATCAGCAATACTGCCGAGGACAGCTGGTGAAAAGCAAGACCCTTTGAGGTTTGGTGCAGTCACATTTTCATACATTCTAGACAACTGATTCAGGGAACTTCCTGTTAATAATCTGATTCCGTGTAACGGAACAAACAACCTCCCTTTAAAGGGAGACATAGCAGTCTGAAATACATAAACAATTATTTTTATGACTTTTTTGTTTCTTTAAGTTTTTGACAGACTGACATATCTACTTACAATAAAAGATCGTTTTTTAACAGTTACTCACCACTAAGTCTCTATATTAGCATTAACTTGGATGGCCCATCAAATTTTAAATAACAACGAAAATTTGAATCGAGGAACCATGCCAAAAGAAGTCCATGTTTATGCCTTGACAACGACCATGTTTGTTCACGATACACCATTTTGTTTGGTATAAAAAGAACGGCCGTCTTCTTGGCTATCTGTCAGTTATGTTGGTAGCCACACCCCTTTTCTCCAAAGTTGAATTTTCCCGCATTGAAACCAAGGCTATGCACAGAAAGTTAGAACAGTTCATTATCTAAATAAAAACATTTGAATTGTATAAATTAGCATAGGGGTTTCAGTTTTCTATTCATTTAAACTTTTGCTGTTTTATGATTTATTTTTCGATTGAAACCCCCTACCGCACTTAAATATTAGAAAACAAAAATAATGAAATATCCTTAGTTTTAGTACAGTAACTTAATACAATACATTGTTGCTGAAATTGATCAGTTTAAAAAAATATTCTCGTGTCATGCGATCCCTTAAGGCCAGACACCCCAGGTGAAATGGTGTTTTTTGACAAAGAATACTTAAAATGGTTTTCTGCCAGATTATTATACCTTTGTATGCATACTATCAATAAAATTCACCTCTATGACAATTACATACCTCTAAGTGAGTTTTAGTTATGGATAAAGCATGTCGATATCATGTAATCAAATCCATTATGCAATCTTTGACTGCCATTTTCTCCAAACAAATTTTCATCATATTTCTGCATTTGGAAACGGGATATCTCTGGGAGTAATTATGCTATATAACTAATGTTTTCATTGTTGCATTCAGCTTTATTAACTGTGTGCAATCATCAGACACTTTTTAAAATCATGAATAGTTTGAAAGATATAGCCATATTTGTTGCCCCAAAACTTTTTTTTTGTATTTTACCAAAAATTATATATAAAAAAACCAAATTTGCCAATATTTGCTCAAAATGGCAGCCATTTTGTTTGTTACCATGGAAACGGGGGTTCTGGCTGAACAAAGTTCAATATGTATTTTACCCAGTTAGACCCATTTCAAGCATTGGACAGAAAAATTGAAGTTTTCACAAATTAAAAATAATCACATCTACCTGCCGTGTCTAGCCTTAAAAGAAACGGTCAAACACGAGTTTGACAGAAACACCAGCCAACAATATTTAGTCATCCAAGTTATTGTTTTGACACTTATGGTTGTAGTCCTGTGCATGGTAAACTAAATGGTTGTCAAATTATCATATGTTAAAAGGAGGCAGACTCTACCTAGTTTTTTATTAATTAATTAATATAACGTTCTTAAACACTATGATAATTATGTTGAAGGTTTACTGCCCGCCAAATTGTGTTTAGTAAGCTTGTGACAACATTAGCAATTTGGAAGGTACAACCCCAGAGCATGTTCAAATAGTAAACAAAACATCCAGTTTTAAAACAAGCTTTATTGGCAATAATGCAGAGGCAATATCCTTTGGTGTTCAACAATGTCCCATTTCCCCATGTTCAACACACCACACTTCCTATTCAAAATTACTATGCCTGCTAATTCCGGGTAAAGGAACCGATTAGCTCCCTTTGATTTTGTTATTTTATCAAGTAACTTACTCTGCACTGCTGTTGAGTTTCTTCAGGTCACGTGGCAGATTCGGCTGGGGAGCAGTGATGCCACCTGCTGGCAGAATGTGGCGATCCTGCAGTAGATTGAGCGGTCGACTGCTGTCAGACTGCAAGCAACACCCACAGTCAGCGACAACAGTGCAAGTGACATGCCTGGGTTGGATCTTGAAACCAGACCTCGATGACATATCAAACAGATGTGCTATCCACCTTGTTAAAAGTATTACGCAGTATTTACATATTTTTTCCAAAAATTTGCATTACTTTTGTAGATGAAAGCAGTTAACTCATGTTTGATTATAACATGAATACAACAAATCTGCAATAAATTCAGAGTAATTACATCAATATTGAACTTGAACAAAGGTTAAATTTTATAAGATATTGTCACCTCCAAGCAATGTATCAAGGTATATAAGCTGTCAGCATAATCAGTAATTTTTACACACACACATACACAACAGAATTTAAACCAGAGTAGCGCACCTGCAGACTTAGAGTGTTGAAGGTAGAGTTTAACGCATTGGGTTGGGTGCCACTTTGTGTGTTATTAGCCATCATGCCCCCAGGAGCTGACTGCTGCTGTTGTTGCTGCTGCTGTTGATATTGTTGTTGCGGTTGCTGCTGTTGTGGCATACCCGTTCCAAAGCCACTGCCCATCTGAGTCCCAGGAGGCCCAGGGAGACGAGGGGCTTGAGGAGCAGACATTCCCTGTAATGACCACAATACTGGGATGGCAAACTGGGATCATGGAAACACTATAAACTATACCTATATTAAAGTGACCATCTGTTTGTTTATATTACAAAATCACATCATGTAATATGCTAACATATTGACCACACAAACGTGTCTTAATGTGAAGAGCCTACATGACTGTTTACATGGCTCGACCGCAAGATCGATATTTAAAACAGACAAAACAATGCAAAACACAGTTCTGAACAAAGCAATGCAGAACACGGTTAGGCTTCGAAACCTCAGAAAATTTCGTTTTGACTGATCTTCTTGTGGGAGAGAGTGAAATCGTTTGGGACCCAAAGAAATTGTAATTATGGGTGTTCTTTTACTAGAACACATATTTTGATGTACTTTCGCATCTCAAATTTTTTTAATTGCACTATATGCTTAATAAAATGAATATGGTATACTATACAAACACACAGCTGACTGAGACTGTCTGGCTGCACCCACCATGCTGGGATACTGTCTGGGGCCAGTGATGGAGCGGCGTGTCTGTTCAGAGGCAGGCGGTGGAGGTCCTGCTGCAGGGTAGGCAGACTGCAGTTGTTGGGGTGGAAGCTGCTGACCCTGTTGTTGGGGTGGAAGTGGCTGACCCTGTTGTTGGGGTGGAAGCTGCTGACCCTGTTGTTGGGGTGGAAGCAGCTGACCCTGTTGTTGGGGTGGAAGCTGCTGACCGTGTTGTTGGGGTGGAAGCTGCTGACCCTGTTGTTGGGGTGGAAGCTGCTGACCCTGTTGTGGCAATGGTGGTAACTGTTGCTGCTGCAGAAGTGGAGGTTGTTGGTTAAGCTGTGGCTGCTGCTGGGAAGGCAGCTGCTGTGGTGGTGGTGGCTGTCTCTGCTGCATGCCTGCTGGATATCCTGCACAGATATAGCCAAGACATTGATATCAACGATTGTCATCAGAAACAAGACAGCAAACATGCTATGTAAATATGGGGTGACTACATACTACGGTAGAAACTGTAGGGAGAATGTACATGAAGAAGTTGAATTAAATATGTTAGCAGTAATTGATACATCATAATCAAAATCAAATTGATGTAATCACACTGACCATGTAGTGCCAATTAAAAAAAAATTAATTTCTAAACAAGACGCTGTAATTAATATACAGGATTGTCCCTCAGCTAAGACACTCCTGAAATGACGACTTACAGACATGAATGACATAAAGCAATCAAAAAGCAAGCTTAGGATGTGCTTTACTCTTTGCACCATGAATGTTTTTTCAATGCAACCCTTGAACACATTCACCAGGCTCCCCATGGAACATATTTAAGATTTTAAGAAAAAACTACTAGGTGTACTGAAATGTGCTTGTTTTTTAGAACAGTTCATAATATTATAGACAAACTATATAATTCTGGAAAGTATGGACTACAGGCTATTTAAAGTTAACTCAATTTTATTATTGCCTCAACTACAGGTATGCAGGTTCAATTAAAAAAATGTATTACTAGTCAGGGTAACAAAATCCTGTAATGGAAAAGTGGCACAGCATTAAAAATGCACAATGCAAAGAGTATACTGTATATTTATATTGAAAACTTTATATGAAGTCTCTTTCACAGTAATGTTTCTGTTATAGTGTTGAAGTTAATCACACCTGTGCACTTGTCATCTGTTTACCTGTAAAAATATCCTTTGATTTCATTGCATGACGTTAAACAAGTCATATGTATAAATAAATCAATGAAATAAAATCATTATTGAAGCAACTATAAGTTGGCGTTGATTCTTGAAATAACGCAGCTCAATCACAGTCCTTCATCTACTGACATGGGGTCAGCACGGCTCAGTTAAGTAATCCAGGTAAATCCAGCACACTTATTCATCGGCTATGCCTGCCTGATGCACGTGGAAAGCATTCAGCACATCAAACATGCTTTAAGGTAACATTCTCCAGGAAAGGCTCTCCAGTCTGCATATTCGTGCATAGGATTTATCCCCATCAGCATGGACATCCGATTTAAGCTAAGGCGTCAAAAGTCGCCATTAAGGATACACGTCTAGGCATCCTATGTCATCAGTATGGGGCAGAGTTAAATATCACCAATTAAACAATTACGTTTCCAATTTAGCAGTTTGTTGAGTGTATAACAATGTGATAAGTACTTATTAACAGCCAATTGAACTGACCCTGGGCAGGTTGTGAGGGAGCAAACTGCCCCTCCATCGCATCGTAAGTTGGTCCCGGTATCGGGGATGGTGCGCGTGAGGACTTCTGGGAAGGAGGCCCTGTGGACAGAGAGAGGGACCATCGATTACACAGCTTGCAGACACAGAAAGTTTATACAACTATCTGTTTAACAATCTTGTCACAGCCAAGAATGTTAAATTATTTACTATCTTATACATAATGGTAAAAGGAAATCTTCACCCATCACATTTGATCAAAATTCTACAAAAAATGTATTGATGTTCTAAAAAGTTGTCCTTATCACAAACACATTAGAGTCAGATTATGGTCACACATAAGTGTACATGCACAACTTTTCCGCCAACTGTACTCGGCATTCTGCAAACATGGTCAAAATATGGCAATGCTAATCAAGGGTATCTTTGAATTAAAATAAACAGCTTTTTCCCACATGCTGGTAATATGAAATGTAGTGCAACATTTAGGAGCAAAACTAAATACAAACCAAAGAAACTAGCACAACTAAAGATTCTGTTGAGAGCGCGCATAAAAATAGCATGTATGTGATAACTAATAATGTTCAGTTAAAACAGGCAGACTAGTTTCATACTAGTGACACAGATGAAGCCAATGAGTGATGTATCTGCTCCGGGCACAAGGTGTGTGCTTTGAGCAAACAACAACCATAGTGTTGACAAGAGCCACACCGTTATTATTGTCATGAATCAAATGCAACAAAACAGCCAGGTGTGCTACTAAAAAGACATCCCATGAGTCACAAGGACAGACTGAGACACAAGGCCACTGTCACCACTGTATGTGAAACAGCTGCCAGCAATGGCTAAGTCCTATAGACACCAAGTTGCATGATGTCTGTCTAGCATAACCAACACTACTAGTCTACAATGGATAAGTGAGTGGATATCTAGACTCTATAGGCCACTGTATGTAGATGATGGATAAGTGAGTGGATATCTACTCTATAGGCCACTGTATGTAGATGATGGATAAGTGAGTGGATACCTAGACTCTATAGGCCACTGTATGTAGATGATGGATAAGTGAGTGGATATCTAGACTCTATAGGCCACTGTATGTAGATGATGGATAAGTGAGTGGATATCTAGACTCCATAGGCCACTGTATGTAGATGATGGATTTGTGCGTGAACTCAGAGGCAGCACAATGTTTTTTTAAACAAACACAGAATAGATATAGAACAAAGCTAGCACAAAATCAAATGTAATGGCATATACAACATGTTTCAAGTGGACCATTTAATATATAAATCATAGTTAAAACAGTGACGAGACAGAAATGGCAAACCAGACAGTAATGGGTGATGTAATTTTTAAAGAAACAAATGGACGCAATAAAATATACAACATTGTCTTTCCAAAATATTTTCTATATGTAAGGTTTAACTATTTATCCTTCTAGCAATGTAGATTTCACAGAAAAACGTTAATGAGACACACGTATGCAAGCACAAACTGGCAACAGCAAAGCCAATCTTTGTGGTGCCACATCTAGTAGTGGCGACTCCACCCTGGCATCTATGATTCTGCCATGACATACAAAAACATCTACAGCTCATGCAGCACTGTAGAAACAGCAACATAACAGCGGAACATACAAATAATCATTACAGTGTGGCCACATAAAGCTGGGATTAAGCCAACATGACACCTGGACTAGTGTCGCAGAATAACGGGCAGGATGTGGTTAGCTTGCGGTGAGTTGTCCTACCTGAAGCGTTGGGTGTTAGTCCGGTGGGGGTGGCAGTGTTCTCATGCAGCTGGTGGGAGTACTGGGCACTGCCGTGGTAGGGCACGGGCAGCTCACCAGGCCGACCTGCAGTGCAACAGGCCGGTGTAGGGACGACAGGGACAACATGCCACCAAACGTACCAGTTTCAACTGACCTATCCATCTGGTGACCTATTGTCTAGCAAAAGCTCCGTCAAGCCATCAAAAACTGGATGCCGAACATGTGGTGCATTCGTACATTCCATCGTATAATTTATTGAAATTCTGGCCACAAGAATGACAAAAACATAAGGCAAAGTTCTTTAAAGTGATAATTGTATGCGGGAATGTTTATTGGTGGCAAACGTAAAGCTTCACGCAGGTCAAGCAAAATTTTTATTGTGACGTACGCAAACCGCAACATACTCGATACAGCAATTACTTGCAGTAGCGGACACACATCAGTGCAACGCCCATCATCTTACGTATTTGCATCAGTTTGATGGCGCCGAGGTATTGTTTCAAATAAAAAATCACTAACTAGTCACTGCATATTAGTGGGCATTTGTTTCACTCAGAATCAGCATATTAATAAATAACATAAAATACTAATGACTTGTACATGTGACCATGATTATTTAAATTAAAGTTATGTTATAATGTACTTAGTCAGTAAATATCACTTATAAATATCATATGGGCAACCTGCTCACACAAAAGGCCCCAGAGACAGCCTGAATAGAAGTAAGTGAAGTACAAACTGCAAAGTGCTTAGAATGGTCCTAAAGACCGGATACTACACTATACATTGAACAGTGGCAGAGATCTGCATCGCGCAGTGAGATTAAAATTAAAGTTATGCAGTCCTAAAGCCAGAAAGGCATGGATGCGACAGTCAGATATGGTAAGTCTTACATAATTATTTGTTTAGATGTCATATTTCCGTGTAAACAAGTTAGACAATTTAACTATATATATATCATGTCATGACTAAGTTTTTATGTCAGTTACTACTTAGCTTTAGATTTCAGCCTTACAGTTATGGTCTATGAATATTTTGATATCTTTACTTTATTAATAAACTTTACCTCATACGCTAATTATGTTGTTGCACATTACGCATACATGTGTGCACACGCACTCATAAATATATATATTTATTTGTATACATGTACAAGAACACATGCATGCATGCACAGTACATTTCCAGTAGGCATTTTGTTATTGACACATGATATATTTCATTTCAGCTTCATCTCTTCACTGGTGCATGATTGACTTGGCTCGCATAAGTGGCCTTCTTCAGACGGTGGAGTGTCCCCAAGGAGGAGGAGGAAGGACCAGCACATGAATGCTACAGTCCTGTTCTTCATATTAATCAATCGCCATCAATCCTCATTGGTGTTATCAGATGCATGACACTTCAGTTTTTACTTCATAATATTAATAATGATAAAACAATTCCCAAAATCATTGCCTAATTGTTATTCAATCTTCGGCGGCCATTTACAGAAAATGCATTTTTTTGGATTTGTGCTCCGTACAACTCTGGCAGTATTAAAGTTATGCCAATCATGTTTACATCATTGTATTCAGCATTACTTTCTGCACACAACTACAACCTGATATTTGAAATAAGTTGTATAATTATTTTGTTATAGAGGTATTTATAACGAAAAAACTTCAAATTTTTTGTCAACATTAAAAAAAAATTAAACAAATATAATTTACTAATATTTTAAATATCAAGTTGTAGTTGTGTAATACCAGGCAGTCTAAGTGTGATAGTGAAAGAATATTTATGATTGTATCTTCTATAGTAATGGCTGGGGACCATGGACAAAGTTTGCTATATTTTCTCATTATGGCGGCCATTTTGTTCGTTACCATGGCAACGGTGGGTTGGAGTGAAAAAAGTTCAGTATATTTTTTACTCCCCATGAGCTACTCTTTCTTGCTGGATAGATAAGTTTGCCATAATTATCAAAATAAAAAATACCCTATTAAGCTGCCATGTCTTCCCTTAACTGTTGTTACAGTGCTTAATTAATGTTATGCAGCAAGCATATTGGCAGGCCCTTACTCAGAGGAGCAAGCTGGGTCTCAGAATAAAAAATTGTACATTTGATTAGGTAATTCCATGTCAAATCATCAAAAACCTGATTATTTCTTATTGATAAATCAGCAAGTGATATTTCACACCAGTGTCTGTGGACTAATTTCTCAAATAAATTCTGTGAAAAAGGTTCATACTCTTAGACTTTATGTTCCAACATTTTTTCAGTGTTCAATAATTTCTTTATTATTCACCTTAGAGCATTTTGATTTCAGTAAAATGCAACATTCATTAAAGAGCTTAAGATATCCCCTATCTGGTTTAATTACAAGAAGTTTTCTTACATCGAACACAAGACCAAGTGTAGAAAACTTAACCGTCATGGTGCAAAAAGTGATTGATTTGACATGGAATGACCCTATTTAGGTTTAACCCGATTTCTACATTGTTATGTAAACCTTGCTGACATCTGTGTATGTATTTTTGTTATTTTCATATTCCAAATGTGAGACCTGTATCCATATTCAGATGTTAGATTTGGCAGTACATCAAGCAGCATACAAAAGCCATGCTGATACAATACATTGATCGTGGGAGATAACACGGGTGACATACCTGATTGTGGGGCACTGCTCGGGGGCATCCCTGGGGGTCTTGTCATCCAAGGCTGCTGGACCCTAGGGGGCAATGGTACTTGCTGTGGGGGTGGACCCCTTGAAGCCTGAACAATTTCAAAATATAATGTGTGTGTGTGCGTGCAAAAGGATCGGAAACATAGCTTTATCTAGAGACCTGTCTGCTCATCGTGAAAAATGTGATCGTGCATAAAGGCCTGATCTAAAATAATGCAAACAGGTGACAAATGTACCATATCTAATCTAACACATACATCAATTAATACATGAACATGATATGCTTAGCAAAAACAGTTATTATTTTGATACAATATAAAAACCATAACATTGACAAAGTCAACAGGTACTTGAACAAGTTGAATGAAACATGTGATGTCACTGGGTAAAATGAATGGTGTTCATGTGTCTAATTTCGCAGATCTAGACATATGCAGAGAGCAGTTCATTTGGTATGTACAAAGCTGTGTGCATAATTCTCTAAACCTAGAAAAGCATTACTTAATAATAACAACAATTTATTACATAAATAATTTAGCTCAATATGACAGCTCTTGTTCTTAAAAAAGAAAACTTATAAGACATGTAAATGTGCACAGTAACAAATTTATGACCAGGGTATTATGTCTGACGCCTTACCTGGAAGTGTTGTGACACGGGAGGCATCGACACTGGTTTCTGATAGGCTTCCCCTACCCTGGGTGGAGGAGGGGCCTGCATCCTAGACGTCAGCGGTACTTGTGCCGGGCCATTCACCATTGGGGGGGCTCCACCCCTCATAGGGGGCTGCGACATATGACTCTGTGGTGACGAGATCCCGTTCATAGTAGGAGGCGATGCCATTCTCGCTCCGCCTGGTGGTGGTTGCCATGGCTGCAACGTCGGCAGTGGGGACGACTGGCTTTTTGCTAGTCCGTCCACTGGCATCATTTCTGCTTGCCCACCAGGTGATGACGCACTCATTTGTCCACCAGGTGGCATCATCATCCTGGCACCTGGGGGTGCTTGCGGTGGGGACTGTTGAAATATGGTTCGTGGTGGCGAAGCTACCCCAGGCGGACCAGTGAAAGACATGGGGGCATTATTTAGTGGGGCTTGACCATATGTTTGTGGGTTTACGCCACCAACTACCTGGGGCACAGCACCCCTTGCATATCCTTGTGAAGGTGGTGATTGTGGGCTGCCGCCATCAAAGTTCATATTTGGCATTGTGTTGGCTGGCCCAACGGGTCTAGGATAGCTGTTTGGTGTCGGCATACTCTGTTGCTTTGGTGTCATCTGCTGGTATCCAGCCCTGGGTACACCTGAAAGCAACCATCATGGGTGATTTGCCTGGAATCTATATCACTCTAGTAGATGCATTCAAGGTTCGGCTAAAAACTGACACTAATAGAGCACCGAAGTGTGACGTCACGCTGCAGCGCTGGTTCTAACAAATGTCTCCCGTCACGTCTGCTAGCATGGTGTTATGTTTTGTTTCAAACTGTAGTCATTATTCTAAAAGTCATACTTGTAGTTCTTTATGATTCCCATAAGTTGATAGTGAGTAGCATGTATGGGTAGAACAAATTAGGTATTTTATATTGATAACCTGTCAACATCGTACAATTATTGTACGAACTTGTTAAAATCTAAGGATTTGATAATATCTTGAAATATGGAACAAAATCTGTTTCTGACTGAGAAGTCAGGGAGTGGTAATTAAGTGGGTGTTTTTGGTGAGTCTCAAGCGGAGGTGCAATTGGCTGGTTAAAAAATGGTTTGGAGTTGTTTTGTTCACGATTGTAATCATAATTTTGTGATCCACACTTAACGGTTTATAAATTTCTAAAAAAATATGTTGATACCATTGATACTCTCCGGGATCACTTCCTGAAAATCTATGGGTATCCATTAGTACTGGTTCGATACCTGATTTCTTCGATATCGATTGATGCCAGAATTATGTTCGATACTCGATACTTATGCTGTAAATCTAATTTATGTACGGTATAATTTCCCGATAGAAGCATATTATCCAATAGAAGCACACACCCTCTTTTAATTAGGGAAACATGCTTGAAAACAATACTGCTGCTGCCGCCACCTTGCAGAAATCATGTCAGATCTGATCATGTTAATAGCTTCACTTATTTTCTGAGCGTTCTTCGAGGTACGGTGCATGCTAGTATGGAGGAGAAATAATTCATAATAGCACTAAGTTTGAAAATATGCTATGAAAACTTCAAGAAATTGGTCCAAATCCAAGAAAATAACCAGTTTTCGTGGTAGCAAGGCTCACAGTTATATGTTTATAGACATTTGTGGAGTTAACTATTATATGCAATACATACAATTAACTGTTACTGTTAATTAACTGCATAACGTGTTTATTAACTTTGTAGTTAGTAACTTTGCTAACAGCATATTTACATTTTAAATATGTGTTAATAGTCATATTGTTGACATTTTACATATGCGTCGGAACGTGATGAATATATCATCAAAACGTTCCAACTGTAGGCTCACCAAAAAATCCAACTGCACCCCTCTTGAGGCTCACTAAAATCCCCAACTCTACTCCCTCATAAGGTTCCCCAAAACCCTCCGACTGCATCCTCCTTGATGGTGACCAAAAAACTCCAACTGATGTAATGACCGCTCCCTTCTCAGCCTGTAACCTATTTTGTTCCTTATTTCACGATATCATCAAATCCTTCGATACTGGCAATTTCATAATTAAATAGTATTGGCAAGTTCGCATTTTGCTGTGAAAATAGCGTGATGCCTAACAAAAAACTGTGTTGCACTGCGACTGATATTGTCAATGCGATAAAATAGCTTGCATTACAAAATTATTTTCTTGTTCCGGAATATAAAAAATGCCAAATTTGTTTCACCCATGTTTGCTTCTCATTTTCAACTTATGGGAACCATAAAGAACTACATGTATGACTTTCAGAATATTGACTAGCGTAGAACAAAACGCAACACCGTAACATGTTAACAAATATGGCTAAAAACATTTGTTGGAACCAGCGTGACGTCATCACTTCGGTTCTCTATGTTTGGATGAAATCATAAGGGCACGATTAGTCCCATTATCCAAGTTCCACAAGATCTTTGTCATCCATACAATTTTTTTTTATTTTGCTGGTTTGTATAAAAAATCACATTAAAGGAAATATTTTGGAATGCCCTGGGTGGATGACACACCATTCACCTGCCTCTAGAAGGGTGCGCACGGCAAAAGGTACCAAAGCTCAGCTCTGTCAACGCACTGGCACTGTTAGTAAGTCTGGCAGCTTTTATTGTGAAGATGACTTAATGTGTGGCTCTGGACAATCATATATGGCAAAGGACATTGACATCCTCGAAAAGGTAGGGCAACTAAGCTGGTTACCAGCATAGCAAAGCTCATGTATGAACAACGATTACAACAACTGAAATTACATTCATTGTATTACACGCGTCACAGAAGTGACGTTTTGAAACCTTTAAAATACTTAACGGACTCGACAAAGTTGAAGCTCGCCACTTCTTCCAATAGTGACAGTACAGCAACACGAGGACACATTAGAAAGCTTTTTAAGCAAAGAACAAGACTGCTGGCCAGACAGAAATACTTCTCAGTTAGAGTCACGGATCAGTGGAACAGGCACCCACAACACGCTGTAGATGCCAAGACTGTCACACAGTTTAAGGCCAGATTTGACGAGCACTGGAGCAGCTTGGGATATGGGCACCAACAAAGGCCAATGGCCTAAATCAACCCATTAACCTGTAAGTACTAAATACTTGTCATTGTTTTAATATGTTATAGGGAACTGAACTATATTTTTGCCTACATTTTGATCCATTAATGTGTTAATTCCATCATTGAATCAAGTAAATAATGTGCCTTTGCACAAACACATCTGAGGCCTAAGCAGTGCTCCCGCTTGCATCGTCATGAGCTGTTATCGATCACTTCAAGCTCTCAGTGTGATAACACACGGCCACAGCAGCACAAACCGTAGCACTACCTGGGCCTCAAAAATGCCATCAGACATAATTCTGTTTACAATATTATTTAATTATATGCCTGAAATTATGTGGACTGATTGATTAAAAGCACTGAGCTATTAAATGTACGAAAAATGTTGTTATAACGGCAAAATTGACGTAGGGCTGATTTTGACAAGTGTCATCATTTTGATGATGAATCGTGGTTTGGCGATTTGATCACACAGACGAGCAGAGTGAACCAGCAGAGCTTTCAAAGAGAGCGATTTGCCACTCTCTTCGTATTCCTAAAACATAAGGATTATAATTCCATTAGCGGATAAAATAAACGAATAAACCACGTCATCGACATCGTGTCAACAAACAAGGTTTATGATGCGCGTCCAATACTGGCAATAGATGACACAGAGACATCCTTATAAATATTAGTCTGCACCTAACCAATCGACATTATCGTACGGAAATAACTCTACCTGGCATTATATTCTGCGTAGGATTCCCGACTGATTGGTTAGGAGGCGCGCCTTGGCGTAACACACCGGTGTTTCCAGGATAATTGTGACTTTGGCTTTGCGGATCCGCCATTTTGTAAGGATCAGATGATCGCCAGCGTGATGAACGCCTATCAAACAAGCGCGACTTAGACAGAACCCTACGATCAGGAACGCGCTACGTAGTACAGTTTCATAAAGGAGTCAAAATGCTCCGCGACTGCCCCACTTAACGCATTTTTGATTTACTGGCGCGATCACACGAAATAACAATAGTTCAACAGATTCCACGGAAGTAGAAAGTAAGGTAACTGTCATGCGCATATGCCTACGACGTGGCAATCCCAGGATGCTTTTGCATGGTATACATATCATTCGCTAGAGAGCAGCACCGCCTGGATTATTAAGCTCCAGCCATTATTTTTTTTTGTTACCGGCAGGGGGGCTTTACCCCAGATGGGGTAAGACCACATTCAGGATTCGTCCGCCACCGAAAGAGTGCCCTTGAAAATACCGTTTTGGTGTGATGTGTGAATTTTATTTGAGCACTTTGACGTGGCACATGTTAGTCCAGTGAATACTGAATATACTACTGCATTATATCTTTCACGAGATAGCAATAAATATACTCTAGTCGCTCGAGTATTCGCACAGTGGCTATTTTGCAGAACACGTTAATATTTCAAATTTTGTCTGAAAAATGAGGTATGAGAATTTCACGAGTTTTCCACAGCACTTGTGTCAATGGAGGTTAAATATGCTGTGGAATCTTCAAGAAAATCGTAAGAGAAATTGTGCAGGAAATACAGGAAACGTTATAATGGCCGCCTATGTAAGGTGTAAATGTGGTCTTACCCCAGATTCGGGTAGAGACGATGATTGGCTCTCAGGCCAACTATGAACTAACAAATTCAATAAGGATACACTTTTATCAGATAATACTATACCATAACAACTATTCAACATTAAACTTATATTAAAACATGTCACACAAAATAAACCGACATTAAACTTTTTTCGTAGTTTAATGCCTTTTAATCACATGCATTAATTTGTTTTCGTAATTTAATGCCTTTTAATCACATGCATATTCACTAGGTGGCAGCTCTCATGGCATAACATCCAAAAGGGCCATTCAGAGCCAGACTATCAAGGCATTTAACAAGATTGCCACCCAGAGAATTAACTCTAGGTGGCAGATGGACAAGGATGCCCTTTGGCTTATCGAGAGTCCAACCCTTTTATCTATGTGTATCCTGCCCTTCTGAGGTATGCGTCCATTTTATTTATAAACACATTCACGCTACTAGCACCCACACAATTAGCAGATAACCTGTTCCATACATTTACAGTCCTTTGTGAAAATGAGAACTTTCTTATATTTAATCTACACTGCTCCTTTGCTAATGTAAATTCAAGTCCTCTAGTCCTTCTATCTTTCTTAACTGAGAAAAAATATTTCTATCAATATTTTCATAACCATTTATTATTTTAATCACTTCTATCTGATCTCCTCTCAATCTCCTTGTCTCTAGTGTTGTTAAACCACATTCTTTTAGATGGTTATTGTAAGTTCACTGGCACCCTGCCAAGATTTCTAGAGACCCCTAAACTTTGGAAATGACATAATGAAGGGACAGCGTTTGTCCCAAGGTTACATATTTAGCTATATATATAAGGAGGGCTTTAATGAGGATCAGGGCTGGCTGTTGGGGGATGCAGCCAGACACTGCGAGGGAGCTGTTTGTTAGAACAGGCCCGAAGATACATGCTGGAGCTGTGTGTACATAACACAGGCAAATTATGTATCATGGCGACTACTGGGGCACACTGCCGGAGGAACGTTTCTCGTGAAGCACTGTCACCGAGCGCCCTGCGAGAAGTATTAAAAGACTATCGCAGTACACCCGTGAAAAGCAGTTATTCGCTGACTCAGTGAGTAACTCGGTTGTTGTATATAAGCCGCCGCCGTCTGAACTTATCGTTCGGACACCTATAACTCGGTTGCTGTATATAAGCCGCCGCCGTCTGACTTATCGTTCTGACACCTATAATTCGGTTGCTGTATGTAAGCCACCGCCGTCTGACTTATCGTTCTAACATCTATAATTCGGTTGCTGTAATAGCCGCCGCCGTCTGAACTATTGTTCGGACATTTAGGATATATCGGTTACAATTCGGTTGCTGTAATAGCCGCCACCGTCTGCACCTATCGTTCTCACATTTATAACTGCATGGGTAGTATTTAGCAGACATATCCACATATTGTGTATTATATCTTGTATTGGTAGGGTTTTCCGCATATAATAAACTGTGAAAATATTATAACCTGGCTTATCATTAGTATGATTGAGTGAGTGAACGTGTGCCCGTATGCTTCCCTGCCGACCGTTCGCCGCAAACATTACATATATAATAAACTATCAATCCTTGGTTAGCTATATGTATGGTAAAATGAGCGAGCCCACCGTTTAGGCGGCAGTTTTACTCTTGCTGAAACAGGGGATGTGCACCACCCATACACGCAATGCCCCAAGTATGCTACCCTGCTCCTGGACTATGCACACTACGAAGAGGAAGACTAGTGGCGACGCGTGGCGACGAGTCTTACCACGGAAGTGACGTCACTATCAATACGCGCCATTTTCGCCTACTTTCACCACTGCAAATGAACTGATTACGGAACATATCTGGATTAACCCGGACTACGACTGCAAGATGCAGAGGGCAGCAGAGGAAAGCACACAAGACACTTGTCTGCTACTATCGTCGTTGTAAGTTAATCCATTAGACAAGTTTTATTTAACACAGACTGGCACACTATACTCAATGGATACTGACTTAAAGCGTACGACAAAGCCGGGAAGCGATGACACCGCGTAGCAAAATAATGTAGACATTGTACTGATATTTACTACAGTAGGCCCTATTCTTTTTTGCTGGCCATGTTTGTGTAGACGGAAAACATCTGCGTTAGTTAAATATGTCATGTAAGTTTTGCTGTGTGATCAGATTTACTCAGTGTAATCACATGAATTTGTCCGCCACCACGCCGAGGTCATTCTAGATGTGGATGCTTCCAAGAGAAGTCGAAATTGTGTTTGAATGATAGCGTGATTGTTCCTACTAGCAAACATATCCGTCACCTGACGGGATGCCTTGATAGAAGACAGTCGCGAAAGTAATATATTTACAAATGTTGGAAAACACAGAGCATCGTTACATAAACACCACAACGCGTTCACATATACTCATTGTTTGTTCAAAATAACGAAAGTCAGAGAGAACGTGAAGTTCACGTCTATCGATAGGTCCTAGTAGGCCAGGGTTTGGTTTCTTCCTGGATGCCCGAAAGAAACTGGAAGAAAGGAGTTTCTTCCATTTTCGTCGGGAAAAATCCGGAAGAAACTGCTATTCTGATATATATTTTTTGTATTTATTTTATTCAATACATAAATATAATACATTTCATGATAATAATATTAGGATAACATAAAAACTTAAACTATGCCCATCAATAAATGTGCACTATGTTTTAGTTTTATGTTGTGTATTTGTGTTTATCACATGTCATAATTGGGACAAAATGTAAACTGAAATATATGTTTAGAATATCTCAGTTACCATCTGCTTATCACATCAAATGTGCTTTGAATTATTGTTTATATTTGCAATGTGATCCTTAAGGAGCAGCAAAACACAAATAAGTCAACTGGAAGATCAGACAAGATATGAGAAGAGCAAAAGATGAGTGGATAGCAACAATGTTGCGAAATTGAAGACCATGAGCAAGAACAACAGCAAGAAGGTCTACCAAGTAATGAAAGACCTGACATTAGTGAAGAAAGAGATAACCACCATCCAAGACAAATCAGGGAAATGCCTTACATAAGAACAACATATTCTAAACCGATGGACAGAAGACTGCTCAGAACTGTACAACTACAAGACCGAACGGAGACCCAGCGGTATTAAATTGTCCACAGACCACCGAAGAGGACGACTACCCCATTCTTCGTGAGGAAGTGGAGGCTGCAGTGAAATCGCTGAAACAGGAAAGTCAGCTGGAATTGACAATATACCAGCAGAACTGGTTCAAACTGGGGGAGAAGCTTTGATCACCACCCTCACAACAAACAGCAACAAGATCTGGCAGACAGGAGAATGGCTCACCACATGGACCCAGTCACTGGTCATCACGCTTCACGAGAAAGGCAACCTACAGCTTTGTCAAAATTATAGAACAATCAGCCTTATTAGTCACCCGAGCTAAGTTATGCTGAAGATCCTGCTCAACAGACTCACACTCCAGGCAGAAAAGATTATCGCAGAAGGACGGAGCACCACTGAACAGATCTTCAACCTTAGAATCCTTTGCGAAAAACATCTCCAACACCAGCAAAGGCTGTACCACGTCTTCATAGACTTTAAGAAGGCCTTTGATAGGCCTTATGGGCGACGATGATGAAGTGCAACATTGGCTCCATTCTTATCCGAACTATTGAACACCTATGACAAGGCCACTTGTGCAGTCATCTTCAATGGCAGCATAGGATACTGGTTTCGAACAACAGTGGGAGTTCGATAAGGATGCCTACTGTCACCCACCCTCTTCAACATCTTTCTGGAAAGGATCATGAATGATGCCTTGGAAAACCATCAAGGTACTATCATCATTGGAGGCAGGGCAATCATCAACCTTCGCTTCGCTGATGATATCGACGGCCTAGCAGCAGAAGAACAAGAACTAGTCAACTTGGTGGAGTGCCTTGACAAAAACTCTACAGCACACGGCATGGAGATCAGCGCCGAAAAGACCAAATTGGTGACAAACAACACACAAGGCATCAACACATAGGTCAAAGTTAACGGACAGTGACTTGAAACAGTAACACGCTTCAAGTATTTGGGATCAATCATCACAGACGAGGGTTCCAAACCTGAGATACTTGCCAGGATTGCATAGACAACAGCAGCACTTACAAGGTTGAAACCCACATGGAATGACAGTGACATCAATGTAAGTTCGAAAATAAGGCTGATGCGCTCCCTTGTCATGTCCATCTTTCTATACGCTTGTGAAACATGGACCTTCTCAGCAGATCTACAGAAGACGATACAAGTCATGGAAATGAGGTGCTTTCGGAATTAATTAGTAACATGGTCTTTGTATGATCTATATCATACAAAGACCATGTTACTAATGAATACGTTCGCAACAAGATCAAACAAGCCATCGGACCATACGAAGACCTCGTTACAACTGTCAAGAAGCGTAAACTGAAGTGGTACGGCCACGTCTCACGATCATCTGGCCTTGCAAAGACCATCTTGCAAGGTACCGTGAGAGGAGGGAGAAGAAGAGATGGGAAGACAACTTCAAAGAGTGGACAGGACTGGAGTTCGCCGACTCCCAAAGGGTTGTGGAGAACAGGGAAACGCAGAGAGAACTGGTTAGGAAGTCATCAGTGGTGCCCCAACGATCCTTACGGGTTATGGGAATGTGATGTGAAGATTTGCACCACTGAACCATTGAGTAAGGTATAGCTAACTGAACTAGTTGGCTGTCAGGCCTGGTGTACGTGAAGCCTTTTAATATTCTACTATGTGGGAACAGCAAGACAAACCTGACAGCCTGAAGTAAGAAGACACCTTAAACCCACTTATTATAAAGAACTGTATTATACCTGCAGTGAAATGTACTACAACCAGACCCGGGGCCGAGTACATTTTCATGAGTACAAGTACGAGTACGAGTACTTTGATGATGGATAAGTACGAGTGCGAGTACATTCCTAAAAGCTGAGTACGAGTACAACTACGAGTACATTCTCACGAGTACGAGTAAAAGTGCGAGTACATTTTTTAAATATAAATATTAAATAATAACGTATTTTTTAATTATTAATTAATCTAATTTATATAACTCAGCACAAGTGAATATGCAATGGCAGTTGATCAATTTTTTATGAGGAAAACTAAAAAAACTAGGATTATGCTAGTGTAGGAGGTAGTCTGACTTGAGCCACCTTATTTCTACAGAGAAAGACTGACAGTTCTTGTTCTTAGCAATTAGCACTGTCAGCCACTGTCAAGTGGCATGGTCCCCAGGCATTTCCTGTCTAACTGGTGGGTTAACTGCTAATTTGCTCTTTATGGATATCCCGGTGGCTTAATTAAACAAACAGGTTTATGGCTTGAACTGATAGCCTACAATTATTGTTTGCTTGACAGGGTGTTTCTGACTGGGAAAAGATGCTGCCTGTTGCCATGTCTGGGTATCGGTTATCAGAGAATGATGATGTACTATGTAGGGATGGTAAGGTGGTATTCTATCAGAAATAACAAAGTATTAAACAAATAGTTGAATATTTAAATATTTCAGGAAAGTTTCATTTTATAACTAAATATATTTATTTCCCCCAGTACATATTGAGAAAGTTCTTAGATGTACTCGTAATGTACTCGTAAAATCTGGGTACAATGAGTATGAGTACGTTTTATGAGTACGAATACGAGTACGAGTACTTCAAAAATGTACTCGACTACATGAGTACCGAGTACTTCGGCCCAAGGTCTGACTACAACACAAGTACAAATCTTAGTACATAAATACCCACATAAGTGATTTTGTACGATGGAGTTACCGTGATAAAAACCATATTTTATATCAATATCACTAGCTTAAAATTATTTATAAGTATATTTTTAGTTACATACATTTTCTTCCGGAAGAAACTGGAAGAAACTATTTCTTCCGGGACGGAAGAAACATGAAAAAACCACCCTTCGGAAGAAACTGCAAACCCTGGGCCCTAGTCGTGATAGTGCAGACTTTTCAAATAATTTTCATATTGCTATGCTATTGGCATGAAGGTAGACATAAGCGGTATTGTGTCTGCGTCTACTCCATGCTGCAAGTCTATGACGCAGGAGCAGTTTTCCCGATTTTTTTGCCGCGCGTGCGTTGTTCCTATAATTGTTAGGCTACGTATTACGCGCACATTACATTTTACGTATTACGCGCACATTACGTTAGTTCAGAACCGTTAAGGAACGAACTGATTTACCACATAAATATGTCTTGACATACATGGGGTATCTTGATATAGCTATTACATCCTTCTCTAGGGGTCGTTGGTTAATCCATGAAAGTTTGGCACTCGACGTTCAAGCCACCTAAGAGGGAAACATTAAGATTATAGTTAGACTGATAATCTTCCTCATGTTCATTTTGAACCGTACTAAACCTAAAATGACCTCTTAGTAGAGCAGACCACGGTGGACAGACACGGCAACATTTCCCACCAACTTGGATGTATCAGAACTGTTACTCTGTTTGCCAGTACCCCTTACACTGACTTAAGGAAGTCGTGGTAACAGTAACACTAACAACAACGTCAACGAGAACGACGTGTTCCATCAAAATTTTCGTCAGAAACCAAGCAATGGACATTTAGTAGTAGTAACAGTCGAAGTGAATCGCCATCGGTTGCAGAGTCTACTGCGGCGTCAGCGTCAAGAAGTGACGTACGCGATGTGACTACCAGTTTTATTTATTTATTATTACTAGGACTAGGTTTAGGTATTCTATTGCTATTGTCTGTAATACTGTATTGTTTTAATGTTACATTACAATTACTTTTACAACATTAATAAATTAGAATTAAACAATTACAATTTACAACTGTTATTTGGTTATTGAAATAAAATGAAAATTGCATATTAATCGTTTGCATAACTATATCAATTAGTATGTATCAATGGTTAAGTTGAAAATTAAATAGGTGTACCGTATAGACTACTATAGTTCCCAATAGACGCTCAGAGCGTGTGCTAAGACTTTGGTGCATGACTATTTGTTTCTCAAAAGTGGTACCAGGCAACACTTTTTCAAACACACATAGTCAGCAGTGCACATCTACCAAACTGACTGATACAACATCAACACATGACAAGAATGCAACATGTTTAACAAGATTTAACAAGATTGCCATCCAGAGAATTAACTCTAGATGGCAGGTGGACAAGTAAGCCCTTTGGCTTATCGAGAGTCCAACCCTTTTATCTACATATATCCAGCCCTTCTGAGGTATGTGTCGATTTTATTTTTAAACATATTCACATTACTAGCACCCACACAATCAGGAGATAATCTGTTTCATTCAGCTAAAGGCACACATGCACACTATGAATGACCTATCAAGCATTTGCAAGGTGGTGCTAGCAACAGTATTGCCATCAGTTATGTCTAGCATGCATTCACTCATGAAAAATCTACTTTTATACATGTTTCCCTTATGAAAAACAGTGTGTGCTTCTATGCCACTAGTTTAGATGGATAGTGTGTTTCTATTGGGATCTATACTGTATATGAATTAGACTTACAACGCAAGTATCGAGTATCGAACAAAATTCTGGTATCGATCGATATCGAAGAATTCTGGTATCGAACCAGCACTACTTACAACTGTCCTGTGTGTGTGTCTGTTCTTACAACTGCCCTGTGTATGTCTGTCCTTACAACTGCCCTGTGTGTGTCTGTCCTTACAACTGCTCTGTGTGTGTCTGTCCTTACAACTGCCCTGTGTGTGTCTGTCCTTACAACTGTGTCACTGTCGTGTGTCACTGTTGCATGGCTGTTGTGTGTCACTGATGTGTGTCACTGTCATGTGTCTGTCCTTACAACTATCCTGTCTGTGTCTGTCCTTACAATTGCGATGTGTGTGTCTGTCCTTACAACCGTGTCACTGTTGTATGGCTGTCGTGTGTCACTGATGTGTGTGACTGTCTTGTGTCACTGTCATGTATCACTGTCATGTGTCTGTCCTTACAACTGTCCTGTGTGTGTCTGTTCTTACAACTGTCCTGTGTGTGTCTGTCCTTACAATTGCTCTGTGTGTGTGTCTGTCCTTACAACTGCCCTGTGTATGTCCTTGCAACTATCAAGTGTGTGTCTGTCCTTACAACTGTCCTGTGTGTGTGTCTGTTCTTACAACTGCCCTGTGTGTGTCTGTCCTTACAACTGCCCTGTGTGTGTCTGTCCTTACAACTGTCCTGTGTGTGTCTGTCCTTACAACTGTCCTGTGTGTGTCTATCCTTACAACTGTCCTGTGTGTGTCTGTCCTTACAACTATCCTGTGTGTGTCTGTCCTCACAACTGCCCTGTGTGTGTCTCCTTACAACTGTCCTGTGTGTGTCTGTCCTTACAACTGCCCTGTGTGTGTCTCCTTACAACTGTCCTGTGTGTGTCTGTCCTTACAACTGTCCTGTGTGTGTCTGTCCTTACAACTGTCCTGTGTGTGCCGCGACAGTTCAACCGAGTGTGAGTGGTCTCCTCGACTTTGACTACCCAAGCTTAGCCGACCCAAAGATTGGCCTTGGCTCTGTGAAGGAACTTGGTGACATCCGAAGAGTGCCACTGCCGGTGGAACTTGTCGAACAGTTTGGTCGTATCCTTGCCACACGCTTGTTAGATTTCAAATCATATTGTTCACATCTTGTCTCTGTAGGCTGTAACATATAAATGAGTTTGATTCAGCTTTGTGTAAATTCAGTCTGGTTACAATACAACATAAAATACTGCATTATAGCAATTTGCAGTTTTAATAGTTATTATTATTAAATAAGTTGGGTTGTAGCAGAATTAGGCCTCCACAACTTTTAGTTTTAGCAAAAGTATAAAATTGACATTGAATAGTTGAAATATTAATGTTGAATACCTCATGACGTTATGGTGGACAAGACAAACGTTTGCCTTGTCTACATGTGACAGACATGCAATGCAACTGCCTGATGGGTCTCTTCCCAGACATTGGCCAAGCCTGGCTCTCAGTTGACAGTGACATCTTTGTTTGGAACTTTGAAGATGGGTATGTATTATGTAATAATTTGTCTCATTTTAAAGGTTCTAAGACCTTTGTTGTATAAATAATTATGAATCAGACCTCTGGCTCAGCCCATCATGAATCAGCTGATTCGGGCCCATCATGAATCAGCTGGTTCAGTCCATCATGAATCAGGTGATTCAGCCCACCAAGAATCAGCTGATACAGCCAATCACAAATCAGCTGGTTCAGCCCATCACAAATCAGCTGGTTCAGCCCATCACGAATCAACTGGTTCAGCCAATCATTTATCAGTTGGGTCAGTCCATCATGAATCAGCTGGTTCAACCCATCACGAATCAGCAGGTTGAGCTCATCACGAATCAACTGGTTCAGCCCATCATTTATTTATTGGGTCAGTCCATCATGAATCAGCTGGTTCAAGCCAACACGAATCAGCTGGTTCAGCCCATCACAAATCAACTGGTTCAGTCCATCATGAATCAGCTGGTTCAGTCCATCATGAATCAGCTTGTTCAGTCCATCATGAATCAGCTAGTTCAGTGTGCAGTTTAAAACACATTTGGCTGGTCGAGATATGAGAATATATGTTTGTACTGTATCATGAGACGTGAGAATAGATGTTTGTACTGTATCATGAGACGTGAGAATAGATGTTTGTACTGTATCATGAGACGTGAGAATAGATGTTTGTACTGTATCATGAGATGTGAGAATAGATGTTTGTACTGTATCATGAGATATGAGAATAGATGTTTGCACTGTATCATGAGACATGAGAATAGATGTTTGTACTGTATCATGAGACATGAGAATAGATGTTTGTACTGTATCATGAGACATGAGAATAGATGTATGTACTGTATCATGAGACATGAGAATAGATGTTTGTACTGTATCATGAGATATGAGAATATATGTTTGTACTGTATCATGAGACATGAGAATAGATGTTTGTACTGTATCATGAGACGTGAGAATAGATGTTTGTACTGTATCATGAGATATGAGAATAGATGTTTGTACTGTATCATGAGATATGAGAATAGATGTTTGCACTGTATCATGAGACATGAGAATAGATGTTTGTACTGTATCATGAGACATGAGAATAGATGTTTGTACTGTATCATGAGACGTGAGAATAGATGTTTTGTACTGTATCATGAGATATGAGAATATATGTTTGTACTGTATCATGAGACGTGAGAATAGATGTTTTGTACTGTATCATGAGACGTGAGAATAGATGTTTTGTACTGTATCATGAGACGTGAGAATATATGTTTGTACTGTATCATGAGATATGAGAATAGATGTTTGTACTGTATCATGAGATATGAGAATATATGTTTGTACTGTATCATGAGATATGAGAATAGATGTTTGTACTGTATCATGAGACATGAGAATAGATGTTTGTACTGTATCATGAGACGTGAGAATAGATGTTTTGTACTGTATCATGAGATATGAGAATATATGTTTGTACTGTATCATGAGACGTGAGAATATATGTTTTGTACTGTATCATGAGACGTGAGAATATATGTTTTGTACTGTATCATGAGACGTGAGAATATATGTTTGTACTGTATCATGAGATATGAGAATAGATGTTTGTACTGTATCATGAGATATGAGAATATATGTTTGTACTGTATCATGAGATATGAGAATAGATGTTTGTACTGTATCATGAGATATGAGAATAGATGTTTGTACTGTATCATGAGACATGAGAATAGATGTTTGTACTGTATCATGAGATATGAGAATATATGTTTGTACTGTATCATGAGATGTGAGAATAGATGTTTGTACTGTATCATGAGACGTGAGAATAGATGTTTGTACTGTATCATGAGATGTGAGAATAGATGTTTGTACTGTATCATGAGATATGAGAATAGATGTTTGTACTGTATCATGAGATATGAGAATAGATGTTTGTACTGTATCATGAGATATGAGAATAGATGTTTGCACTGTATCATGAGACATGAGAATAGATGTTTGTACTGTATCATGAGACATGAGAATAGATGTTTGTACTGTATTATGAGACATGAGAATAGATGTATGTACTGTATCATGAGACATGAGAATAGATGTTTGTACTGTATCATGAGATATGAGAATATATATTTGTACTGTATCATGAGACATGAGAATATATGTTTGTACTGTATCATGAGACGTGAGAATAGATGTTTTGTACTGTATCATGAGATATGAGAATAGATGTTTGTACTGTATCATGAGACATGAGAATAGATGTTTGTACTGTATCATCAGACGTGAGAATAGATGTTTTGTACTGTATCATGAGATATGAGAATATATGTTTGTACTGTATCATGAGACGTGAGAATAGATGTTTTGTACTGTATCATGAGACGTGAGAATAGATGTTTTGTACTGTATCATGAGATGTGAGAATATATGTTTGTACTGTATCATGAGATATGAGAATAGATGTTTGTACTGTATCATGAGATATGAGAATATATGTTTGTACTGTACCATGAGATATGAGAATATATGTTTGTACTGTATCATGGGATATGAGAATAGATGTTTGTACTGTATCATGAGATATGAGAATAGATGTTTGTACTGTATCATGAGACGTGAGAATAGATGTTTGTACTGTATCATGAGATGTGAGAATAGATGTTTGTACTGTATCATGAGACGTGAGAATATATGTTTGTACTGTATCATGAGACGTGAGAATATATGTTTGTACTGTATCATGAGACGTGAGAATATATGTTTGTACTGCATCATGAGATGTTAGAATAGATGTTTTGTACTGTATCATGAGATATGAGAATAGATGTTTGTACTGTATCATGAGACGTGAGAATAGATGTTTGTACAGTATCATGAGACACGAGAATAGATGTTTGTACTGTATCATGAGACGTGAGAATAGATATTTGTACTGTATCATGAGACGTGAGAATAGATGTTTGTACTGTATCATGAGACGTGAGAATAGATGTTTTGTACTGTATCATGAGATATGAGAATATATGTTTGTACTGTATCATGACACGTGAGAATAGATGTTTTGTACTGTATCATGAGACGTGAGAATAGATGTTTTGTACTGTATCATGAGACGTGAGAATATATGTTTGTACTGTATCATGAGATATGAGAATAGATGTTTGTACTGTATCATGAGATATGAGAATATATGTTTGTACTGTATCATGAGATATGAGAATAGATGTTTGTACTGTATCATGAGATATGAGAATAGATGTTTGTACTGTATCATGAGACATGAGAATAGATGTTTGTACTGTATCATGAGATATGAGAATATATGTTTTTACTGTATCATGAGATGTGAGAATAGATGTTTGTACTGTATCATGAGACGTGAGAATAGATGTTTGTACTGTATCATGAGATGTGAGAATAGATGTTTGTACTGTATCATGAGATATGAGAATAGATGTTTGTACTGTATCATGAGATATGAGAATAGATGTTTGTACTGTATCATGAGATATGAGAATAGATGTTTGCACTGTATCATGAGACATGAGAATAGATGTTTGTACTGTATCATGAGACATGAGAATATATGTTTGTACTGTATCATGAGACATGAGAATAGATGTATGTACTGTATCATGAGACATGAGAATAGATGTTTGTACTGTATCATGAGATATGAGAATAGATATTTGTACTGTATCATGAGACATGAGAATAGATGTTTGTACTGTATCATGAGACGTGAGAATAGATGTTTGTACTGTATCATGAGATATGAGAATAGATATTTGTACTGTATCATGAGACATGAGAATAGATGTTTGTACTGTATCATGAGACGTGAGAATAGATGTTTTGTACTGTATCATGATATATGAGAATAGATGTTTGTACTGTATCATGAGACATGAGAATAGATGTTTGTACTGTATCATCAGACGTGAGAATAGATGTTTTGTACTGTATCATGAGAAATGTGTCAACCCGGGACACGCGTCCCAGATTGTCCGACACACGTCCCAAATGTGTCGTCTGTGAGGCAACACTGCCATCCTGTCAACAAGAAACATTTTCTTATTAACTGTGTAACGGCCCACGACAGACGTTCACATCAACATAAGTTACTTGACAATGTCACATCTTTGAACTGTTGTGTGACATTGTTGTCACCAAAGCTTGTATTTACCCTAGTGCTTTAAGGTGTCTCAACGACTGGAGGCCGTGACAGAGACGTGTGATGGTGGCTCTGACACCAAAGATGGCATTGAAGTGGAGACTGAAAGCAAAAAGTATAAATTATATGAGTGATTCACCACTGTAAATTATATCTCTGAATTAATACAACTCACACAGTATCTAATTCACGACTCGTTAATTACATCATATGATATGTAGGGGAAGTAGGGGCATGTCCGCACCTCGAGGCGTGTCCGCACACCCTATTATTGACGCATCGCATAACATCTGGTTATTGGAAATGGAATCATGTCAAACAGTAGCGTCTAACCCCCAAATCGACCATTTGCATGTTCTATTTAATTATACTTCCGTAAGTAAATAGTTATGAAATAACACGTTGTTTTCGTAAAAACTGATGTAACTATACTCATATACTGTCATGTGTATTATATCAACAGTGAAGCGTGCATACGAATGTATAATTCCAAACTTCATTTTAACGGTGTTGTAATAGTGGAAATACAGCTTACTTTCATAAGCATTTTCGAACAATTCGGAAATGATCACGTGCTGGATGCTTGGGGCATGACCCCACATGCCTGTGCAGACATACCCCACACGCTGTGCAGACATGCCCTGTTTTTCGGCGGTTATATGTAACACAATGTAATACATTTAGATACGTCAACTGCTTAGTGCGGGTATTACTGGAAACGTCGATATTAGATACTACATGATGATTATTTATAATTACCGCACAAAAATCATCCGCTGCTTCAATGTGCATTAAACTGTATCATGTTGGTCTCACATTTTGCCACGTTGCATATCATTAGCCTATAGGTTAAATAACACTGCAACTGATGTAGGCTAATAGCTGGCGTGATTGCTTCAGGTGCACAATAGTGAGACATTATAGGAAGAAAACCAACAAACAGTCATGGAGTGATGAAAACATGCAACTGGCTATTGAGCTGTGGAACAAGGGGGGGCGTTGGATATCGCCAGATTGCGAAACAATTCAATGTGCCCTGGTCATCGCTGCGATATCGAATAAAGAATAAGAACAAAATCATAACCGGCGCTAAAAAATGTTTTGCAGGGGGGTTTAGAACCATCTTCTCTGAGGAACAAGAAGACAAATTGTGTTTGTACATCCTCCGTATGGAAGAGGTCTTATTTGGACTGAGCAGAGATGACATACGGCATGTCGCTTACCAGATGAAAACACAGGAAATTAATTTGTTATTCTCGAAAATGCCTAAAAGTGGTCTCATTTATGGTGCTACTACTTTTGGTTCTCGAGTTATTGCACAACCTTTCTCCGGACAGTGGCCATCTTGGTTTAGTCCCATATGACCATCACATAGGGGGCTCAGCTTGGCTCCCATGGAAAAATGAAATGTCACGGCCATATCTAACGCTGGTCCAAAAATGGTCATTGTGGAAAGATGTGAACAATTATAACGATTAAGCCCCCTGACTATAGGCCTGTTACAATCTATCAAGGCGGGTGGGATGCAGGAATTAGGGATGGGCTCAGCTCAGCTCAAAATGAACTGCATTTTAAAAGGGGCAGGATCCAAGTGTTACACATTTGGGGTTGGGTCCATTCTCAGTGTTCAACATTACAACAAAATTAATTTTGTGTATAAAATGTGCATTAAATTTAGGTGCAAATGATTGGAGAATAAAACAAATTCCAGTGAACAAGAATGTTCAAGACAACTAGGAGGCATTGATCTGTGCTGTGAAGATGTCAAAAACAATTTCTTCAGACCAATAAGAAATAAACATTCCCGTAATTTAACAGCATGATATTAGGTCGGGCGGCAAAGATTTGTTTTACCTCATGCTGCTTGGATTGATACAGCTAAGCTAATCAATTATTATAACTGTCAACTCTCCCGTGAAATCTGGGAGACGCCCGGAATACTGATAAATCTCCCGGATTTTCTCTCGAAATCTCCAACAACATCCCGTCTTCGAGACAGCGCGACACCATGGGAGATGTGCCAAGACGTGCTGAACCAAAAAATCTCCAACAGCACCCACTCCAATCTTCCTATGTCAAGATCCGAGATATATGGAAAGCATGCTGAACCCCTGAGGAATCTCCCGGATTTCAACAAAAAAGTTGGCAGGTATAAATTATATATTTTCCTTGTCATGTTGTAAGAACTTCTACGGTCAGGTATGTTTAAAGTGTCAGACAAGTATCCAAAAATAAAAATAAATTATTTGACGTGAATAATACAGATGGCGTATTGCACACAGCAGTGTATTCCACTTACTTGAACATGTAGTGCCATCAAACATATAACCGTACAAGCATGTCGTACATTGATCAGCAATGGTGCAGTAATCACAGATGTCAGCACAAGCTGAAAGCAGAAGAACTTGGCATTACACCCAGAATTGTATGTGGTTCACAGAAACACTGCGACGTCTCAGCATCCCTCGGTTCCACTGCGACATACATCAAGAAGGCTGCATGTTTATCTGCAAGGCAACCAGATAACATTTACATGTGTCCGCTGTACAGCTCGTCTTTGTTCTGCAATGTAGAGTATGTGATATACATTTCAGATGTCAGCACAAGCTGAAGGCAGAAGAACTTGATATTACACCCAGAATTGTATGTGGTTCTCAGAAACACTGCGACGTCTCAGCAGCACTCAGATCCACTGCGACATACAGTAAGAAGGCTGCATGTTTATCTGAAAGGCAACCGGATAACATTTACATGTGTCCGCTGTACAGCTCGTCTTTGTTCTGCAATGTAGAATATGTTATATAGATTTCAATATGCATTTGCAGCACAGTATTGTAATTTTGTGAGTGCATTGTGCTATTCCGCTAACAATGCAGTTGTTTGTGTTGGACTCCCCATGATAATTTACGTGTGTAGGGAAGGACATCACTGCAAACTCAACACACCATTTTGTCTAGTGGTGTTGCACCACCAGCACAACGTACAACAAATAACCAATGTTGAAGTTGAACGTGTATCAATATCAAACACTGTAGAATGCAGTACATACCTTTACATGTCTTTGAAGTACTGTCATAAACTAAGGGTGACTTGCAAGAATCATTGTCACACACGTTTGCCACAGAACACTTGGAGCAGTCAGCCGCACATTCTACAACAAGCAAATAAACATCAGTTGAGCAGTCACAACAACGAACAGTAGATGACACAGTCTCTCAAGACAGACATCAGCCATAGAGACAGGGAGAGGGGGAGAGAGTGGCACAGAGAAAGGAGACAAGGAGAGAGGGAGAACGAGGGAGAGAGAGGAAGAGGGAGGCAGAGGGAGGGAGAGAGACAGAGGTGGAGAGAGACCGAGGAGGAGAGAGAGGAAGGGAGAGAGAGAGAGAGAGAGAGGGATGGAGAATGATGGAGAGGAAGAGAGACAGACATACATAACATATAACATTCACATATTGCAGACATTTCATTACTATCTTTCTGGTAGATGTCTAATGATCATTCCACCTCGATCCGAGAAATCTCGCGGGAATAACCCTACCCTGTCGCCCCCTTACACTAACATATCATAACAACTTATGACACATTATTGTTAACTTTTCTGTAGTGGACTGCATGGAACAGTACACAAGCCTTAGAGAGACGATGTTCTCGCTGACTGCAGATCCGTAGTCCTTCGCTCAGTTCACATGCAGTGCATTGAGCGATTTGATGTGCTCATCAGCAAGACATGTGGTTCTGCAACTGTCAACGATGCAAGGCATAACATCTTCTCCAATGGCAGTCATCAACGACCCAGGCCGCCCTCTTCGAGCATATCAAGAGGTACTTGTTCCAAGCCTCATTTATCTGGAAGCAGTCAACCGCTTGCCACCAGGCAATCGCTGCGTTTTGTCAATAGGGATGGTAACAGGATGAGCGCAGCAAGCAATGGCTTCCTTTCTGGACCACTCTCGCCGATGCAAGTATGGTTTGTGCCCTCCTCCTACATGGTGGATGCACGAAACGTTCAAGGGCAATTGAAAGAACAGCAGGGCAGGCCTTCATTGCCTGGCATTGTGCAAGAGCGAGGGTGGCTGCCTAAACAATGATGGCAAAGATGCTAACCATTGAACCTCTACTAATGGATAGAAGGATGATGGATGCTATTGTTTAGGAACATTCATTGTAGGTTTTGTTTTGACCCATTGAAGCAATGATTCTGAACTACCGGTATTTTAAAATTAAATGTTCACAATAACGGTTGAAACAAAATATAATTGAATTTGTGTATCTAACTGACATATCATTGCTATTTCTAGAATAATATAATTACTATGAACTGGGTTACATTCCCAGTTTGACATAATCAGAAGTTTCTATAATAAATGACGACATTGAACTTCACATTGACCTTCATTATGAAATCCATTTCGCCTTTCAGTATCGGTTCGAACATAATAATACAAAATATACCCCTGTTCACACAGTAATATTAATCGAATCATTAACAGATACATAGATTTTGGTGCATTTATGAGCAAATTTGACCTTTACCTTGACTGAAGTGACACTTAACCCAAATATTTAAGAAAACACAGGAAATGAATTCGTTATTCTCGAAAATGCCTAAAAGTGGTCTCATTTATGGTTCTACTACTTTTGGTTCTCGAGTTATTGCACAACCTTACAACGGACAGCGGCCATCTTGGTTTTGTCCCATATGACCGTCACATAGGGAGCTCAGCTTGGCTCCCATGGAAAAATGAAATGTCACAGCCATATCTAACGCTGGTCCAAAAATGGTCATTGTGGAAAGATGTGAACAATTATAAGATTAAGCCCCCTGACTATAGGCCAGTTACAATCTATCAAGGCAGGTAGGGTGCAGGAATTTAGGATGGCCTCAGCTCAAAATGAACTGCATTTTAAATGGGGTAGGATCCAAGTGTTGCACATTTGGGGTTGGGTCCATTCTCAGTGTTCAACATTACGACAAAATTAATTTTGTGTACAAAATGTGCATTAAATTTAGGTGCAACTGATTGGAGGATGGAACAAATTCCTGTGAACAAGAATGTTCAAGACAACTAGGAGGCATTGATCTGTGCTGTGAAGATGTCAATAACAATTTCTTCAGACCAACAAGAAATAAACATTTCCGTAATTTAACAGCATGATATTAGATCGGGCAGCAAAGATTTGTTTTCTCTTATGCTGTTTGGATTGATACAGCAAAGCTAATCAATTATTATACCTGTCAACTCTCCCGTGAAATCTGGGAATTGCCTGGAATATAGGTAAATCTCCCGGATTTTCTCTCGAAATCTCCATCAGCACCCCTATCTTTGAGATAGCGCGACACCATGGGAGATGTGCCAATACGTGAACCACTGAATTTCCAGCAAAAAATCTCCAATAGCACCCACCCCAATCTTCCTATGTCAAGATCCGAGATATATATGAAGCGTGCTGAACCCCTGAGGAATCTCCCGGATTTCAAAAAAAAAGTTGGCAGGTATAAACGATATATTTTCCTTGTCATGTTGTAATAACTTCTAGGGTCAGGTATGTTGAAAGTGTCAGACGAGTATCCAAAAATACAAAAAAATTATTGTGGTACGATTTAACCATGGGAATAGAATCTCATCTTTAGACACATCTGCCTGATTCACAGTGTGAATGTTGTTGTCTGTTTATTGCTCTCACACAGACTGCAATATTTACACTTGTCTTTGACGTGAATAATACAGACGGCGTATTGCCATCAAACATACAACCGTACGAGCAAGTCGTACATTGATCAGCAGTGGTGCAGTAATCACAGATGTCAGCAAAAGCCGAAAGCAGAAGAACTTGGCATTACACCCAGAATTGTATGTGGTTCACAGAAACACTGCGACGTCTCAGCATCCCTCGGTTCCACTGCGACATACATCAAGAAGGCTGCATGTTTATCTGCAAGACAACCAGATAACATTTACATGTGTCCGCTGTACAGCTCGTCTTTGTTCTGCAATGTAGAATATGTGATATAGATTTCAATATGCATTTGCAGCACAGTATTGTAATTTAACTCCCCATGTTAATTTACGTGTAGGGAAGGACATCACTGCAAACTCAACACACCCTTTTGTCTAGTGGTGTTGCACAACCAGCACAACGTACAACAAATAACCAATGTTGAAGTTGAACTTGTATTAATATCAAACACTGTAGAATGCAGTACATACCTTTACATGTCTTTGAAGTACTGTCATAAACTAAGGGTGACTTGCAAGAGTCATTGTCACACACGTTTGCCACAGAACACTTAGAGCAGTCAGCCGCACATTCTACAACAAGCAAATAAACA
>OZ023210.1:45465355-45622855 GCA_963995525.1 Escarpia spicata
GGTGCTTCGTTTAACAGGTGATTTCAACAGTGGAACACACTATAGGATATGAAAACAAATGCCGGAAAAGACAGCGTGAAGGGATAGCCATTGCAAGATGGCTTCAAGCGGGAAGGAAGGTAGGGATTTCATTTGTTTAGAACGTCAAGAAGTTGTAGTCTGTTCAACATATTGCCTTTGGGTACAACAAGAAAATTTGTTATTGTTGACAGTCTATTCACGGCGGCAAGCACGAGCGCGCAAGAAATGAACATGGTTATTGTGTTTAAGCTTAACCTTTGTATCGTACCATAATGTAGACACATATGTTGACATACACGTACATACGCACTGGCGTAATGTGTTCATAGAACATCTTGCCAATCGTAATGCAAATACACACACGCTTGTGCTTGGCTGGTTATAGTTATATTATTTGGCAGTGATCAAAGAACTAGAAACAAATGTATCGTTATTTAAGGCAAACAAAATTAATGCACGAGGTAAACATTGTTTAATGCTATGCACCACGGAGGAGTAAACACAAGTTCGAACACCATCTCTCTTCGTTATTAATTCACCATTCATACCGCACTGTGTATTATACTTGAACAACAGTTGTTGGTATAATACATAGACAATAAATATGATTTGATTTCTGGAATTTTCCCCACTGTACTGTGTGCGGCCATATTGGATTCACCCCCTATCGTCGTCAACGAATACTATCGATGAAATTGCATACATCAGAATACTTATAATAGATTAGTAATATTATTTATGCCGCATATACACACGTTTACTGCATCATATCATATAACATAACATATGGCCGAAGTTTTAATACCATTCTAACGAATAAATAACTTTAACAAGTGTAGATATGCAAGTTTAATTAATGTTGAAGTTCACACACCACAATTCCGGCTGCCTGTGTTTGGCTGGTTATATAAGGCAGGTAAAATGTCTATGTTAATTGCAGCTTGACGCGCTCAATATATAGGGTTATATCACGTGGCATGGATGACCACACCGGTTATGGGAACGCCGGGATGGCTTAGGGGCCGATATATACCCTCCCTTGCAGAGTGCTACCACAGGGAGTGGGTCAACTGTGAGAGATCAGGATTGTGACACTACTCTCCAGAGTAGGGTTGTAAGGAGCTCCCAATGAGATGTCCCGAGCCGATCATTGGTACAGTTAGCTCTGTATCATAGGCAGTAACGGCTCCAGTGTCTCCCACTTCCGGATTCTCTCTTTTTGTTTTTCAAAAATTAACTTCAATGTTGCTGGGCCATTTTCAAGACCTGAAAAGTAAAGTGCATAACATCTTACAGGTTCTTACACGTCCTCTTCTGGCTTGACTAGGGATTACAGTATCTGCCTCTGATGTGCCAACTCTCGCTTTTGACATATGCTCGGACTATTTCCATGCGTCTGAGTGTGGAACAATCTAAGATAGGAGTGGGGCAGTGTATTTAGCTTCCATTGGGTGGTTTTGGTATAACATATATTTTTGTGTCAAACGACTGGATCGGTGAAACGTCAACCACAGACTGTGGGAGACTGTTTCATACGCCTCTGCGTCGGTATATAAATGAGTTATTTCTAATATTTAATCGGCATCTTTCTTTAAATATTTTTAGGTGGTGCCCTTTCGTATGTGCTTCGTTGGCTCCCAAAGTAACAACATTGGACAAGATTGCTGGATCATATTTCCCTGTTAGTATCTTATACATTTCAATCATATCTCCCGTGTGGCGACTGTATAATAGAGTTGGTAATTTCAGTCTCTGTAAACGTTCTATCTATTCAAGGTCTTTGAAACCAGGAATTAATTTGGTTGCTGTGCGCCGACCATTTTCAAGAGCTGTAATATATTTAATTAAGAATGGACTTAAAAGTTGTAGAAAAACACTTTTCATCAATGTGATCGAAAGTATGTCGGATTATCCCCATCATCGAATTGGCTTTTTTTTTCTTTCTGACATATATGCTTCAAAATCAAGCGATGGATCGAAAGTGACTCGAATAACTTTCACATTGTCCGTACTTGTAAGTGTTGTCTGGTTGTTTCCCAATGAATAGGCTTTATTCCTTCTGAATAATGATCCAATTCTCATATGGATACATTTATGTGGATAAAATGTGATATTTACTCTTACTCGCACGTGCCTGTACAGAAGAAATAATTGTATGGTTTACAAATGCTGATGTACTGAAAAGAAGAACTAACTGGACTAAAACGTAAAATTAAAAAACCACTCAACTCCACCACATGTTATAGCAATATCAGAAGTAAATCCTACACGTTTTAATAGACAACTTACCACGCAGGAATAACACTTGGAATTGTATTATAAGGAAACTGTGAACATTAGTGAAGGCAAAGGCAGAGGGATGTTCTTGTTTATTCACCATTTTTTTGCATTTCAAGTACACCAGTTTGATGTTGAGTTGAATGAAGCACTGTTTTGCATTTTGGTACTGAAACGGAAGGATACCCTTTTGTTAGGCTCTTTTTATAGAAGCCTTAACAGTACCATTGAGAACAATGACAACCTTAAGAAATTACTGGATACAATAACTGAGAAATGTTTTTCACATGTTCTGCTATTCTTGGAGATTTCAACTACCCGTAGATTGATTAGTAAATAATTTAAACTACAGCAGCAAGTACTGAAGATAAATAATTTTAATTAATAAAATAAATCGAGACTGTTACTTGGTGCAACGTTTTATAGAGCCCACTAGAGGTAACGGTACAACTAAACCATCGCTCCTTGACCTTATAATCACTAGTGAATACATCGAGATCTAAAGAGTCGAGACTCCATCAGCATTAGGAAGAAGCGACCAATCATTCAAAGCCAAGCTAAAATCATTAGGAAAAACAGATATTCCTTGTGAATAATGATCCAATTCTCATATGGATACATTTATGTGGACAAAATGTGATATTTACTCTTACTCTCAAGTGCCTGTACAGAAGAAATAATTGTATGGTTTACAAATGCTGATGTACTGAAAAGAAGAACTAACTGGACTAAAACGTAAAATATAAAAACCACTCAACTCCACCACATGTTATAGCAATATCAGAAGTAAATCCTACACGTTTTAATAGACAACTTACCACGCAGGAATACAACTTGGAATTGTATTATATGGAAACTGTGAACATGAGTTAAGGCAAAGGCAGAGGGATGTTCTTGTTTATTCACTTTTTTTTTGCATTTCAAGTACACCAGTTTGATGTTGAGTTGAATGAAGCACTGTTTTGCATTTTGGTACTGAAACGGAAGGATACCCTTTTGTTAGGCTCTTTTTATAGAAGCCTTAACAGTACCACTGAGAACAATGACAACCTTAAGAAATTACTGGATACAATAACTGAGAAATGTTTTTCACATGTTCTGCTATTCTTGGAGATTCCAACTACCCGTAGATTGATTAGTAACTAATATCAACTACAGCAGCAAGTACTGAAGATAAATAATTTAAATTAATAAAATAAATCGAGACTGTTACTTGGTGCAACGTTTTATAGAGCCCACTAGAGGTAACGGTACAACTAAACCATCGCTCCTTGACCTTATAATCACTAGTGAATAAATCGAGATCTAAAGAGTCGAGACTCCATCAGCATTAGGAAGAAGCGTATGAAAAGGATATAATTAATGAAATAAAACATAATCTAAGAAACCTGGCAGTATGCAAGGGCAAAAATTAAGACATAAACGGAAATACCCAACTTTCCAGAAAACAAAAACAAAGATGACATGACAAACTCGGCGGACTTGGAAAAACATAGGTGTTAGCCAATTACTTCTCCTCGGTAATTATGAGAGAACCAGAAGGAGATATCACGGAGGAACCTATGAGATTTTTATAACACAATGGAATCTTCCAAAATCAACCCATCGATAGTGGCATATAAAAACTATAAAAACTAGCATATCAAAACTAAAGACATTTAAACCATCAGGACTTGGTGGCCGCCATCCTTGTGTCTTAAACGAAGTAGTAAAGAGCACCGGCAGTATATTATCAAACATATATGACCTGCTCTGGTCCTATTTCTTCCTTATTTGTTGTCTCCAGACCTGCTCTGGTCCTATTTCTATACTTGATTGCAGAGGCATGTTTATTGTGCTTAACTCTCCTGTTGACATCAACAAGTGACTTGGCTCTCTTTCTCAGGAGGGCATTTTTCACACCGTAGAGAATAGATGACAATGCATGGTCTTTCACAAGCCACCTGCACAGTGTGACACCGTTCTGCCCCCTTAGCAGATAACATAAAGGGTGGCCTGATAAAATTGCCTTAAGTATTCCTCTCCTGGGGATGTAGAAAGTTGACTGTTATACACAGTGTATAGGGACACATGTCACGCACACGCACACGCACACGCACACGCACACGCACACGCACACGCACACACACGGTGTTATTTCAGAACGTATGGTTGAGTAATAGTGAGATTATGACAGCTATCCTTTGGCCTTTTTTAAATGGCTCGAGTTCAGTGTGTTTGATACAGGAAATGTCGTCACAAAGAAGAAGACAGAGTTAACAGGCATTAATATAGCGCTGGCGGCCAGTCACGCAGGGTCACCCAGAATGGGATGATGAAGAACAAGGGTGAGTGCTAATGAAAACGAACTATCCTGAAGAATGTTCAGTAATCTAAGGGCGAGTGCTGTTTTGTTGACTTAACTGTCTACTAGTGCATCACTAGTGAGTATAATGTGCTTGGTGTGGAACTTGAAAACACGTTTTCAACATTTTAGTGACACTGTTAAAAAGATATTCAGCCGGGTTATCAATTAATAGTAACACGTGGACATGAAATTTACACTTGAAAGTGGATATATCTATAACATTATTATGTTCGTAGCATAGCTGTATCTATTCGTTATTTACACATAAAATACAAGTTTTGTTAAAACTAATGAAATAACAACACATGTTAATGTCTGTGAATATTTAATAAATATAATGATACATGTAGTAAAGCAATTGATAGTGTTCTGCCTATACACTCGTCACACTGCAAATACACTTTTGGTGACGTGTCTATCGTCACACAAAATTTCCTCCCAATGATTCGTGTGGATTCATCGTGTTGCCCAAGGGGATTACTTGGGATGTATCCAGTTGGGAACCTAACCCTTAAAAAGTGGGTTTATATATGTTTGTTCAGAAAGTTTCCTAACAAGTATATATTGTATTATTTTTCTGTCAAATTATACAAACATACAATATTATTTCTTTTGTGAAACATTAACATTCGTTTATGAAATTGCAGATACGTGTATGTATGTACCATACGACTTTTGCAACAATGTAAACAATATATTTGTGACTGAATGCTATTAGAGTATTGTGTTGTAAATGCAGACATACTATGTCATTTGTTTGTTTAAAAACTGTTGGACTGTTGTTTGTGATAACAATGTTTCAGTGTTGTGTGTGGCAGGTTCGATCCCTGCTAATGTTCATTCATACATTACTGGTTGTGCACACACACACTTACTCCATTCAGTAATTTCAGCCGTTTACAAGAACTCCATCTAAATTAAGTTAATTCCACTTAAACAACTATTGGAAATAGCACAGCAAATTATGGATTTTAAAAGAAATTAACCAGGTATATTGCAAGGTATATTATGTCCTGATGTCTGATGTTATGGTTTCTAGATTATCAGGGTTTCACTATCATATGAACACTTGTCATAACAAGTTAACATTTTTATAACAAATTTATTGACACATCTATAATCATGTACACACATGCTGAATAATATTAGGCATTGGCAATTGGTATGACAACAATATTTTCAGACAAACATGTGTATTAAAACAGGCAATTCTCTTTTACTTCATCCCATGATCAGAGGTAATTAGTGACTAGTCTTTTTGTTTTCACTTCTCTAGATTTAAGTACAAATCGGCTTGCATTTTGCTTAATTAACATAATGCCAGTTCTTGATGTGTTTACCATAAAGGTGTACTATATTCAACAATACGTGGCCAGTGACATCTGTGCTGTTATTGCCACCTTGAGATTTATTTTAAATACAAGTTTTAAGAGATAGTGTTACTGAATGTCAAATGTTTCAAACAATTTCAAGTTAGGGAATAACAAAATAATGCTCTTCTTGAGGAAACATTATTTCTTAATATAAAAATAAATAGTACACAAGTTACTATTGATAGCATACATACTTGAATTGAGTGAACTTTGCCTAGTACCACCAATATGGGCAAAAACCCAACATTACCCAGCTAAATGTAGATCTACACACCATAAACTGTGTTCATCTTGGAACTAATGAGCATCTAGTATTCACCAGGTCAGATATCCACAGCTAGACGAGCATGTTGATAAATCTTTAAATAATTTACTACGAAAACCTATCGTTTCTTTACCATGTGCTTTTGACATTTTCATTTGAACGTACTGGCATTTAAAATATAAAGCAACAATGCAGTATTTTGAACATATATATCGTTAAACCAGGCATGGTTCCTTCAGCTCTACAAAACTACAAAAGCAGGCATGGGACATGTGAAATGTTGTACATTCTAATAAAATACATCACAAGATTTCTTTCCCTACAATTCTGTTTCTGTGTGAAAAAATATTCAATAAGTATTTGGCATATTTGGCATTTGCACTCAATAAATACTTTGCATCAGACCATCACTTCTGTTGGCATGATCTAGTGATAAGATTGCACATAATTACCTTATCTCGCCATCATATTAACATTTCTTTATGAATTTACCCTTCACCATTCAAGGACAACATTTCACTGCTAGAAAATGTGTACACATTAAGCAAAATTACAAAGAATTCACATCTACAGGCTAATGGTACAATTCAATCTGACATTAGTTAACCTCCTGTTTTGCATAGATCTGATCTACACATTTTGTATCATTGTAGCTACACACAAGTTTATAGTGTCTAGATTATGTTCGCAACATTGAAAATACATTGAATGTTTCTCTTGGGTTGACTTGGCTCCGATGCCTAAGTCAATATCTACTCTTCAGCATGTCCTATTACAGCATCAGGCCCAGCAGAACCAACCAACCAATCCTCTAACATCTCCCTTCCAGCGGTGCATAGGCATCCACCTTCATGACATTTTGTTTGCCACTTGTCACGACTTCCAATACTTAATAATTTCATCAGTCATATAATAGATCTTTTTATCATACATTTTTCAGCATGATGACAACAAAACTGTGCTTTTGTTTGAAATATCAACCAGTTCTTATTATGTTAATACGTTTCAAATCAACTATCAACCAGCCGAGATATATCATTTTAATCGGTTACATTTATGTTAATAAAACTAATAAAGCTGACAAAGCCCCAAAACATAAAGAAACAAGAACAATGTAGCAACTGGATGGCCGTAGCAATGAGGGGTGTCAGGGCGCCACGACATACCCCGACAGCGTCATTGGTGAGGTCCAGGGGTCCCTTACCCTGGATATACAGGTTGCTGACACAACCCTCTAGCATCTTCTCGTACTGACCAAATGTCATGCCATCCAGGATAGGCACGCCACCTGAAGCATAACCAAATCAAATCAAATCAAATTTATTGTAACTCATTACAATACAAATCAAGTTAAGACAAATCCTATATAATAACATAATGAGCAGAACAAGGGAAGAACATTATACTATGTTATATTCCCTACATAACAACCAATGTCAACCCTCTGGCAATACTGGCCGAACACGCTTAAATATTAATATATCCTGCACGTGATATGTTGCCTAGCAAAACCTCCCGTCAAATCATCAGAAAACAGAGGTGTGTGTGTGATAATTTAGATGTATTTGCTGCGGTCTCTGATGATGATGTGCACAAGTTGGTTATGAAATCTAAGACAACCAGCTATGTTCTGAACCCCATGCCAACCAAATTGGTCAAATAGTATATTGAGGAATTTGTGCCATTCCTTACACACATCATCAATTGCTCCATTGCTGCTGGGGAATTCCCACACGAATGGAAGACTGCACTTGTAGAGCCACTGCTTAAAAAAGCAGAACTGGATCCTATTCCAAAAAACTATCGCCCTGACAGACAGTCAGACATGGGGTCAAGTACATTGAAAGGTATTTAAATGCAAATGCAATTCGTTAATGTCAAATGCAAATACTTTTCAAAAGTATTTCAATACTGTTCAAATACTTGACGTCCCCGTGCTCGTGCATAATACATAATGACAAAAATGAGCTATACTTGACCTTTGTTTATCCAGAATTAAGGGAGTTCATTGAGTCCATAGACCCATGTTATAATTGGTCACACATTTTTTTATTTTCTCCTGTGACAGGTTAATCCTGTTTTCCATTTCCTGTGCCCATTGATGCGTCTTCCAATAAAATTAGAATAAGCCACCCACTGTTAATTAAATGCCTGCTAACCTGATCCTGTCACAGGCCAACTGATACACTGATCATCCATCTGATAATGACCCGAGAGTTAATGATCATCAAAGCATGCAAATGCTGCAGTTGGTCAGCTAATAAAAGAGCTATAGGAAGGCCAGTTTTCTCTCAGTGAATGTCATGCCTCGGTGATCACATAAGTAACACGATTGACCTGTATCAACAGCCCAGACCAAGCAACAATTTAATTAAGTACAGCTGTGATAACAGTTTTCATTGACATAATTAAATGCTATAAGTTCAAATACTTTTTAAATGTATTTAAATGCAAATAGTTTTGGCTCCAAATTTTCAAATGCAAACACTGGATCAGTTGCATTTAAATGCGTTTAAATGCAAATGCATTTGCATTTGACCCCATGTCTGCGCCCTATATCGAATCTCCAGTATATCTCTAAATTAACAGAACGGTCTGTTGTAGACCCACTTTGCTTTCATTCAGAATGTGGATTTCCTTGCCACCTTGTCAGTCGGCGTAAAGAGCTGGACATTCTACTGAAACTGCACTTGTAAAGGTCCAGTCTGACATTCTTTTAAACATGGACCAACAGAAACGCCACAGCAGTTGGGGAGGATTTGACACTTCCAATACGAACGACTTGATGCCGACCGGACAAGTAAGATCTGAACCACTCAAGTGCAGCGCCAGTGACACGGAATCTGTGAGTGATTCTGCTCAATTGAATTCCGTGGACAATTGTGTCAAAAGCGGCGATCAAGTCAAGCATAACCAACACAACAACACAGCCACGGTCTACTGCAGACATAATATCATTGTGAACTTTAAGCAGAGCCGTTTCGGTTGAGTGATCTTGTCGCTATGCCGATTGAAACTGGTCGTGCAAGTTGTTCTCTTGCATGTGGACATTCAGCTGTTTTGCTACAACGCGCTCGATTACTTTAGAGAGAAATGTCAGATTCGATACAGGTCGATAATTCTGCATGATTCTGGATTTAGTCCAGCCTTCTTGATGGCGAGATGCAGCCAGTCTTGTATTTATCCGGAACAACGGACGCGTGCGAATAAACTAAGCTGACCTGCATTATGATTGTATTGATAAACCAGTTCTTCTACGTTCAGCAAGTCAAGATCATCCGAACGGAACAGTGGAATGTCTTGTCGAAAAGACACTACATTATTGTTGCATAACTTGCAATATTTGATTTTCATCAAAAGAGTGCGATGTTGAAGAATGGCTATGATGAAACTCACCGCAATGTGGTCAGAAAGGCCCATGTCCGTAAAGGTAACATTTCGAACAAGGTGTTCGTCCTTGCTGCGGCCTGGTCATGAGTACATCCAAAGCGTGTCCTTTCCAGTGGGTTGGCCCGCGAACATGCAACACCATCCCTGTGGCATTCACATAATTGGTCAATCGCCGTGCATCAACATTTGCAGCGTTGTCAATATGAAAGTTCAAATCTTCCATGATAATCAGAGGTCCAGGTTTTGTGGCATGCTGGTCGATGAAACGGTCCCATTCTTTAAAAAAAACACAGTTGTTGACAAGCCATTTATCACAGATGGCGGCGGTCGATAAATAACAACGATTCTCAAGGATGACATTGGTGTTCAAAGGATCGAAATGCATCGGTATCCTGTTTGTGTAAGACGATTTCGGCGTGTGCTTGATGGAATATCCATATGGTACAATGTCTGTAATCACATTGGCGTCCCTCGAAGGCTTCAACCACGTTTCGCATATCGCCATCATATCGAGATGGTTTTCAAGTATATGATCCGCAATGGCGAGTGTTTTGTTCTGACACGATTGTGCGTTAACGTAGCATACTCTTACGCCTTGATCGCGCTATAACTGTTTACGCAATGGTAAAGTTATGAAATTTGGTACATTTGGCTTGGTTGTGCCAACGTCGGTACTCTTGCGTAGTGAATTATTGTCCTGGTCTGTTTTGTGACTTTACGACCGCCAAGGTGTTTACGTTTCGTAGACGAACGCTTGAAGATGCACAGTTGGTGAAAGAGAAGATTCACACAGCAGGTCACCGGAGATCTGATATACCTGGTTGCATGGGCGGCAGTTGACAACAAATGTGTCCTAGAATAACGCACCACTGATGTTGACACACACGCATGCTGAAGTGCGTCTTGCGTCACTGAGTATCATCGGCGATTGCACAAAAGTTGTCCGTGGTCCGGTGTTATCCAAGAATAGACCACAGCGTTCTGCTTGACAAGTTTGCAACCGGTTCTCAAGGCAAGCGTAGACGAATGTCGATTAAAAACAATAACAGTCCGGCACCAGTAATCATTTTCAAGTAAAATGTAAACGTCCGAAGTAATATATGTACCTCTATACACGCACCTGAGAAATATGAAAAACGTTCCTAGAATTGAAATACGTCAAACTTGTAACAATAAGACAGCTGTCGTGGAAGCTACTGCCAAGCACAACACCTCAGCTCCATGTCATGCCATGAATATGTACAAAATAAAATCGACACACACCTCAGAAGGGCGGGATACTTGTAAATAAACAAGGGTTGAACTCTCGATAAGCCAAAAGGCTGCCATCTAAAGTTAATTATCTGCGTGGCAATCTTGTTAAATAAGCTGAAATTATGCTGACGCGGCGGTGAACAATTTCAATAGCAACCCCCATCTTCTGATGTCACAGTTGAGCCAGGCAAGCAAGCGGAGAAACTGAAGAAAAGTTGAAGTGAAGATACAGCGACATGGCGTAGCGGCAAAAAAAATCAACAGACCTCCCCCGCCCGTCTTCCCATTTCATCAGTTGAGACGAGTTAGGAGACAGCGCAAGAGACAGCGAGAAGACGGTGAAATTACGGCTGCGCAATGACGAAACATTTTCAACAGCACCCCCCCCCTCCGCCCCATACTCCCCTTCACCCCCCAGTCATCCGATGTCACCAGTCGAGCAGAGACAGTGGAGAAGCTGAAGTTACGGCGGTGCAGAAGCAACACATTTTCTGCGACTACAGCATTTGGTTTGGCTCAGATCGAGAAACCCTCACCTGCACCTTAAGTTAAGCCTTAAGACTCCAAAAAAATGTCTGATTACACCCCCGTGAAGTTCACAGAAACTCTCTGAGGCTCACAAAACACTTCCAATTATACACCTACCAACCTCACCTCCTTCACTGTAACAGCAAGACGTCTCTGGATGTAGTTTTTTGTGTGCGACAAATAGTGGCGCCACATCACGGGGCTTGGTTAATCAAGGCTAGAGGAAAATGCTTTAGTTCCAACAGATGACATTACTGCTACTAGCAGTCCACGGACAGCCGTCTCAGATCTGCTGAACCGGAATTAAACGTACTTAAGAAAGTTCATGCCAGCATGACACAGACGCCTACAAACAATCATAGTTGTTGATGAGACGGTAGCTGTTTGAGTGTCAACACAGTGTGCTTGCGAGATCACTCAGAACAGCTTCAACTAGTCGTTTAGTTAGTTAATGGGTAGATGTCAACACCATCCCAATGAAAAACCATTGCACGTAATATTTTATCATACCTTTACAGACTTATGTTACGTATAAACATCGAATCAAACAGACATGCAAATAATATAGTAATTGTTATAGATGTGGGCTCTCCATCTTTGCGCATCATCTTTGTCAAACACGTCCGTAGATGAAAGCAAGGCTGACCTGGCTCACTGTCTCATCCATTACATGATGGAGCACGGTAAGCACCTGCCCGATTGATGCGAACTCGTCGTGGGTGGGGGATTTCAAGACAACAAATGCACAAAATCAACTGTTAGAGATGTTGGTTGTGCATTTAAATAAGGAAGCAGACACGCGCCTCATATTACATGCATGTGACAGTGGCAAGCACGTTCAAGAGGACAGTGGTCGTGTACATAGACACACGCGTCTTCCTCGTGTTGCTTCTCTTTATAGCCTACTGTGACATGAATGAGGCAGTGACAAGCACGTTCAAGAGGACAGCGGTCGTGTACATATACACACGTTTCTTCCTCGTGCTGCTTCTCTTTATGGCCTCATATTACATGCATGAGACAGTGACAAGCACGTTCAAGAGAGCAGTGGTCGTGTACATAGACACACGCGTCTTTCTCATGTTGCTTCTCTTTGTGGCCGGATCCAGTAAAACCAACTATTGGGTTGTACTTGGTAATGTTGTAAGAGATGGCACTACTTTGAATTTGCCAGGTGGTGTAGTGTTCTATATATATATATATATATATATCAGTTTGGAGGTGAACGCGTATTGTGAACGCATTATGCTAAACCATTAATGTAAGTAAAAAACAATCTGGAGCTTCAGCGCCATTCCGTTCCGCTATCGGTTCACGACAGCGGAAGATGGGGGGGGGGGGGGGGTGGAGTAGTTCTTGAAAATTATTATTCTGCATCGCGCCGCGGTAATTTAACCTTCTCCGCTGCCTCGGCTCTCAGCTGATGACATCGAAGACGAGCGGTGGCGGTGGGAATATTTCTCGCGGGCCGCGGCGACGTTCAAAATTGTTGAAGCTCATTAGAAACCTCCAGTTGCACCCCATTGACAATCGCCACGAAAAAAAACACCTTATGGATTCCAGAATACTTCGATTTGCCCATTGAGGCTCGCCAAAAAGCCCATATGCACGCTCAGATTTATTCGGGGGGGGGGGGCAGAACCATATGTCTGCCCTCAGCGAAATTCCAGACCCCTTTGCACCCTGTTCCCACGCATATGACTCACCATAGAAACGAGCGCAGTGGCTCGCAGCAGCATCTTAATTGTATATTAGAGTGTGCACGTGTCTTTTACGACCAGCACGTGACTCCATACTTGTCAATGTGACGATGATAAAGAAAACGATAGGGCAGAACTATTGTCCAGTGGCAGACCAACGGATGTGGAATATTTTATGAAATATGTCCGATCAACAGTAACATTGAAGGCATTCCGGCAAACATCTAACTCACCTATTTTGCTTCTAATATGGGATCGGGCAAGTATTTTGTTATAAAATGCCATTTTTGACCTAATACAAGTTTTTAATTAATATCTTGAATCTCATAATATTATACCTGTCCAAGGACAACAACACATATATTTAGTACGCAAAAATAAGATGGATATGAATGGTAGTTTTCGAGATATCATGTTTTCAAAATGAGGTTTTAGCAATTTAGCACCTGGCAGGAGACCAACAAACATTAAAAAAATACAACTTAGGCAAATAAATAGATGAACACTTGGAAGATACATTTTATATGTAGGCATTAAAACAAGTTTCATTGAGCTGTATTGTGTTGTTTGGTTTTTATCTGACTTTTTGTGAATGGGTTTCCTTTCCCTGGTCACCTTGAGTCAGGGAAAATTGTCAAAACTATACAACTGTTCTGGACATGAAACCAGAACATCCATTACAACATAATAAAGTAATTACATGAAGAAATAATGGGATATTTCTAAAGTACTTTAGTTAAAAAGTTAAGTTCTGTAAGACATATAGCTTACTTTGTATAAGTATAACTGCTTTTTATAAAATAACATTAAATTAAAACTATCTGTAGTCGCATATTTAACACAACCACTGTTTCTTTGCAATTTTGTAAATTTGGATATTCGTTTTAAAATATATTAATGTACATTTCAAAATGATTTGGTCGTATAACAAAAGGAACAACCAGCCTACGTTCTTATGAAAGTTATAACTAAATGTCGTCGATCTTGGCCCGCCGTCCATTCTACCATCGACATTACTTTATTATATGATATTATATTTGCTTTAATTTGACATATGTACACTATTTCCAAAGTAGAGTAAAAAATAGATATTATTTAATAAATACGATTTTCCATGCGTATCCGTAGATCGTATGCACAATTTGAAAGTCGGCCTAAATAGCAACGTCATGCCAACATAATTATTATCGCCGGTCGGACATGGTCGTAGTAGCATCTTTTGCCGACATTCCAGTTATTGACTAAATATTTCGTAGTTCCCTAATCGTTTTTAACGTAACACATACATGTTACAGTATACATAAAACATATTCGATCATGTAAAGTGGGATAACAAACAGTGAAAATAGCACAAAGAATGTTGAGCAAAATATCAGTTAACGACGGGTATAGCATGCCCCTCACACCAAAGATCGACTTGTACTATAGCGCACATTGCTAAGGTTGTGTGGATCAGTCTATTTTATCGCGATGGGAGATCCACTTTTAACAGTAAACAAATACTCAAATTATTCGCTACGCGTTATCAATACAATATTATTTGTTGTGTAGATCATATTTATTTGCAATTAGGAACCACAATATACCGAAATATCTTGCATATGCATCGACAAAAATATTAGAAACGTAACTAACGGCACGAGTAGCGAGCGAGCTACCGGAGCCGCGCTAAGCGTCGGTACTCGGGTAAAATTCGCAAATCTTTCACCTTTCAAGTATCGGCGCGGCAACAAATTTAATGTAGCTAGCCGCTCACCGCCCGATTGTCTACGCTGCGACGCATCTCGACGGTCGTAGGCAAATCGCGTATGATCGTAAAGGTAGGTAAAGCTAAGTTCTTATACAGCGCAGTATCCAGTCCTCAGGACTGCTCAGAGCACTTTACACTTTACTCCCTGGCAGACCTCTTCAATCGAACACCATCTCGACTTCTCTGGGACGAATATCCACCACTGTCTATCGCATACAGCTGGGTGAACTGAAGCAATGTAGAATAAACGAACTTGCCTAAGGTTCGACACCGCCGCACTGGATTCGAACCCACGTTCTCTCAGTTGAGAGCCCTGAGCTTTTAAAGCTGCGCTACTGCGCTCTACATAAGCTAGTGACTGACCGCCGCACACCGGTTAGCTGTGACGCAACGAAGGGCAAATTGCCGTTAGAAACTATGTATTTGTTATGGTAATTACCAACAAATCAAGTCAAAAATATAGGCGTACATTTGTCTTGGTAAATTAGGCATAGTACAAATTAAAACAAATACATCACAATTATAATTGCAATTTTTAAGTTGATAATGTCGATTATGATTACCATATGTGTCCTTTGTAAATAAATGTTGCTCGAACAACTTTATTATTTGCAATATTTTTAGAAGACGACTGTGCCAATACTGTTCATTGCAATACAATTTAGTACCGCTCATTGATTAAACGAAGTCATACCATTGAGAGTGGTGTGCATCGAGTTTTAACCAACTTTGAAGGCGTGATGCAGAGCCTGTTACAGAGTCGATTGTACACGATTACAATAGAGTGTCGTAGGAGGTCTATATAGCGTGCATGAGAGGAATGAAGACGGACAACTGTACAGTTTCCGAGAATCACATCGAAGAAGTTAATTATGCCTTCGACCGATATTGGACCAGTCGGGGTGTCCTATGTTGGACCACTGGTCCAATGTAAAACACCCGTGGTCCACTATACGTACCATCCCAACACACATGATATATGAAAATGTGTCATACTGAAGTTTCTGCATGTGTATATTAGACTCCTACGTATGGCCCGGGACCTTGTTGAGTAACAGGGGAGGCCTACATTTTTAATCACGGGGTATATTATTTTCTGAAATGTTCACTTTGTTTGACAGTTTTGCTGGAATATGCGGGAAACTAAAAAACAAATAATATTTGTTTCTTCAAAACGCCTCATTATTTTATTGATAATCACCACACCTTGCTTAAAGTTTGATAGACATGGCTATTATTTTCACAGACAAGCAATAATGTGAAACTGCCTCTTATTATGTTATCAATGGTCAATAATTGCATATGTGGCACGTATACTTAACCCGTAGCAAGCATCATAAGTCGATCACGCTCATTTGGGCAAAAACATCCCGTATTCAAACCTAGCCCCTCCTGCCAGAACGACCAAAACTAAAACATGGTTTATTTAGTTTTAGATACAAAATACTATTATTATTATATTATATCAATGACATACTTGGGAATGTCGCATCTGTTTGATTGATTTAGGCTACAAATTATATTTTCCAGAGACAAAACGGAAAGTGGACCCAAGAGGAACTGGATAGAGCGGTCATGTCATTCAGAAATGGAGACGCCGGCCTCAACGCAACTAGCAAGACCTAGGGGGTTCCAAAGGCTACCCTGAAGCGGCACCTAAACAACAAAAACAAAATCGCTAATGGTCCAAGAAAGTATTTTGGTCGCCCTTGCACTCTGCCGCCAGAGTTGGAGAACTTGCTGGTGGAGCATGTTTTAAAACTGGAGAATATGCTGATTGGTATGACCAGGAAAGATTTGATGGATATGGCATATCAGTTGGCTGAAGCGAATGGGATAAGGCATTGCTTTAACACTTAAAAACAAGCAGCTAGCAGACATTGGTAGCGTGATTTTATGAGGAGACACCCTGAACTCTCCCTCCGTCAAGCCGAGGCAACTTCTATTACGAGAGCCAAAGGGTTTAATCGTGAGAGTGTGCATGAGTTCTACGATAAACTAGAAACTTTGGTTGACACGTACTGATTCGATGCTACAAACATCTTTAACGTGGATGAATCGGGTATAACAACTGTGCAGAAGCCTGGCCGGGTCTTTGGGAAAATAGGGAAAAGGCAAATCGGATCTCTTACTAGTGGTGAGAGAGGCTTTACTACAACAGTGGTGTGCAGCATGACTGCAGGGGGCAACTATGTTCCACCAATGATAATTTTCAGGCGTAAACGCATTATAGAATCACTGGAAGCGTCAAAGTGAATAATGAATCAGGCTGGATGAACAAGGAACTCTTCGTCGTCTGGCTGAAGAACTTTGTATCTCATGTTGGCTGCACCAAAGACAAACATGTTCTGTTGATTTTTGATGGTCATTCGTCACACACGAAAAATACTGAAGCAATCCATTACGCCCGGGACCATGGAGTCGTCATATTATATATTCCTCCACACACAACGCACCGTCTCCAACCCCTTGATCGGGTTTTCTATAAACCTGTGATGACCTATTACAATGTGGAATGTGACACTTGGCTGAGGACCAAACAAACTACAGTCACCATCTCCTCAGTCTGTCGTATCTTCGGAAGGGCATACGTACGCTCTGTTTCCATGGTAACTGCTGCCAATGGTTTCAAATGCACAGGCATTTGGCCTTGTGATCGGAACATATAGACTGATGCAGATTTCGCCGCGGCTGGAAGGTTCAAGTTGTCCTACTCGGAAACTGGTATAGATGTTCCATCGAATTCTGCCTGAGATGCCACTGTGCAGAATGACAATTCGTCAAATACAACAACCTCGTCCGCGAGCGAGCAACAGTCCAACAACCGAAGCCTGTCCACGTGCGACCGACAGTCCAATGATCCATGTCCGCCCACAAACAAGTAACAGCTCAATGAGCTGAGCTCATCCACAAGCACCAGGCAGAATAATTTCAGGCATGTCACAACCAACCCATGCCCATCAGTGAGAGATCAACAGTCTAACAAACCTAGCCTGTCCGCGAATGAGCAACAACAGTATAATGACCCAAGCCCGTCTACAAGCGAGCAACAATCCAACAACCAAAAGCTGTCCACGAGAGAGCAACAGTCCAATGATCCATGCCCATCCACAAGCAGCAGACAGAGTGGTTTCAGGTGTGTCGCAATCAATGCAGATGGACGTTGTTTCTTCCGAGTCGTTGTTATCTGTCAAGATCTCGATATGCAGCATGCAGAAAGAGACAACGATGGCAATTTAAAGGACCTGCGAATGAGAATGCGAGAAATGACTTCCGCTGATGCGCTACAATCCAACACGATTGTACATATGCTAGACAACGTTGGCCTTTATGAAAACATTGATGAGAGGAAGGTGAACGCAGATCTACCTCAGAGACTGTGCTATGCATCTATCGAGGACAGAATCGCATCAATGGCGAATCCCAGTGAAATTATTGGGGATATAGAGATCGTTGCAACGGCACGCTGTCTACAACGACCAGTGCATGTCTGCGTTGGAGAGAGTGTACTTGAATTTGGGACGGAATTTCAGGAGTCTGGTGCAATTATGCTCAAATACATAAATCTGAGTGAAAATGCTGGTCATTGTGAAGCATTAGTCCCAATCACGGGGCAGCTTACTGATCAACCAGAGCTGGTTAGAAAGGTCACCACTCCTGCAATCATGTCTCCCATCCCAAAACCAGCGATTTCTAGGGTCAAGAGAAGAACCACCAAGTCGGAAATCATAAACTCCAGTCCCTATAAAAAACTTTAACAACAAAAGTCAAAAGGCACAAAAGTAGGCATAACTCAACAGTTGGCAAAACAAATAGAAAGACAACAGATCCAATTAAGAAAAAAACGAAAAAAACGGCAGCTTTCTCCTGCCAGCCAAAACGAAAAAAGCGGTCAATGTGACAACGAATCTTGGTAATGTGTACTGTGTAACGAACAACGAAAAGAAACCATGGTGAAATGTGTACACTTTGGGATATGGATACATATGAATTGTGCTGGTGGCCTGCCCTATAACTATCGATGTGACATGTGTCAGTAAAAGATCGTATTCCTAATTTGGTGATCAGGGACCATCAATTACCGACTGGTATCTTTTTGTCATTATTAGACACTCTACTGGCCATTATTCCGTTGGTTTGTTCGTTTATCCGTGACAGACTCTATCATGGCAATCACTTCGTTGGCGTATTCTTCTATTCGTGACAACATATAATAGTTTGTTCTCAGTTCATAATTAAATTGTGTCAAATCTATTTGGCGTTTAGTCGTCACATGTCATTTGTATGCTCATTGGAACGCCGTAGTTTTCGTGATTTATGCATTAAGCGACTATCTTCTTATAAGTCTGAAGTGGGTGCTGAACCTTGGTTTCTTTCAAAGCATCAAGACAGATGACGTTAATCGAACCGGAAGCACCTATATTGGACCACCTGGTCCAATATCAGGACCACTGTAGTCCAATATATGTCACCCGTTACCAATTACGAAAAACACTTTTTTACATTTTGTGGAAAAAAAATAACAAATGCATTGACCCTATTTCCTGGTTGCACACAGAGCTTGTAGTAACTCGTGGCCTGATCCTTGATAATCCTCGATATCACGTACAGGAATGGAGAAAGATTGCTCGGAAGTTAGGTGTTCAATATCGGTGCACTTTCCCAACGCAATTAACGAGTGAAAACAATCGATATGGCTATAACAGAGGGTTGTCTTTCTCAAGACAAACGCACAGACGGTGCTTGTTTAATAAATCCTTCATATGCTTGAGCGTGTTGACAAGACGGCATGCTGATATGGACATTGCGCGTCTTCAGGTTCAACAGCAGTCACGTGGGCACGGAGGCTCGCAGGCCAGGTTAAGAAAATGGTGGGGAGGCGATCAAGTGGCGCCACGATGCGTAATTTTGGTGATCCTCTTCGAGTGACAAATGTTCGGGTTTTGATCGATGCAAGTGTATATTTTATAAGGAAGCGTATACGCATGTAGGACGCATGTGACGAAGTTTGGCGGCTCTATGTCGTCGTTTTGATGGTTAGGTGAGAAAGTAAAAGATCGTCTTCATCCCCCTCTCCTGTTATTTTATGGGTCACTTTCACTTCTGGTCTCATCACAGGGAAATGGGAAAACAGCCTTTTATTGGTTAGTCTACTGACTTTTTCTACAACCGAAACTCTTATGCGAGTGCGAAACACCAAAAGGTGTGGTTTGCTTCCACTTAATTAAATGGTGCTATTGGGAATCTTCATTGTGAACATAGAACATAAATAAATACAGTAGATCCACACAAATTATATATAACGGGCGCTGCGTGTGATTTCAACCAGGGTAGGGGGCAATTGAAATAGGTGCGGTAACACAGCCCTGAAGACTGTATAAATACTATTCATGGTTTACAATCAGCATGTTGCATTGTGGAGTAGCACAGGGGTAAGACCTCCAGACTCTCGACTGAGAAAATGCGGGTTCGAATCCAGTGCGGCGGTGTTGAACCTTGGGCAAGTTCGTTTACTCTACATTGCTTCAGTTCATTCAGCTGTATGAATGAGTACCTGGCTATGGACAGTAGTGGATATTTGTGTACGAATAGTCTTCGTGCATTAATTGCAGCGTGGCTGAATGCTTCCCAGAGAAGTCAAAATGGTGTTTGATTGAACAGGTCTGCCAGGGAGTAAAGTGTAAAGCGCTTTGAGCAGTCCTGAGGACTGGATACTGCGCTATATTAGAACTTACCTTTTGCATTGTGGTCACATATTTTGCAGACTATGACTTATTTGTTGAAATAAAACATTTCATTGTCACAGACACATAATAATATTGATGCAATAATAAACAGTTCAAGTCCATTATAACGTGACTTATCGAGTAGTTTTTATTCAAACATAATTTCTGTAGTGCATACAACATACAGGAGCTAGCTGTTAACATGACGACATCGATCTACCACTAGTGGCCGCGAAAGACAACGCTGCGGCCCACACGCTGTTTGATGTAGATTTGCCTAACTCGCTGCAGTGGCAAAGACACGCATAACAATGTGGTGTGATGTCACAACAAACATTCTGACCAATGAGTGGTATTTACCAAAACACCATGCTGGGCTTAAAGTAAAACAAATATACATGAACGATTTTGAAGTATGTACACTTCAAGTTACCTCATTATGGTACAACTAACTGCATATACTTTAAAAATAGTCTAAGTTAATTAAACTACCATAACATTGATCACTTGTTAAATGGAATGGTGACATTGACCTTCAATGAATTCTGGACCACAGTACACCGCTGAGCAAATATCAAATGTGACTCGTACACATGTTGTACCATCACGTACACACAGTAGAGCAATCAAGTGAGACAATGGGTGTATGGTCAACGTAATTATACAAATAAATAACGATGTTTACAGATATGAAATTATACCATATACATCATACACATAGAGAACATATAATGCTAAATAATACAAACAATTATTACCATATATACCCGGTACTAAAACATCTCATTTTCCTTGTAACATCGCAAATATTGATTGTGACATATTCTGCTAATAGAGAAATTAATAGCTTGTTAACATCGCTTCTCAATTACAGTATTTTTTAATATACATAAAAAAAACTGTTCTAAACATTCCAAAGCAATGACGTTTTATGTTAAAATTTAACCGGTTATACAAATGTTGGAGTATGCGTATTTTAGTAGCTGCATATTTACCATAAATTAGCAACATCTGCCATAGATAGTAACCTCACATGGTAAACGTGAATGACACATGAAGACATAACACAGCAAAGCAATAACGCACGAGACACAATAAATAGGCAGTTCCAAAAAAAATCTCTTTCGTTCTACGCAATGATTTTTTCAACACAGACTAACTTAAACCTAAGAACATAATCATCCCCCTAATGCATCCTTCAATGTTAAAACAGCAAGTGAAACACAGCTGTCATCAAATCGATGACATTTAGCATAAATTGGATCAAATTTCAAAAAAGAAAACAACATGGATAATGTTCAGCCTAACACGATCCAACAGTGAATGAGATAAGTGACCAGAAATACACCACCAAAACACAAGTTAAAACAAACCACTACACAGGTGCCTGTGAAAAAATTAGCTCTGCACAGACTGGCTTTCTGCACACGATGCAGGAACCAGCTGGCAGGTTTTGTTGAAGTGCCTACAATATAATGTCAAATAAAGTCATATCAGAATGAAACTTTTATATACAGAACACGTTTTTATCTAGCGCTAATGATAACTTAAACATCTAAACAAAATACATGTAACTACAAAAGCATAATTGACCTTTCTTTCCCATGAGCATTCATTAAGAGACAGCTAATTTACTGCCATGATAATTATGTAGAATTAAATATATGTCGATGACGACTGTGTTTGGCTTTGTACATTCAGACACGTCAATCATACTACACTGTATATACATCAAACGCAACAGTATCAAATAATAACAGTATTGTCTAAGTATACAATCAAATTGCTAGGCTAAGAATAAGGAATACAATATACTAACAGTAAGAAATAAACTAAAATACACTCGGCAAAATTACCTTCCATAAGATATATATATATATATATATTTATGACAAAAAAGCATAAGCAGAAAGGTCAATTGCAAGTGTGATTAGACGTAAATAAGTGACGTAATGGAGGTAAGTCTCGAGCAGGCGCCGCAGTGTCACGGTCAGTTGTGTTGACCAGACTAACAACAGAAGATGACACTTTACTGATTTATGTAGTTAACCCGGTTGTAGTTCTGCCATCATTGACTGCTATATGTATAAACGTGTGCACGCACGCATTACTCGTGCACACATGCGAATATGAAGACAATCCAAGTTGACTCCTTCATATAAAAATATTGATAACAAAAACATGTTTCTATAATTTATATTAAATATATCATAGATTAATATGACTCTACCACGTAAACTAATATTAATATTTGACAAGAACAGTCCATGTTGTTTGAGATATATAAAACACACTTTCTGGTCTGTTTTGACAGTTGTTGTTGACAAAGAGTGGACGATTTAGATACAATGTTTCTTTGTTTGAGCTGTGCTGACTTGGACTGATGCTACAATGTGATACATTTAAGGCCTGACCTTGGGTCAATCCCTTGTATACAACATGAGGGGTAAACATCATCAGTACCCAGTTTATAACGCCACAACTTAACTAACGACTGTATAAATAAACACAGATACACAATACGGGGACATTTGTCACATCCAGTGACACAATTTAACGGCGTTTTCGGGAATCGAACCCTTTCTAGGGCCTTCAGACCCATAAAGTCACTGCCCTGGTATGACATCCGTGTATCACAGGTTATAACCCCCGAGCAACAAGGGTCGGGTTCTCTTTGACACAGCAGGGTAAACCGGGACAAGGAGGGTGAATGACCAGGACTAAGTTAATTGCTCTACTTACCAGCCATACTCTGTCACCAAACTGGTCCTCCAGATGACGGCAGGTGTCATGTGACAGTGAACAGCTGTAGAGACTGGAACATAATTAATGACTGTTGTTGATTACACTCATTACAAGGCAAAATTACAACAACACTAACTTTACGACCACAACTTCTGGTGTAATTATTTACCACCAATTACACGTGGATTCGTAAAGAAATGTGGGCTTTGTAATTGTAACTTGACCAAGAAACAGATCCACTTTTGTTGATCTTCTAAAAGACGACAAATTAGCTGTGCACCTGTCAAAGTTTGTCACGTAGGTGTGTTTAGTTTAGTGACACATGAACTGACACATGTGTCGTGTCAATGTCAACACACATATATAAAAGGGCTTACTTACATGAGGGTTAACCCCCTCCGTGCCCTCAGCATCTCTGTCACATGACCACCTACAGACGATGTCAACTTTCCGTAACTTGTCTCAACATCTGTAAATTGTAAACAAACCTTTGAGTTATAATTTGTCTTCAAAACTTTGTTTATTTCGGTGGCTGTAAAAGTTAATTACAAGTTTGAGATCGACGCAAACATCAAAACTAAAACGAGTCATATAAAATGTCACTAAAGACAATAAACTTATTTGACGCGTCGAGTCCAATAGCAACCACACCAATCTTCCTATGTCAAGATCCGAGATATATGGGAAACATGCTGAACCCCTGAGGAATCTCCCGGATTTCAACAAAAAAGTTGGCAGGTATAAATTATATGTTTTCTTTGTCATGTTGTAAGAACTTCTAGGGTCAGGTATGTTTAAGGTGTCAGACGAGTATCCAAAAATAAAAATAAATTATTCTGGTACGATTTAACCATGGGAGTAGAATATCATCTTTAGACACATCTGCCTGATTCACAGTGTAAACATTGTTGTCTGTTTATTGCTCTCACACAGACTGGATTATTTACACTTGTCTTTGACGTGAATAATACAGACGGCGTATTGCACACAACAATGTAATCCACATACTTGAACATGTAGTGCCATCAAACATATAACTGTACGAGCATGTCGTACATTGATCAGCAATGGTGCAGGAATCACAGATGTCAGCACAAGCTAGAAGCAGAAGAACTTGATATAACACCCAGAATTGTATGTGGTTCACAGAAACACTGCGACGTCTCAGCAGCACTCGGATCCACTGCGACATACAGCAAGAAGGCTGCATGTTTATCTGCAAGGCAACCGGATAACATTTACAAGTGTCCGCTGTAAAGCTTGTCATTGTTCTGCAATGTAGAATATATTAACTGTGTGATATAGATTTCAATATGCATTTGCAGCACAGTATTTTAATTTTGTGAGTGCATTGTGCTATTCCGCTAACAATGCAGTTGTTTGTGTTGGACTCCCCATGATAATTTACGTGTAGGGAAGGACATCACTGCAAACTCAACACACCATTTTGTCTAGTGGTGTTGCACCACCAGCACAACGTACAACAAATAACCAATGTTGAAGTTGAACGTGTATTAATATCAAACACTGTAGAATGCAATACATACCTTTACATTTCTTTCAAGTACTGTCATAAACTAAGGGTGACTTGCAAGAGTCACTGTCACACACGTTTGCCACAGAACACTTGGAGCAGTCAGCCGCACATTCTACAACAAGCAAATAAACATCAGTTGAGCAGTCACAACAAGGAACAGTAGATGACACAGTCTCTCAAGACAGACTTCAGCCATAGAGACAGGGAGAGAGTGACACAGAGAAAGGAGACAAAGAGAGAGGGAGAGCGAGGCAGAGAGAGAGGAAGAGCGATGGAGAGAGAGGGAGAGCAAGGGAGAGAGAGGAAGAGGGAGGCAGAGGGAGGGAGAGAGACAGAGGTGGAGAGAGACTGAGGGGGAGAGAGAGAGGAGGGGAGAGGGATGGAGAATGATGGAGAGGAAGAGAGACAGACATACATAACATATAACATTCACATACTGCAGATATTTCATTACCATCTTTCTGGTAGATGTCTAATGATCATTCCACCACGATCCGAGAAGTCTTGCGGGAATAACCCTACCATGTCGCCGCCTTACACTAACATATCATAACAACTTATGACACATTATTGTTAACTTTTTTGTAGTGGACTGCATAGAACAGTACACAAGCCTTACAGAGACGATATTCTCGCTGACTGCAGATCCGTAGTCCTTCGCTCAGTTCACATGCAGTAAATTGAGCGATTTGATGTGCTCATCAGCAAGACATGTGGTTCTGCAACTGTCAATGATGCAAGGCATCAACTCTTCTCCAATGGCAGTCATCAACGACCCAGGCCGCCCTCTTCGAGCATATCAAGAGGTACTTGTTCCAAGTCTCTTTTATCGGGAAGCAGTCAACCGCTTGCCACCAGGCAATCGCTGTGTTTGGTCAATAGATATGGGAACAGGATGAGCGCAGCAAGCAATGGCTTCCTTTCTGGACCACTCTCGCCGATGCAAGTATGGGTTGTGCCCTCCTCCTACATGGTGGCTGCATGAAACGTGCAAGGGCAATTGAAAGAACTGCAGGGCAGGCCTTCATTGCACAGCATTGTGCAAGTGCGAGGGTGGCTTCCTAAACAATGATGGCAAAGATGCTAACCATTGAACTTCTACTAATGGATAGAAGGATGGTCGGATGATGGATGCTATTGTTTAGGAACATTCATTGCAGGTTTCGTTTCGACCCATTGAAGCAATGATTCTGAACTATTTTAAAATTAAATCTTCACAATAACGGTTGAAACAAAATATCATTGAATTTGTGTATCTAACTGACATATCATTGCTATTTCTAGAATAATATAATTACTATGAACTGGGTTACATTCCCAGTTGTACATAATCATAAGTTTCTGTAATAAATGACGACATTGATCTTCACCTTGACCTTCATTATATATAATCCATTTCGCCTTTCAGTATTGGTTCGAACATAATAATACAAACTATACCCCTGTTCACACAGTAAGATCAATCGAATCATCAACAGATACATCGATTTTGGTGCATTTATGAGCAAATTTGACCGTTACCTTCACTGAAGTGACACTTAACCTGAATATTTAAGAAAACACAGGAAAAGAATTCGTTATTCTCGAAAACGCCTAAAAATGGCCTCATTTATGGTTCTACTACTTTTGGTTCTCGAGTTATTGCACAACCTTACAACGGACAGTGGCCATCTTGGTTTTGTCCCATATGACCGTCACATAGGGAGCTCAGCTTGGCTCCCGTGGAAGAATGAACTGTCACGGCCATATCTAACGCTGGTCCAAAAATGGTGATTGTGGAAAGATGTGAACAATTATAAGATTAAGCCCCCTGACTATAGGCCAGTTACAATCTATGGCCTCAGCTCAAAATGAACTGCATTTTAAAAGGGGTAGGATCCAAGTGTTGCACATTTGGGGTTGGGTCCATTCTCAGTGTTCAACATTACGACAAAATTAATTTTGTGTACAAAATGTGCATTAAATTTAGGTGCAACTGATTGGAGGATGGAAAAAATTCCTGTGAACAAGAATGTTCAAGACAACTAGGAGGCATTGATCTGTGCTGTGAAGATGTCAATAACAATTTTTTCAGACCAATAAGAAATAAACATTCCCGTAATTTAACAACATGATATTAGGTCGGGCGGCAAAGATTTTTTTCCCTTATGCTGTTTGGATTTATACAGCTAAGCTAATCAATTATTATACCTGTCAACTCACCCGTGAAATCTGGGAGTTGCCCGGAATATAGGTAAGTCTCCCGTCTTCGAGACAGCGCGACACCATGGGAGATGTGCCAATACGTGCTGAACCACTGAATTTCCAGCAAAAAATCTCCAATAGCAACCACACCAATCTTCTTATGTCAAGATCCGAGATATATGGGAAACATGCTGAACCCCTGAGGAATCTCCCAGATTTCAACAAAAAAGTTGGCAGGTATAAATTATATATTTTCCTTGTTATGTTGTAAGAACTTCTAGGGTCAGGTATGTTTAAAGTGTGAGACGAGTATCCAAAAATAAAAATAAATTATTCTGGTACGATTTAACCATGGGAGTAGAATCTCATCTTTAGACACATCTGCCCGATTCACAGTGTGAACGTTGTTGTTGTTTACACTTGTCTTTGACGTGAATAATACAGACGGCTTATTGCACACAACAATGTAATCGACTTACTTGAACATATAGTGCCATCAAACATATAACCGTACGAGCATGTCGTACATTGATCAGCAGTGGTGCAGGAATCACAGATGTCAGCACAAGCTGAAAGCAGAAGAACTTGGCATTACACCCAGAATTGTATGTGGTTCACAGAAACACTGCGACGTCTCAGCAGCATTCGGATCCACAGCGACATACAGCAAGAATGCAAGGCAACCGGATAACATTTACATGTTTCCGCTGTACAGCTAGTCTTTGTTCTCCAATGTAGAATATATTAAATGTGTGATATAGATTTGAATATGCTTTTGCAGCACAGCATTTGAATTTTTTTTGAGTGCTTTGTGCTATTCCACTAATAATGCAGTTGTTTGTATTGGACTCCCCACGATAATTTAGTGTAGGGAAGGACATCACTGCAAACTCAACAAACCATTTTTTCTAGTGGTGTTGCACCACCAGCACAACGTACAAATAACCAATGTTGAAGTTGAACGTGTATTAATATCAAACACTGTAGAATGCAATACATACCTTTACATGTCTTTGAAGTACTGTCATAAACTAAGGGTGACATGCAAGAGTCATTGTCACACACGTTTGCCACAGAACACTTGGAGCAGTCAGCCACACATTCTACAACAAGCAAATAAACATCAGTTGAGCAGTCACAACAAGGAACAGTAGATGACATGGTCTCTCAAGACAGACATCAGCCAGAGGGAGAGCGAGGGAGAGCGAGGGAGAGCGAGGGAGAGAGAGGAAGAGGGAGGCAGAGGGAGGTGGAGAAACAGAGGTGGAGAGAGAGCGAGGGGGAGAGAGAGAGGAGGGGAGAGAGGGGAGAGAGAGAGGGATGGAGAATGATGGAGAGGAAGAGAGACAGACATACATAACATATAACATTCACATATTGCAGACATTTCATTACCATCTTTCTGGTAGATGTTTAATGATCATTCCACCTCGATCCAAGAAGTCTCGCGGGACTAACCCTACCCTGTCGCCCCCTTACGCTAACATATCATAACAACATATGACACATTATTGTCAACTTTTGTGTAGTGGACTGCATGGAACAGTACACAAGCCTTAGAGAAACGATGTTCTCGCTGACTGCAGATCCGTAGTCCTTCGCTCAGTTCACATGCAGTGCATTGAGCGAATTGATGTGCACATCAGCCAGACCTGGGGCGGAAGTACTCGGTACTCGTGTACTCGAGTACATTTTTGAAGTACTCGTACTCGTACTCATAAAACTTATGGGTCATGTACTCATACTCGTACTCATTGTACTCAGATTTTACGAGTACATTACGAGTACATCTGAGTACTTTCTCAATATATACTGGGAACAATTAATTTATTTGCAGTTATAAAATCAAACTTTCCTGAAATATTTAAATGCTCAACTATTTTTTTTAATACTTTGTTATTTCACATAGAATGCCACCTTGCCATCCCTACACATAGTACATCCTCATTCTCTGATAGCCATGAGTCCATGACTATGATACCCTAACATGGCAACAGGCAGCATCTTTCCCCAGTCAGAAACACCCTGTTAAGCAAACAATAATTGTAGGCTATCAGTTCAGGCCATAAAACTGTTTAATCAAGCCACCAGGATGTCCATAAAGAGCCAACTACTAGTAGCAGTTAACCCACCTGTTAGACAGGGAATGCATTTAATGTAGTCTGGAGACCATGCCACTTGGCACTGGCAGACAGTGCTAACTGCTAAGAACAAGAACTGCCAGTCTTCCTCTGTAGAAGTAAGGTGGCTCAAGTCAGACTTCACCCTACACTAATATAATCTGGTGCCAACTTAGTGTGACACCAGTGAAGCCATGTGGCATGATAGTCTAGGTCAGAGAGAACACACACTGAGGGAGCAGAGATAAGAGAAATGCTAAACAAAGACATGTAGCCAGTGGGATGCCAGGTAACAAATCCTCCTGTTGGTTGCTTTGTTTTACATGCTTAACCTGGAGACAACCAGCAAAGTTCAATGATTGGCTGGGGGTATCCACTGGTCAGTCTCTTTTACCCACTCATTTGTGATCATTAAAGACAGATATCAACTTGATTGGCTAAGTTTTTTTCTCAAATGTCAATCGTACTTTATGATTGGTTTACATGTGCCTAGTTGGTCGGTGACTCAATATTGCCCCTAGATATATCATGACAGTGATACCACATGCCTACATTGCAGAGAGATCTAGTACATTGTCGATTAAGTTAATTGGAGTATTGTTTGTTCAACTTTGTTGCAAGAGTTGAAGTATAAAACTAGTACTAGTAGCATGTCGACTGTACTTAGCCATTTTTTGATACCACCTAACTCCACAGGGAATGTGTTAGGGAAATGCAAATACTGTAAGATCGAGATAAAAGGCCACATGAAAATAATTTTGCAATACGTTATTATTTAATATTTATATTTACAAAAATTTACTTGTACTCGTACTCGTGAGAATGTACTCGTACTCGTACTCAGCTTTTAGTAATGTACTCGTACTCGTACTCGTCCATCGTCAAAGTACTCGTACTCGTACTCATGAAAATGTACTCGGCCCCAGGTCTGACATCAGCAAGACATGTGGTTCTGCAACTGTCAACAATGCAAGGCATCAACGCTTCTCCAATGGCAGTCGTCAATGACCCAGGCCGCCCTCTATGATCAAGAAGTACTTGTTTCAAACCTCTTTCATCTGGAAGCAGTCAACCGCTAGCAACCAGGCAAACAACACTGTGTTTGGTCAATAGGGATGGTAACAGGATGAGCACAGCAACCAATGGCTTCCTTTCTGGTCCACTCTCGCTGTCGCAAGTATGGCTTGTGCCCTCCTCCTACATGGTGGATGCATGAAACGTGCAAGGGCAATTGAAAGAACTGCAGGGCAGGCCTTCATTGCACGGCATTGTGCAATAGCGAGGGTGGCTGCCTAAACAATGATGGCAAAGATGCTAACTATTGAACCTCTACTAATGGATAGATGGATGGTCGGATGATGGATGATACTGTTTAGGTAGATTCATTGTATGTTTCATTTCGACCCATTGATGGAATGATTCTGAACTATAAAAAAATTATATGTTCACAATAACGGTTGAAAAAATATCAGTGAATTTGTGGATCTAATTGACATATCATTGGATCATTCCCATGTCAAATCAATCACTTTTAGGCCATTTTTGCATCACCCGACTCCAATTTTGATTAAATTTAGCACAGTTGTTGGCGCACATGAGAATATCCAAATAATTTTTTTTTAAATCTAGGTCAAGTATTATTTATGATATAAGTCACTGAACTTTGACCTGAATCGCATACTGAATGTCACAATAATGCCCATAACTCTGCTGTTAACAAAAGCTAGAAAAGCAAGCAATACATAATTGGAAAGCCAATAAACAAGCGCACATAGGTATAACATAAATAAAAATATAATAATTTGACTTTTGACCTCAGATACCCAAAAACGTGTCCTCCGATTTAAAAAAAAAAATGTTATACAGTATCCTATACTATTGCAGAAGTATCCATGAAAATATTAGAGTGGGCAAATAATAATGTTCAGAGATACATTAAATTGAGTACACCCGGTTATGACAAATTGTACCAGGATGGCACAGGATAACTCACTTCAAAGATACAGTACTACCTCTGCTGTGTAAATCCAAATATATATGCTTACTAATTATACAATTGTTATTCAATACACCAGGGATTATTGTTATGCAATAAGCCACCAGAGGGACTAGATCATGCACATGTACATGTCTCCTATGTCTGTAATTTTATGTGATTGGTGGCATATAGAGCAACATTCAAACATTACAAATGAACAAATTTGATAGCATATTACATATGGTAACCATTACAAATTGAATTGTATTGACAATTGCTCAGCTTCATGTGTGATGATTGCAGTTTCATTTGACTGAGAGATAATATATGAGACTCATGCATATTCATTGTACATGTGCGTGATACTACAGAAACTGCTATGAAATAACTATTTAGTCAGCCTGTAACCATCAAGTCTACTAGTGACGGTGTACTGATCCACTAAAATAGCACCCGGACAAAACTTGCGAAATGTTTCTGCAGAACTGGTTTCAAGAAACTAACATTGGGTTTGACCACACAACATTAGCTGTGCAGACAATGTTGTGAAAAGCTGGAATCACATATACTGATCAAGAAAGAACAGTTTTTGAAGAGCATGAACTGTCAATACTCAATGAATCATTGGATATTTTTGGTGAATCCCCACTCTCAAAATGAAAGTTAGGCCAGGAATCCTATTCTGCAAGAAAGGTGCAAAAAATTAACAGCAGTGGTGAAGAAGGTAAAATTAGTTGCATCTGAGAAATGTTTTGAACATGAGAAAACAGCTACTTCCGGTGAGAAAGACTGGTGAAATGATGGCACAGTTAAAGGACAATTTCCGGAAAACAGACAAGAGAAGCGAAAAGATCAAATTATTGACCGTGATCCCAAAAAGTTGGAGCATCCGGAAAACAGCAACACTCTTCAACACATCATACCTCATTTAGTAATTGCAAACAGAGAAAACATTTAGTGAAAGAGAAAGGCATCATGAGTGATCCAGATCCCAAACCAGGAAAAAGCCTGTCCTCTGAAACCATCCAGTTTGTGGAAGCATTCTATTCTATTCTATGAGAGAAAAGACTTTGTCTCTATCTGTGTTCATGGTGAATGAGTCCATAAGCAAAAGCAACTAGTTCTTTGTAACTTTGCATTTGCACAATTCATCAGAATGGACAAAATTAATGATGGTTGGTGCAAAACTCAGCAAACTTACCAAAAATTATCACATCCCACTTGTTCACTACAACCATTGTCTTTCACAACTACGATGTAATCCACCAAGTCACGAATGCTTTCTACAAAAATGTGTGATGACTCAGGTAATTTGAATGAATGACTACGAATTACATTTGACAGCCAGGTAATCAAGGAAATTAAATTTTTTAAATGGATAACTACTGATCGATCAAGACTACCAACCATGAAACTCAGTGCAGATGAATAGATCCATGAATTCTGCACCCAACTTGAAATCTTGCTGTGGCACGATTTCATAAGCAGACAGCAGGCACAATCGTTCCCTTGGAATAATGCACAGGCAACATTGCACCCATTTGTTTGCTACTATTGTGAAGCTGGTAATGACTGTGTGTCACATGTTAGTTATGTTGTCATTTCTGACTGTAACATACATGATACCATTACTTTGCACCTGTTCCAGAAAAAACCTCATCAGCAGCTCTTTGAATTTGCACCAGCTCATTTTCCTGCTATAAAATTCTACTTTTCGACCACAGAAGAGTACTACGAAGAAACAACTCTTCTTGCAAGCCGTATGCAGAGCGAAAACAATAGCAGGAACACGGAAGACACACTTCGTCAAGCAATTATCACTTAATGATTTAGAAGTAGCAATATATTTTACATGTTCCATAAGAAGAAAAGAGATTGTGACAGCCCAGTGTGATGGTCTCAGTCTAGTGGATATCAAAGAGTATCTGAAAAAAAAATTGGAGTCGGGCATTGTTTTGAGTGATTGATTTGACATGGAATGACCCCACTGGTATTTCTAGAATAATAGTACAGTGTATCATTACTATGGACTGGGCTGCATTCCCAGTTGTACATAATCAGAAGTTTCTATAATAAATGATGACATTGATCTTGACCTTCATTATATGACCACCATTTTGCAGCTCTTTGAATGTGCATCAGCCCATATTCCTGTATTAAATTCTACTTTTTGACCACAGAAGAGTACTACGAAGAAACAACTCTTCTTGTAAGCCCTATGCAGAGTGAAAACAATAGAAGGTACACAGAAGCTACACTTCTTTAAGCAATTGTCACTTAATCTCTTGGAAGTAGCAATATATTTCACATGTTCCATAAGAAGAAATGAGATTGTGACAGCCCAGAGTGATGGTCTCAGTCTTGTGGATATCAAAGAGTATCTGACGGCCATCTATAATGGAAACTGGTGGGTGGCATATGTAATGGATATTATCCAAGCTGATGCAGAGGCTGACCTGAACTTCCTTCACCCACATCAACCATCACCACGATACAGTATCCAGAGGACACAGAAAAAGTATATGAGGCCCTGCAAAGAATCTGAATATGTTAAGAGAGAGACTACAGCATGCGAGTATATACTCATTTCATTATAGCTGCACCGGCTATCATGTCAGTTGATTTCTTTATTTCTTTCTTCATAGAACATTAGTAGGTGTCAGTATGAACATGTGTACTATTATAAAAACCAAGGCACCATCACCATATGTCACCAATTAGACCTTTAAAAGCTAGTATTTTTAGTGTGTCTGTGGAAAGTCCCTTCAGATTCTTGGAAACTGACTATGTTTCCATAGTGCAGATCAAGTGTGCGTCATCCCAGTTCAAACATAAATCCATGAATGCAGATCATAATAGTCTAGTTATTCTCATGCCACTATGCTGTTGTATTATAATTACCTAAATATGTCACCCTGTCAAATCACAAAAAACTGGCCTTAGTTTTGTTTATTCTCCAGATAATCTCATGTGCCATTTGCAATGACATGTGACTGACCCCAGCAGGTGTCAATCAACCTTGTCTACTGCAACAACTTCAACACATGGCCCTTCGTAACACAATATCATGAGACAACTTGGTGGGAAAACCTTGGGGGGAAATCTCAGTAAAAAAAGTGTCTGTCAAATTGTGTTGAAATAAGCCACATGCCAGTAAAAAGTCACATTTCTAAGAAAAAAACAAGCATCTGGTGACAGTTGTATTATTGGTAACAACCAGGAAGTATTACTTAATGTAACTTTTTTATAAAAAAAACTACAATACTTACAAAGCCATAACTTGGCATAAGACTCAGCTTGTGTTTACCCAAAATTGCACTGGATGGTTTTATGTTTGGTGAAGGGGTCGTGCCAAAAATGCAGTACGGATTTTTGCTGTCTTTCAACATTGTAGCAAAATGTTTATGAAGCCGTATCAAACTGAATATGCATTTGTTTACAAAAAACCCATTGGAATGTCAATAACATGTTTGTACTTACAACCATACAAATTTTTTCTTTTGCGGAGTTTCTCAAAATGAAATAAAATGCCATTTTAATGTGATTTTTTTACATATTTTTTAATTATCTTTAAACACATTTAAATATATCTAAACAACATAAAAAATATATTATTTTTGGTCTGGAGTATTGTATATAAACTCTAAGAAAAAATGGTTAGCTTATCTTCAAAACTTGTATTAGAAATGATTAATTTAAAAGAAGCATATAATAGCCGATGCAGCCACCTTAAGTGATCTGAAAAAGGTGAACTAATGAAATTCAATGTTGCATCCACTGTTGTATAAACCAAAGGTAAGTCACCCAGCTGTATACAATTTAATGTATCTCTGAACATTATTATTTGCCCACTCTAATATTTTCAGGAACTCTTCTGCAATAGATTGGATCTGATATTTTCAGGAACTCTTCTGCAATAGGATACTGTACAAAAATCACCAAAATCGGAGGATACATTTTTCGGGTATCTGAGGTCAAAGGTCAAATGATGAAAACTATGTTATGTTTATTTACATGACATTTTAAATTTAATTTTATACCTTTGTGTTCCTGTTTATTGTCTTTCCAATGATGTATTACTTGCTTTTTACCTTTATTAACAGCAGAGTTATTGGCATCAATGTAATGGTAGGTATGTGAATCAGGTCAAAGTTCAGTGACCAAGATCTTCAATATAACTTGAGCTACATTTCATATTTTGTTTTACTTTGATATTCTCGTGTGAGCCAACAACTGTGCTAAATTTCATCAAAAGAGAAGACAGCGGGTACAGATAGGTTGATGGGGAGGCTTCAAACTGGAAATCAGTTTTGAGTAGTGTACCACAGGGATCAGTATAGGGACCTATATTATTCTTAAAATATATATCAACGATTTGAACTTTGAACGATCATGTAACAAGTAAGGTTTTGAAATTTGCGAATGATACAAAAGTGTTTAGAAGGATTAAACGTGATGGAGACAGACAGCATTTACAAGATGATCTTGACAGGTTGATCAAATGGTCTGAAAAGTGGCAAATCAAGTTTGGGAAATGTAAGTGCCTCCACACAGGACATGGGAACGAAGATGTACAATATACAATGGGGGGTTCTGTGCTAAGTACTACAGTAAAAGAAAAAGACTTAGGGTTAACCATTAGTGCTGCTACGAAGGTTTCAGTGCAGGCCTGGGGTAATGGTAATATGTAATAGTAACGATTACAAATAGTGAAGCAATAGTAATAGAAATATGTTGAGCAAAAATTCTATGTAATAGTAATAATAATAATAGGAAGCAATGTAATAGTAATTGACATATTACTTTTATATTACAAATGAACATTTCAAATGAATTTCCAGATTACCCCATTTATCCATACTTGGACTTCAAAGGAATCTACACTTTGGAGTAATACTGGCTTCTTTTGAGTTAGACCTGTTCCTACAGCCTAACAAAGACAATGAAGACTGCCAGTCTGCCAATGAATCCATGTACATTTTACATATCATAACTGACTGGACTGTTTATAAAATCTGGTCAGTGGCAGGAGCTGGGGTCATTCAGATGAAGACTTCTCTGAGTCTGGCTGAACCGTCTGTAAGTGTAGTACCTGCCAATACAGAGGGGAATTATAAAGGAAAATGCAAGCATTGTGCTACAGTGATATCAGGATCTTCAAAGACATCATCAAACTTCACAACCCATTTGAAGGTCAATATTATTTTATTTTATTAAACGTAATTCATGTTAAATTTGTTGACACTGTTTGCCATGTTATATTGTGTCATACTAGTGATACTACTAATACTATTGAAGTGGCTTCCTTGTCCACCTGCCATCTAGAGTTAATTCTCTGGGTGGCAATCTTGTTAAATCTTATTAAACTGGTGGAGTTTTGACTGACAGCGTTTTGAATTGTGTTTTACACTGCTGTGGGTTTTCACGGATGTTCATTTTGATTGATAAGATTATGACTAACGGGATAATGAGTGATGGGATTTTGACTGATCAAAATGGTTTTGAACTTTGGATTTATGGGGTTTTAACTGCCGTGGGTTTTGACTGATGGTGTTTTGAGTGATAACATAAGTTTTGGATGCACTTTTACTTATGATGGGATTTTGGGTGATGGGGATTTTGAGAGATTAAGGGGGTTCCCCACGCAACCAGCTAACCACAACTTACACAAATAATTCACACACACATTATCATGCACATATACAGACATGCTGTGTGCAAGCACAGTACTTAGAATCATTCATTTCTTACCTGATGCAGACGTGACCGTGAGAGGTAATCCAACATTCCGACATCACAACTCCGCACGGGAATACCCCGTTCTGTTGCCAGGGACAACAGTTCAACCACTAAGGGTTTATCCAACTCCCTTAGACTGTCCTTCATAAACAGCTGACATTCGCACCTCCCTTGTTGAAGAGCCAGCAGAATCGGGTAGAGTCCAAAAAGAACTTCACCTTCGACTTGTGGTCTTCTTGACCAATCCCTGAAATCATTTGGTCAGAATACTAATTAGTAATATGCAAGTGGGCTTTAAAGTTAAAACTAAAGAATAGCAAATGACGAGGGTCTGAATTTATAATTAAGATATATTCAAAAGGTTTGGTTTTATTATATTTCAATTGTAATTAACAACATTCCACATCCAAATGCTTCACATTAACTTTATCAGTGGGTGGCTCTCACATTAGCGGCATATTTGTAAAATAAAGAGTAACATTTGTAAACCTAATGCTGGGCATACACTGCTAAACTTTTGTTGGGTGTCGTCTATTTGATCAATAAGAAACCATGACGTCTCTGTCAAGATTGTGATTTTAAGAACTTAACATAGGTTGGTAGCATCTGTGAAAGACTGCATTTAGGGTTACAATGTAAAGCTATGGTTGGCTGACTGGTGTTATAGGGTTGCCCTGTAAGGCCATTGATGGCTATCCAGTGGTTATGCAATACTGTGAAGGAACTGGAGTGCAGACCTAAGGTCAGATTTTTTTCACTACAACTATTGTCTTTCACAACTACGATGTAATCCACCAAGTCACGAATGCTTTCTACAAAAATGTCTTGTGACTCAGGTAATTTGAATGAATGACTACGGATTACATTTGACAGCCAGGTAATCAAGGAAATTGAATTTTGTAAATGGATAACTACTGATCGATCAACACTACCAACCATAAAACTCAGTGTAGATGATTTGATCCATGCATTCTGCACTGAGTTTTATGGTTGGTAAATACAGATTTCTTGTGTATAGTGACACTACCACCTGGAATGTATATATGCAAAATTAGAGAAAAAGTTACAGAAGAGTTTTTGAAAAAATAGGCAAAATTTGAAAATGTACCAGTTTTGTGGTCTTTTTTGGGGGGTCTAATACAGATTTCTTGTGTACAGTGACACTACCACATGAAATATATATGCAAAATTAGAGAAAAAGTTGCTGAACAGTTTTTGAAAAATATGCAAAATGTAATTTGTTTTACCAGTTTTCGTGTCCTTGGATGTCCTAGGGAGCCCTTAGAATGATTCAATCAAATACAGATTTCTCTAGTGGCAGTGCCCTAAGGTAGGTCTATGCAAAATTAGAGAACAAGTTGCTGAACAGTTTCTGAGATACAGCAGCTAACAGCGGACACAGAGTGATGGCAATAGTCCGTTGGACTTTCGGCCCAAAGGACTAATAACGTACTTATTTTTATCTTGTTATTGCCCGAGTTTTTTTAACCCAGAGATATTATGGTACATTTACTACATTGCAAATGAAGACTACTTTGACAACCGTTTTCATCCCAAACATGTGTTCATGTGGGAAATGTAATCCACTTGGTAGATGTTCAAGGGAAAGGGTGCAGAAGTTTCACAGAGTCAAAAAATTACACATAGTTATGCCGGGAAACATGTTTGTGAATTTAAATGTATGCATAGTTCCAACAGGAGCTAAGGCATGCATGAGTTGAAGCTGAAACACAAATATGCAATTGCACATTTTTTATTTTGGTCGATTCTAGTCATACATAATGATATTGACACTTGAAAGTTGAGAAGTCAATTGACTGAAGTGAGCAACACCTTAGCTAATTCCACATCATAACATACTGAGTTGACCCCAAAGAGAGGTTTGACTGTGCATGGCTTCAAATCCAGGGTATTCTACAGAAAAAGACAGCAAGAAGAACACAGGCACTAGGCCGAGACAGACTGATTACACTTCTAGACGAGCAGGGTAGAGAAATACAAGACCAAGATATGATCATAGAACAAATAGAGGAATTCTACACGGAGCTATACGACAGTGAACAGAGAACCATAATTCACACTGACCTGAAAAAGGTAGCAGAGATAAGATCATGGGAGGTGGAAGCAGTGCTAAGAGATATGAAGAATGGGAAGACATCAGGCAATGACCATGTAAAATGTTGTTGTTGTTCAGGTTTTATGAGTACATTACAAGTACATCTGAGTACTTTCTTAATGTGTACTGGGGAAAATAAATATATGTGGTTATAAAATGAAACTTTCCTGAAATATTTAAATGTTCAACTTTTTTTTAAATACTTTGTTACTTTGTCTGATAGAATACCACCTTACCATCCCATACACATAGTACATCCTCATTCTCTGATAACCATGACTTATGATACCCAAATATGGCAACAGGCAGCATCTTTTCCCAGTCAGAAACACCCTGTTAAGCAAACAATAATTGTAGGTTATCAGTTCAGGCCATAAACATGTTTGTTTAATTAAGTCACCAGGATGACCATAAAGAGCCAATTAGCAGTTAACCCACCAGTTAGACAGGAAATGCCTCTGATGTAGTCTGGAGACCATGCCACTTGACAGTGGCTGACAGTGCTAACTGCTAAGAACAAGAACTGACAGTCTTCCTCTGTAGAAGTAAGGTGGTTCAAGTCAGACTACCTCCTACACTAGTATAATTCTGTGCCAACAGCCTGGCTAAAAAGCCCAAAGGGGATGCTGAGCCTGTTATGTGGACATGTGCTAACTCGCTCAACAACAAGTAGTCTACGATCAGAAAATATAAATTGCAAACTTATAATATCAGCAGATTGCTGATTGTAGAGGTGAACGAATACATCAGCAGACCTGCCTACTCCAAAAACTTCCTGTCAGTAATCCATCTTCCCATTTACAGTGATTTTCAGGAATATAGGCTTCCTGTCAGTAATTCAGAACTGTGTCAGATATTGGTCGCCGGGGGGGGATGGGTAGCGAACGGTCGACTCACGTCGATCTCGGCCCTCGTCGATCTCAGCCCATGTTGATTTCGGCCCACGTCGAACTCGGCCCACCTGATTATAGTTGTAAAATAGGTAGTTGTGTTGGGGGATATGTATAAATATATATGTGTGTGCGTATAGAGAATAAACATATCGGCCCACCTATTTCAATGAGATTATTCGCACAGCTAAATTAATTGGAAGTGAAACTTAACTGGAAGTTAAAATTGGATATGATTAAAAACCAGTCTAACATGAACAAATCTAAGTTTCACTGAGCTTTAAGTTTGTGTTGTTTGTCTTTGATTTGTATGTGGTGAGAACGTGTGGAGTCGAAAAAGTAATCGGCTTGGTGCTCTTGCATTGTTTCATTGAACAGATTATTTCATGTTATTTGTCTTTGATTGGTGTATATCATAGTGTGGAGGCCATAGTAATCAGCTAGCTGCTCTAACATTGTTTCAGTGAGCAGATGTGGCTGTTGTTTGTCTTTGATTAGTGTGTGGTAACTACTTACATAGTCAGCTGAGGCTTTAGTAATCAGCTTGGTGCTCTTGCATTGTTTCATTGAGCAGATCCTTTCATGTTATTTGTCTTTGATTGGTGTCTCTAAAGAAATTGTGGAGGCCATATTAATCGGCCAGCTGTGTAGCATTGTTACATTGAGCAGATGTATAATGTTGTTTGTCTTTGATTTGTTTGTGGTAACAACATAAGTAGTCGGCTGAGGCATTAGTAATCGGCTTGGTGCTCTTGCGTTGTTTCAATGAATGAGCAGATCATTTCATATTTTTATTTGTATCTGATAAAAAATGTGGAGGCCGTAGTAATCGGTATGCTATTCAAGCATTATTTCACTGAGCATGTCTTTTTTTGTATAATGGCAAAGCCGTTATAGGTACCTGCTTGTTTACTGCACAGACGCTGTAATGAAAACCTGCACTTTTGTACATCAATGTATATAAAAGTGAAATATTTGACACTCGGAGACTGGTTCCACTTTAAACAAGTTTCATGTAATACAAAAAGACTATTTCATATATGACTATAGGTGATGTTTAGTAAATACGAATTTCCAGTAAATGTAATGCAGTTTGTGTTATGTAAAGTTTAAACTATACACTGTTGTTTACTTCACCTTAATAAATAATAATAATAATAAAAATAATAATGATTGTAAAAATAAAGTAAAATACAGTGTATACTCAGGCACACAAAATACAAAAAACACGATAACTGATCATTATTGTTTAACGTATCAAAGAACCCCAATGCATTTGATCTTTGATGTCTACTGTAGTTGAATCGTGAATCGTTGCGACCGCAGTTGTGAAGTTGAAGCTGTGTGTCTCATTCACACCAGTCCATTGTACAAAGTGCATCGGAACAAAGCTCAAAACGTATTTATGGGAAATTATCACGTTTTGATACTGTTCATCTTGAATGTTTATTAGCTTAGAAAGAATTGCTTTAATAATAGAGAATGAAAAATCACGTATGACTACTAAAGGCACAAGCAAGAAACAGAAATAAACAACATCGTTCTAGTGATGCCTTCTAGTACAAATCATCACTTGTATGGTAGCTGCCTGCCGGAATATTGAGAAATTATGCAATTTGATAAAACAAATCGCGAAAATACACTCATACTATTGCTGTTAGATTTGTATCTCCTGTATCACACGTTCTATGACCAATATCTCCTGTATCACACGTTCTATGACCAATATCTCCTGTAATCCCCTGTATCATATGTTCTATGACCAATATCTCCTGTATCATGTTTTTATGACCAATAGTGGTCATACGTGCTCCCATACCGACACAGTCGGTATAGGAACACGTACCGCAATCGCACATCAAATCAGTTTAGACTATTTTGTGCTTCCCAGAGAAGTCGATATGGTGTTTGATACATTGTTTTTTTTGTATATGGATCGATTTGGTGACCTAACTGCATTTTCTTGGAATGTGACCAGCGTTTACAGAATAAGCCAATACTGACACTGGAATTTCCAGATGTGAGCTTAAACTTTTCTAGGTGTTCATGATAGCCAATCAGGGAATTGAACGGGGTGTGAATGTTTGAGTAGATATGATTATGGCAGCTAATCATGGCATGGGGCGGGTATTATGTCTCTATAAATAGTGCGTTACTGTAGTAGAAAGGCTATTCACAACTCATTAGCAATGCCGCAGTTACACCCTTGCGTAGAGTGCCACAGAAGAGTACAAACAAATGATAAAGCCGTGCAGTGCGAATCATGCGAGAAGTGGTGCCTCATACGATGTGGAACCAGCATAGAAGGCACCACATACCAACGATGTACAGGCGATGCTGTAATTGGCTACGCATTGCGACAAAAAACAATTACATATATATATATAGTAAATATACTAGTAATAAATCACTACAGAATAAAAAATCAGCCAAATCTGTCATAAAATTTGACGTAGACATGATCTAATATATCACAGGCATACCTTACAAAATGGCGGGAAAATTTGAAATTTAAAATTGATGTTAATCTGGCGATCACAGAGGGTAGACATTTTGTAAATTCTGGTACTGTTTGTAATATATAGTTTAAGTTGTGGTTATAAGCTGAAATACTTGCTAAAGAGCTCAGATTAGTTAGTTCGGAAAATGTTTTTAAGCAGCTGATTGCATTCAAATAATTTTAATAACTAATATTATATTTTTGATATCTGACATATATTTCCTGTCTACCCTGCCACTATGGTGCGTCAGATATTTTATTACTTTTTTATGATATCTGGAATGCAGTAAAACATAATGTTTGTGGTTTAATCAGCGAGACAGTGACCATTTACATAACTATTCCTGTTGACCCTGAAATATTAAAATCTATCAGATGACCATTTATTGTGAAGCTGATATTGACCATGACCATATGCAGTAAATCTACATCCAAGTTAAAACATTTAAATCTGAGCACCTCTACATATTTCAACTATTATCTATGTTAATGGTGGAATCTTGGAATAGAAATACTTACTTTTATTTCATTTTGTATTTACTGTTGTAGTTCCAGAGCAGTTGGAAGAATATGGCCAGATATCCTGTCAGGAGCATCGTTATTAATTGTTGCAGCTTACTGACCAGTTCACTTATATGTGATGCATAGTATTCAATGCAGTGGCGCATTACAATTACATTTCAATGTACTCTATTACTATTACTGTTTCCTTCAGTTTACTATATTACTGCTTCCTTCCTATTACTACTACATTTGTGATTTGAAGCTATTGCTATTACTATGTCTATGACATTTATCATCGCAACTATTTATTGTATAATGTAGATGCCACATATAATATATGGTTGTAGGATAGAAATTAATGGACACAAAACAACCGGAAAGAAAGTAGCGGACAATTTTAATTTTGTGGATTATGTGTAATTGAATACTGCTCTATTGCTGCTTGGTGTTAATTGTGTTTCACACCTGTGAAAAGAGTAACTGGTGTGACAACAACTTCAAAGCACCATTGAATCCCTTTAGCCATACAACAGTCACACTGTCCCAGTCCGAGATGGATGACATACATTGTTCAAGAAAGTAGGAATATGTGGGCCGAGATCGACATGGGCCGAGATCAACATGGGCCGAGATCGACGGACACCTTCACCTTGTCAACTCCTCACAAACATGTTGTGCGACTTTGTTTCAAATACTAAGTTAATAAGATACATTTAATGTGTAGTTTCTAAACAGGTTGGTGTATATTGTATTACTTACTTGACAGGCATACAGATTTCCAATGTCAATAAACACTATTCCAGATATCCAGTGTTATTTGCGACCAATACCTCGCATGTCGAATTTACTCAACAAACGGTGGCGCCACCTCACGGTGTCTGTATTATCGCGTCAGCGGCAAAGCCACTAAAGTACTGACCTCACGCGGACAGTTTGTAAAGATCTTTTAGTCGGGCAGCCAGGGGAAAGAGTATCTAGAAATCGAATATGAACATGTTTTTTGACGGATTATTAGCAAAAGGCGTTTCCAGAAAAAAAGGGCCATGAGTGATCAGTCCCCATCGTCACCAACTGAGAGCTACAACCAACAGCGTGATCGCGTGTGGTTGTGATTTTAGTAGAGTATGCAATAGTTATTTTATTTTAGGGACTGTTATTGGGTTAAGATTCATGTAGAGTGAAGTAGTTATTTTCGTCTCGCATTTTGTGTGCCTGCTGTAATGTTGAAATTAAAACGTTAAATTGTACTTTTACTTTTACTATTACTTCAAGTACCTTTGAAAGTTACTTTTATTTTTTACTCAAGTCGTTTTTTTTAATGTACTTTTACTTTTGCTTAAGTAATTTTAAGGTGAGTTATTTGTAATTTTACTCAAGAACAAAATAAAAGTAGTTCAGTGAACACTGCGGATTTAAAGCGTTACCAAACATGGCTGTTACGGTCGGTAAACAATAACTACACTCATCTTCCGTCCGTGATCTTGGGGTTATATACGATCAACACCTATAAGTAAGACCCAACACGTAAAAATTCCTTATGCCGAACTGGATATTACCACCTCAGAAACATCGGGAGAATCCGTCGATACCTCACCCATATGACGCAGCGAAGACACTCGTTCCTGCTTTCATAATATCAAGACTTGATTACTTTAATTCCTTACTGCGTGGCTTGCCCGTGAATCAACTTGCGAAAATGCAGCGTCTGCAGAATGCATGCGCGCGTATAATCACATATCACTCCCGTTCTAAAGAAGCTCCACTGGGGTCCAGTCCATCGTCGAATACAAAATAAGATCATGTCACATATCTACCGTGCTGTACACCATCAAGCACCACTACACTTGAGCGAACTGCTGTCCATTTACACTGAACAGACCAATACGTTCTCTACGATCTGAATCTACAATCTTGGTGACTGTGCTACGAACTCGAACAGTCACATACGGTGATACGGAGATCGGACATTCTCCAAAGCAGCGTCGACTTTGTGGAACAGTTTGCCTGCTACCATCAGAAACTCTAACAGCTGCATCAACTTTCAGTGGCAGCTAAAAAACCTTCCTTTTCTGGCAGGAATATGATTAATGCTTGAACAATACATGTCTTACGGTTTTTAATCAATCTCACCTAATATATTTATTATTATTATTATTCTATTTTATTTTATTCCATGCTCATAATATATCATCTTACTATTTAAATCCCACTTGATCCTTATAACTGTATGACTGTTAGTGTAATAAATAAATATTATTATTAAATTATTTTATTCCTTATATACATTTTAGGTATAACACCCGTATATTTAAATAACTTAACTATTTAATTCGATATACGATTTTTAATTAATCTGTTCTTAAATTACTTAACATATTATTTTATGATTAACATGTGGAATTATTAGTGTATTGTAAAGCGCCATAGAGCACTATGTGATTATGGCGCTATATAAATTTCGTATTTTATTGTTTATTATTATTATGACAAGGACTCGACATTGCGCCAGTCGCTGGCACAAATACATAGTAAGCACACAATTCGCCAGATGGCAGCATTGCATTTTCAGTTTTCTTATTTAACAAGATATAACAAGATTGCCACTCAGAGAATTAACTCTAGGTGGCAGGTGGACAAGGAAGCCCTTTGGCTTATCGAGAGTCCGACCCTTTTATCTATGTGCATCCCGCCCTTCTGAGGTATGTGTCGACTTTATTTTTAAATATATTCACGCTACTAGCACCCACACAACCAGCAGATAATCTGTTCCATTCATTTACAGTCCTTTGTGAAAATTAGAACTTTCTTATATCTAATATACACTGCTCCTTTGCTAATGTAACTTCATGTCCTCTAGTCCTTCTATCTTTCTTAACTGAGAAAAAAATATTTCTATCTATATTTTCATAACCATTCGTTATGTTAAACACTTCTATCTGATCTCCTCTCAAGCTCTTGGTCTCTAGTGTTGTTAAGCCGCACTTTTAGGCGTATTTCGTAACTAAGATCCCTCAGTTTTGGTATAATTTTAGTTGCTCTCCTCTGCACTCTTTCTAGCATATCTATGTCCTTCCTGCGATATGGCCTCCACGCTTGAATACAATATTCTAAATGAGGCCTAACTATTGTTTTGTACAGCGGTATTATTAGCTCTTTTTCCTTATACAACTCATTCTTATGTAAGGTGTTTCCGTGGTGAGGAGAGACAAGGAGGTGACATATGTAGTGAAGGATGACGCGATAGACAGGGCGTCATGGTGAGGAGAGACAAGGAGGTGACATATGTAGTGAAGGATGACGCAATAGACAGGGCGTCATGGTCAGGAGAGACAAGGAAGTGACATATGTAGTGAAGGATGACGCAATAGACAGGGCGTCATGGTCAGGAGAGACAAGGAGGTGACATATGAAGTGAAGGATGACGCAGTAGACAGGGCGTCGTGGTCAGGAAAGACAAGGAGGTGACATATGTAGTGAAGGATGACGCAATAGACAGGGTGTCATAGTCAGGAGAGACAAGGAGGTGACATATGTAGTGAAGGATGACGCAATAGACAGGGCGTCATGGTCAGGAGAGACATGGAGGTGACAGAGATTGTGGAAGAGGACGCAATAGTCAACGCGTCACAGTCAGGAAAGACATGGAGATCACAGAGATTGCGGAGCAGGGCGCAATAGACAGGGCGTCATAGTCAGGAGAGACATGGAGGAGATATAGATTGTGGAGGATGACGCGTGACAGGGTTGGGAGGAGGGGTGTAGAGGAAGAGAGACTGGAGGAAGGGATGGATGAATTGTATCTGACCCTGACATGTCAGGTGGTGCACATGGAGGGTGTCAATGTATCGTTGTGCACTGAGGTCCCAATCAATAACCACAACAAGAGTTCAATGATGTCTGGACGTGGTCTATACATTACATTGAGGCCAATCCACAGGTCAATAGATGGCTGTGAACAAAGGACCCTGAAATACACTATCGAGAACTCTCGAGATGACTAAAAACAACACAGAAATAACACACTTGTTCAACTGAACATTTTGTTTTCGTGGGATCACACCACCAGCCATATTACATAGTACATTACCCACCCCGGATAGTTTCCATGACGATAATACCCATAGGCGCGGGAACAGCTATCGAGGGTTAGAATTATAACTTGGTTTATAACAGCACTGCACCCCCCCCCCTCCGTTTTCGGATGTCATGAGTTCACAGCCGAGACAGCGGAGAAGTTGAAGTTACAACGGCGAAAAAATGTCAACAGGTCACAGTCGAGCCAACCGAGACAGCCACAAGGTGAAGGAAGATGTGAATATATGTAACGGTGCGGCGGCGGACATTTTTCAGTAGTGCTGAAGCTCCAGTAGTCCCCAAAATGAATTTGAAACCTGTTTAGAAACCTCCAAGCTGTCAATCCTCGGTATGCCCCTGAACACGTAGACCTTTTTTGAAGGCTTTTGTGTTGGAGTGACTCTAAAATGTCATAAATGTTCGCTCATTGCGTGCTTCAGTCATTGTCGGCGACACCAAACTGAATTACTTGTGGCTCATCAGATCCACGTGAGACGAACACTTTTTAGACGCCTGAGTTTGAAATGCCATGTTACACTATATCACCCAGCGTTCTAAACGCATGCAATAGTTGGCATAAGCTAGTAATAAATGTTTCGTCTCGCATGCTTCAGGTACTGGAAAATTGATAACGAAGATATAAATTCGGACAGTCACTCGAGACTCTTAATAGCCATTCAAAATGGCTTGGCGATCCAATTTTGGGTCGAGACCCAAGGTGTAAGAATCGTTGTTCTAGCCCATGTATTACACCGGTGTTAGACTGCATCGTCACAAAGGTGCACAACCAAGTGTACGATGATTAAATGTGTAACAATACATCGAATTACTAATGCATCGCAATAGTAAATGTGACGATTAATACCTCCTCTCCTTTTTAGGAGGTATTAATAACAATGACTTAGTTAACATCTTAGACACAAATGATGTTGAAAATTATGAACCTCAACTAATACGTCGGTCATCATATTATGACTTTGATAAGTTTAGCAAACTTACACATATAAACACTACGCGTTTTAGTATCTTAAGCACCAACATTCAATCAATAAATTCTAAATTTAACGAACTGGAAGCTTTTGTAGAAGAGCTAAGTAGTAACAATTTTAAATTTAATGTCATCTGCTTACAAGAAACTTGGAAATCAGAAAACGATGACCTATCACAATTTTACTTACATGGTTATGACTGTTTAGCTCAAGGTAAGACGTGCAGTACCAAAGGAGGGCTAATAATATATGTTGACAACAAATATAGATCAGAGGTTATATTAAATGTAAACGTGTACGAACAGTGGGAAGGGATGATAGTCCAAATAAATGGTGGTAATCTATCTAAGAGCATAACAATTGGAACCATATACAGACCTCCACGAACTTCTAATGATAACTTAAATGCTTTTATAAATTAATTTACTTCTATAATATCATCAATGGAAAACAACTGTAATAACAATCTCATTATCACAGGAGATTTTAATATAAATTTGCTTAAATTAAATGAAAATGATGTATATAGTAACTTTTTTGACACCATAATATCACACAGCTTTTACCCGCAAATTACTCTTCCTACTAGATTTACTAGAACAAACGGTACATTAATAGATAATTTCTTTTGTAAACTTAATAAATCTATATTGGAGAGTACTGCAGGGATTTTAATCAAAACTTTTTCTGATCATCAGCCGTATTTTATATTCATCAACGTCTCATTAGAGACTAAAAAAAAAATCAAATGAGATATACAATAAGTTAAATAAAAATATAAATGCAGACACAAATTTAAATTATGATATAATCTACGAAGAAATTATACGGGCAAAAAATAAGCATATGCAAACTAAGCTGGTGAAATTTAATAAATATAAACATAAAAGATCAACGTGGATTACACAATGATTGCTAAAATCTATTCAATATCGAGACAAACTCTATAAACAATTAAAATTGACACAACCAAATTCGACAAGATATGAAGCTATTAATATTAATCTAAAAACTTATAATACGATATTAAAGAAAAATATTCGTGCAGCCAAACAAGTGTATTTTGAACAAAGATTTAATCGATTTAAATATGATATAAAAATACCTGGAAAGTTATTAATGAATTTCTTTCAAAAAATCGTACAAACCGTAGATTACCATTATTTGTTTTTAATAGAAAATGGTACTGATAAAGAGGATATTGCAAACAAATTTAATAATTATTTTACAAATATAGGTCAGACCATCGCACAAGGTATTAAATATAAAGGTAACAAAAACTATAGTTATTATTTAAACAAAAACGTTAATTCTGTATTTACGTTTCAGAGTGTTGATGAAGAGACTATTAGGAAAACTATTAATAATCTTCCCACAAAAAACAGCTCTGGATTTGATGGCATTTCATCAAAATTGCTCAAGATAATTGAGCCTGCAATTATAAAATCATTAAAGCTGTTAATAAACCAAGTTTTAAAATCCGGGATATTCCCAGACAAACTAAAAATTGCAAAAGTTATTCCTATATTTAAGAAAGACGATCCATCTTTATTTGAAATTACAGACCAATTTCCCTTCTTCCCACAATTTCTAAAGTGTTAGAGAAATTAATTTGTATTCAATTATATTCATATTTCAATGATATGAAGCTTTTATTTGATAATCAGTATGGTTTTAGAGCAAAACATTCAACAGAATTTGCTGCGCTTGAGCTAATAGATAATAATAATAAAGGTTCTTTTACCGCGCGATCTCTAACTAATGGTTAATCAATGCGCTCACAATATAGAAACATTATAAAAACAATTAAAATAATATATAAATTAGTTAGAAATTAATAAATTTACACAATAAAAAATAGATCAATAAATTAACAAGAGTCACTAAAACGTCCTGTAAATAAATCTTGCTACTGTTCACCATAACTTTGTTTAAATAAATATGTCTTCAGGTGACGTTTAAATAAAAACACAGACGGAACATCTCGTAGAGTCAGTGGCAGTTCGTTCCATTTGGCCGGACCAGTTATGCCAAACGCTCGCTTGCCGATGGATTTTGATGCTCGTGGAACTGCAAGCTGAAGATGGTCATGAAGCTGCCGAAGACGAGGGTTGCGAGTTCGTGGATGTAGTAGATGTGCAAGGTACATCGGCGCCAAACCATGGAGCACCTTGTACTTTAAACACAATGCGTTGTCTGACTGGCAACCAGTGCAGAAGCGCCAGTACTGGTGTGATGTGTGAAGATATAAATGTGAGGACAACTAGGCGGGCTGCCCTATTGTGTATCTTCTGGAGACGTGCTAAGTGAAATTCGGGTAGGTCCAACAGCAGAGCGTTACAGTAATCTAAGCTTGAAACAACCAGCGCAATGACCAATGAATGGCAGACAGGTTTCGTGATATAGGCCCTGATGGAGCTAATACGTCTCAGATGGTAGTTACACTTCTTGCAAACAGCATCAACGTGCTGCTTCATGCTCATGTGAGTGTCAAAGTGAGCTCCCAAATTCCTGACAGAGACAACAGGTTTTATGTTAACTCCACCAACAACGAGGTACTCTGGAAGTCCAAATTTCTTTAAATGATAGGGACTGAGGGCCACCATAAATTCAGTTTTATTGTCGTTTAGCTTGAGTTTATGCTTAACCATCCAACATTTGACCTCACTGATGCAGTCACTAAGTCTCTGAACAGCGCACTCCAAGTCACCAGATATGTGAGGACAGTAGGATGTGTGTATCTGAAGATCATCAGCAAATGTATGATATTCCACAGAGTGTCTCGTTAGTATGTCCTCCATTGGTGCTGTGTACACAGTGAACAACAACGGACCCAACACCGAGCCCTGTGGAACACCGTATCTCACAGGACGTTCTTCAGATGCATCCACCCCAATCCGTAGACGCTGGGTACGATCCGACATGTACGAACCGAACCATGCAAGTGCCGCGCCAGATATTCCCAGATGGCTATGCATAGTCTTTAGTAGGATAGCAGCATCGATCGTATCGAACGCAGAAGATAAATCCAGGAGAACCAGAAGGACACCCCTGGAGTCTGCCATGTAACTAGTGATATCGTACTGCACTCTCATTAAAGCAGTTTCAGTGCTGTGTCGGGGTTTGTATGCCGATTGTAGCTGCTCGTGAAGACCATTGTCACTTAGATGTTGAATAAGTCGTTTGGCTGCTACCTTTTCCAAGACTTTAGACACAAATGGCAAACTTGAAACTGGACGGTAATTTTTCAGCGTGTTTCGATCCAAAGTCGGTTTTTTCAACAGCGGAACAGTGGCCGACTCGAAAGACATATTGATAAGATATTTGATAGAATTATAACTCAAATGGATAATAATGATGAACCAATTAATGTATTTATCGACCTTTCTAAGGCGTTTGATACTATTGACCATAACATTTTACTTAACAAATTAACTTACTATGGCCTAAATGGTTCAACTTTGCAGTTATTCAGAAGTTACTTACAAAACAGGAAACAATACACTGAATTTGAACAAATAAATTCAGACATCTTACCTATAACAATCGGCGTCCCACAAGGTTAAACCCTTGGACCACTATTATTTATCATTTACATAAATGATTTCTCACAAGCTAGTCAATTATTTAATTTCGTCATGTACGCTGATGACACCACATTATCTAGCTCTTTAAAATGTCTTAACAACAACAACAACACACGCAACAAAAGTACAGAATTCTTAATAAATGAAGAACTTTTTAAAGTTAATGAATGACTAAACATAAATAAATTATCTTTAAATAAAAGCAAATCAAATTACATGATACATGATAATATAAATATTGAAAGAATAGATGAATTTAACTTTCTAGGATTGACTTTAGACACTAACCTAAATTGGAAAAAAACACACTGAGAAAATTTCAAATAAGTGCTCTAAAACAATTGGCATAATAAACAGATGAAAATATGTATTACCTTTAGATATAAAAGTGTTGTTATATAACACATTAATATTATCTCATATCAATTATTGTACCATGGTTTGGGGATACCAAATAAATAGAATTTAAAAAATATATAAAAAAGCCGTGCGAATAATAACCTTAAAGAAATACAACTCACACACGGAACCACTTTAAAAAAAACTTAAACTACTAAAAGTAGAAGACATATTAAAGTTACATGAATATAAATTTTACTTTAAATACATCCATAAAACGTTACCTCCTTATTTACTTAACTGGCAAATTATCCCAAGTGTAAACATACATAATTATAATACTCGTGAAAAAAATTATATACATACTTTTAGAACTAAGCATGAATTTGCAATGAAATGTCTCAAATACAACCTACCACATGCTATAAATGACACCCCCGATATAATCAAAGAAAAAATATATACTCACAGTTTGCGAGGCTTCTCATTTTATATAAAAACATACTTGTTACACAAATATAATGATTCATGCACTCTATCAAATTGCTACACATGTCAACAGAACCATTAAATACAATACATTTGATGCTAGCTTCAGGCAACCAGCACACATACAAACTTACATTCTCACATAAAACAAGCACTCCCCAAAAAACATACATGAGATAGACACCTTGTAAAATGACCACATAAATTATCACGTAAATAGGGTGGCTCCTATGATAGCGACAATTGTGTCTTAATAGGAATCACCGACCCCGATTGAATAAGCTATATGATTAATATCTATGGTACACCAAAACCATAATAGCTGTACATGCGTTTGTATGTATTTTCCGAATAGTATGTTGAACATGTAATGATATACGTTTATGTATGTCTGCATAATGTTTATATTTGTTGCTTATTACAGCATAAGTGATGTTCAAAAACCAATTAATTGTGTACCTATATGGGGTCAAATAAACGTTATGTTATTATGTTATGATAGTGTGCCGTTATATCTACTCCTAATTACCATCTACTTACGTATGTCGTCAGGTGTTCTCCCTTTCTTCGTCTCGTTCTGCCCGGTCTCGCGCCTCTGTGGCTGTAGTATCTACCTCGTCCAGTTTAACGTTTCCTTTTATACACTTCGACCGCAAACTGTTGATGTAGAGCGCGGTGGCGTAGTTTTTAGAGTTTCATACTCAATATATTCTGTCTCTAGATCGTTTCTTTCGCTGCCGTTTCAAATCTCTCGCAGGTTCATTCACTCCGCGTTCCTCCAATTAACTCAGCTATACGAATGTGTACCTAGCTATAAAAAGCGGTGGATATTTGTGTACGAGTACTCCTTTGCGCATTGATTGCAGCGTGACCGAATGCTTCTCAGAGCTTTGATGATAGTGTTCGAATATATATATCTGCCAACGGTGAAGTGTAAAGCACATTGAAGAGTCATAAGGACTATACAGAAGAAGATACAGAAGAAGAACACACGCATCTAGATCGTTGCTACGCCTTCTTTACTTTCTCGATATCCTTGTGTATTAAACCCGTATTGTCAATAGCATTTTAGTGTTCAGAATCAAATGAATAATCTTTAGTTGACAGCCACAGCGAAACGATAACAAAAGCTGAATTGTGTACGAAATGTTTTGGACAGTTTGTTAGTTTCAGTTCCGGATGGTTGTGCCCGATTCACCTCATCTTCTAACCAATTAGCGCGAGCGACGACTTCCTGTCGTTGTAGACCGATTTATGACCACCACTTAGCATAATAGAATACATTCATTATTGCTTCTTGCAAGTCCAGGCCGTCGAATGCCGACACAGCACGTAACAATATAATAATTATACTTTGGGCACATTGGTCAAGTATTTAGAGTGCTGGACTGTCGTTTGGAGGAACCGGATTTCAAACCCCCGATCTAGTGCAGCCGGGCTGTGTTTCGGTACTGGTTCGGATGCTGTGTCGAAACTTGCGCAATGTCGTTCGCCCTACGTTGATTGTGCCTTTCGGAAGAGACACCATAAGCTGTTGGTCTATATGGTATCTATGCCACGGGAAGTGAAAGATCCCACGCAGGGAAATGGAAGAAAACCTGTCGTAGACTCACTTAGAGGTGGTCTCATTTCTATAAAAAATATGACAATAATGGACAACTGCTCGACCGATGATCATAAATGGAAGAAGAATCACACGTTGTGATATGACATGTTTTTAGAATTATGGAAATTTGGTGATCAATGGAGATGGTGGCACCCTGTTGGTAGGATGCATTTCCGCATTAAGCGTCTGAACATTTTATTTAATTAATGCTTGAGAAGTCTTGCTCCAGCGTATTGCCCGTCTGGGAGCATCACTCTAGTTGTTATTACTATGATCCTGTCACCAATACACGTTAGTTCGTTGTGCTGTGTCGGACAAACTTCGGTCAGTACAGGGGTGCTGTGGCGCAGTGACCAGAGCATCAGACTCTCTATCGAGAGAACCCGGGTTCGAATCCTGTGTTGCCGTTTCGAAAATTGGGCAAGCTAGTTCACTCGACGTTGCTCCAGTTCACTCAGCTGTACGACTGACTAGCTGGGTATAGACAGTATTGGATATTTGTGTACTTATACTCTTCGCGCATTAATTGCAGATTGGCTGAATGCTTCCCAGAGAAGACTCGATTGTGTTCGATTAAACAAGACTGTCAGGGAGTAAAGGATAAAGCACTTTGAGCAGTCCAAAGGACTGGGTATTGCGATATATAAGAACTTACCTTCTCGGTCTCTAGAGATTCACGTATGTTCATGTGTTGGCCTTATACGGAAGGGTTCGTTATAATTATTATGCGCAATGATCAAATGAATTTGTGTTTTGTTACGTATACGGACACTGCTCATGGCAGAATGATATTTATATAATAATTCAGATTATAATCGCGTTATTTGGGAGAAAATACTTCAATTTTTTCTCAATTAAGCTTATTAGCTAGATTCATGTATTTATATATGTAGACCTTATATTAAGGGTTCATTATAATTATTATACACAATGTACCCTGTTAGATGTACTGATATTGCAACACTTGATGAATATAGCGGTCGTACATATACTACGAATTTTGGACTGAAAATTTATTCGATCTACAATTTAACAACTTACAAGCGTCAGAAGGTTTGTCGTTTGCGTCATTTTTATCGTTAGCTTGACGCGATTTATCTATAAGTTAGATTTCTTTTGACCTAGAGTCAAACCAATAAACGGAATTGATACTACCTAACCATGCAGCGTTTAGACCAATGTTTCTCGAACACCTTACGTATGACTATACTTTGTTCAAGAGCAACTTTAATAAACGTTTAAAACTCCAGCCAATGTATATGGAGCATTCTCCTTTGTATGGTGTATGTTTGACAACGTTTGTGGCAGTAGCTCATCGTGCAGAAATGACCGCACACAACCACCTTCGCCCGCGCACGCACGCACGCACGCACGCACGCACGCACACACGCACGTACGTACATATATGTACCTAAATAGGTACGTCAGACACACAAGCCTACCCTCGGAGTCGAGTCGAAAACATGTAATAGTTACTAAAACCACAGCCGTGCAGCGATGTTTTCATGCGCAGCTGAGCATTTCAATGTCGCCATTCCTACTCCAATCGAACGTTGTAACGTCAACAAAAAGAGGTACACTTAAACTGCAACAAAATGAAGAAAAAAACTCATTTGGAAGTAGAGGCCAATGATTTCATGAGCATGCCCAGCTCGCTTTGGGTCCTCACCGTATCTGAGAAGCAGCAACACGGCGGGGGCATTGATGGCGTGACAGGCTGGGAGTAGTGGGGTACTACCCTTGCTCAAGAATATCGGCATCTCAACAAATAGCACCTTGGAGTAGTAACTTGTGTATAATGGTTGTTGGCAGTCGGTGACGCGAAACTCGCTCAGCTCAACCGGCACTGTAATGCGAGTTGCTTGCGACAAGAAATACTCCAACACCTCCAGGTGGCGTTGACTGATCGACCCGGTCGTGTGCACGTTCTGGAAGGGATATATGATCGGGTCGACCTCAAACGGGAATATGAGCGGGTTGAGGAAGGTAACGAAGCGATCGAAGCCTCCGTCGCAGAGGAACACCGACATAAGTATGTCCCTCAGCAGTTCCGGCTCATCGTCAATGTTGTACTTCTGGCAGAGGTGCGCCGCTAGGACGATCACCGGATGTGTGGTGCACACATGATCAGCCTAGTTGATGTTGTGGACGCTATGACGTCGATAGAAACGGAAGGCATCGCCAATCACTGTCTTCACAACTTTCTTGTAGGTGCCGCTTGCTTTTACGAGCAATAAAGCGAGTTCTTGATCCGGCTCATTCAATCGCTCCGACGGAAGCACTACGGCTCGTGGAGACGGAGCAAATCGTCGAAGATGTTTGACGACATTTGAGGAGTTTATGTCAGCCAAGCAAGGACAGATCCTGCAGTTTGCCGACATCTGCACGCAATGATAGTGCAGCGTGACGTCTGCATGCAAACGACGGCGCGCATACTTAACGCTTTGGTTGGTCGTGGCGAGTAAAAAACTAAGCAATCGTACTATATATTCTGCTTTGATCTTCTCTTGCATGTGACAAGCGTGAAGTCGTAATATCTTATTATATACCTCTACTTGTTAGAGGCTTTCGGGAAACGTTAACAGATGGGAGCAATTGACGTGTTTGATAGGTGCGCATTTAATAGCAATTAAATTGTAATCAAAGTTAAAATAAGCTTATCCAATTATAGTAAGAATCTGTTCGTAACTATAATTTAAATCCGTTGTAGGACGTACAGGAGCAGACTGTGACAGTAAAAGCTGGAGAATCAATTGGTTTCACGTAAGTTACCTTTGTTGAACAAAATCACAAAGCTGTCAATTTGTAATGCGGTTGGATGCACACATCGTTTGTAAAAGGCGTGTATCGTTCGATTTGATCGGATTCCACTAAATGGCGAGAACACTGTAGAATTGATCTCAGCTATCTATCGCATGAATTGGATGTCCAACGAACACATATGACATATATATATATATATATATATATATATATATTACAAACACACGCACGCACACACGCACACACGCACACACGCACACACGCACACACGCACACACGCACACACGCACACACGCACACACGCACACACGCACACACGCACACACGCACACACGCACACACGCACACAAGCACGCACGCACGCACGCACGCACGCATGCACACACACACACGCACGCACACACACACAGGCAGCAGGGCAACTTGTCTCGTTCAACCCTGGATCTGTCCCAGTCCTTCGCAAGCGCCCGGGTGGCGAAATGCGTACAGCAGACGTTTATATAAGCGGACCTAATTACACATCATATGGCAGGTTTCAATCATTTCTATTGGCTAAACAATATACAATTCAAGCTAGGCATTGTGGAATACCCTCTAAGATTACAGTGAAACCACCTGCTTGCATAGAAACGCTAGCAAAAGAATACCACGCCCCACCGAGCGCAACTGCAACCGAGTTGCTGTAATTATGTAACTAAGGCGGTTGGTCAACAATATGCCTATCTACTGGCTTGACCTTTCTCATTTACCAAATTAAACCTCAGGAAAGTCGATTTAAACATCCAGAAATAGCAGAAATGCTACCCTCCTATTAGTCATGTATAACATAATTATGCTCAGCATAATTATAATTATGTTACTCTCATGAGCATCTATCGTACATGTAACATAGTGCAAGTACATTTAACAGGGAACATTGTGTATAATGATTATAATGCCCCCTTGATATAAGGTCTACTTATAAATACACGAATCTAGCTAATAAGCATAATTGAGGAAAATTGACGTATTCTCTCCCATGTAACGTAATTATAACCTGCATTAAAATATGAATATCCTTCTGTCATGCGTATTGACCGTATACGTAACATAACACAACTGCATTTTATCATTGCGGATAATAATTATAATGAACCCTTCCGTGTAAGGCCAACACATGTACATACGTGAATCTTTAGAGCCCAAGAAGGTAAGTCCTTATATATCGCAGTACGCAGTCGTTTGGGCTGCTCAAAGCGCTTTATCCTTTACTCCTGACAGTCTTGTTTAATCGAATACCACCGACACTTCTCTGGGAAGCATTCAGCCACTCTGCATTTAATGCGCGAAGAGTATTCGTACAAACATATCCATTATTGTCTATACCCAGGTAGTCAGTCATACAGCTGAGAGAACTGGAGAAACGTAGAGTGAACGAACTTGCCCAGGTTCGATAAGGCAGCACACGATTCGAAACCGATCGAATTCTCTCGATTGATAGTCCAATGCCACTGCGCTCCACACAAAAACTTAGTTGACGTAAAATTGCTGTATTACGTAGTCATTAATATCACATGTAACTGAGAGATCATTGACGTAACTCTAGACTTTGTTTGAAAACTCTGTGTCGCGGATTGACGTGCAAGGTGTGAGTGATGTGTTTGCAAGTAGTCTCATCATTCGAATTTCCGATTCTTCAAGGACGGTTGGAAGTATCTCCATCAGCTTGTGACGTCTGATGTATCAACTGTTCGGCTCTTGTCTACGCGAAGAATCTCGACTGCGAAGCGATATTTCTGTGCCTTGGCACACAACCACCGGTACCAAAACACTACGTCAGTCGTACTTCGACCATGGATTCCACTTTGATCAGGCGAAAGGGGCTCATCGACTTTCGATGCGATTCGAGAGAAAATCACAAGCGACGACGTTTTGCGTTTTCACTGACCCTTGCACCAAACTCAACCGGATCTGGGATTAGTCGACCTTCTTCGTCATGTATCGTGGCCTGACCGTAATGTTTACGAGATTACATCCTGCCTGCGCGGAACATCTTGGCCCCATCTGCCGTCTTTTGAGTTTCATTACTATTTAGAACTGTCCCTGCATATGATCTCGAACACGTGAGAAGACATTTGTGTGTCCTACAATATGTAGGCTTACAAATTCTTATTTTCATAATGTTAGGCTACAGGAAAGACAATATCATGAAGTTGCATAATAATATCATATTCGCGGTAGGTGGGCTTAGCCGGCGCTTCAGCACCACTCCGCATCCGCCGTTGACGGATCATATTTTTCGGCCACCTTCAACATATTTTGAAGCTTACCAAAAACCTCCATTTGCATCCCCTTGAGGTTCGCCAAATATACACTGTCAGGCTCACCAAAAACCTTGACCTGTACCCACCCTTTAGGATCGCCAATAAAACACATTCAGGCTCACCAAAAACCTCGATTTGCACTCCTCTTGAGGTTCGCCAAAAAGCACCTCCAGGTTCAACAAAAACTTCAAATTGCACCGATAAATACACACTCCTTCACTCTATATTGGGGGGCTAAATTATCTTCACCCCCAACAAACTATGTTATGCGTACGTCCTACCTACTTATGTTTGTTGCCCAATATAGCAACCCCGAATAGGGGGTCCGGGAGGGGTTCGTCTTGTAGCAAGGTGGCGCAGTGTCTAGAGCACCGGACTCTCAATCGAGAGAACACGGGATCGAATTCTGTGCTCCCGTGTCGAACTTTGTATAAATGAGTACCTGTTGGATATTTGTGTGTGAATAGTCTTCTTGCATTAACTGCAGCGTGGCTGAATTCTGCACCGATGAGTCGAAATGGTGTTCGATTGAAGAGGTTTGCCAGGGATTAAAGTGTACAATGCTTTGAGCATTCCCGAGGACTAAATACATCGCTATATAAGAACTTACCTTTACCGTTACCTTTTTTAGAAGGGCAGAGGCATAAAAAGGGCTTCAAAAAGAAAAAAGAATTCCCGGTCAAAAGTACGCCCGCTCTCCAAGGAACGACGCTAAGTCTATATTCACACCATGCAACGACTCTGCATCTTGTGAAATAATCATTCTTCAGTGAGTAAGGCGTACATTTCGATTGGGAATTCGTTTTACATGGTCACCCGAGTAGAAACGCGTGAGCTGCAATTGCATCATCTGGTGTTAATTCAAAACAATCTCAAACATTAACCCCCCCCCCCCCCCCCCCCGTTGACACCGCGAACAATCTCCAATAATACTGATGCAAGTGGTATGCTATCTATACACTTTCTATTTGTCACTTACGTGAAATTAATCGGTCAATGGAATTTAGTGATAGTACAATAACGTAAATTTAACCCATGGTAAAGCCGGTTATTTATATAATATGATATTATAAATACGTTAACTTGGCATCATTTAAGTTCATCTCTTAACTCGCAACGTTATATGTCCACTCGCATCTTTGGATCGTTGGCCTTTATAATCTACCATTTCAATTGGTCACATATTAAAAAACGATAGTTATTTAGAGTCATGTTTGCAATACTTTCTGCTTTCCTGCAGAACTTTTCTCATGCCTGAGAGAATTCAGTGATAATCACCTCACCATATTGCTCCAATGTAAACAAGTAGATGATCAACATACTGTGATGGTAATAACCAGTGTTCGACTGTTATCCCAGAAAGGTCCTAGTCATCTGGACCAGAAACTCGAAAGAGTTACTGGTCAGACAGCAAAGCTACTGGTCCGCTTTTTAGCAGTGGCACAATGCACGAGGGCAAACGGCCTGCTAAACAATAGGCCTTAAAGAAAAAGTACACAGTTCTACTTATTTCCATCGCTCGGCGACGTTCTATTAACTGACTAGTCTGTATTATTGTGGTTACAATGTAATGGTCTTATAAGATTTCATTCAACTAGTCAGCCGTTTTCAGAACATTATTGCCAAACCGACCTTTCTATGCTGGCACTGAGGGTGGTCACTGCCAGGGTGCTTGTCGTCCTCGGTGGTTATTTTACGACCCAAATTGCGACGAGACCGTCATTAACGTGATCTCCGAGTCACGAAGGATACACAGTCCCCAATGTTGAGAGCCAAGTTTTTACACCAAATATCATGCCTGCCCTGTCCGGGTTTCAGTCCTGGTCCAGTGTATTGCCAGCTGATAATAATTTAATACATATGTCAGATAGGGGTTATGCTGCTGATATATACGCTTATAAACTGATTTGATATATTACCATACTGATAATTAAATTATTTTTCTACATTCGCTAAAATAATTATGAACAACAGAGATTTGGGAAATTGTCCTCAATTCGATTTAATTGAAACAGGTGGCACACACTGGCAGTCGACCATTCATTAGCCATCTGTGAGGAAAGATCCTTAAGAATCACATTCATGGCCTGCGGCAACAGCAGAGAAATCACCACTGCAAGAGTAGGCCATAACTAATGTCATACATGTCAGAGTCGCTGTCATCAGCACGATCGGGTGGGTTAACTCCATCACTTGGGCCAGCAGAAATGGCTTCCAAATGGTCCATGTCTTCTTCTCCTTGGTTTTCACCAAGTGCTTCGACCAGAACCTAAAGAGCCACACAGAACGAAAGTCATATGGGGGGGGGGGGGGGGGGGGGGCTACCAGAACTTCATCACTACTGAAACATTTTCGCCGCTTTCAGCTACTCCGCTGTCTCGGCTATGAACTCATGACATCCGAATACGGGGGTGGGGAGTGGTGCGGTGGGGGGGGGGGGTGGCAGTGCTGTTGATTGACATTTTTTGTTAGCTTTTCTCCGCTGTCTCGGCTGAAATGATGACATCGGAAGGGGGTGTTTTGAACAATTTTTTTGCAATTGCACACACCTTTCACAGTCAACACAAATACATATTAATACATGTCCACCCGCCATTGACGTTCACCACAAAAACATTCACGCTTACATTTCATGGGGGGAGGCAGAACCATATATATGCCCCCCCCCGGAGAAATTCCAGAGGGCAGCTGCCCCCCTTGCCCCCCTTGCCCCCCTTGCCCCCCTGTTCCCACGCGTGTGGAGCCACATTCCTCTGGGTCCTGGTCATGTGTGGTCTTCGTGACTTCTTATATGAAGTGTTCCATTCGTGGATTCTGCAGCCAGGTCTCACGGAAATGTCGATGACGCTTGTCAGAGTTTTCCGCATTTTTCTAACAGTTTCCCCGGCAGATTTTGGCATTGGCGTTTTCCAATAAATACGAAGTGTATAGTCTATTTGGATAGTGAGTAGATTACCGTACGTTCGTTTCAGGAGCTTATTTAACTATAAAAATAACTATAAGGTGTGCGTTTTGTGAGCGCCCGTCCCACGACAAAGGAAATTGGGCTATACTGAGCGTAAAAACGCATTTTTATTAACAGTTTTTTATTGCAAACAACCACTTCTGGTGGCCAGTTTTGACGACAAGCTGATGTATACTGCAATAAAACGGTGTAATGTTCCCGGAAAAGTAGGCAGTCACACGGACCAGTAACTCGGAAAAGCTACTGTCTTGACGACAAAGTAGGTAGTCACTGACGACCGGCTAGCGTATATTTCGAACACTGGTAATAACCGATGCCATTGATGTGTTGCTCACCGAGGGGGCTAGACTTACATGCTTATAATATATGAGAAGTAGATTGCTGCCCTGATGGAAAACCCTCGCGCCGATGTCAACAGTACTGATACTGATGAACATAGCAGTATCGTTGTTCTGGGGAGTGTAAGGTACTCCACAGACCACTTGTTTATTGCCATTTCTATATTCCTACATGTGTTGGCGCGTTCCATGTTTACAGGAATTGTTTAACTAATACATGCTAAACGAGTGTTATTGAAAATTAGATCGAATAATACCTGCCAATATCTGTTTCCGGTATTGACAGAACACATATCCCTTGCTGTTAATATGCCATTGCCTTGCTGACAACATTGCATTACTTATGGTAGTTGTATAAAGAAAACAACTAAACACGATATATATATATATATATATACATAGATATATGTATATTATATATACATATATTATATATATATCTACTCGAAAATGTGTTATCGATTAAAACGCGTGCAATTGTAATTTTGCGCACCGTTAGTTGTCCGTAATGAAACAAATGGCTGTGAAGTTGTAAGTATCAAAGCCTGCTTCTAGAGAACTCGACAAAATAATCGTCGGTTAAGTATTAACGCCGTTACAGGAGTGGCTCAAAGGTTCCCTATTATCGTGGGGCCAACCTTCCCTTACATTATTTTGATTTTTTGAAATTTGTTCACAAAGGGGAGCGGTGTTCATCTCACATTGCCTGTGTCTTTCGGGAGACACTAAAAGCCATTGTTCCCTTCTATCTGCTGTCTGAGCCAGGGTTAGACAAACAACCTAGCTGAAGGGGAATTTACGTGTTCAACTAGTTCAATTCATGTGTTTTCTGTACGTGAATTCATAAGATTCTGTGAACAAAATTCAAGGTGAAAACACGTGTTTCGACACGTGTTTATCTGGTTCACCGCACGTGACATCATGAGTTTCCGTACGTGAAATCACGTGTTTCCGTTCGTGAATTCACGAGATTCTGTGAACAACTTTTCCGGTGAAAACACATGTTTAATGTGTGTCTGTGTGTGTGTGTACATATATATATATATATATATTATATATATACATAAAATCAAGGCACAATTAAAAGTATCATCTTAATTCTCCTCCTGCTTTCATGACGCTAGCAGCGTAGGCCCTTGTGTAATTTCGTGCAGAACTTTGTTAATCGCAAACTTACACTTGATAATGACTATTTATGTTATAACTAGCTGAGTTACTCGGCATTGCCCGGGGAAATAGGCAGTCATATATATGTTGTAATTTAACTGTTTGAAATGAAATGCAGACTGTGCAGATTACAGTGGGAAATATGTCGTATTCTGAATTACCAATATAACCTCCCAACTCAATAAGGATAATTTTATCAAATTCAACATAGCCGCCCACCATGCAAATTGTGCTAATTTTCCATTAACATATTGTTTTAAATAATTTCTTACATGTTTACGCTACACTGTCTGTCCTTACCACTGACAATGCCCTTTTATATTAATGCTTAGTATAATTAGATACATGTGAATGGTAGTAGTGGGCCGCCATCTTGTATTTAAAATGGCGGTTGTAAAAAATAATCACCTAGCGTTTACTGTATTAGTATGCGCAGTATATACTTTTCATTTACCAGTGGTTCTTTGTATCCTCAAAGTGTTCTTTCATTTGAAAAGGCTTGCAAATAGTTGCATGAACATTACCTCTCATCACTGAATAGTTGACTCTAAAGTTGCATTCCGAGACCATTCGTCTCTTAAATATACAAATCCACTGAATCAACATGCCCCACATACTATACATAATTTCCCCCAACTTCATATAAACTTTGTTTCAATAATAATTTTTTTCATAATTTTTTTTATAAAACGAAGCAAAAGACGAAATATCATACCCGCGTGCCATACATTTATTACTCCGCGGGCTGGAACCGGCGACCGGTATTTTTGCAAACGCATAATGTGTCAAATAAGATCCAATGCCATTAGATAATTCTCCTTATTCTCCTTTTGTGTCACCGCCATTTTGAAATTAAAGATGGCGGATCTCCACAAGCGCTCACATATATCTAAGACACACATGTATTAATATAAATGGGTATTGTCAATGATAACCGCTCCAGAGAACATTATAGACATGTAGGAAATAATAAAACATTAGTGCAATTTGAATGGTGGGGGCCGTATGGAATTTGGTAAAGGTATCATGCGTAAACAAATTGCCACCCTATTTTTTTTCTTTACATGCCAAAGATGCAAAATCAAATGAAAGTTTGCTTTTAACAATGATTTTGCACGAAATCATTGTTTGTGATCTAGTGGCCTACACTAGCTCCTCCCTTGTCCTTTATGCTCAAGCTCCTCTTTCTCGTTGCTTTAACGGTCGTGCACCACCAGCTCTGGCAAGTCCGCTGCCACCTAGCAAATCACAAATATGTACAAATAATGTAAACAGTCATCTGGGAATCTTATCACTCAGGCAGGAAGTGTGATTCACGCATTTCCTTGACCCTGTGGTCAAGAGAAATAATGTTTGTTATCCTAGCTCGCATTCATTGGTCAACTTTCAATTAAAATCTAGCACCAATTTAAATGGGAATTGGGAATTAACACAGGTATCTATATTCACTCAAAATAAACGCGTGCAGTATACTCGGTCGTGGAAGCGTCTTCAAACTTAGCACAAACTATATTATGGCTACTTATGGTGTAAGATTAACTTATGTGTTATTCGTTAACTGTTGAGATACGTTGGAAGTAAAACAACGTTGAGCTGAAACTTGTGTATTACTTTTAATTATGCACATAATATATCTGTATTTACCTTAATGTCTTTCCGTTTTGAATGCGATTACAAAACGTCCCCCGTGTCGCGAAACATATTTTCACTGGGTATTTCGATCCGCCGGTCTGGTCCTGTAACAGAAGAACACATTTGCATTACATGTTGGCAGATTTACTTCAAACTTTATGTTAAACTTGCAGGCGTGGTGAAATATCCTCACAAGCCAGGGTGTGACTACGTTCCTTTGCATAATGTGGACTGTATGTAGCAGAATTAATGGGCCCACGGCATTCATTGCCCATGCAGCTCAGCCTCACATCCAAGCCTAAAGCTGTGAGCACTGACCGTTTCAAACTAGCCAATGGGTAGCTCTCATAATCCCACCGCTACTTAACTATAGCTTCTATATTATAATAATTAGTCCTTAAAATTATAATCTATGAGCCTATATCATACGCAAAGAACTGCCAAAACTGGCTGAATATAATAATTTCCCCTGAATTTGGGAAGTCTATGGCATTGACACTGTCTTTAGCTACGTCATTTCTGAAGACAGATTCTGAAAGCCTTGGTCCCATTTATTAAACTTCAACGTGATCAAAATTGTTTGACAAGGGTAGTCTCCTCGTTTTTCTATCTATCTGAAATATTCGTAAATAAACAGGTAGCTTGCAGGATAATAATAATAACGATTAAACTAAGCCCAGTACTTTGGGACCCTGTCTCCCATGTAATTTGAAACCAGGGAAGGCAATAAAATATATCCGTCTGTCGCCGATACACGATTAATGACGACCCTATACTATATCATATGTGGAATTTGTGACCACCAACACTTTGGATTCTAAAAAATCTATATACGTATAAAATTGTCCCAAATGCAAATATATATATATATATATATATATATATATACACGCACACGCATGCACGCACGCACGCACGCACGCACGCACGCACGCACACACACACACACACACACACACACACAGACACACACATGTGCTCTGTTAACGTATCCTGTTACGAAACAATTTTACATGCACATACAGTTATGGTGCAGACAGGAGGAAAATTATCATACACACCTCATTATGTTTATTATAAGTCAATGATATGTTGTTTTTGAGTATTGTCGCGATAGGGCATACTACTAGAAGAAGATAGATCTATACGTATAGTATTATATACTATACTTGAAAAGAGAAAAGGTGAACTGCATTCACCAACAAATCCTAAATTACTGAAGTTTTGCTGGTAACACACAACTAGTTTTGTAATCAAAAGCCAAACTAGTGTTTAACTATTCAAAAATTGTAATCCTAGTTGTAGGCCAGCTTTAGGCTAACGCCTGAAACAAAATATCCACCCCCAATTTGTTAGGATAATTATCCCATCCACTACGCCACTCCAGGGGTGAAAAGCGCCCTCCTGGGAGAGAGCTAATTAAGACACTCATTGATGTCAAAGCCAATAAACATACCTCTGCAATCATATATAGGACCAGAGTGAGTCTGGAAACACTAAAGAAGGAAGAAGTCATTCCACCAACTTGGGTAATGTCTAGGGAGGGGATAGTCATGCAATAATATTTTACCTCACTGGGCAACATCTCAAGATTTCAGTTATGTTGGAAGTACATTATTATTTAAACAGGTTTCAACATATATTTACAACTTCAGTACACCTATAGAATTTAATTTTCAAATCAAGGCATACATTGTTGCCTATGCATACGCCATATCATTGTTACTGATACCTACTATAAGACTTGACAATGTTTCACTATTTACAACACAGTTTGGGATGTTTATAACCTTGAATCTTTTACAACAAATGTATAAACACATCTTTGGCGCGAAGTTTCGAGGCATCATAATTCAAGGTACTTTTAAGAAGCTGTTAGAAGGTATTTTGGATTGAAAGATATAGAAGACAGTTAAGTAGGAATAAGACGAAGAATAACGCGGATTCAGAAAGGGAAGAAGGACGACCGATGACATGTTTGTATTTAAACAGATGGCAGAAACATGGACATGTGAGGAAATACTGCTACTGATATTTGTGGACATTTAGATTACTAACGACACAAGTCTGAGAGATATGGTGCCGGCAACGATGACACTGATATGAGGGGCAGAATTGGATGTCAGGATGGTGGAAGCCATGTACCAAGGTACACAGAACGAAAGAAAGAGTAGTAGTGGTCCTAAGATATCGGATTAGTTTTACGATAACGTCGGTTTGAGGAAAAGACGTGCACCCAGTCCATAACTGTCCATCATCATGATGAAGAAAATCAAGCGGGATCGGAGAGAAACAGATGAGTTGGACATCGATCGTATTGGTGGGAAGATATAAAGCAAGGGATGAATCGTATTATGTTAAGGTATATAGAAGCTGACCATTTCTGGGAAATAAATCTGAACTGATATGAGCGAAACATCAATATAGGGCCTATTCAGTAATGCATACATATAAACTACATTGAATCGTGTTTGTAATTTCCTACCTGGTGACTTCCGTGCGTTGTCTTATAATAGCTGCGAAGACGGACGAGTCAGGCCGCTGTAAACCGTTTGCGGTATATCACTGGCATGCCAGCTCGATTGGGCTTTTTATAGGGGAGGGGATTTATAGCACCTCAATATTTAAAACAGGCGTAAGCCGCGCTGAACATGATTGGTCACCAACAAGAGACCCCGCATATCGACTGTCATTTTGGAACATTTTATGGAGAAAGGGTGGATACGCTTAAGGGTGGTGACTTGTACATGGAAATCATATTTATTTAATTTATATAAATCTGGTTGTTTAATTTTTTACATCAGATAAAAAGACCAATTTCCCGTTTTTCGAAAAGAAATCTATAATTTCACAAGTTTATTTGTGGTGATCATATCTATAGGGTTGTTAATGCCAGTTAGGCACCTCTAATGATGTTTTTGGTTATCATTCATTCAGTAGGGTTTAACATAGCACCAATTGCAAAAAACGGACGAGATTGCATTCCATGGTCCATAGTTTGAATACAATTCATGGCGGATGTATTTTGATATTTCCATTGTACCGCTGAATTGTGGAGGTTTGTGGACATACATAATACTTCATATCAATACAATTATATTGTTGTAATTTTTTTATATTACATATATACTTTAAAAAGTGTGTTCTTTTTGGTATAAAGTTCAGTGAATGTGTCATAATAATTATAACACTTGTTCGAATTACAAAGAGTCCAGTATTCTTTCTTTGACCATCCAAGCTTTTAGTCAATTTCACACATAAATCTTATTACAGTTTTATGTCCATTCTTATAAGAGCATGCGAAGTGTCCCAGAAACGCCGTCACGGACGTTCCGCCATGTTACATGTCCGCAAATCGCAACGCCGGCTCATATAGAGCATTAGATGGCAAAGTACGGGTGAGGTACCCGCATCCAGTCGGTGGAAATCTAAACGTATTCAACTGGCCATCGACCGAGGACATTGACGACACTGCCGTCGATGACATCTTCATGCCTTGGATTCCTATACCGTTCGTGACTGGAGGACGCAACCGCGCCCAGTGCATACTGCATTGAAGGTCTAAGGGATGAGATCAGTGCGGCCCACAACCAGTTTCTGAGTTTGCACGCAGGGATTGACAGATTGACAACACCTATAAATGTAGAACGTCGGTGACGGCAAATTGTCTTCATTAAATGCGTATACACCTTTACCTTGGATTTACGTTTTTGTTGTGTGCGTATTATTGTTGCTCAAGAAGGTCGTTGTTCTACATAGTGGAACTATTGCAGGTTTCTGGGCAACGTTAACTAGTTCAATAAAATTGGAAGTCGTCATAGTCTTCTTCCATTTCGCTATAGAATCTAATGGTTGACACATACACATATGAATATAATGTAGCCTATATAATTAGGGGCATGTAATGGTTTGCCCTGCAGATGTCCGTGGCAGCTGTGTATTTGTCTACGTTAAACGCACAAATAGTCTTGTTGTAAATATGGGAGTAAAATTATACTACGTCGTCTTATCCATACAGGTTCTCGCTCGGTAATTATCTGTTGGAAATTGTCTTTTTTTAATAATGTTAATTTTAGGCATTTATACATTTATTCATAGGTGTCTTGACTCTCTCTCAGTCACACATTAACTAAGCTTAATCCTTTATAAAAGTCAATTATAATATTCTTAAGCCAGGGCATGTGCTTTTATGTAACACAAATATGTGGTGGAATGTGGCGTATATAATGTGACATATCAACCCTTGCGTCGCATTCACAAACAACGTCACGTCCGTGAGGAAAATATGGTAGTTGGATACATGGTCGATACAACAGACATATTTGCTTCAGCAAGATCAAACTTGAATATATTATAAGTATGCAAGTTAAGTAATTAGGAAACAATATTGCTTATTTTACACTTTTGAAATGTATCTATAGCTGTAAATGAAATATTGAATGCCAAAATGTTCTTGATTTTTGACCATGAATCAAATGTAACCAGAATTAAAGATAAATCATAAATGACAATGCTCTCAAAGTGTACAATATATACACGCAACACGTGTTCCACGCAACGCAGTTAAGAAAATATTATAATATGGAAACAAATTCATAAGTAAAACGTGTGTTCGATGTGGTAAAGTCAAATAGTCACGGACGTCCTGGTTGCTTTTGGGTGTCATCTCTTAAACTCGTGTAACTCTCTAAGACATGATCCGATTTGCGAACGGCTTGAAGTTCTGTACGCTACAATATATATTCAAGAACGGGACACCATGAAATATAACGCACAAGAAGTTTGATTTTAAGGACAATTTTTTGGGCAATTGGTACAATATTAGAAAAACTCATCCATTTAAGTTAACTAAGTTTGCAGAACGCTGTCCTGTTACTTTTTCTCTAACATTGTTGTAATATCCAAAATCATTCATAATATTATATCATGGCTATTCTCAATTAAGTTATTGTTTAACGAAAAACGTTGTGGTTTATCCACATCAATTAATTTTAACGTGTGCATTTACAAGTTGGACACTGCTAGATTACTGCGTGTCACAGTCGCCAGGAACGCGTTATGGGTCGCTGAGCGTAATTTCTACAGCCGACACTATATGCCATGCACAAATCGAAATTAAATCAATTAAATAATTATCCTAAACCATCACATGCTATAGTAATGAATGGGGGCTGTCACTCACGTGCTGGATAAGCCCGGAACGGAAGATGGTTGTAAACGACACACGTCGACGCAAACAGTAACTGTTGTAAAAGTGCCAGAGTGCCCGTGCTCCTCTCAACCAGGGCTATGGAACGCCTTATACGAACGTGAGAAGTGCAGTGGAGGCAGTCATGTAATTATATTGGCCATGATTTAATCATAAAGACGGTATTACACGCGTTCTTAGTGGGTAAATAAATGCTTGCGAATATAGTTATGATCACAGTAATTGGCAGTACCCCAATTAAAATATATTATTTGATCAATTAGGTATCTATATCAATAAAGCATTTGAAACGACTTTATTATATTTTTCTGCATATTTACTAAGTATGTGTGTATATGTTCAAGGTATATTATTAGTTATCAACACACTGTGATAAATTTCGGTACATTTTATATAGTTACTTAAATGGTTACACACAATATGATGTATATTACATGACGATTTTAGTTTTTTCAAAAACGTTATACATTATTGTAGGTTTATTGTCAAAAAGATATATCTAGGTATCTTGGATATTAACCTTGGTTTATGAGAATATGGTCTGAGTGTTCAACGAACATAACCGCTTGGAATGTATGTATAGCGTAACAAATCAACACGCTAATGAACCCCTGAATTCACGTGAATTCTCGTTCCGCTAGAACCGTACCAGTGTCCCCAGTTTCACACGTGAATGAACACTTGAATTCATGTGAATACCCTTCCACTATGACAGTACCAGTGCCCCCAGTTCCACACGTGAAGAAACACGTGAATTAACGTGAATACTCGTTCCGCTAGAACCGTATCAGTGTCCCCAGTTCCACACGTGAAGGAACTCGCTAATTCACGTGATTACTCGTTCCCCTAGGACCGTACCAGTTTCCCTAGTTTTACGGGAGAATGAACACGTGAATGAACCCCTGAATTCACGTGAATACTCATTCCGCTAGAACAGTACCAGTGTCCCCCGTTTCACATGTGAATGAACCCGTGAATTCACGTGATTGCTCGTTCCGCTAAAACCGTACCAGTTTATCCAGTTCCACACGTGAACGAACACATTAATTCACGTGATTACTCGTTCCTCTTAAACTGTACCAGTTTCCCCAGTTCCACACGTGAATGAACACGTTAATTCACGTGATTACTCGTTCCCCTGGAACCGTACCAGTTTCCACACTTTCACACGTCAATGAACCCGTAAATTCAAGTGAATACTCGTTCCGCCAGAACCGTACCAGTTCTCCCAGTTTCACACGGGAATGAACCCGTGAATTCACGTGAATACTCGTTCCGCTTGAACCGTACCAGTTCCCCCAGTTTCACACGGGAATGAACCCGTGAATTCACCTGAATACTCGTTCCGCTTAAACCGTACCAGTTTCCCCAGTTCCATACGTGAATGAACCCGTGATTTCATGTAATTACTCGTTCCCATGGAACCGTACCAGTTTCCCCAGTTTCACACGTGAATTAACTCGTGAATTCACGTGAAGACACGTACTGGTGTAGCCGTACCAGTTCTGAACCAGTACGACACGTGTCAAACTGGTTCAAATCTCGTGAAAATAGGCAGAACACGTGTATTCACATGAATACACGTAAATGCACGTACTGGTGGAGCCGTACCAGTTATGAACCAGTATGCCGCGTGTCAAACTGGTTCAAAATTGGGTCCTTATTTACTGGAGTAGCCCACGGCCGTGGAACAAGTGGTGCTATACCTTCGGCGTGCTCGCTACCTGACTGTTTGGGACACAGTCCTCGATATCAGCATCAAGGCCAGGCCACCAGACGAAGCTTCTAGCGATCGACTTTATTCTGACCATGCCCGGCTGTATCACACGCAGTTCTCGTAGTATCTGTTATCTGAACACTGCTGTAATGATTACTCTCCTCCCCATACTTTTGATTAATTCAAGACTAACAAAAAATCTTTCTGGCTAAGGGCCTGTGTCTCACCCATCAGTGGGATAGAGAGCTGCCTCCTCATCAGCGTCAGGATCAACTCGGTCTGGGCGTCTTGCTTGTGTTGTTGTTCCTGGCTTGTTATAGCCCCCGGCGCCGGCTGCAACAGAGAGAACAACTGTCCATGACACCAGGGACTGTTTCACTACGGTAAAGTGCTCATCCGGGAAATCCATCACTAAACAGAATCCTTGTTAAATTTAAGAAGTTTTTTCAAAATGCTCACTATCGAGGCCAACCTTACTCCAACGATCCTGTTAACGCAGCTTTCCCAAATCCTCTGTCACGGAGACATTTGAAATTACCATTAACAAGTTTAAAAAAAAAAAAAACATTCCTTCTGCCGTTTTAATCTTAAGTGCTAGTTTTAAGTAAACTGTTTACAGCAAAACATGTACACACGCACAAACAGCCTTACATAGGCACGCACAGGCACGCATCACGCAGACACGCGCAGAAACGCGGACACGCTCACGCGCACACATGCATGCACACACCCACACCCCCCCACACACACACATACACCCCCCCACACACACACACTCACACACACAAACACACAAACACACAAACACACAAACACACAAACACACAAACACACAAACACACAAACACACAAACACACAAACACACACACTACCGTTTTGTTCTATAATTAAGTACGCTTGTATTATATGTAGTGTAATGTTATATTTTCTTATGTCTTTTTATTGATAATATGTTAAAAAATAGTTACATCGCGTCATGAACTTGAATATACAACATGCAGAAATTCTTTAGCGCGATTTACCCAATAACGTCTTTGAAATTCGGAGACAACCATCCATATCCTTTGGGTTTGCAGTCTGTGCATTCCTCGTGTGGTATGTTGGACTCTGAACAATTGCGTAATAGCCATGCCATTTTTCAAATGTTTGGCTTTGTGAAATTGGCTAAGTACAATTAATTAATGCTTGGCGGAATTAAATCCATGCATAATCCACGAATTAATACTGGGAAGAACGATGAAGGTGGTTCTCTTTGATACCAAACGCCGTTGCATGTGCGCACGACACGTGAATCGTTTGCCCAGGTGTGTTACCGATTCTTCGTGAATAGCTCGTTTGACGGCTTGTATCGGTAAACAAAGCCATATGTTACGGAGAAGGGGATTCACAGTCTGTTGTAATTCATGGATATACATAAGTATTTGTAATGTTCCAAATGTTACAATGTCGTTTTCCTGCAATACGTGCATAGTTGCCTATATAATAATACACCAACTGAACCCATGCTCCGTTGGATATGCGATCACTTTTCATATATAGGAGTTAGTAATAATTAAGCGAGTTTTCTCATAAAGTTGATATTTTTATTCTAAAACATTTGTTTTCTATGTGATCTTCTTCTCCACTTATTTGACTACGTATGTGCTAAAATTCAGCGTATTCCTAATAACATCACTGTATCTACGGGGTGTCTCAGAATACCACCCGATGTTTGACTCGCTAAAAAGGTACGTCCAAAACGGGGCCCTGCACATCCACTTCTAAATTGTTTAGTCGTCATCACACATTTCGCAAAAACATTTTGCACACACGGATCCTGGCAAGTCATGGTGTGCCCACGCCGTGCATTAGTCACATTTCATCCAGGCTTCCCCGTCCTTATTTTCCGAACAAAATTGGTGCATTATTGTTGTTGCACCCAGTTGTCGCGCTTGTTTTCGAAGGTACGATACATCGCAGTGGCACGTCGAACGATCCCTTCCTTCCCCATGTAGTTCCACTCGTAGTTTTTTGGTAGATCTTGTTCTCAATCGAAGTTGACGTTTGTATGGACCGAGCGTGGTGAGACATGTCTTTTCTCTGTTACACCTCTTTCGCTTTGTTGATTGATCTCCTTTCACTATAGGTGATACACTCTCTACGATGTTTATTATCATGGTTTAGTGATACAACTGTACATGCAACTTAACAATATACTTATACATTACACTATTTAATAATATAAGACGTATCCATAAAGCTAATGTATTGATATAATATAAAAGTAAATTATTAATATTTTTGTTTTCCTTACGAATTGTATTATTATTCTGACTATTCTATAACTAGGCAATATATAGTAGTAGGCATCCTGCAGTCTCGTAAGACTATGGAACTGTGCCCTGGTATCGAAGAACAGTTGTTGGCTGGGCAGCGTCTGTTATTGCTGCAGAGGCCAATTCTTGAATGGCAGTCTTTATTGCATATGCTGCACTTGAAGGTGCTCTCAGCTCTGTTCTCAGCCTGGGTGTTTTTTCGGCGGATGCATTTTTCTTCTGCTAGCCTGCGGAGAGTATCCTCTCCTCTTTTGAGACCCCTGTGTAGTTTCTGCCTCCATGTGGATTGGTCTCCAGCAAGATACTCCCAGTTGTCAACATCTATGTCTAGTGCCTTCAAGTCTCGCTAACATACGTCCTTGAAGCGCAGATAGGGACGTCCTGCAGCTTTCTTTCCAGAGGTCAGATCTCCGTAGCGGATGTCTTTTGGAAGTCTCCCATCTTCCACCCGATGCACATGGCCGAGCCAGCGGAGGAGGCGTTGCCTGAGCATGGTCACCAGGCTCACAGACTTGGCACGTGAGAGGACCTCTGTATAGGGGACTCGTTCCTTCCAGGAGATCCCGAAGATGCGCCGCAGGCAGCGCATGTGAAATGAGTTCAGTCGATTCTCCTGAGTGGAGTACAGCGTCCAGGACTCACTACCGTACAGAAGTGTAGTCAGCACGCAGGTGTTGTACATTGTCACCTTTGTGTGCTCTGTTAGCATTTTGTTATTCCACACTCTCTTTATAAGCCGGACAAGTGTTGAGGCCGCTCGCCCAATCCTTCTGCTGATTTCTGCTTCTAATGAGAGGTTGTCAGCAATGGTGGACCCGAGGTAGGTGAAGAGGTGGACGACCTCTAGCTCGTAATTGTATATGGTGATGTTTGGGGGAGTGATCACGTCCTGCCACATGATGTTAGTCTTTCTCAAGCTGATTGTCATCCGACATCTATGCAAGCCTTTGCAAAGCGGTTCATGAGGTTGTGTAGCTCGTCCTCAGTATGCGTAATGACTGCTGCATCATCCGCAAACAGAAAGTCTCTGACGAGGGTCAGGCGCACCTTGGTCTTCGCTTTTAGGCGAGACAAGTTGAATAGTTTTCCGTCAGATCTCGTGTGCATGTACACTCCCTCTGTCGATGATCCAAAGGCGTGCTTCAACATAAGGGCAAAGAATATCCCAAAGACGGTTGGGGCAAGGACGCATCTCTGTTTGACGCCACTGGTAACGCTAAAAGTCTCGGAAGTAGAACCGTCATACAGGATTGTACCTCTCATGTCATCATGGAATGACCTGATTACGCTGCAGAGCTTTGGGGGCATCCTATCTTCGGTAGGATCTTGAACAGACCATCCCTTCTCACAAGGTCGAAGGCTTTGATAAGATCGATGAAGGCAATGTACAGCGGCTTCTGCTGTTCCCTGCATTTCTCATGTAACTGTCGAAGCGAAACGATCATGTCACTAGTTGATATATTTGCTCTGAAGCCACACTGGGATTCGGGGTAGACTTTGTCAGCGAGTATGTGTAGTCTGTTCAGGATGACACGAACAAACAACTTGCCAACTACGCCCAGGAGTGAGATGCCTCTGTAATTGTTACAATCACTCCTGTCTCTTTTCTCCTTGTATAGCGTAACGATGTTGGCATCCTTCATGTCTTGTGGCATGGCCCCTTCACTCCAGCACTGACAAAGAAGTACGTGTAGGGGTTTGAGTAGAGTGCTCTTGTCGCACTTGATGATTTCGGGTGGGATTCCATCGCCTCCAGGTGCTTTTCCACTGGAGAGGTTGTCAATAACCTTGCTGAGTTCGTCGATGGTTGGTTCCTCGTCCAGCTCTTTTAGAATGGGCGGCTATTCTATGCCATCCATGGCTGAGCTGGTGACAACATTCTCTCTGGAGCAAAGTTCTGAGTAGTACTCTACTCACCTCTCCATTAGATTTTTCCTGTCATGGATGGGCTCTCCTGTGGAGGACCTCAAAGGAGCTGTCTTGCTCTGAGTTGGGCCTATGGCTTTCTTGATGCCGTCATACATGTTACCTGTATCAATTGATCTCTGTGTGTCCTTGCATATCTGGTGCCAGCATTCGTTCGCACAGGGCCTAGCAGTCTGCTAAACTTTGTTTCTGGCTGCTCGGAGTACCTGGAGCGATGCTTGGCTGGGTGAGCGCTTGTGTTCTTCAAGAGCTGCACGCTTGGCCTCGATAACTAGAGTCATCACACTGCAGTTAATTTCGAACCAATCATTTGTCTTCCTTGACTTCTTCTTTCCAAAGACTGATGGCAGTATTTGGTTCTGTGTCGCGTACATGGCTCCATGTCTGAGTGGCAGTGTCAAGTGTTAGACTGTCGTTCAGTGCATCCTCCAGTACCTATGTAAACAGTGCTGTCTTTTCGGGATGTGTTGTCTTGCTCACATCAATGCGAGGTTTTGTTTCGCGTTTAGAGCGATATATCTTCTTCGGCTGCAACCTAATCCTGCAGCACATCAAGGAGTTGTCTGTGTCGCAGTCAGCGCTGTGGTAGGATCGGGTGATGAGAACATTCTGGAGGCAAGAGCGTCTAGTGATGATCAAGTCCAGCTGATGCCAGTGCTTTGATCGGGGGTATCTCCATGATATATTGTGTTGGGGCTTCGTCTGATAGAAGGAGTTAGTGATGCAGAGGTCGAAGTAGGAACACAACTCAAGAAGTCGCTGTCCAGATTCATTTATCTTGCCGACTCCATGATGTTCCAGGCAGACTGGCCAGGCGACATGATCGGCTCCCACCCTTGCGTTGAAGTCACCCAACAGCAGCAGGTGTTCCTGTGGCAGTATCTGGCTGATGATGGATTCCAGGTTTCCATAAAACTCATCTTTGGCTTCTGGTGTTGAGTACAGGGTTGGCGCATACACACTGATGATGTTGACAGGGCCGTCGCACGTTTGAAGACGGAGCGAGAGGAGTCTTTTAGATCCGTTTCCGTCAGGCTCTATCATCCCTAGCAATTTGTTCTTGACTGCAAAGCCTACGCCGTGCACTCTTGTATTATCGAGTCCCTTGCCTTGCCAATAGAACGTGTGGTCCTTTTCCCTCAAAGACCCTGATGTCGACATCAAGCCTTTTGAGCTCGTTGTTAATGACTGCAGTTTTTTGGGCGTCACTGATGTCTTGGAAGTCGTGTCAGATGTCGGTCGTCATGGTACGAATGTTCCAGCATCCCAACTTTATAATCGATTTCCTTTTCCGGTTCTGGTCCGTTTTCCTTTTCATTATCTGTTTTGTGCTCTGTCTTGTGTTGCTTGGTGCAGGAATTTCAGTCCACTCTTCAGGTTGCAAAACCCTAAGCCCCATGCATCCAGTGAGGCAGGTGAACCGTGGCGATCCAACATCATGCTGGCTGGGGGCTGCCCAGCTTGAGGCGGGCGGTAGCTATCCTGTGAGATCTGTAGATCTCTCCTACCGTCAGAAGCAACCCTTGGCGCCACACTCTACGCCAATCGAGCAGGAGACTTATAACCGGTAAACTGCTGCTTCCCGTGTTTTATCTACACCGTGAGGTGAAGCTGGACTGTCCTCTCCAGGCACAAGTCTGGGCAAGTTGATATGGAGGGCCAGTTATTGCCCATGCAGCAAGTCTCCCTCTCCACGTCACTGGTGGATCCAAAGGAACATCCAGAACTGATACAGTTGGGCACCAGTGCCGTCGCAGGAGCTGCCAGAAGGACGTTGAACATAACATCGGACCGCCTTAGGGACTCCGACTCCGGATTTACTGTCAGGGTGTTCTCCCTTAGCCTTTCCCGTGTGAGAGTATAGCCGCAAGGCAGCGGAGGTTTGGAATAAGAGTTTACCTTCTCCTAGACATGCGATCACTCAAGGTTAACAAGCCCCATCTGCCCGAAGCGTCTAGTTTTAAGGCGCCATATATCCGCCTTTGCCCCTTCTTCTGTCAGTAAAGAACAATTCCGCCACATGAAGGCCAGGAGCTGGATTCAGCTATCAGAGGCTTTATGAGAGGGGCACTTAATATGTAGTGAGAGCTTATTCTCACACCCACCCCCGTTTAACAGTCTTGGAATCAGTAATGTGTAATTAGCCTATATATGTAAAATAATGTAATACCATAATACATTACAAATAGAGGTGTGCGTATTGTACCAACGACCCATAGCGAACCCCTGTTAGCATTTAAAATCGAATACACACACATCAGAGCATATACATTTCGTTTATGCATGCCGCAGTTTCCGTAGTTTTCAACGCACACAAACGGAAATATAATTTTTTGAAAATAGTGCTGACATTAAAAAAAGTGTAAAAAACTATCTTTTTTAAGCTCACCTCTTTGAATGTGTGTTTCGCGCTACCGACCAATGTTTACTAGAGCTCATTTTTATGGCTGGCCAATAGAGTCATAAACGATGTACACTCAACACGTTGAATAAGAAGTTAACGCGTTAACTTAGGAACCAATGAGAACGCGAAAAACTTAACGCGTTAACTTAGCAACCAATGCGGACCCGAAGAAGTTAGTTCGTTAACATATCAACCAATAAGGATTCGGAGAAGTTAACGCGTTTACTTAGCAACCAATAATGACTCATTTAGCTACGAATTATATATTGAACCAATGAATGCTAATCGTACTTATGCATTATGAACAAGAAAAGGCTGTTAATCTACAATACCATTTATGAATTAATATAGCTAAATTTTTGCAACATCCTGCGCAATGCACATTATCGGCCTGCCATATTGTGGCGTATATTATCGTAGGCGCGGAAACGGGAAAGAAGCAGCTGCCCTACCTGGAATGCCCCACCCCGAGTCAATTTGAGCCTAAATGTGGTTTTTTGGCGAGCCTCAAAGGGTGCAATTGGAGGTTTGTGGTGAGCTTCGACAATTTAGAACGTCGCCATATAAAATATTCAACAGCACCACCAACCTGACCCCCCCCCCCCTCTTCTGATGCCATCAGTCGAGAGCTGAGACAGCGGAGAAGCTGAAATTACAGCGGTGCGGCGGCGAAAACATTTCAACAGCACCCCCTCCCCGTCTTCCGATGTCATGATCCGGCAGCGGATCGAGCGGAGTGGTGCTGAAGCTCCGCTCCCCCAATATTAATTTTGTTCCTGCGCCAGTGCATATTATTACTGTATTAATTAATTAAGATACACTAAAATTGAATCACCTACTAAGACAACATAGGCCTAACTAACTAACGACATGGCGATTAGCGGCAAGCCGTCAATAAACTTATAGAGTTACCACACTGCCATTCCATAGTCGAGTTACGATATGTTACATGGTGTTTAGAAGTAGCTCTAAAATAATGTAAAAAGTTGTTTTAGAGACCGAGACTACGGGCTATAATGTGTAAGTTAACTCCAGGCATCGTCGGGCGTGAACGACGACGAAAACCAGCGGACCATTTGCCGAAAGATGACCCTATTCTACGTCGCGCGTCTCCAGCAACCTTGACCGCAGTTTACCGGATGACCGGGGCGACTAGAATTACCGCAGACTCCGTGACGGTGCACGGCATCGATACGCAGTGAGTGGTTGGTTACCGCAGAACGATAAATTGTGAAACGGGCTGTCAACATGGCAAACGCCGGTGAAAAACCCTGCACGAATTGGCAATCGGCTAATCTAGACAAAGAAAGGCGGCGCTTCAAACAGCACTGCGAGTTTACGATCAACGGCCCGCTTGCAACGAAACCTGAAACCTCATGACGTACATTGGCAACAAAGGATGCGAAATCTACAAGACCTTTACCTGGATGCCAGCGATGGGTGACGATCCGGCAGAAAACACCACTTAGGCGAGCGGTAGAACCACCTAACATACCGATTTAAATGCCCCCCCCACACATCAAAATGTTATATCATTGGAAAGCCCTGCGTCATAACTAGGTCTGTCGTATAGTTGCCAAGTGGTGCAGTAAGCGTGAATCCAAGGTCAAACAAGGTCACCATCAAACGATCAATTTTAGAAATTGGGCGCTTCCGAAAACTTCTTAATATTACAATGGCTATCTAGCTACTTTATTTAAATAGAAAATAGCCGTGTCATATATTCTTGGAACGCGTATTGTCTCACCTTTAATACAGTGTACGATATGATGCTGCATCCAGGATTGATAAGAGTGACGACAAGATCAAACAAGGCCACCCATCAAATTACGAATATTCGAAAGTTTACAATGCCGCGAACATCATAAAGTTACACCGACTGTGTTTCTACTTCACGACTACGGACATATCATACAAAGTATGAAAGGACAATTTCACCCCGTCACAATGCTGTGTGATATGGCGCTGTGAGATGAAGCAATTTCTGTGGAGCAGCGTTCAAACAGAGTCACCGTCAATTGATGAATGTTAGAAATTGCGCCACCCCACAAGCTTTACAAAATCTTAATGGTTATTGAGCTACGTTACCTACTTACTGATGTCCATTTCATATACCTTTGGGAAGCTTACTGTCTTCCCGGTACAATGAGGTATAACGTACAGCTATTAAATGGATCATTATGTGTGTAGTGAATGTCAAACAAGGTCACTACCAAATGATGACTGTTCAAAATTGCACCATTCCACAATCGTTGTAGGCCTAGGTTTATAATGGTTGCGTATCTATTTGCCTACGTGCATAATGCCTCTTCACATACCATTGTAAACCTTATTGTATCTTCGTAAAAATGTGGTATGACACGGAGCTATCAACTGGTGCTGTAAGTGTGGAGCAAATGTTGAACAAGGTCACCGTCAAATGATGAATTTTCGAAATTGTGCTATTCTAGAAATGTTAAGACAAATTGTTCTAACGATTGCTTTGAAGTCAAACGATGAAAAGTATAATTATTTAAGTTTTAGAATATAAATATATATGTATATATATATATATTCATATATATATATATATATATAATATATATATGAATATATATATATATATAAAGTATAATTATTTAAGTTTTAGGATATCAATATATGTATATATATATATATGTATATATATATATATATATATATATATATATACGCCATGTATATGTCAAAATTGCACATTCTACGAAACATAATAAATACGAGCTGATCCACACAAACCAGAAACACCAAATGACACTGATTCTCAACAATCAGTATCACGTATACCTAGTATGGCAGCGAGAAAGAGCACTGGTTCGACATATTGGTCTCTCTGTGTTGTATGTTCGAAGAATTCACACAGGAAAGACGATAGGTTGCATAAAATTGAAACATTTCAACGGGCAACCAACCTGAAGAAGGTTGCATGTCAAAGAGGAGGCGAAGAAATGACACGCACAATATCGGAGGAGGACTTGATAGCTAAGGATGCCGTGTACCACTCATCATGTCTTTCATCCTACCTGAGTAAAACAAATCTTAAAGCAAAGGCACCGTCGTCAACAGTTACAACACAGTGTCCTTATGACACTGCATTCCACAGTTTGATTCAAAATATAGTTTCAATGGAATCTCGAACGACATGGGCTCAGAGAATACAGTCATCAGAGACGCAAAGGGAAGCAGTAGTATAGGGCTGTCTAGAAAGAAGCCAGCACTCATCAGGTGGACATTAACGAGGCACGTCATGAGTGAATATGTTACAGCAATGCGGGAAGGGAGTGGTTTGTCCACAAGTACTGAAGACAAGGATCACAAAGAAGTACTGGCATTCACACTGAAGAGGGATGACGAGCATGCTGTTAACAACGTGACCAATCCGTTCGAGCCTGAATTTCACCCAGATGCACTCACCAACTTATCCACGGGGCTGCATGCAACACTGGATGTGCAAAATTCGCTCCTCAACATCGTAGGTACTGGGGGGGGGGGGAGAAGCTGAAGAAATGTGTGCATGGCGCACTTGAATCAGGTGAAACGTGCAGCTTCTACAGCCCCATCAACAAGTCAGGCCTGATAACATTTGCTGGCATGGCGAAAAAGGCCAAGTTGAAGTGTGGCAAGGGAGGCGTTGTAACAGCAGCTATTAGTCCAGAGATTGTGTTCCGCAGAGCCCTGCCGTTGGCGAAGTGCAGAGATGATGTTTCTATGGCCACCGTTCTCGACCACCCGATAGGGCCAGTGCCGATGGCCATTTTTCATGCTGATGGTACAATGCGGAAAACTAACAAGGCGGAACCGGACCATCAACTAGAAGCTCAAGACGAGAGAGTATATGAACTACCATAAAGCACCACTGCAACCACAGTGTATATTAGGGATGCCATGGACGTCATTCAAATGATGGCGAGGGACCAATTCAATTCATTTGATGCATTAACGGTAGCATACTTCAGGCAACTTCTGACAGGATTTCAGAGAGCTGACACAGTTGTGGAAGCGTTTGATAGATATGATGACGATAACTCTGTGAAAACTGCTGAAAAGGACCGCCGCGCAGGATCAACATCTGCTTGCAAGCATTACCAGGTGATTGGTGGGCGCCCAGTACCTCCACGGAAAATGTTCCTCAATGTTCCACTCAACAAGCAATCACTAGTGAACTTTCTTTGTGAATATGTGGTTTGCCATGCATCATCCCAGTGGCTGGAAGCACACACAACGTGTACACTCCTGGTTGTTGGAGGCTTCGTCAATGGTGAGGTAGTGAAATTAATCAGTAGTCGAGGTGTAGAAGAAGACAGACACTTTGCCAGTACACACGAAGAAGCTGACACCAGGATGCTTCTGCATGCTGGTTTTGCTGATTCAGACTTCGGAGCACGTAGTGTTCTAGGAACCGTAATAATTAAGTCATCAGACACAGATGTTTTAGTGCTTGCTGCATACTGCTTTCCGAAAATGGCGAATACAGTCAACATGTGGATTGAAACTGGCACCATCACCAGCACCACAGACAAGCGCTGATTTGTACCTGTGCATTCGATTTGTACTGCACTCGGTCCGCAGTTCTGCAACATACTTCCCGCCATGCATTCACTAACAGGGTGTGACTCAATTTCCTCCCTGTTTGGAATTGGGAAAAAATTGTTTTCATCGTTGTTATATAGAAGGGGGCAGGCCACTTCATGAATCTTGCCGACGTAGGAAACAGCGATAAAGAGGCTGCACCATCAGCAGCGCGGACATTCACAGCAGCCTTGTACAACCTAAGGGACACAGAGAAGAGTGCACACATCAAACTTAACTGTTTGCGGCTAAGAATATCAACAAGAAGGACAAGTAGTTGGCGAAGCTTCCCCAAAATTGAAGCAAGTTTCGAGGAACATGCAAGGCGGGCACAGTGTCAAACGAAGACTTGGATGTCTTCACTTGTGGCCAAGCTAGATACAGGGTCCACACTGCAGCATGAAAGGGTGAGAAAGAATGGCAAACTTGTACACGTCTTCTTCAAAGGTCCAATGGCGTCAGAGTTCGTGGAAGGACTCATATGTTCCTGCTCAAGTAGAGGTTGCTGCACAATCAATTGTTCATGCAGTCAGAACAGTTTGTGTTGCACAGAGCTTTGCACATGTCATGGGAATAAAAACTGTGGAAACCCACGTTCGACTGGCGACCAAGACATCCTACGTGACGATGATGACCATGACAGTGAATAGAAACTAAAGGTGGGTAGAATGTTTCTAGTAGCCTCGGAAAATTGACTCACCAATGTGCAATCCTTTGTGATGATTGAATAGTTTTGCAGATACAAACAGATTTTTAAGGTGTTGTCAAACATAAATGGTAACTACATCGATGTTGACCGTTCAACGTCCGCTTCACATAGTTGTAGCTCTGTTAAACAGTCCCATGCAATACCTAATTTTGACGGGGGTACAATACGTTTTCCAATGGTATATGATGTTGCCTTGTGTACATTGGCAAATAGATTTTATTTTGAATATTAAGAAGTTGATGTGGACTTTGTTTGACCTTCACTACACGCGTACTGCGTCACTCGATGGTTCGACTTTATATCTCCTTTTCACGGCGAGAAATTATGCTTTCCAGTGGTATATGATTTGGCCATGAGTATGTAGGTGACGTATATATACGTAACCAATGAAATTGTGTAACGTTTGCGGAATATCGCAATTTCTAACATTCATCCATTGACGGTGATCCTGTTTGAACGCTGCTCCACACAAATTGCTTCACCTCACAGCGCCATGTCAAACCGCATTTTGTACTTTCATACAGTGTATGACTTGCCGTAGTCGTGAAGTAGAAACACAGTCAATGTAACTTTATGATGTTCGCGGCATTGTATACTTTCGAATATTCGTCATTTGATGGGTGACCTTGTTTGACCTTGTCGTCACTCTTATCATTCCAGGATACAACATCATATCGTACACTGTCTTGAATGTGCGACTATACGCTTTCCAACAATATATGACTTGGCCATTTTTTAGTTAAATAAAGTAGCTAGATCGCCATTGTAATATTAAGAAGTTTTCGGAAGCGCCCAATTTATAAAATTGGTCGTTTGATGGTGACCTTGTTTGACATTGGATTCACACTTACTGCACCACTTGGCAACTCTACGACAGGTCTACGTGTGACGCGGAGATGCAGGGCTTTCCAATGATATAACATTTGGGTGTGTGTAGGGTGGGCCATTTAAACTCCTAAAATAAAGCACTTTTGGGGGATTTGTCGCTCGCCTAACTCTGCAAGGTGTGTACAATAAATATGCGCAGCAGACCCCGGTCTATGTCCCACCGATGACAAACCAAATCCGCGCAACTGTCACTTTCATCCGACGTAAACAAGATCCAGGTGACAACTTTGACAACTTTGTCACGGATCTCCGAATTCTTGTGAAAGACTGTGGCTATGCTGAAGACGACCGCAAGCTCAGAGATGCAATTATCTTGAGATCATCGCAAGCCGCGATCCACGTGAAATATCTAGAGAAAGGAGACAAACTGACTCTAAACATGGCCATGAATATTGGTCAGAACTACGAGACGTCCCAGGAAAGTATGCACGCGATAAACGCCGATGAAGACCCCACAATTCATGCCGTGAACACTGGAGGTCGGAGAAAACCGAGGATAGCTGGACGTTCGAGGAACTGGTCACAGTCCAGATTCCACAAAGACCATGCTAAACAGAAAGCGAGATACAAGGATCAACGGATATGTCAGAAATGCGGGTACAAAATATCGCACGAACGTTGCCCCGCTAAGGACAGCAAGTGCCACTACTGTCATAAGAAGGGACATTTTGTGTCAATGTGCCGCAACAAGGCGAGCGCCCACATAGTTGAGGACATGTGTGGCTTTGAGCAATCAGATGATGACGGCGACGCACATCTGATCAATACCATCACCGATGCAGAAGGCGACTGGTGGGAACGCATAGGTGTAAACGGAACACACATCAAAATGCAGATAGACACCGGCGCTACCTAATCTCTGATGCCGTACAACGTGTACAGAGATATGCACTGCAATCACCCAATCATAAAGACCGCTAGCAAGTTCAAATGGTACACTCGTCACCCAATTAAGGTAGAAGGCTGTGTCACACTCCCAACTCGGTACAAAACAAATGCGTTAAGGCACAGTACTACATTGTACATGTAGACCAGAAACCATTGTTATCAGGGCATGCTAGCATGCAGCTAGGCTTGATCGAGAGAACACACACTGTCGCCAATGAGCTTGACAAGTACCTGAAGCAAACTACAGGTACGCACACAGAGACGTATTCCATCAAGATCGACCCTATTGTACCCGGACCAAGGCGTTAGCCAAAAGCATTATCTGCAAAGATACGTACGAAACTGAAAGAAATGGAAACTGATGGCCACATTACTAAAGTGACAGAACCCACTGACTGGGTTAATTCCATGGTCACTATGATCCGCAATGAAAAGTTGAGGATCTGCTCCGATCCCAAAGACGTCAACAAAGCCATTAGACGAGAGCACTACCCCATTCCGACAGTGGAAGAAGTGATAGCATCAATACCAGGTGCCAAAATGTTCCCCAAAATATACGCAAAGTCGGGATTCCTGCAGATCAAACTTGGCTATGAATCAAGTCTTCTAACGACTTTCAACACGCCGATCGGAAGATACAGGTGGTTACGCCTCCGGTTTGGCATAAAGTCGACTCCAGAGATTTACCAACGAATCATGGACGACATGCTAGAAGACATCGATGGCGCACGGGCCATCATGGGCGATATCCTGGTCGCAGGCAAAACGCCACAGGAGCACGACTAGCTCATCAGGAAAGTCGTAGATAGAGCGACAGAATGGAACCTGAAGCTCAGCTTTGACAAGTGTCAAGTAAAACAGCCACAGGTGAATTACGTTGGACACTTGGGGACAGACCAGGGCTTGCAACCAGATCCAGAGAAAGTACGTGCAGTACACAAAATGCCAGTTCCCCAAAGCAAGGAAGACGTGCGCAGATTTCTTGGATTTGTCCAATATCTGTCGAAATTCATCCCAAACATGAGTACAGTGGACGCTCCACTTCGGGATGTGATGAAACGAGACGTCGATTTTCACTGAGGCAAGCCACAACAGAGAAGCTTCGAAGAGCTGAAGGAACTTTGTTGCAGTGCGCCAGTGTTGGCGTATTACGATGTGACAAAAGATGTCACAATACAGTGTGATGCGAGTAGCAACGGACTAGGAGGAGTCCTCCTACAAGACGGTCGTCCAGTAGCCTACACGTCGAGAACGCTCACACCAACCCAACAGAGATGAGGGAAATGGAAAAGGAAATGTTAGCTACCGTGCATAGCTGCAAGAAATTCAATTACCACATCTTTGGAAAAACTACAACGGTTGAGAGCAATCACAAACCACTTCAGGCTATATGCGCAAAGCCACTGCTATCAGCGCCCATGAGGCTACAAGTAATGTTGCTAAGACTGCAACAGTACGGCTTGAACGTGACGTACAAGTCAAGCAAGGAAATCCCTATGGGAGATGCACTGAGGCGTGCCCACCTGCCCGATGTAGTACCTTATATTGAGCCTGTCATGGTCAATATGATCAACTTCATCACCGTAACACATACACGATACAAGCAGTTTCAGGAATGCACAACCAATTACCTGAACGAGCTACACACTATGATCCTCAAGGGCTGGCCAGATACATAGCAGGAAACATCGCACACAATCAGAATGTACTGGACAATACGTGACGAACTCTCCGTATCTGACGGTGTAGTGTACAAAGGTATGAAAATCGTGGTGCCGCCATGCACGAGGCCAAACATGCTTGCACAAATACACGAGTCGCGCATGAGCATAACGAAATGCAAGCAACGAGCACGAGAAGCACTATACAGGCCAGGGATGACGCAACAAATCGAAAATCTCGTGAATGATTGCGCTGCGTGTAATACGCACCAGAATAAGTAACGAACCGAAACGCTCAAGCCAACGAAAACACCCGATCTGCCTTGGATTGAGGTAGCTGCGGACATTTTCGAGTAGTAACGAAATAATGACTTGGTCACTGTGGATTACTATTCCAAGTACATAGAAGTCAACAAACTCGAGAATTTGAGCAGCGCAGCGACAATTGATTCCCTCAAGTCACAGATGAGTCTGCACGGTATTGCAGAACAATTTAGATCTGACAATGCGACTCAGTTCTCGTCTCGCGAATTTGCGCTATTCTGCAAAGACTACCAGTTCGAACACTGCACGTCATCTCCTGCCTTCTCACAGTCGAACGGTGAGGCAGAAAGAGCGGTACAGATTGTGAAACGACTTTGGCGAAAGTGTACAGACAAACACTTGGCCTTGCTAGATTACCGCATTACGCCGCTGGAAAGCTGTAATGTGTCACCAGCCCAGCTATGCATGAGTCGCAGGCCTAGAAACTAAAGCTAACTGCCTACGACGTGACAAAAGTAAGACGCAGCCTGGACCGGGACAAAAAGAACCAGCGTTACTATCAGGACAGGAAAGTCGACGGGGATCTCCCTGTACTTCTGCCAGGAAATCCAATGAGGATGGCTCCATTTCCGAACTCCAAGAAATAGCTACACGCCAAAGTTGTAAGCCAACATCAAGCTCCTCGATCGCATGTCGTTGAATGGAACGGGAAAAAGCACAGGAGCAGCAGAAGACACCTGCGACTGTCAACGGTCGGAGCGGAACGGGTATACCCCAGAGTCAGGACAGAAATATGCCGTGAGCGAGCTTCACGTCTAGCTGTTTGTTCCTGGCGGAAACTCAATTACAGCCGTTGATTTGTTGAGAGCGGCAATACTGTCAGTCACACGGTCCAATACACAAGTGTATAATTATTACAGCGGGGCCAGCAGGCACGAATAAACAGTCAGTGCAAAGGTGGCTCACTTCAAGACGTACGTAACAGCCCAATTTCAATTTGCCAACACCAATTACGAGAACCAGGGAGCAATGTCTGGTTTGTTGTAATAGTGTGTTATCTACATATAAGGGCCTACTATCTCACTTCACTCATGTCGGTCACTCGGGTCAAACTCTCTTTCCAAACACTAGTCTTCTTCATATCCCCACGCTGTCCTTTGTTCCCGTGGTTCCAACCCCACATTCCCTTTAGCGAGTCGATAAATGTATAATCTGGTCTGACTTGTTCTTCCATGTGTTTGCTGCAACGGGATGGGCTTAATTGGGTGCAATCATTATTTCATATTTATGTCTACAACAGTGTCCAGCAAATCTCACCCTTATTTCATGGATCTTCTGAGTAATTCCGTTTGTATCTCTATACAAATGACACGTGTTTTCCCCGTTAATGTTGAATATGGCTTGCAACATACTTGTAAAACACCCATCTAGTTGCGTACTGGGAGTCTTTGTTAATGTCCATGACTCGCATCCGTGCAGCAGCACAGACTCCACCGTTACAACGAACCGCTGTTGCTTGATCTTGCATGAAAGTATAGGCCAATATTTCAAAACAAGTGTTCTTAGTTCGTTTTCATGTTACTGCCTTCCTGATCTGGATATATTTAGTTGCAAAGATGGCTCAAGTGCCCGAGGTAGGAATGCGCTACTGGCTCACATTCGTGACGCAAAAACATTGAACACTCTCAAGAGGCTGCTAAAAACACATTTGTTCCTGGCCCATTTTGGTGCTTAACTCTTTCTAGTCAGTTTTTATTACATTTTTAAACAGTATATATATATTCATCTTATTATATCCAACCTTCTGAAAATTTCCATTTTTTATCATGCTATCGTTTTTATGCTTTGTTTTTTCTGTCCATGATTATTCTATTGATTGTGTACAGCGCTTTTGAGCAGGCTTTTATGTATGAAAATGAATGGAATGAACTTTCTTACGTTTCATCCCAGTTCAGCAGATCTGAGACGGCTGTCCGTGAACTTCTAGTAGCAGTGGTGGCATCTGTTGGAACTACAAGCATTTTCTTCTAGTTTTGATTAAGCAAGCCCCGTGATGACGTGATCTGCCAAGAAAATCGGTGCTTTCGCCAGGAAGAGCCTCCGACGGGCCAATATCAGCAATAACACGATCATGGAACGTACCGGTCAGAAGCATGCATCAATACTCATCACCCAGCGACGCCTTCGGTGGTTCGGCCACCTGCAATGTATGGCACCAAACTACCCTCACAATGACGCACTGTCTATTGCGTCATCGTCCACAATCTCTGTCTCCTCCGTGCCTCTCCTCCACATGACGACCTGGCTATTGCGTCCTCCTCCACAATCCGTGTGACCTTCATATCTCTCCTGACCACGACACCCTGTCTATTGCGTCCTCTTCCACAACATATCTCACCTCCATGTCTCTCCTGACCATGACGCCCTGTCTATTGTGTCCTCCTCCATAACATCTGTCACCTCCATGTATCTCCGCACCACGACGCCCTGTCCATTGCGTCCTCCTCCACAACATCTGTCATATCCATGTCTCTTCTCACCTCGACGCCCTGTCGATTGCGTCATCCTCCACAACCTCTGTCACCTCCGTGTCTCTCCTCACCACGACTCCCTGTCCATTCCTTCCTCCTCCACAACTTCTCTCACCTCCATGTCTCTCCTCATCACGACGCCCTGTCCATTACGTCCTTCTCTACAACCTCTGTCACCTCCATGTCTCTCCTGACCATAACGCCCTGTTTATTGCGTCCTCCTTCACAACGTCTGTCACCTCCATGTCTCTCCTCACCATGACGCCCTGTCTATTGCGTCATCCTTCACAAAATCTGTCACCTCCATGTCTCTCCTCACCATGATGCCCTGTCTATTGCGTCCTCCTCCACAATCTCTGTCACCTCCATGTCTCTCCTGGCCACGACGCCCTGTCTATTGCGTCATCCTCCACAACATTTGTCACCTTCATGTCTCTCCTCACCATGACGCCCTGTCTATTGCGTCATCCTTCACAGCATATGTCACCTCCATGCCTCTCCTCACCATGACGCCTTCTCTATTGCGTCATCCTCCACAACATATGTCACCTCCATGTCTCTTCTCACCACGGAAACACCTTACATAAGGAAACTGAAAATGCAATGCTGCCATCTGGCGAATTGTGTGCTTACTATGTATTTGTGTCACAACTGGCGCAATGTCGAGTCATCTTTACAAGGACAGATTGTGGGGAATGGAAGAAGGGTGAGTGGGAGAGAGTCCGGGACAATACGAAGAGAATGGTAGGGTTGGGAGGAGGGGTGTAATGGAGGGGAGACTGGAGGAAGGAGTGAATGAGTTGTATCTGACTCTGACATGTGACAGGGTTGGGAGGAGGGGTTTAGAGGAATGGAGAATGGAGGAAGGTGTGAATGAATTGTATCTGACCCTGACATGTGACAGGATTAGGAGGAGGGACTAGAGGAAGGGAGACTGGAGGAAGGGGTGAATGAGTTGTATCTGACTCTGACAGGGTTGGAAGGATGGACTAGAGGAAGGTAGACTGGAGGAAGGGGTGAATGAGTTGTATCTCACTCTAACATGTGGTAGGGTTGGGAGGAGGAGTGTAGAGAAAGGTAGACTGGAGGAAGGGGTGAATGAGTTGTATCTCACCCTAACCTGTGATATGGTTGGGAGGAGGGGGTGTAGAGGAAGGGAGACTGGAGGAAGGGGTGAATGAATTGCACTTGACACTGACATGTGAGAGGGTTGGGAGAACTATTGGAAATAGCACAGCAAATTAGCATGCCACATATAACATGGCAATGGCAGCTAGGTAGGAAGAAACTTCAGAAGGCTAAGCAATGACTCAGTCGTAGAAACAGGGGTGGAAGACAAACAACCCAAGTGGGATAACAATTTAGGAATTTGTACAGAGTATTTTTAATTCACAGAGAAAACACATAAACAAGGAAGTATTTCAACCTTCACCCCCAACATCACCCAGTTGTATATATATCATAGCACACCAACATGTGATGCAAATGTTGTCTATGTGCTATGTAGTAAACAGATGGCTGGAGGAAAGGAGCCAACTTGCAAGGTTTCTACAGAGACATCAGTAGGCGACCACATGCTAATGTTCGACAACTAAAACTGTACTCTAGTATGAGCGACTATACTGCCGATACATATATTTTCTGGGGTGTTTGCCAAGGATGGGTGCTACTGTAATGCAATAGTTAATTTTGCCAATTTTAAATGTAGTGTTTGCAAAACTTTGGATAATACCATACTGTTTTTACCAGGTACTTTTATTTTTTGTGCAATTTTAACCGACATGCTTCATACAGTATAGATGTTAATCACTAATGTATTTTTCTGGATTTTGACAGAAATTAATCGTGCATATTGCAAGGTATATTATGTCCTGGTGTTGTTTTCTAGAATACCAGGGTTCCACAATATCATATGAACACTTGCCATAACAAGATAACATTTTTGAAACAAATTTATTGACACATCTGTGACCATGTACACACATGCTGAGTAATGCTAGGCATTGGTAATCAGTATGACAACAATATTTTCAGACAAACATGTGTATTAAAACAGGCAATTCTCTTTTACTTTGTCCCATGATCGAGTAGTGTTTTTGTTTTCACTTATCTGGATTTATTTTAAAGTATGAATCGGCTTGCTCTTTGCTTAACTAACGTAATGCCAGTTCTTGATGTGTTGATCATAAAGGTGTATTATATTCAACTATACATGTTAGTAACGTATCTACTGTTATTGCGACCTTGACTTTTTAAATAAGTTTATAGAGACAGTGTTAATGAATGTCAAATATTTCAAAGACGTTCAAGTTAGGGATTAACAAAATAAGTGTCTTCTTGTGTTCCTTTATATAAAAATAACTAATACACAAGTTACTACTGATAGAATACATACTTGAATCGTGTGAAGTTTGCTTATTACCCCAATATTAACAAAAACCCAACATTACCCAGCTAAATGTAGGTCTACACACCATAAACTGTGTTCATCTTGGAACCAATGAGCATCCAGTTTTCACCAGGTCAGATATCCACAGCTAGACGAGCATGTCGATAAATCTTTAAATATTTTACTACAAAAACCTAACATTTTCATTATAACATACTGGCATCTAAAATATAAGGCAACAATGTTGTATTTTGAACATAGATATCAGTAAACCACACATGGTTCATCCAACTCTACAAAAAAGCTGGCATGGGACATGTGAAATGTTGCACATTCTAATGAAATGCATCACAACATTTCTTTCCTCTACAAATCAATTTCTGTGTGAAAAATATTCAGTAAGTATTTGGCATATTTGGCATTTGCGCCCAATAAATACTTTGTATCTGACCATGACTTCTGTCGGCATGATCTAGTGGTATGATTGCACATAATTACCTTCTCTCCATCATATTAACATCTTTTTGTGAATCTGCCCTTCAACATTCAAGGACATTTTACTTCTAGAAAATGTGAACAAATAAAGTAAAATTACAAAGAATTCATATCTACAGGCTAGTGGTACAATTCATTGAGACAATAGTTAACCTCCTATTTCGCATATATCTAATCTACACATTTCATATCACTGAAGCTACACACAAGTTTACAGTGTCTAGATTCTGTTGGCAACATTGAAAATACATTGTTTGTTTCAACCCAAATGACAAAGTTAGATGTTAGCTATAGTGGTCGAAAAGCCAACAACTGTTGATGCTAGATAGATTTCCAACAAGTTTAGTTTGATTGTGTTATTTTCTGTAGTTTCATAGATGCCGACATTTGATTGGCAAGAATGCTATTGTCCGGTTACCTAGAGATAAACATGTTACGAATTTATAGTTTCAAGTCAACAATAAAGGATCTCTTACCAAGAAAATGTGGCAAGTCTGTTTAAAATAAGTGGCTCCTATCAGCTATATGTAAACAATTGTGAAACACTCACAAACATGTCCTGATAACATAACAACAAACATATTATTACTGACTATACCGAATCATTTGTAAATAAAACATACTATACCAAATCATTTGTAAATATCCATTTCAGTGTTAAAAATAACCCGATAGAAAAAATTTGCATTTGTTTCTATTGAATATCAAAAAATCAATGTCATTAATCTAAATTTTACATTTGCTGGTTAATCATAATTATGTACATATCACAGTGAAACAGTTCTGTTGGGAGTGTGCCAACAGACACGCTGCATTAACAGACAACGGCAGGAAACAACGAAATGATGGCATCATGATAAGGAGCCACCGTTAACATTAATGTCATCTTGCATCTATAAAGCATACAAGTGCAGACATAGAACACAACAGCATTGCTGACATGCAGTACAACTGTGTGTTACGTGCCTACAGTGAGATCTAGGGTGTGATTTGAGTGAGGTCGCTTGTCAGTATCTGTCGTCGTCTTGTTTTCCCATTCCACCTGATGTGTCCATTACAGCAGCAGCAGCAGGCTGACAGAGTACATGATAAGCGATGCTATCGCAATATTCACTTTTACCCAGAATCCACCATGCAGGAACCCAGAGGCTGAATTCAAGTTATCGGCGTTGCATTTGTTGGTGATGTAGCATCTTTTGCATTCCTACAAAGTGAACGAATCAGTATAAGTTTAATATGAAAAACAAATATGTACACATGCAATACTGGGTGGGAGGAAATGCAGGAGTGAAAAAAGAGCTTTAGGAGGACGCTAATGAAGAGTCAGTTAACATTGGCTAGACACATGGAACGAATGGAAGGGAACGGTCAACGGAGAGAGTAGATGATAGGAGAAGAGGAAGATGGGAGGACTGTATGAAGACAGACTTTGTTGGATTGGGAGGAAGTGGAGATCAAGGGACCAGGGAGTGGAGATGGGTGGTGGAGACGTTAGCAGTGTAATAAGTAAAACTAAATAATTGAGGACTCATATCGATGCCAGCCTCATCCCGGCTTTTAGGGACAGAGGGGAGAGCAACAATACAGAATAACAGTACATGTGATAATGGGAATATTCTGTTACCCAGTTGCATTGGCAACATGACACTAGTCTGGCGTTTTTTGATTGATGTGTCTAAGTTGTCAAGTTTTAACCGAGATGCTGGAATTTTAAAACTGGTCTGTTTATATATGCTATTTAATTGTTTTATCACCTAAGGTTACAACAACATACTTCAATGCACTTATGTGCAATATTTCCTATATATCCTATCAACTACCTAACACACACTACTGCAAATGTCACCTTTGAACACACTGCAAACAACCAACAGGCAGGACTCTGAACAGGATCAACAACCAGAAAACATCTGATCTCAGTTCCATAATTTGTTGTAACATCAATGGGCTACTACTAGTGATTAGTGCTGTTAGATATTGTTAGGGAATGTGAATGTATTGTTATATGTGTAAACCATCTGGACAGGTTATTATGAAAGAAAAGCAAGATGCGTGTACAATAAATCATGCTTTGTGCAATAACTAATGTCAACACATTAAACAAAATTAATGTACAACCAATGGGTGACAGCTATAGGCAAAGCACTGTTCTTACTCTTGCACATCTTGCTTTTGTCCTTGATGTAGTTTGATTGACAGATGTCACATGTGATGACGCCTCCTGACTGTGAACACTTGTCGCACTTGGCTGAGCAAACTGGCCAGATAAAGCATTACCATATGATTATTACAACTTCTGAAACTCTGTGCACATGAGTAACACAAATGACTTTCACAATGTAACATGAGTAACACAAATGATTTCCACAAAGTAACATGAGTAACACGAATGACTTGCCATAAGAGGGAGATGGGTCTTATGTTCTGAAAGGATGGCGATAACCAAGACAGCCGTGAGATGGAACCCCAAGGGAAATAAAAAGAGAAAGACCCAAAACAACCTGAAGATCTGTGAAGGAGGAAGTCTGAGATGTCTCGTCTCTGCCTTAATTATGCGACAGTAGGCACAAAGTAAATTAAATAAGTATGTCATTTTACTACTTGATTCTGTTGACATGATTGGGATATCTACATGAGCACATTGACCGATTTGTAATCTACTTGATTAAGAATGTTACTATATAAGTGGTATTAATGTTTGTAACATATACATGTGTAAACAGTGCACGTATAGTATTTTTATTTTCCCAATTAGATTAGCCGGAATATTTAAAAAATCACAACTTTATTTAATCTTGGAAATGTTCAAATTCCTTTAAATAGTATCTTTGTCCCAACAAACACATTAAATGTAAGCCAGGTTCCACACGCTGTTGTTTAGTGCAAACATGCTCTAAAGATAGGGCTAGTGGAATGAAGTGACGATAGTAAAGGAACATTGCAAAATATATATATATAAGAAAGTATTCAATCCGAGAGCATATAAATTAAAGGAACACATTATTTGCTGGTTGTGTAAATGCTGGCTGTGTGAACAGGTTTCCATACTAAACTGAGAAATATCTCAGAAGGGTAAGTTACACATAGAAATGTTGGTTTCTCTGTAAATTACAGGTTTCATAGTTCACTTGCAATCTGATGTTTTAGCTCTATCTCTTATTTACGTGTTAGCTTTTATTTATCTATTACATTGGGTCGCGATACAGTCTAAACTGTATGATATTTGTCAATGTTATTCTATTTATGTGCATGCGTGTGTGCGTGTGTAGTATTAATATGAGAATACATTTGTAGTATCTTAACTACAATCATACCTACATAAACTTGAATATACTTGACTGATACAGCTTCATGGATGATGTTTGCGAGGCAGTGTCGTGTCTAAGATGACAATATTCTCTTGTTAAGCATCTATCACTTATCTGCTGTTTATATTTGGTTCAAGATTCCACTGCGAAAAGTGCTTAGTTAACTATAACACAATGGGTTGAAATACCGACTACTTTTACATTATAGGCATTATGGATTAAGCATAAGTAAAATTATATTAAAATATATATAGAGTATGCATGAAAAGGACAGCAAACAATTAATTGAATGTTAAATAAAAAAATATTAAATAAATATACTTGTGTCTTGCAACCAAAGTACAGATAAACAAATAAAATATTCACACATTATGCATTAAAAGTGTACAGTTGATTAATCCAACAGTTATTCATTGAACTTGCATAAGGTAAAATATTTGTTATACATATAGTACACAAAGTTAATTTATCAGCTAAGAATTAACACGTTGTTCTGCCTACATGTATCGCATTCACCTGTGCATTTTCCAGAATCGGCACTGGACCACACATAGCCAACTGCGCAGTCGCCTTCAGGACAGTAGGTTGTTGAGCCATCAGTAGTTTTGATCATCGTCATTAGGCAACCAGCAGCCGCAGCTACAAGCAAACCCGCAGTCGTCACATGACACACAGTAACACAGAAATGTGCAGTCAACAAACATGACGCAATGTCGTAACTAAGTGTTACATATTATTGACAGTCTTCAGACTGACCTCTTAAATTAACGTAACTTGAAATGTCAATGAATCATAACACACAGAAACTACTAATGTACTAATGACATATGCCTTGCAATTGAACCAGAGAGGGATAAGAACAACTGGTGGTTCAATACTTTACATGGAGCAAAGAGAAATAAATAAGGAAGTCCACTAAAAGCACCAACAAATATATTCCAACACGAGCACCACAAGGTGGGCTGAAACAAAATAAAGGATTGCTGAACCAAATGGGGTGACAAATAACTACAGAATGAATGAACGCATGGATCACTCCATTTTTGGTTCGTTACAAATGTTAGTTGTAATCTTCACTATCGGGTTACCTGGTTAAGATACTCACTTGCACAAGAAGCGTCTGATTTCATCTGGATGCCCTTGCAGTCTGTTTCTGTAGATGATACAACAAATGCGTGTTCACACAATGCAAACGGCAGACAACTTATAATGTTTCTATATGGACTGCAAGAAGTGATACTGGAGTTCTATATGGACTGCAAGCAGTGAGACTGGAGTTCTATATGGACATCAAGCAGTGAGACTGAAGTTCTATATGGACTGCAAGCAGTGAGACTGGAGTTCTATATGGACTGCAAGCAGTGAGACTGAAGTTCTATATGGACTGCAAGCAGTGAGACTGGAGTTCTACATAAATTGCAAGCAGTGAGACTGGAGTTCTATATGGACTGCAAGAAGTTCTATATGGACTGCAAACAGTGAGACTGGAGTTCTATATGGACTGCAAACAGTGAGACTGGAGTTCTATATGGACTGCAAACAGTGAGACTGGAGTTCTATATGGACATCAAGCAGTGAGACTGAAGTTCTATATGGACTGCAAGCAGTGAGACTGGAGTTCTATATGGACTGCAAGCAGTGAGACTGAAGTTCTATATGGACTGCAAGCAGTGAGACTGAAGTTCTATATGGACTGCAAGCAGTGAGACTGGAGTTCTACATGAACTGCAAGCAGCGAGACTGGAGTTCTATATGGACTGCAAGAAGTTCTATATGGACTGTAAGAAGTGAGACTGGAGTTCTATATGGACTGCAAGAAGCGAGACTGAAGTTCTATATGGACTGCAAGCAGTGAGACTGGAGTTCTATATGGACTGCAAGCAGTGAGGCTGAAGTTCTATATGAACTGCAAGCAGTGATACTGAAGTTCTATATGGACTGCAAACAGTGAGATTGAAGTTCTATATGGACTGCAAGCAGTGAGACTGGAGTTCTAGTCTCACTGCTAGTGAGCAGTGAGACTGAAGTTCTATATGGACTTCTAGCTGTGAGACTGGAGTTTTATACAAACTGCTAGCTGTGAGACTGGAGTTCTATAAGACTGCTAGCTGTAAGACTGGAGTTTTATATAGACTGCTAGCTGTGAGACTGGAGTTCTACACGGACTGCTAGTTGTGTGTCTGGAGTTCTTTACAGACTGCTAGCTGTAAGACTGGAGTTTTACACAGACTGCTAGCTGTGAGACTGGAATTCTATACAGACTGCTAGCTGTAAGACTTGAGTTCTACACAGACTGCTAGCTGTGAGACTGGAATTCTATACAGACTGCTAGCTGTAAGACTTGAGTTCTACACAGACTGCTAGCTGTGAGACTGGAATTCTATACAGACTGCTAGCTGTAAGACTGGAGTTCTACTCAGACTGCTAGCTGTGAGACTGGAGTTCTATATAGATTGCTATCTGTGAGACTGGTGTTCTACACAGACTGTTAGTTGTGTGTCTGGAGTTCTATACAGACTGCTAGCTGTGAGACTGGAGTTCTACATGGACTGCTAGTTGTGTGTCTGGAGTTCTATACAGACTGCTAGCTGTGAGACTGGTGTTCTATACAGACTGCTAGTTGTGAGACTGTAGTTGAATCGTCTACTCACGGAGGTGATGTTGACCAACTCAGCATTCAGCTGGGCAAGAGCATCACTCAACTCAGAACTCTTGGCTGACTGCTTTGACAACAACTCAAAGATCTGCAGCTGGATCGCTGCCACCTACAACATCAATGAAAGATCTACAATTGGGTCACTGCCCCCCTACACCTTCAACAAAGATTTATAATAGTACTGCTGCCACATACAACATCAAACAAAGATCTACAATTAGGTCACTGCTCCCTACCCCATCAACAAAGATTTACAACGGGATTGCTGCTACATATATCAAAGATCTACAATTGGGTCGCTGCCCCCTACATCATCAACAAAGATTTACAACGGGATTGCTGCCATATCCAACATCAAACACATCTCTGCAGCTAGCCAGCTGCAATTTACAATGCAAAGACAATTCATATTGAAGTATATTTAATTGATTAATATTAAATTGTCACAGACGTTCAAATTATAGGGTGAAATCTCATTATCATTGTCAGCCTCAGGACGGGGCCAAAATTACCTGAGCAATAAGGTAACCATTTTAGTGGGACTAATACCCTATACTTTACGTTTACAGAAGTCATGTGTGACTGTCCCAGGGTGACCATAATTGTAAGGTGGCTGTATTACTGAGGTAACCATAATTGTAAGGTGGCTCTATTACTGAGGTGACCCTAATTGTACGGTGGTTGTATTACTGAGGTAACCATAATTGTAAGGTGGTTGTATTACTGAGGTGACCATAATTGTAAGGTGGCTGTATTACTGAGGTGACCATAATTGTAAGGTGGTTTTATTACTGAGGTGACCATACTTGTATGGTGGTTGTATTACTGGGGTGACCATAATTGTAAGGTGGTTGTATTACTGAGGTGACTATAATTGTAAGGTGGTTGTATTACTGAGATTACCATAATTGTAAGGTGGTTGTATTACTGAGATGACCATAATTGTAAGGTGGTTGTATTACTGAGATGACCATAATTGTAAGGTGGTTGTATTACTGAGGTGACTATAATTGTAAGGTGGTTGTATTACTGAGGTGACTATAATTGTAAGGTGGTTGTATTACTGAGATGACCATAATTGTAAGGTGGTTGTATTACTGAGATGACCATAATTGTAAGGTGGTTGTATTACTGAGATGACCATAATTGTAAGGTGGTTGTATTACTGAGATGACCATAATTGTAAGGTGGTTGTATTACTGAGATGACCATAACTGTAAGGTGGTTGTATTACTGAGGTGACTATAATTGTAAGGTGGTTGTATTACTGAGGTGACTATAATTGTAAGGTGGTTGTATTACTGAGATGACCATAATTGTAAGGTGGTTGTATTACTGAGGTGACTATAATTGTAAGGTGGTTGTATTACTGAGGTGACTATAATTGTAAGGTGGTTGTATTACTGAGATGACCATAATTGTAAGGTGGTTGTATTACTGAGATGACCATAATTGTAAGGTGGTTGTATTACCTTAGCTTTTTATTGTCTATAAAGTGTCGCAGTTACGAATTATGGATGATACAGTTTTCTTTTTGTATCACATCTTTCCATAAAACTGTGACGTATTTTAAAATTCTAATATTTGAAGTATATTTCAAAACAGGTATCTTTCACTATGAAAGTCATCACAGTGTATAGATATAATGGTGTCATAATACTGTATTCGTTCTATTAAGTGTACATGCCGTAATTAGCGTACACCCCGTTAGCAGCATCCGACGCCGTGGCAGTGATCTCAATGCCAACCTTGACTGTTGAATCCATCATTGTGTTTAAATTGTTACCAATATCATACTATATTCAAAGCTTGGTGATGAAACAACATTGAAAAGTCCACCTAAACTATCAGATGTTTACAGTGTTCTGGTAGCCTGTTGCTCGTATGTGAGATGCATAAATCACTTGCCAAGTCATGTCTGCTGAGATGGCAGAACTCAGGAACCACAGAAACCAAAGAAAATGGGTGCACACCCCTGTAAGTTCATGATTTCCTACAAAACCTACCTCCATTTTCTTTTCAAGTTCATGAAGAAATTCGCCTTCTACTGCTGAAGTTGTGCGTAACGTTGAACTTTTAGCACACATGGCTGCCCGCGAGAGATATTCAATACGCTGCCCAAGGTTGACATCCATGCTGCAAGGCCACCATTCTTACATGAAAGTTTTATAAGACACTTTAATCAAACCAAATCGTTTCTGATAACCAGGAAAACTGGAAATTTATTCAAACCAGTTTTAGCTTACCTTCCTCATTCAGTTTTATAAACAAAATAATGTCTGCCAATAAGAAGCATTTCACAAATTCTCCCAAGAGATATTTAAACAAATTGATTTTAGTTGGCAGGAAAATCTTGGGCTTGGATCATTGTGGATATTGGTGCAGAAATTTTCGAAAATATTTGGAAAGATTCAAGAGACAAGTATTGTCATTTTATAAATATCATTCATAAACTATCCATAGACATATATTAAGAAACAGCTGTAGATAAACGGTAGTCAGAGAAAGTGTATTTGAGGAAGTTAGTCGCAGGCCAAAGCCGGTGCTTTGGTGGGTGATAATCGAGGGGAAATCGAGTTTGTTTATGTGGTTAGTGTCCCGCGTATTCGCTAGGGTGCGTTATACCAAACATAAACAAGGCAATCTAGCGTAAAGTGTAAAATTTGTGACAAACACATACCAGTACCTATGAGTCAAGTAACTTGGTGGCAATGTATGACACCGGTCGTGACATGTACCTGTCTCTCAGGTAACTTGGTGACAATGTATTACACCTGTCATGACACGTACCTGTGTCTCAGGTAACTTGGAGACAATGTATGACACCTGTCATGACACATACCTGTGTCTCAGGTAACTCGGAGACACAATGTATGACACCTGTCATAACAAGTACCTGTATGTCAGCTAACTTGGTGACAATGTATTACATCTGTCATGACACGTACCTGTGTCTCAGGTAACTTGGAGACAATGTATGACACCTGTCATGACACATACCTGTGTCTCAGGTAACTCGGAGACACAATGTATGACACCTGTCATAACAAGTACCTGTATGTCAGCTAACTTGGAGACAATGTATGACACCTGTCACAACACATACCTGTGTGTCAGGTAATTTGGTGACAATGTATGACACCTGTCATAACACATACCTGTGAGTCGGGTAACTTGGTGACAATGTATGACAGCTGTCATGACACGTACCTGTGTCTCAGGTAACTTGGTGACAATTATGACAACTGTCACGCCACGTACCTGCGTCTCTCAGCCAGCTTTGCGAGGATGCGTGCAGCAGCTGAGTAGTTCTTGGACTTCTCGTAGTAGCGCCACAGCAGGTCGAGCATAGCCAGGTTGTCGGGGTGTAGGGACGCAGCACGCTTCAGGTAGTCCTCCAGGTAGGGCGACTGGATCTGTGACAAACACCCTTCACATCACACAGATGGCTATTTGTTACACGTACAAATGCATGTATACATCTGATGTCAATCTTGTCAACAGAACTTAAACTTCACCCTAGCCTTCAACCAAACACTATCCCTAAAACTAACCCTTTTGGCACATCAGACCAACCATAAAAGATCATTTGTACATGGGGTAGCACGAAACTCCCCCCCCCCCGTGCCCTTTGTTGTGCGTCAGTCCAAAGGGCTGTTTCACTACTAAGGCTCATAATCAACCGGTAAACAGAATCCCTTAATAAATTTAGGAGCCTATTCCATTATGAAAAAGCCACCGCTGCATCACTGAGGACAATATTTCCATGATGCACCAGCTAAAATGTTCCGGTGCGGCGTCCTGGTGTTGAAAATGTTCAGTACAATTTTAAAGAGAGAATCGGGTTTATGCGCTCATGATGAATGATCAGACACATAGTCTATGCTTATATCACTGGATGATTAGGTCTTATGTGCTGATGATGAGTCACCAGGCACATAGTCTATGCTTATATCACTGGATGATTGGGTCTTATGAGCTGATGATGAGTCATAAGGCACAGAGTCTATGCTTACAGCACTGGATGATTGGGTCTTATGAGCTGATGATGAGTCATAAGGCACAGAGTCTATGCTTACAACACTGGATGATTGGGTCTTATAAGCTGATGATGAGTCATCAGACACATAGTGTATGCTTACAACACTGGATGATTAGATCTTATGAGCTGATGATGAGTCATCAGGCACATAGTCTATGCTTATAACACTGGATGATTGGGTCTTATGAGCTGATGATGAGTCATCAGGCACAGTCTATGCTTGCAACACTGGATGATTGGGTCTTATGAGCTGATGATGAGTCACCAGACACATAGTGTATGCTTACAACACTGGATGATTAGATCTTATGAGCTGATGATGAGTCATCAGGCACATAGTCTATGCTTATAACACTGGATGATTGTGTCTTATGAGCTGATGATGAGTCATCAGGCACAGTCTATGCTTGCAACGCTGGATGATTGGGTCTTATGAGCTGATGATGAGTCATAAGGCACAGAGTCTATGCTTACAACACTGGATGATTGGGTTTTATGAGCTGATGATGAGTCATCAGACACAGTCTATGCTTACAACACTGGATGATTGGGTCTTTTTCTAAACCTGCACTGGTATATAAACTCCAGTCTTGCTAAACTGCAATTGAAAACATTCTTAATTTTATTATTAGATTTGTCAAAATGGTTTATTTGACAAACAAATTAAGACAGTATGAAAGAAGTACTAATGGGAATATCTGAAAATGAATTCACCTCAAGTAACTTCTCAGAGACTCTTGTTCATATCTGAAAGTGAACTCACCTCAGGTAACTTCTCAGAGAGTCTTGTTGATATCTGAAAGTGAACTAACATCAAGTAACTTCTCAGAGACTTGTTGATATCTGAAAGTGAACTCACCTCAAGTAACTTCTCAAAGACTCTTGTTGATATCTGAAAGTGCACTCACCTCAAGTAACTTCTCAGAGACTCTTGTTGATATCTGAAAGTGAACTCACCTAAAATAACTTCTCAGACTGTTGTTGGTATCTTAAAGTGAACTCACTTCAAGTAACTTCTCAGAGAGATTCTTGATGATGAGCCAGTCGTAGAGGGCCACGTGGAAGAGCTCGTCATCAGACCTCAACGAGAGGCGGAATACTTCCTCTGACTAAACACAACAGAAATGTTTCATGCAACTCAATGCACATACGGGTGAAGATGTTCTACAAAACAAGAGAAGAGTTACTAAGCACAAGGACGGAAACAGAAAGTGGGTCTTGCAAAGAGTACTGGGCAAGGTAGAGTAGAAAACGAGACAATAACCAGGGCTGATGGTGTGTATGCCCCTCTATCTTGGCATCAAAAGGGATGCACTTGGAGGTTTTGTTGAACCTTAGGAGGATGCAGTTTGGTGTTTTGTTAAGCCTCAGGGGTGTAAGTGGAGGTTTTGTTGGGCCCCAAAGGGGTGAAGCTGGATGTTTTTGGTAAGACTCAAGGGTGACTGGACCACACATTCGTGAAGTCCTCAAACTGTTGGCCAGTCTGTTGGGATCGTCAGTGACCTGCAGTGGACCGGGCAGCTTGGGTACGCTGGGGGCGTGGGGGTGGGACTGACTGGCTGACAGCAGGTAGTTGAGGGTCTCCGTGATACACTTGTAGCAGTCCATTCTGTCAACAAACACATCTCTTCTTCACCTCGGCAATACTGTAGGTAAAATGTGGTCATATGCCTTGTGAGAGGATTAAGGTTACTTCACCTGTTGCTGAAGGCAATGAGGCCCTGGGAGTGAGAGGGTTAAGGTTACTTCACCTGTTGCTGAAGGCACTGAGGCCCTGGGAGTGAGAGGGTTAAGGTTACTTCACCTGTTGCTGAAGGCACTGAGGCCCTGGGAGTGAGAGGTTTAAGGTTACTTCACCTGTTGGTGTAGACAATGAGGCCCTGGGAGTGAAAGGGTTAAGGTTACTTCACCTGTTGCTGTAGACAATGATGCCCTGAGTATGAGAGTGTTAAGGTTAGTTCACCTGTTGCTGTAGGCAATGAGGCCCTGGGAGTGAGAGGGTTAAGGTTAGTTCCCCTGTTGCTGTAGGCAATGAGGCCCTGGGAGTGAGAGGCTTAAGGTTAGTTCACCTGTTGCTGTAGGCAATGAGGCCCTGGGAGTGAGAGGCTTAAGGTTAGGTCACCTGTTGCTGTAGGCAATGAAGCCCTGGGAGTGAGAGGGTTAAGGTTAGTTCCCCTGTTGCTGTAGGCAATGAGGCCCTGGGAGTGAGAGGCTTAAGGTTAGTTCACCTGTTGCTGTAGGCAATGAGGCCCTGGGAGTCAGTGGGTGGCTCCCCATTCTTGTAGAAGTGCAGGCCCCAACACTGCAGGTCTCTCTTCTTTGATGCAGTCAATGTCAATTCCACGATGCCAGAGTAGAAGCCAACCGCCGCGAACTGGTTACACACAGTCGGCAGGTCTAACTCGGCTGCAATGTCTTTGAACAACTACAAGACAAAATCACAATGATTATGAATAACTACAAAACAAAATCACAATGACTATGAACAATTACAAAACAAAGTCACAATGACCATGAACAGCTACACCTACAAAGTCACAATGACCATGAACAACTACAACACAAAGTCACAATGACCATGAACAACTACAACACAAAGTCACAATGACCATGAACAACTATTGATTGATTTATTCCATATAAAGTGTCAGCTTGTACACATAAAATATAAATACAGGTTACATTAAATATAAAGGATGACACAAGAAAGTGCAGCACTTGTCTCCATTGTGGTCCTTGGACAGACACAGACAAATACATGAGACATATATTAATAGAATATGACAAAATAACAGACTAAAACAACAATAATAAACAAATACTAGTTACTGTTCAGATGTCAAAAGACCTTGATAATTGTAATATTAAGGGAGGGAGATTACCTCCTGATTATAAGCATTATTAAGTCATTTGAAAAACCGACTCATGTACTACAAATACATACCAGTTTTTAAATTAAACACTTTACAAAAGATGCGTAATCAATAAAAAATGAAACATAAAATACATGTCCCTCAAAAATACGATGAATTAAAAGTAAACTGTGCTGGCTTAATGATCATTAAGGTAATTGAACAAAAACTGTTTGACTAAATGTTTAAATTGGTTCTTGTTCGTAGCACCTTGTATGTTATATGGCAATTCATTCCATGTCTGTGTAGTAAAAAGAAGTTTGACCGAAAGATTTAACATACGTCACATGAAGAGACAAAGTACTAAATCTTGTATTTATACCATGCTGCTTGCGTGTTACGTTGAAAGAATCGGACAAATAAATCGGTGCTCTGTCATTGACAATATTATAGACAAGGTTCAATTTTAGTTGCTTAACCCGTAGATCCACTGGTAACATGTTGACCTGTCTAAACTCTGTTGATCCAATGTGGGTTCTGGCTGGTGCATTAAGAAGGAAACGGATTACCTTGTTCTGGGTGCACTGTAGTCTAGTTTTATATTTCTTGGTTAAACCCGAGAACCATGATGAACAGGCATAGTCAAAATGACATTGTATTAAGACAGAGGTAAGAAGTGTTTTTGTTTTCATGTTGACATTTCTTGTTTACCTGTACAAGAATGTTAACTTAGCATTTGATTTACAAATTATCTTCTCAGCCACTCCTCCAGTTAGTGACTGATCTAACTCTACACCGAGGTACTTAACATTAAAGGTATTTAACATGCGTCTGACACGTCAATATGTTGCCAGCACACAGTTTATGTTTTGATCCAAAAAGAATTGATTCAGTTTTGCCTAAATGGAGGGACAGTTTGTTATTTATCAGCCATTCTCTGGCTGCCTCAAGCTCCGAAGAGACACTTTCTTGGATGTGTTGGGTGTTCTTACCCGAAACTATGAGGGCCAAATTGTCAGCGTACAAAAGAAGTTTGAAGCGAACAGCCGATGAAATATCATTAATATATATTAGAAACAGTAAGGGTCCGAGAATTAACCCTTGAGGTACACCACATGTGACAGTCATCGGTTTCAATAAGGTACCACCAATTTCAACTGATTGAAGGTCAAAAAGCACCATATCTATAGAATTACATTGATCTTACTCCAGTTTTAAGAAGTCTATGAGAAGTATTAAACATGTTTCGGTAGAATAGAAGGATCTAGAATGAGACTGATGCTGATATAGGATCTGATGTTGCTGATATAGGAGCTGATGTTGCTCATATAGGAGCTGATGTTGCTCATATAGGAGCTGGTGTTGCTGATATAGGATCTGGTGTTGCTCATATAGGAGCTGGTGTTGCTCATATAGGAGCTGGTGTTGCTCATATAGGATCTGGTGTTGCTCATATAGGAGCTGGTGTTGCTCATATAGGAGCTGGTGTTGCCCATATAGGAGCTGGTGTTGCTGATATAGGATCTGATGTTGCTGATATAGGAGCTGATGTTGCTCATATAGGATCTGATGTTGCTCATATAGGAGCTGGTGTTGCTGATATAGGAGCTGATGTTGCTCATATAGGAACTGATGCTGCTCAAATAGGAGCTGATGTTGCTCATATAGGAGCTGGTGTTGCTCATATAAGAGCTGGTGTTGCTGATATAGGAGCTGATGTTGCTGATATAGGATCTGATGTTGCTCATATAGGATCTGATGTTGCTCATATAGGAGCTGATGTTGCTCATATAGGAGCTGATGTTGCTCATATAGGAGCTGATGTTGCTCATATAGGAGGTGATGTTGCTCATATAGGAGTTGATGTTGCTCATATAGGAGCTGATTTTGCTCATATAGGAGCTGATATGCTTTGAGATACTCGTCCAGCTGTTGATACACGATCCTCTCAAATAATTTTGAGATAATATTTAGAATCGAGATCGGCCTGTAATCACCCTTGGGCAACACCTTGCTGATTTAAGATCTTCTGGAATTTCGCCAGTGGACAAAGATAAATTTAAAATGTGTCAAAGAAGACGCAATGAGCCTGGCACCATCCTTAATAAATCTGGGTGACAATAGATCCAGACCAGTTGCCTTACCAGAACTCACATCATTACTGAACTACTACAAGAAAAAGTCACACCATCCATGAACCACTAATAAACAGTCACATTTTTGAACAACTAGACAAAGTCACACAATAAAAAATGCACAACTCTGGATACGGCAAGAAAAGTATGTTACAGTAAAATTTTATTTACACTTACAAGTTTGAAAATATTTACGTAAACTGTAACTGCAGTGACTCATGTTCCTAAAAATAAAGCTATAAAACAAATAGAACCTGCAGTTACTAAAACGTTTTGCTTTCGCATTTCAAATTAAGTATTTTTAACTACGTTGACTGACGACAGACAAAGTATCCTCCTGACTGTTGGATGACCTACTTGACCACAACACTAACCACTGGCTACTAGAACTGACCTGTAGAGCTTCCTGCAAGGCCTTGTTGCGGTCAGCGGGCTGCTGGGCAGTCTGGGCAATCTGCATCTTCTCATTGCCCTGAAAGCACCAGTGTCCACTCTTAAAGCTCAGCTGGAACAGGTGCTCCACACCGGAGCTGACAGGTGCTCCACACCGGAGCTGACAGGTGCTCAACACCAGAGCTGACAGGTGTTCCACACCGGAGCTGACAGGTGCACGACACCAGAGCTGACAGGTGTTCCACACCGGAGCTGACAGGTGCACAACACCGGAGCTGACAGGTGCTCAACACTGGAGCTGACAGGTGCTCCACACCAGAGCTGACAGAAGGAGAAAAAGGAGACGAAGGAGAAGATGGAGAAGAAGAAGGAGAAGAAGAAGGGGAAGAAGAAGAAGGAGAAGAAGAAGGAGAAGAAGGAGACAAAGGAGAAGGAGTAGAAGGAGAAGAAGACAGAGACAAAGAAGGAGAAGAAGGAGAAGGGGAAGAAGAAGGAGAAGGAAGAGAAAAAGAAGGAAAAGAAGGAGATGAAGAAGAAAGAGAAGAAGGAAAAGAAGGAGAAGAAGAAGAAAGAGAAGAAGAAGAAGTAGAAGAAGAAGGGGAAGAAGGGGAAGAAGAAGGAGAGGGAGAAGAAGGAGAAGAATGAGACGAAGGAGAAGGAGACGAAAGAGTAGGAAAAGAAGAAGAAGGAAGAAAAGAAGGAGAAGTAGAAGACAAAGAAGGTGAAGGAGAAGAAGGGGAAGAAGAAGGAGAATAAGTCGTAGAAGAAGGAAAAGAAGGAGAAGAATGAGAAGGAGAAGGATAAAAAGGAGGGGAAGAACGAGAAGAAGAAGAACGAGAAGAAGAAGGAGCAGAAGAAGAAGATGAAGAAGGAGGAGAAGAAGGGAGTCTATGTGCATCCCTACCTTGGAGCAGATGGCGTCCTCTGGGCTGTACAGCGTAGGACAGACCTCTCGCAGACGGTGGCTGATGGCGTCTGTCGCTGCGTTGTCATCCAGGTACATTTTGATGAGACTGTGGATGAACACCCGACTGATCTGTAACAATGTCACAAGTCACACAATGTCACAAGTCACACAATGTCACAAGTCACATGTGTCACACAATGTCTCATATCACACAATGTCACAAAAATTAACAAATCAAACATTGTTACTAGTCACACAATGTCACATATCATGGTGCCATAAGTCACACAGTGTCACAAACCATACAATGTCACAAATCATACAATGACACAATGTCACAAGTTTCAAATTGTCACTAGTCACACAATGTCAAGTCTCACAAAGTCACACAATATCACAGTGTCACAAGTCACACAGTGTCACAAGTCACACAGTGTTACAAGTTACACAATGTCACAAGTCACACAGTGTTACAAGTCACACAGTGTTACAAGTTACACAATGTCACAAGTCACAGTGTTACAAGTTACACAATATCACGAGTCACACAATGTTACATATAGTTTTACAACCAAGCTTGTAGATATTTCAACAAATGTTACTAAATCACTGGAATGGTATCATGTCTGCGTGGTATACCTCTGTGTAATTAATGTATTCAATACGTCACGGTTTGCCCAAGTCACAATCGAATATTTGTGCATGACCTCCGTGAACCTAGTGCGTGACCCCCGCCAACCTAGTGCGTGACCTCCGCCAACCTAGTGCGTGACCACTGTCAACCAGTGCGTGACCTCCACCAACCCAGTGTGTGACCTCCGTCAACGGTCCAGAGGTGTCAACCTGGGACAACTCATATATGTAAGATCATGAAAAAAATCCATAAGATCTGCAAAAAATCCTTACAAATTTTCAACGCAAACATAAACATATTTATTTTCGTATATACAACTCGTTCTGACACAGATCATTTAATTCACGCATGCTCCTTGTTGTAAGTGACGGTAGCATGCTTCGCTTCACGCAGCATTGCTGGCGTCACTTCAAAATTGCAACAGGTTTCGTCGAAGTTTATTTTGCACTGCAAGAATGCTGTGATGGTGTCCGCGTTCAGGGATTTCCGGCATTCTGTGTGCACCTTGCGCACCATCGAGAATGCCCTCTCACAGTCAGCGTTGCTGTGAGGCAAGCTGAGCACCGCTGACATCACACGTCCCAAGTAGGCAAACCGAAGCACGCCCAGTGGCGACTTCATGGCGATCACGTCACCCCAGACGGCGTCGAGACGGCGAGGCTGGCCATCCAACTCGAAGCTGATCGTGTCATCCTCCATCAGTTGGAGGTCCTCAAACTCATCTTTCAGCATCTCCTGGTCGACATCTGGGGCAAACTGCGCAGCGAGACGAAGAACTGAAAAATATAACCATTCTGTAAACTAAGGTGTCAATAAGTCTGACTTCAGCCATGTCCTTTCAACAGCAGCAGCTCACTACATTGTGCATGTATTACATCGTTGTTGTTGAATATACTTTCATTCATTAATTAATTAATTCATGTTACTCCGCATTAAAACGTACTTGGTGCATATGTGAGGTCTGCTCATTTAGTGAGGTCCATCACCACCAGATCCTTCAGTATTTCACTGTCAAAGTTGAACTTCGCCACCATCTTTCCTATCACCGAAGAGTAGAAGGCTCGCACTTCTCTGAAAACAATTATTCTGATGAAAAATGTGACTTGAATAACCAAGTACATGCCAGAAATCCAGCCGGACCAACATGGACAAAATCACACGGGAAAAATTTATTGGAAAGGGATTCACCTTTATCTTCACAAACAAAATTTAGTTAGGCCTATATTGTACTAGTGGGTTATTATTTATTGGACATACCATTGTTTGGCTTTTGGAAGGAGCTTGATCAATGCAGATTTATTAATATTAGGCATGTTATCCTCAAATATTACTGCAATTACATTTAAGCATTTTACAAACCGAAAAAACTTGGCGGTCTGTGCAGGCTCCAAGTCCTCAGTAGCTAGGAATGCCCTCGCTGGCATGCCGATGGCGATGGTGTCATCGGAGTGCTGGTTGTCCAGCAAGGTGAACTCCACCGTCCTCAGGTCTTGCTGTCCACGGATGAAGCGCAACGGAACAATCTTCACCATCAGCTTTCGTAGCAGGCGGTCCATCTCTGGGAGGAGCACTCCCACCTTGGTCTCATCCGCCTGCAACACAACAGAATAATACTTGCCTTGTAAAACACAATAACTTTTCCCCAGAATATACCCAAAACAATGCTTATTTTTTCTGTGAAATAGCTTGAATGTGCTGAAATATTTGAAAATCAGTGGAGATCACTTCACTCCTACTTTTAATCATTGCAATGACAGAAATTACTATTACATGTACCATAAATACTGTCAAATGTGTAGCTAAAACATGACATGGTAACTAAATACCTGGAACAACTTGTTGAAGTCCATGAGGACCGGCAGAATGAATCCCAGGAAGAGTAACGTCAGCTTAGTGGTCGGGTTGATCAGGCGATCCACCACTCTCTTCACACGGCCAGGCTTCTCACCGTCTTCGTGGCTGGCGAAGTAGGCTGCCAGTGCCGGGTACTGGCCTAGCACCCTCTCGATCACCCGCAGCAGGGAGAGCCAGCGTGCCTGGCAGTGCTTCAGTAACTCCAGCTCCTCCACGTTGGCAAACTCTTGAAATTCACGGAAGAGCTTTCGCCTCTTGGCACTGAAAATACACACTCCATTTGACATGACATAGACAAATGGCAAAGTTTTAATACCTTACCTTAGGACTGTTCTGATCACAGGCTTCCTGCGGTTCCTCAATTACCATATCTTCTTCTTCTTCTTCAATTTCGTCTATTTTTTTAAATGAATATATCGATCTAACTTGAATAAACCGTTTCTTGCAGTAATCTGGCTTTTGGCAATGTATCAGCTCGGCCAGGTTGGCAGTCTAAAACTGATTACAGGTTTGATTTTAAAAGAAATTTCTACAGTTGTACCAGTATTAGACGAATGGCAAATGTGGGCTTCATATAGTAGAGATGGTATACCTGCGGTCAAAGTGGAACCAGATGTCAATGAGCAGGTCATCAACGGGCAGTGACAGCTGCTTCATCCCAGCCTTCACACAGAGGTCTGCCAAGTGACAGATACAACCCAGGCTGAACACACTGGGCTGACGTTCGCGTACCCGCGACAACACTGAATTCCTGCTCCCGATCATGGTGTTGCAGTTGTCGCTTGCAAATCCCACGCAGTTTGTCCAGTCGATCTCTCGTTTCCTACAGAGTTCAAATTTAATTAATGTACTCAGCTACAAAAGAATAACCTAGAACTTTATTATGCCGTTGCATAAAATGTACTGCATTAGTATGGTTTATAGATATGTTCAACATTTACCACTAAATAAATTTCATAATGACGATAAAAATTATGTGTAGTCATAATAACAATTTAAAAAAAATTATAATTCAAATCTTTTACAGGCTAAGTATTATATTTATAATCACCTTAGGACGCCGTCCAACGCATCGAAGATCTCCTGCGCTGTGCCTCCGTTGCAAACAGGCATGTCCAGTAGTCGAGTGTGAGCCCTGGCAGTCTTCGCGTCGAAATACCGCACAAGAACGGCAAGGCGCTTGTCGGTGTTGCGGTCGGTGCTCTCGTCAATCATGACGGAGAACGGGCCGCTCTGACAATGGGCGATGACTGGGCCGGTCGCCTCCACGGCCAGGAATCGCTTGACGATCATAGTCGTTTTCGTTCGCCTGCACTTGAACGTTTTCGCTATGGCGCTGTCCGGAAACATGCGGGGGGCCAGACTACAGAAGTGGTCAGCGATGGCCGTCGGCAAATTATGCTCGGCGACAAAATAAGAAAACATCACCTCTGCTGTGGTCGTCGATTCCGGCGTCTCGGTTTTCGCCTTGAAAAAGGCAGTCATCGGGGCGTGTTGAAGAGCCAGCTTCGCGTTCTTCTCGTGCAGCTTCGATTTCATATGCATTCGAACGTCGTACACGCCTGATGCCGACACATTCAAAACGATGCACCAAGCATGGTGATCGCCCAACTTCGATGGTGCGATTGTTCCTTTAAAGATCCGTTTCCAGTCATCTTGGTAATGGCCGGCATACTGTTTACGCTTCTTCGCGGGCGGCTCAACTATAGCATCCATCTCGTTTGAACTTCTGAATGTAAACTGGTAGAGCGTGGTAGGATTCCAGTAACCAGTTTGAATCCGACTTCTGAAAGTGTTCTGCGCATGCTCAGAATGGCAGGCTGGGATAAATCTCGTGCTTCGCGCATGCTCAGGAGAGCGTTTTCTTTACGCGCAGAGCCCACTGGGATGCATTCGGTAAATCTCAAACTCGGCAAAGACGATAAAAATCAGCGACATTAAAAAAAAAAAGTGTTTGGTCAACATCATAAATATCCGTAAGGATTGCTTCGTACGCCCGTAAGCCCGTACAATTCGCAAAAATCCGTAAGGCTTACTGATCAAACGTACAAGTTGACACCTCTGCGTCAACCTAGTGCGTGACCTCCGTCAACCTAGTCCGTGACCTCCGTCAACCTAGTGCGTGACCTCTGTCAACCCAGTGTGTGACCTCCACCAACCCAGTGTGTGACCTCCGTCAACCTAGTGCGTGACCTCCGTCAACCTAGTGCGTGACCTCCGTCAACCTAGTACGTGACCTCCGTCAACCTAGTACGTGACCTCCGTCAACCTATGCCAACAATGTTGATAATGAATTACATTACTATTGTTGTATGATATCTCATCAATCAAACCTTCCTGCATAGTCGTCACTTTAAAAACTTTTCCTCATGTGTTTGTCATAAAGAAACACGTTTGTGGCCAGAATTTCAACAAAATATACAATGGAATGTCCGAACACGCCACATGTTTTCAGATGGCTTGATGGAGGTTTTGCTAGGTAAAAGGTGACGTGATGGATAGGTTAATTATGTTGACACTTGTTATTTTCTGTAACAAAACTGTACGTGAGGAGTAACGATGGACTACGGTTTAAGAATGTCATAAAGGTCATGTTTTTATCTTGCTCTTTAATGACAGTGCTGTCTCCAAGGCACAAATCTAAGTCAACAAGTAACTGAAGGCAAGAGTTGCCTACCTCGCGTCCCATGATGACAAAGTTACGGAATGTCATCCCGCGCAATGTGTTCTGTTGATCCTACAATGGAGAGAAGTAAGACCAACGCATAAATACTTCATTTAATAATGTTTATTGTATTATATCACAAAAGATAAAGTATCTAATGTTTCAAAACAAAAACTCAAAATATTTATAAGAGGATTCCACTCATGGAAACTGAAAGTTTACTTTATAACCAAGAAAATTTATGTTTATACAATTACAATGTATTCCACCGTAACAACACCCCATATCGTGACCATAATAAAAACACCCCCGTATCGTGACCATAGTAACAACACCCTGTATCATGACCATAGTAACAACAAACGTGTATCATGACCATAGTAACAACACCCTGTATCATGACCATTATAAAAACACCCCTGTATCATGACCATCATAACAACACCCCTGTAGCATGACCATTGTAACAACACCCCGTATCATGACCACTGTAAAGAACACCCCTGTATCATGACCATCTCAAAATGGGATTAATGTGAGTTTTAGTATATAAATTTTATAGTTGTCAAGATGACTTATGCGTATATTTTTATGGTTCTGAAGCACCACAAAAATGATGCACAAGTTACGCACAAATCTTAATGCAAATCTGCAATGTTATTTCCAGCAGTACAGTAAACAAAGCTGATTTATACCATGATCAGGCTTCCACTAAGCTGATATATTGATAAAAAGTATCGATCTTATATAGCACAATTAGCATGATACACATAAAAGTACACAGCACAGCAAACACAACCAATATATAAGTACACAGCACAGCAAACACAACCAATATATAAGTACACAGCACAGCAAACACAACCAATATATAAGTACACAGCACAGCATAACACAATCAATATAAAGTACACAGCACAGCAAACACAACCAATATATAAGTACACAGCACAGCAAACACAACCAATATATAAGTACACATCACAGCAAACACAACCAATATATAAGTACACAGCACAGCAAACACAACCAATATATAAGTACACAGCACAGCAAACACAACCAATATATAAGTACACAGCACAGCAAACACAACCAATATATAAGTACACAGCACAGCAAACACAACCAATATATAAGTACACAGCACAGCATAACACAATCAATATATAAGTACACAGCACAGCAAACACAACCAATATATAAGTACACAGCACAGCAAACACAACCAATATATAAGTACACAGCACAGCAAACACAACCAATATATAAGTACACAGCACAGCATAACACAATCAATATATAAGTACACAGCACAGCAAACACAACCAATATATAAGTACACAGCACAGCATAACACAATCAATATATAAGTACACATCACAGCAAACACAACCAATATATAAGTACACAGCACAGCAAACACAACCAATATATAAGTACACAGCACAGCAAACACAACCAATATATAAGTACACAGCACAGCAAACACAACCAATATATAAGTACACAGCACAGCAAACACAACCAATATATAAGTACACAGCACAGCAAACACAACCAATATATAAGTACACAGCACAGCAAACACAACCAATATATAAGTACACAGCACAGCATAACACAACCAATATATAAGTACACAGCACAGCAAACACAACCAATATATAAGTACACAGCACAGCAAACACAACCAATATATAAGTACACAGCACAGCAAACGCAACCAATATATAAGTACACAGCACAGCAAACACAACCAATATATAAGTACACAGCACAGCAAACACAACCAATATATAAGTACACAGCACAGCAAACACAACCAATATATAAGTACACAGCACAGCAAACACAACCAATATATAAGTACACAGCACAGCAAACACAACCAATATATAAGTACACAGCACAGCAAACACAACCAATATAAAGTACACAGCACAGCATAACACAATCAATATATAAGTACACAGCACAGCATAACACAATCAATATATAAGTACACAGCACAAGAAACACAACCAATATATCAGTGGTACAAGTATATTATATTTAAATACAGAAATAAAATAATGAAGCTGTAAAAATATCAGTAGATTACGCCTAGTAAACATTTTGAAATGAATTGAAATAAAGTTACCAACCGCGCTGAGTGCAGCACAAATGACATGGAACTGGTGGTCACAGAGGATCTTCCAGAGGGCGAGAGACTCATACATCCGCGCCACCAGCACATGCAACTGCTTCAGAGACTGACTCTCTTGGTTGTCTGCTTCTGCTACAAAAACATGGAAACCTCGCTTAACCAGTGTTTTGCTCATCCCAATTCAAGTTCATTCGGTTGTGAAATTAGTTTTATGTAATTTTGATGAAACTAGTAGCTTATTTAAAGTATTACTATCTTATTTAATGTTGGACACAACACCAACTGAGGTGACTCTCGCAACCAGAATCCTCACATGAATTTGCGAGACAATTGTGAATATGCCTGTGTTGATGGTTACTTTCCTTCCTCTAAGACCAACTTTAATGACATAGCATTATCCTGTGCCTTTCCACACGTGCCATCAGTAAATATAAATAAACTACATAGGTTAAGGTGGAGCAATAAATAGGTCTACTGAATCATATATTAGCTGCTTGCATCTGACAAGACTTACCTTGATACTTTCGTCTGACTTGTTCGTCAGCGAGGGTATCGCCTCGGTACCCGCCGGCCCTCTGGTGGTGCAAACCATGGACACTACAAAACACAGCAAGAGACGTCGAATCATCACAGACACTCATCAGTGCATCTAGCACACACTTACACAGCTAATACAATACAGTGCAACACGCTTATAACGAACTACTTTGCAGGTAGCTAACGAGTTCATTATATCAGTGAATTCATTATATACGTCTACACATTTACCCACTAGGAGGCAGTGTTGCATGTGACAGTTTTTAAACTATTCGCCAGGTATCTATCAAACGCAAAGATATTTTTGTAACATTTATTTAGATGGCACATCAAACAGTTACAAATGTTACTATTAAGTGTAGTTATAGTATAAGATAGCAGTCCGTCTGTAAAAAACTCACGAAATACAGTATGATGTAAACACATGGCGAGCATGTCGCATTCAAGCACTCTAAAACATGAACTGTGGCAGGACGGAGCCAAGGTAACTACTACTTCTTGTACAACACAAACAGAATGACACCAGTTAATCTGCTTTGAAGAAGTCCTCGATTGACGCTTGTTTGCTGTTAGCTAGGGCACCAGACAAAAGGAAATCCTCAAGCCAGTCGCAGTGCACTGCAGCGTTGTTTCACTGCCTAGCCCTGTTACAAGTGATTTCCCTCATTTACACTGTGCTCTGCGCGTCCATGGCATGGCTTCCAGGTCACGGGCGGGTAGTATTTGCGAATAACCGGGCGTTTTTCAGTTGGACAGAAATTTTTTATACTGCGAAATTTTATCAGGAAAAGGTGTTCGTAATAACTGTGAATTCGTTATACCCGTGTTCATAATATGGCTTATAACGCTTATAATGGAGGATAGGGAAAAAACCCGCACGTAAGAAATTGTTTCGTTATATCTGTCAATTCGTTGTATCCGTGTTCAATATAAGCGTGTTGCCCTGTGTTCTAAAATACGAATATGCAGGAAGTATGTGACAGAACCTCTTGGACAACTTCTCTTGCATGATCACAAGACTAAGCACAGATACACTGAACTACTGATGCACAATAATAATTGATGTGATGTATCATTGACAGTGCACTGAACTATCACTAGTTATCATTAATAGTGCACTGAACTATCACAGTAAACTTATGCCCATTAGTCACCCCATCAATACCTTTCCATGGGGATAGGAGAACTGAACTGAGTTTCTGTTCATGAACTCGTGCATGGCATTCAACTTGACCAGGATCCAGCTGAGTTGTTCACCGTAGAATCGACTCATCAGCTGAGGACAGAAAACACTCATGAGTTGGTGACAGAAAGAACTCATGAGTTGGTGACAGAAAGAACTCGTTGGTTGGTGACAGAAAGAACTCATTAGTTGGTGACAGAAAAAACTCACCAGTTGATGACAGAAAAAACCCATGAGTTGGAGACAGAAATAACTCATTGGTTGGTGACAGAAAGCAGAAAGAACCCATTAGTTGGCGACAGAAAGAACTTATTGGTTGGTGACATAAAGAACTCATTAGTTGGTGACAAAAAGGATCCATGAGTTGGTAACAGGAATAACTCATAAGTTGGTGACAGGAAGAACTCATCAGTTGGTGACAGAAAGGATCCATGAGTTGGTGACAGAAAGAACTCATTGGTTGGTGACAGGAAGAACTCATTAGTTGGTGACAAAAAGGATCCATGGGTTGGTGACAGAAAGAACTCATCAGTTGGTGACAGAAAGGATCCATGAGTTGGTGACAGAAAGAACTCATTGGTTGGTGACAGGAAGAACTCATCAGTAGATGACAGAAAGGATCCATGAGTTGGTGACAGAAAGAACTCATTAGTTGGTAACAGTTATTTCTATCCTATGCTGATGAGTTCTTTTTGTCACCAACCAATGATATATTTCTGTCACCAACTCATGGATTCATTATGTCACCAAGTAATGAGTTGGTGACAGAAATAACTCATTAGTTGATGACAAAAAGAACTCATCAGCTGAGGATAGAAATAACCCATTAGTTGGCGACAGAAAGAACCTGTCAGTTGGTGACAAAAAGAATTCATGAGTTGGTGACAGAAAGAACTCATTAGTTTGTGAGAGAAAGAACTCATTAGGTGGTGACAGAAAGAATTCATGAGTTTGTGACAGAAAGAACTCATTATTTGGTGACAGAAAGAATCCATGAGTTTGTGACAGAAATAACTCATTGGTTGATGACAGATAGAACTCAGTAATTGGTGACAGAAAGAACTCATTATTTGGTGACAGAAAGAATCCATGAGTTTGTGACAGAAATAACTCATTGGTTGATGACAGAAAGAACTCATTAGTTGGTGACGGAAAGAACTCATCAGTTGGTGACATGAAGAACTCATTAGTTAGTGACAGAAAGAACTCATTAGTTGGTGACAGAAAGAACTCATTAGTTCGTGACAGAAAGAACTCATTAGTTCGTGACAGAAAGATCTCATCAGTTGGTGACAGGAAGAACTCATTAGTTGATGACAGAAAAAAACTTATCAGCTGAGGACATAAAAAACGCATTATCTGAAGATATGGTGCTTATCCATAAAACATATTATAGTTCAGTATAATAAATTTAATAGTTGAAACCTTTCATAAAATAACGGCGCTGAAACGACCAATATTCGTCCATACTAGTCGCATCGATAACAATACCACTTTGTCAGCGATGCAATTTCAGCGAATTTGTTTTCAAAATGCCGCCAGTGCGATCAAATTGTCCCGCTGAAGCCCCCTAGCTAAAGCGGTAAGGCAGCTGAAGCTTCCTAAATGCAAAAACTAAAAACGAGTGGCGCTGCAGTCATATTTCGTTTTTCATTCTGATGCAGTGAAAACGAAAAATTGTTTTATCGTTTTTTGTTTTTCTAACCTGTATTAGAAATACCACGAATAGTAGTTTGTATTAATTTTTTGTACACATCAAATATGAAAACGAAAAATTAACATTGTTTGCTTTTTCCTTTTTCATTCGCTAATTTCAAAACGAAAAAGGAAAAGACGGTATATACACAGACCATCTTTGCAAAGTTGTGCCCACAAATGTCAACAAAACATTCCTCTTGTAAACAGCTGTTATTAGCAGTATTACAGAGGCAGGTAGGACTAACCACATTTGTCCTTTGATGTGCGGTGCGTTCACTTGGTTTCCCTACACTCAACACCTAATTCTGCTAACTACCCGGCTTTATCCTGAAGAACGTTCATTGCACTTACATATTTCTTTTGTCCAGATGGCGCAGGCATTTCCTTGACCATACCACATCCCCACAGTGGCCTGGCAACAACAAGTACAGTCAGGACAGAACAGACCCCCACAGTGGCCTGGCAACAACAAGTACAGTCAGGACAGAACACACCCCACAGTGGCCTGGCAACAACAAATACAGTCAGGACAGAACACACCCCCACAGTTTCTTGGCAACAACAAGTATGGCCAGGAGAGAACACACCCCCACAGTGGCCTAGCAACAACAAGTACAGTCAGGACAGAACACACCCCACAGTGGCCTGGCAACAACGAGTACAGTCAGGACAGAACACACCCCACAGTGGCCTGGCAACAACAAGTACAGTCAGGATAGAACACCCCCCCACAGTGGCCTGGCAACAAGTACAGTCGGGACAGAACACACCCCACAGTGGCCTAGCAACAACAAGTACAGTCAGGGCAGAACACACCCCCACAGTGGCCTGGCAACAAGTACAGTCAGGACAGAACACACCCCACAGTGGCCTGGCAACAACAAGTACAGTCAGGATAGAACACACCCCCACAGTGGCCTGGCAACAAGTACAGTCGAGACAGAACACACCCCACAGTGGCCTAGCAACAACAAGTACAGTCAGGGCAGAACACACCCCCACAGTGGCCTGGCAACAAGTACAGTCGGGACAGAACACACCCCACAGTGGCCTAGCAACAACAAGTACAGTCAGGACAGAACACACCCCCACATTGGCCTGGCAACAAGTACAGTCAGGACAGAACACACCCCACAGTGGCCTGGTAACAACAAGTACAGTCAGGACAGAACACACCCCACAGTGGCCTGACAAAAACAAGTACAGTCAGGACAGAACACACCCCACAGTGGCCTGGCAACAACAAATACAGTCAGGACAGAACACACCCCACAGTGGCCTGACAACAACAAATACAGTCAGGACAGAACACACCCCACAGTGGCCTGGCAACAACAAGAATGCGAGAGACCCAGAGATACTTAACACACCTGAGAATGCGAGAGACCCAGAGATACTTAACACACCTGAGAATGCGAGAGACACAGAGATACTTAACACACCTGAGAATGCAAGAGACACAGAGATACTTAACACACCTGAGAATGCGAGAGACCCAGAGATACTTAACACACCTGAGAATGCGAGAGACCCAGAGATACTTAACACACCTGAGAATGCGAGAGACCCATAGATACTTAACACACCTGAGAATGCGAGAGACCCAGAGATACTTAACACACCTGAGAATGCGAGAGACCCAGAGATACTTAACACACCTGAGAATGCGAGAGAGGTAGAGATACTTAACACACCTGAGAATGCGAGAGACACAGAGATACTTAACACACCTGAGAATGCGAGAGACCCAGAGATACTTAACACACCTGAGAATGCGAGAGACCCAGAGATACTTAACACACCTGAGAATGCGAGAGACCCAGAGATACTTAACACACCTGAGAATGCGAGAGAGGTAGATATACTTAACACACCTGAGAATGCGAGAGACCCAGAGATACTTAACACACCTGAGAATGCGAGAGACACAGAGATACTTAACACACCTGAGAATGCGAGAGACCCAGAGATACTTAACACACCTGAGAATGCGAGAGACCCAGAGATACTTAACACACCTGAGAATGCGAGAGACCCAGAGATACTTAACACACCTGAGAATGCGAGAGACCCAGAAATACTTAACACACCTGAGAATGCGAGAGACACAGAGATACTTAACACACCTGAGAATGCGAGAGACACAGAGATACATAACACACCTGAGAATGCGAGAGAGGTAGAGATACTTAACACACCTGAGAATGCGAGAGAGGTAGATATACTTAACACACCTGAGAATGCGAGAGACACAGAGATACTTAACACACCTGAGAATGCGAGAGACCCAGAGATACTTAACACACCTGAGAATGCGAGAGACCCAGAGATACTTAACACACCTGAGAATGCGAGAGACCCAGAGATACTTAACACACCTGAGAATGCGAGAGACCCAGAAATACTTAACACACCTGAGAATGCGAGAGACACAGAGATACTTAACACACCTGAGAATGCGAGAGACACAGAGATACATAACACACCTGAGAATGCGAGAGAGGTAGAGATACTTAACACACCTGAGAATGCGAGAGACCCAGAGATACTTAACACACCTGAGAATGCGAGAGACACAGAAATACTTAACACACCTGAGAATGCGAGAGACCCAGATATACTTAACACACCTGAGAATGCGAGAGACCCAGAGATACTTAACACACCTGAGAATGCGAGAGACCCAGAAATACTTAACACACCTGAGAATGCGAGAGACACAGAGATACTTAACACACCTGAGAATGCGAGAGACACAGAGATACTTAACACACCTGAGAATGCGAGAGACCCAGAGATACTTAACACACCTGAGAATGCGAGAGACCCAGAGATACTTAACACACCTGAGAATGCGAGAGAGCCAGATATACTTAACACACCTGAGAATGCGAGAGACCCAGAGATACTTAACACACCTGAGAATGCGAGAGACCCAGAGATACTTAACACACCTGAGAATGCGAGAGACCCAGAGATACTTAACACACCTGAGAATGCGAGAGAGCCAGATATACTTAACACACCTGAGAATGCGAGAGACCCAGATATACTTAACACACCTGAGAATGCGAGAGAGGTAGAGACAGAGGCCATTGTGTTTGCCGGAGTAGATGACCTCCGGGGAGCCTGGAGGAAAGGCGCTGGATGATGGACTCTGGAACTGCAGTTGCTGCGTGACGTTGGGGAATGGAGTGGACGTCTGGGGAAACTCACCTAGACACACCGGTCAAACATATCATATGACCTACACACACATTGGTCAAACATGTCTCATGACCTACAGACACACACTGGTCAAACATGTCACATAACCTACAGACACACACCGGTCAAACATGTCACGTGACCTACAGACACACACCGATCAAACATGTGACATGATCCACAGACACACATGACCTACAGACACACACCGATCAAACATGTCACATAACCTATAGATACACATGACCTACAGACACACACCGGTCATACATGTCACATGATCCACAGACACACATGACCTACAGACACACACCGATCAAACATGTCACATAACCTACAGACACACATGACCTACAGACACACACTGGTCATACATGTCACATAACCTACAGACACACACCGGTCAAACATGTCACATGATCCACAGACACACTTGACCTACAGACACACACAGGTCAAACATGTCACAAGACCTACAGACACACCGGTCAAACATGTCACATGACTTACAGACACATCGGTCAAACAAGTCACATGACCTGCAAGTCGTATTTCAAAATAAATGTTGAATTCACCTCCTCTCCTTGGTGTACCGAATCCACTGGCTCCGCTCAGTAAAGACTGCGGCCCATCTGCAAGTCAGAGTTATTCTGTGAGTTCATCTAGTAGTCTCACAACTTCATTCACAAGACTGTTTTATTTAGCAGCATCAGCAGGTAAAGTATAGCAGCAAACTTACAATTTGTTTCCCACAAGAAACAATCATCTATGAAATATCTTTCTGCATTACAGCGTGGAAACTGATATAATTAAGAGCCATCACAGACATGAATAGAATTTCACAGAGCTAAAATCAGTATTTACCCTTGAATAGTTATACCACACTACGCAATTACATGAAGATTAACGTGGAATAAAATAATGACACTGAAGAATGCTCTGGGGATCATCTCACTAACATTATTATCAGCTCATAAGAATGCTCTGGGGACCATCTCACTAACATTGTTATCAGCTCATAATAATGCTCTGGGGACCATCTCACTAACATTGTTATCAGCTCATAAGAATGCTCTGGGGACCATCTCACTAACATTTTTATCAGCTCATAAGAATGCTCTGGGGACCATCTCACTAAAATTTTTATCAGCTCATAAGAATGCTCTGGGGACCATCTCACTAACATTTTTATCAGCTCATAAGAATGCTCTGGGGACCATCTCACTAACATTTTTATCAGCTCATAAGAATGCTCTGGGGACCATCTCACTAACATTTTTATCAGCTCATAAGAATGCTCTGGGGACCATCTCACTAACATTTTTATCAGCTCATAAGAATGCTCTGGGGACCATCTCACTAACATTTTTATCAGCTCATAAGAATGCTCTGGGGACCATCTCACTAACATTTTTATCAGCTCATAAGAATGCTCTGGGGAACATCTCACTAACATTTTTATCAGCTCATAAGAATCCTCTGGGGAACATCTCACTAACATTTTTATCAGCTCATAAGAATGCTCTGGGGACCGTCTCACTAATGTTCTTATCAGCTCATAAGAATGCTCTGGGGACCAACTCACTAACGTTCTTATCAGCTCATAAGCTCAAATCTGCTCTTAAAAGTTGATTTTGTTCTGTAACAGTGATGTTGCATATTGAGAAATGATGACCAGGGTGCGCCACCAGGACAATTGTTGATGTCTCAAGAATAGTGTCCTGGTGACACATGTCACTCACTATACATGGTGTTGACTCCCCCTGCAGACACAGCAAAGTTACATTCCGGCTCTCCCCCATACAGGAAGTAAGCCCGGGTCGCTCCCTCCACCACCTGTGAACAACCACAAACAAGTCACGTCTCGATGTCGATACGACGACACTAAATTTGAATAAGACAATTTCAGCACTAAGTTTCTCGTTCTATTTGTCTTTAGTTGCGTAACTTAACAGCCGATCACATGTTAGTCAGGTGTTCCGTATCAGTGTCACAGTCAGAGGAGGTAAACGTAAATACCGGAAATTTCCGTGTATAATACGCATTTGTTTCCTTCACTTTTTACTCAAAAGTTGGGGTGCATATTATACATGGTGCTAAGGCTAAACTAAATTTCTCTGATCAATTTATCAATGTTTGTAGACCAGGATAACACTGCTAGAAAACTAGTAATATTATCACGAAAGGCAAGAATCGCACTCCCGTAACTGCCTCTCTAGCCCTAAACTAACAGCGAGAAATGAAAAAGACGAGAACCCATATGTCTGACTTCGCGAATAACACCAATGAGTGGGAAGCGTACGAGACTGGGAAGCGTCCCGCTATGATTATGATTGGCATTCTTGAATCACGTGAATGATGCCCGCATCAAGGGTCAAGTGTCTACAAGTGTGACTCCATGTTTAAAATTGTGAATGCAAATGTTGTGAATGTAAATAAAGACGAATGTAGTGCATGTGTGCTTCGCAGTTGAAAGTACCTGGTTTATATGTAGCATTTCAGAATAGAACTTGGTGTTAATTTAAAAGTGAAATCAGAACGACACAATGTAAGTTCTAGCACGCACTGATTTAATCAGTTGCGCAATCGTCAAGCTACAACACAAGTTACGTAGTGCGTACACATTAGTCACTAGCAAGTGACAAGCCGGCAGCAATGCCATAACTTGTGTAGGTGACATGTTTACGATTCTCAGATGGATTCAAGCAAAATATTATAAGCGGGAAAATCGGGTTTTTATCTCAAAAGTCGGGGTGCATATTATACATGATATAGAAATTCTATCAAAAGTTAGCACATTGTTTCATTAATAATAACCAGGGGTTTAATGGAATCATTATAATAAATTGTAGCTTTGCCATAAGTATTGCCCATGAATTATCCAAGATCATAGAAGCTGTTTATAGGATACATATCACAAATGTAACGTTTTATATTATATAATGGTGTCAGCAGTTCCAATGTTGTGGACTACGGTGTGGATGAGGGAGAGGGTGTGGATGAGGGAGAGGGTGTGGATAGGGAGAGGGTGTGGATGAGGGAGAGGGTGTGGATGAGGGAGAGGGTGTGGATGAGGGAGAGGGTGTGGATGAGGGAGAGAGTGTGTATGAGGGAGAGGGTGTGGATGAGGCAGAGGGTGTGGATGAGGGAGAGGGTGTGGATGAGGGAGAGGGTGTGGATGAGGGAGAGGGTGTGGATGAGGGAGAGGGTGTGGATGAGGGAGAGGGTGTGGATGAGGGAGAGGGTGTGGATGAGGGAGAGGGTGTGGATGAGGGAGAGGGTGTGGTTGAGGGAGAATGTGTGGATGAGGGAGAGTGTGTGGATGAGGGAGAGAGTGTGGTTGAGGGAGAGTGTGTGGATGAGGGAGAGGGTGTGGATGAGGGAGAGTGTGTGGATGAGGGTGTGGATGAGGGTGTGGATGAGGGAGAGGGTGTGGTTGAGGGAGAATGTGTGGATGAGGGAGAGTGTGTGGATGAGGGAGAGGGAGAGGGTGTGGTTGAGGGAGTGTGTGGATGAGGGAGAATGTGTGGATGAGGGAGAGGGTGTGGTTGAGGGAGAGTGTGTGGATGAGGGCGAGGGTATGGATGAGGGAGAGGGTGTGCATGAGGGTGTGGTTGAGGGAGTGTGTGGATGAGGGAGAGGGTATGGATGAGGGAGAGGGTGTGCATGAGGGTGTGGTTGAGGGAGAGTGTGTGGATGAGGGAGAGGGTGTGGATGAGGGAGTGTGTGTGGATGAGGGAGAGGGTATGGATGAGGGAGAGTGTGTGGTTGAGGAAGAGGGTGTGGATGAGGGAGAGTGTGTGGATAAGGGAGAGGTATGGATGAGGGAGAGTGTGTGGATGAGGGAGAGTGGGTGGTTGACGGAGAGGGTGTGGAAGAGGGAGAGTGTGTGCATGAGGGTGTTGTTGAGGGAGAGTGTGTGGATGAGGGAGAGTGTGTGGATGAGGGAGAGGGTGTGGTTGAGGGAGAGTGTGTGGATGAGGAAGAGTGTGTGGATGAGGGAGGGTGTGGATGAGGGAGAGTGTGTGGATAAGAGAGAGGGTGTGGTTGAGGGAGAGTGTGTGGATAAGGGAGAGGGTGTTGTTGAGGGAGAGGGTGTGGATGAGGGAGAGGGTGTGGATGAGGGAGAGGGTGTGGATGAGGGAGTGTGTGGATAAGGGAGTGGGTGTGGTTGAGGGAGAGTGTGTGGTTGAGGGAGAGTGTGGGTAGATAAGGGAGAGGGTGTGGTTGAGGGAGAGTGTGTGGATGTGGGAGAGGGTGTGGATGAGAGAGTGTGTGGATAAGGGAGAGGGTGTGGTTGAGGGAGAGTGTGTGGATAAGCGAGAGGGTGTGGTTGAGGGAGAGTGTGTGGATGAGGGAGAGGGTGTGGATGAGGGAGAGTGTGGATAAGGGAGAGGGTGTGGTTGAGGGAGAGTGTGTGGATGACGAGAGGGTGTGGTTGAGGGAGAGTGTGTGGATGAGGGAGAGTATGTGGATGAGGAAGAGGGTGTGGTTGACGGAGAGTGTGTGGTTGAGGGAGAGTGTGTGGATGAGGGAGAGGGTGTGATTGAGGGAGAGGGTATGGATGAGGGAGAGGGTGTGCATGAGGGTGTGGTTGAGGGAGAGTGTGTGTATGAGGGAGAGGGTGTGGATGAGGGAGAGGGTGTGGTTGAGGGAGAGTGTGTGGATGAAGGAGAGTGTGTGGATGAGGGAGAGTGTGTGGTTGAGGGAGAGTGTGTGGATGAGGAAGAGTGTGTGGATGAGGGAGAGGGTGTCGATGAGGGAGAGGGTGTGGATGAGGGAGAGTGTGTGGATGAGGGTGTGGATGAGGGAGAGGGTGTGGTTGAGGGAGAATGTGTGGATGAGGGAGAGTGTGTGGATGAGGGAGAGGGAGAGGGAGAGGGTGTGGTTGAGGGAGTGTGTGGATGAGGGAGAATGTGTGGATGAGGGAGAGGGTGTGGTTGAGGGAGAGTGTGTGGATGAGGGCGAGGGTATGGATGAGGGAGAGGGTGTGCATGAGGGTGTGGTTGAGGGAGTGTGTGGATGAGGGAGAGGGTATGGATGAGGGAGAGGGTGTGCATGAGGGTGTGGTTGAGGGAGAGTGTGTGGATGAGGGAGTGTGTGTGGATGAGGGAGTGTGTGTGGATGAGGGAGAGGGTATGGATGAGGGAGAGTGTGTGGATGAGGGAGAGTGTGTGGTTGAGGAAGAGGGTGTGGATGAGGGAGAGTGTGTGGATAAGGGAGAGGTATGGATGAGGGAGAGTGTGTGGATGAGGGAGAGTGGGTGGTTGACGGAGAGGGTGTGGAAGAGGGAGAGTGTGTGCATGAGGGTGTGGATGAGGGAGAGTGTGTGGATGAGGGAGAGTGTGTGGATGAGGGAGAGGGTGTGGTTGAGGGAGAGTGTGTGGATGAGGAAGAGTGTGTGGATGAGGGAGGGTGTGGATGAGGGAGAGTGTGTGGATAAGAGAGAGGGTGTGGTTGAGGGAGAGTGTGTGGATAAGGGAGAGGGTGTTGTTGAGGGAGAGGGTGTGGATGAGGGAGAGGGTGTGGATGAGAGAGAGGGTGTGGATGAGGGAGTGTGTGGATAAGGGAGTGGGTGTGGTTGAGGGAGAGTGTGTGGTTGAGGGAGAGTGTGTGGATAAGGGAGAGGGTGTGGTTGAGGGAGAGTGTGTGGATGTGGGAGAGGGTGTGGATGAGAGACTGTGTGGATAAGGGAGAGGGTGTGGTTGAGGGAGAGTGTGTGGATAAGAGAGAGGGTGTGGTTGAGGGAGAGTGTGTGGATGAGGGAGAGGGTGTGGATGAGGGAGAGTGTGGATAAGGGAGAGGGTGTGGTTGAGGGAGAGTGTGTGGATGACGAGAGGGTGTGGTTGAGGGAGAGTGTGTGGATGAGGGAGAGTATGTGGATGAGGAAGAGGGTGTGGTTGACGGAGAGGGTGTGATTGAGGGAGAGGGTATGGATGAGGGAGAGGGTGTGCATGAGGGTGTGGTTGAGGGAGAGTGTGTGTATGAGGGAGAGGGTGTGGATGAGGGAGAGGGTGTGGTTGAGGGAGAGTGTGTGGATGAAGGAGAGTGTGTGGATGAGGGAGAGTGTGTGGTTGAGGGAGAGTGTGTGGATGAGGAAGAGTGTGTGGATGAGGGAGAGGGTGTCGATGAGGGAGAGGGTGTGGATGAGGGAGAGTGTGTGGATAAGGGAGAGGGTGTGGTTGAGGGAGAGTGTGTGGATAAGGGAGAGGGTGTGGTTGAGGGAGAGGGTGTGGATGAAGAAAAGGGTGTGGATGAGGGAGAGTGTTTGGATAAGAGAGAGGGTGTGGTTGAGGGAGAGTGTGTGGTTGAGGGAGAGTGTGTGGATGAGGGAGAGTATGTGGATGAGGGAGAGGGTGTGGTTGAGGGAGAGGGTGTGGTTGAAGGAGTGTGTGGATGAGGGAGTGTGTGGATGAGGGAGAGGGTGTGCATGAGGGTGTGGTTGAGGGAGTGTGTGGATGAGGGAGAGGGTATGGATGAGGGAGAGGGTGTGCATGAGGGTGTGGTTGAGGGAGTGTGTGGATGAGGGAGAGTGTGAGGACGAGGGAGAGGGTGTGGTTGAGGGAGAGGGTGTGGATGAGGGATAGGGTGTGGATGAGGGAGGGTGTGGTTGAGGGAGAGGGTGTGGATGAGGGATAGGGTGTGGATGAGGGAGGGTGTGGTTGAGGGAGAGGGTGTGGATGAGGGAGAGGGTGTGGATGAGGGAGAGGGTGTGGATGAGGGAGAGGTTTTGGTTGAGGGAGAGGGTGTGGATGAGGGAGAGGGTGTGGATGACCTACCCGGTGGAGTTTGAAGAATGCCTTCACTTGCTCCGAGTCAGGAGATGCATTCAGCAGCAGCTGTCGCAGCTGGTCTACTGGCTGCTGCTTCGTCATGAGGTAGCATCCCTGCAGAGGCAAAGGTATACATTAGAGCTGCCCACAGACCACTCGTTAACAATTATCAACATGTACAATGCAGTGTCACTCTTCCACTGTCAAATGTTGCATTTGGATTCTGATATGGAAAAATACAAAATAATTTGATAAATAATACTAATGTTTAACTGTTTTTGATGACGATTACCAAGACTCCGTCCCCTGTGATTTAAGGAAAATGATCCCCTCACCTGTGAGTTAAGGACAATGATCCCCTTGTATGAGTTAAGGACAATGATCCCCTAACCTATGAGTTAAGGACATTGATCCCCTCACCTGAGTTAGGGACAATGATCCCTCACATGTGAGTTAAGGACAATGATCCCCTCACCTGTGAATTAAGGACAATGATCCCCAAACCTATGAGTTAAGGACAATGATCCCTCACCTGTGAATTAATGACAATGATCTCTCACCTATGAGTTAAGGACAATGATCCCCTCACCTATAAGTTAAGGACAATGATCCCTCACATGTGAGTTACGGACAATGATCCCCTCACATGTGAGTTAAGGATAATGATCCCCTCACCTGTGAGTTAAGGACAATGATCCCTCACCTGTGAGTTAAGGACAATGATCCCTCACCTATGAGTTAAGGACAATGACCCCTCACCTGTGTGTTAAGGACAATGACCCCTCACCTGTGAGTTAAGGACAATGATCTCCTCACCTGAGTTAAAGACAATGATCCCCTCACCTGTGAATTAAGGACAATGATCCCCAAACCTATGAGTTAAGGACAATGATCCCTCACCTGTGAATTAAGGGCAATGATCTCTCACCTATGAGTTAAGGACAATGATCCCCTCACCTATAAGTTAAGGACAATGATCCCTCACATGTGAGTTACGGACAATGATCCCCTCACATGTGAGTTAAGGACAATGATCCCCTCACCTATAAGTTAAGGACAATGATCCCTCACATGTGAGTTACGGACAATGATCCCCTCACATGTGAGTTAAGGATAATGATCCCCTCACCTGTGAGTTAAGGACAATGATCCCTCACCTGTGAGTTAAGGACAATGATCCCTCACCTATGAGTTAAGGACAATGACCCCTCACCTGTGTGTTAAGGACAATGACCCCTCACCTATGAGTTAAGGACAATGATCCCCTCACCTGTGTGTTAAGGACAATGATCCCTCACCTATGAGTTAAGGACAATGATCCCCTCACCTGTGTGTTAAGGACAATGACCCCTCACCTGTGAGTTAAGGACAATGATCTCCTCACCTGAGTTAAAGACAATGATCCTCACACCTGTGAATTCAGGACAATGATCAATACGTGTGAGTTAAGGACAATGATCCCCTCACCTGTGAGTTGATGAGGACAAACTTCCTGGGTGGGTCAAGGTGTTGGGTGACGACGGCTGGGGGGTCTGCCTTTCCCGTCTCCTCCATTAGACAAATCTCTCCCAGCGCTCCAGGACGGCATCTCCGAGATTGCCCACGCCCGACCCTGGATTGGCATCACTTCCTACAAGCCACAGCAGGGGCGCAGTAGCACAGCTGTAAGAGCCTCTGACCCTGGATTGGCATCACTTCCTACAAGACACAGCAGGGGCGCAGTAGCACAGCTGTAAGAGCCTCTGACCCTGGATTGGCATCACTTCCTACAAGGCACAGCAGGGGCGCAGTAGCACAGCTGTAAGAGCCTCTGACCCTGGATTGGCATCACTTCCTACAAGACACAGCAGGGGCGCAGTAGCACAGCTGTAAGAGCCTCTGACCCTGGATTGGCATCACTTCCTACAAGACACAGCAGGGGCGCAGTAGCACAGCTGTAAGAGCCTCTGACCCTGGATTGGCATCACTTCCTACAAGACACAGCAGGGGCGCAGTAGCACAGCTGTAAGAGCCTCTGACTCTCGACTGAGAGAATGCGGGTTCAAATCCTGTGCGTGGGGTCGAACCTTGGGCAAGTTTGTTTACTCTACATTGCTTCAATTCACTTAGCTGTATGAATGAGTACCTGGCTAGAGACAGTGGTGGATATTTGTGTACAAATAGTCTTCGCGCATTTATTGCAGTGTGGCTCAATGCTTCCCAGAGACGTCAAGATGGTGATCGATTGAACAGGTCAGCCAGGAAGTAAAGTGTAAAGCGCTTGGAGCCAGACTCTGACCTGGACCACTTCCTACATACAAGAAACATCCAGACTCTGACCTGGATCTCTTCCTACACACAAGAAACATCCAGACTCTGACCTGGACCTCTTCCTACACACAAGACACATCCAGACTCTAACCTGGACCTCTTCCTACACACAAGACACATCCAGACTCTGACCTGGACCTCTTCCTACACACAAGAAACATCCAGACTCTGACCTGGACCTCTTTCTACACACAAGACACATCCAGACTCTGACCTGGACCTCTTCCTACACACAAGAAACATCCAGACTCTGACCTGGACCTCTTCCTACACACAAGACACATCCAGACTCTGACCTGGATCTCTTCCTACACACAAGACACATCCAGACTCTGACCTGGACCTCTTCCTACACACAAGACACATCCAGACTCTGACCTGGACCTCTTCCTACACACAAGAAACATCCAGACTCTGACCTGGACCTCTTCCTACACACAAGACACATCCAGACTCTGACCTGGACCTCTTCCTACATACAAGACACATCCAGACTCTGACCTGGACCTCTTCCTGCACACAAGACACATCCAGACTCTGACCTGGACCTCTTCCTGCACACAAGACACATCCAGACTCTGACCTGGACCTCTTCCTACACACAAGACACATCCAGACTCTGACCTGGACCTCTTCCTGCACACAAGACACATCCAGACTCTGACCTGGACCTCTTCCTGCATACAAGACACATACAGACTCTGACTTGGACCTCTTCCTACATATAAGACACATCCAGACTCTGACTTGGATCTCTTCCTACATACAAGAAACATCCAGACTCTGACTTACACCTCTTCCTACATACAAGACACATCCAGTCTCTGACCTGTACCTCTTCCTGCATACAAGACACATCCAGACTCTGACCTGGACCGCTTCCTACATACAAGACACATCCAGACTCTGACCTGGATCTGTTCCTACATACAAGACACATCCAGACTCTGACCTGGACCTCTTCCTACATACAAGACACATCCAGACTCTGACCTGGATCTCTTCCTACATACAAGAAACATCCAGACTCTGACCTGGATCTCTTCCTACATACAAGACACATCCTGGATCTCTTCCTACATACAGTGAAGTTCAGTGGCCTCATACATACAACATATTAACCATTCCCGCATATAATGTTCTCGCTTAGGCAAATTTGCCCTTTTTGCCAAGAAAAAGTTGGGGCTAGAATTCCCACGAAAAATACAATGTCTGGCAGCTTTACATTGATGGCAACATTTTTGAAAGACCTGGTTGCTAGGCAACATGTGACATAACGGACAGATGAATTATTTCACCCTTTTGTAGCCATTGTCATCTTCAGTGGACAAGACAAAAGCCATTAAAACAGCAACATAACATTTATAAGATGACATTTTAATGTGCAATGTTCATCAACAAAGTAACATCAAATAAGAAAACAAAATGTCACCACATAGATCTTTAACATTTCACAATGATATTATCATTCCACAGCAAAAATACCAAGACAACTACTTGGATCTTACTCTCTCTGCTTCAGACTGCCATGGCCAGTTGACACTGCTGTATGCCAAAACTTAAACTGCAGTTCATGATTTAATAAATTGATACAGCAACTTCAATCAGCTGCACAGACTCAGATGGCTCCCTCATGACTGACCATAAAACGTTACCCCGCCAATGGCAATGGAACATGTTGTGTGTCACTCTTATAAAGCACAACATGAGAGAGTGAGAATAAAGCTGCACTCACGTGTGTCTCGCGCAGGTGGAGTTGGAAGGGGAAACTGTCAGCAGTCGTCGTCCACAACACGTCCCCATCCTCCGCAGTGGCTGCAGCCAGCAACAGGGTCCCTGGTGACACAGGCTACAGAGTCACCACCAACAACATGGTCTCTGGTGACACAGGCTACAGAGTCACCAACAACATGGTCCCTGGTGACACAGGCTACACAATCACCACCAACATGTTTCCTGTTGACACAGGCTACACAATCACCACCAACATGTTTCCTGTTGACACAGGCTACACAATCACCACCAATATGTTTCCTGTTGACACAGGCTTCACAATCACCACTAAGTGACACAGGCTACACAATCACCACCAAGTGATACAGGCTACACAATCACCACCAAGTGACACAGGCTACACAATCACCACCAAGTGACACAGGCTACACAATCACCACCAAGTGACACAGGCTACAGAGTCACCACCAAGTGACACCAGGGTTGGCACGTTTTTCCCACCCTGGTAAACACCGGGTGGAAAATACCGGTAAATGCTGTCTTGGGAAAAAACCCTCAACAAGTGGTAAAAACCAGGATAATGGGAAAAACATTTAAAAGTATTAAATTTGGAGCTGTATTGCAATAAAGCTACTGTACCATCACCAGAATGATTCTGGACAAACATAATGTAGTTTGACTGAAAACTGCAACAAATAAATAAAGTTGCCTTATCAGCTTATATTGCATAACCCATGGAACTGCTGTTGGCTACAGTTGCCCACTGACCCTGGTAACCTTTGTTCATCAGTAGCCACCCTCCCCACTCTGGCAGGGGAGCACTTCTGCTGCCCATCAGCATATATTGCACAACAGTTGCCCATGGTCCCATGGACCCTTTCTATGATGCAGGGCTTCCTGTTCTTTCAAATTTATCTTCCATGACCACTTAAATTGACATGGCTGTTACTATGTGTTACTGATTAGCATTTTCATGTCACTCCATCTTTTGTTGACCAGCTGTGGGTTGCAGTCAATAGTCTGGCACCAGTTCATTCTCTATTAAAATGTCTTGAATTTGGTATCTGTCATTGTGTATGGACCCTGATACGTACCTGCCAATGTCCAAAGCTCAACATTTCTTTGTTCTTTAAACAGATTGCAAACTGACACCTGACAATATGAGACAGCACTAGTACAGGCTATATGACTTCATCACCATACTTCTTTAGAAGAAGACCCAGACAGCAGAATTGAGCACTGTCCTTTATGAAAGTAACAATGACATTTATTTACTAACTGAATATTTTACTCTTTCATGTCATGGATTTCCTGGCAAACACAAACAAGGATTAGGCCTGGACTGGTAACCAGTATTTGCTCTCAATATTAATTATCTTTCCAGCTGGACTAGGTTTAGTTACAGGAACTAACGAATGTTAATCTCAGTTATGGACTTATTCTCGTTTTAGGAGTTATTCCCGGAAATTACTGGTAAATACCGGTAAATGCCGGGTATTTCCCGCTGCCCTGTCAAAAACCCGTTTTTCCCAGAAACCACCAACAACATGGTCCGTGGTGACACAGGCTACAGAGTCACCACCAACAACATGGTCCGTGGTGACACAGGCTACAAAGACACCACCAACAACATGGTCCTTGGTGACACATGCTATACAATCACCACAAGGTGACACAGGCAACACAATTACCAAGTGACACAGGCTACAGTCACCACCAACAGCTTAGTCCCTGGTAACACAGGCTACACAATCACCACAAGATGACATGGGCTACAGAGTCACCACCAACAACATGGTCTCTGGTGACACAGGCTACAGAGTCACCACCAACACGGTCTCTGGTGATGCAGGCTACACAATCACCACCAAGTGACACAGGCTACAGAGTCACCACCATATGACACAGGCTTACACAATCACCACCAAGTGACACAGGCTACAGAGTCACCACCATATGACACAGGCTTACACAATCACCACCAAGTGACACAGGCTACAGAGTCACCACCATATGACACAGGCTTACACAATCACCACCAAGTGACACAGGCTACAGAGTCACCACCATATGACACAGGCTTACACAATCACCACCAAGTGACACACAATCACCATCAAGTGATATAGGCTACACAATCACCACCAAGTTAGGATAAACAAAAATTATATCTCTACCTGAGTAGTTCTCTCAGAACTTGGCCAACTTAATATATTGTTATGCAGTGCCACACAAGGTAAGATTGTTATACAGGGCCACACAAGGTAAGATTGTTATACAGGGCCACACAAGGTAAGATTGTTATACAGGGCCACACAAGGTAAGATTGTTATACATGGCAACACAAGGTAAGATTGTTATACAGGGCAACACAAGGTAAGATTGTTATACAGGGCCATACAAGGTAAGATTGTTATACAGGGCAACACAAGGTAAGATTGTTATACAGGGCCACACAAGGTAAGATTGTTATACAGGGCCACACAAGGTAAGATTGTTATACAGGGCCACACAAGGTAAGATTGTTATACAGGGCCACACAAGGTAAGATTGTTATACAGGGCAACACAAGGTAAGATTGTTATACAGGGCCACACAAGGTAAGATTGTTATACAGGGCAACACAAGGTAAGATTGTTATACAGGGCCACACAAGGTAAGATTGTTATACAGGGCCACACAAGGTAAGATTGTTATACAGGGCCACACAAGGTAAGATTGTTATACAGGGCCACACAAGGTAAGATTGTTATACAGGGCCACACAAGGTAAGATTGTTATACAGGGCAACACAAGGTAAGATTGTTATACAGGGCCACACAAGGTAAGATTGTTATACAGGGCAACACAAGGTAAGATTGTTATACAGGGCCACACAAGGTAAGATTGTTATACAGGGCCACACAAGGTAAGATTGTTATACAGGGCCACACAAGGTAAGATTGTTATACAGGGCCACACAAGGTAAGATTGTTATACAGGGCCACACAAGGTAAGATTGTTATACAGGGCAACACAAGGTAAGATTGTTATACAGGGCCACACAAGGTAAGATTGTTATACAGGGCCACACAAGGTAAGATTGTTATACAGGGCCACACAAGGTAAGATTGTTATACAGGGCCACACAAGGTAAGATTGTTATACAGGGCCACACAAGGTAAGATTGTTATACAGGGCAACACAAGGTAAGATTGTTATACAGGGCCACACAAGGTAAGATTGTTATACAGGGCAACACAAGGTAAGATTGTTATACAGGGCAACACAAGGTAAGATTGTTATACAGGGCCACACAAGGTAAGATTGTTATACAGGGCCACACAAGGTAAGATTGTTATACAGGGCCACACAAGGTAAGATTGTTATACAGGGCAACACAAGGTAAGATTGTTATACAGGGCCACACAAGGTAAGATTGTTATACAGGGCAACACAAGGTAAGATTGTTATACAGGGCAACACAAGGTAAGATTGTTATACAGGGCCACACAAGGTAAAATTGTTATACAGGGCCACACAAGGTAAGATTGTTATACAGGGCAACACAAGGTAAGATTGTTATACAGGGCAACACAAGGTAAGATTGTTATACAGGGCAACACAAGGTAAGATTGTTATACAGGGCCACACAAGGTAAGAGTGACTACGTATTTGTGTGTGATGTTTTCTGCAGAACTCGCACTACATAAAATGTTTTGCAAAGCTGAATCTTTAAAATGTACACATCTGACAATAACTTACACCATATTAGGGTTGGTTTTTTAAGCTTACAATGTCCACAGCCACCGACTTGCATCGAACAACCTCTTGAACTGTGTTAATTTCCAATGAACATTCCAAGGTAAAAAACACATTCATTCCATTCTGATCAACCATTAAGTCCAGACACGCCAAGTGAAATGTTGCTTTTTGACAAAAATTACTCAAACTGGTTTTCTGCAAGATTATGATAGCTTCGTTTGTTTTACTCACTCATCCCTTGATTGGGCTGATTGTAGTTTCAATAAAGTCTACTTTTATAACAATTACTTACTTCTAAATAACTAGTATTCACGGATCAAGTGTGTCGATATATAAAGTAATCAAATCCATTATGCAATCTTTGATGACTATTTTCCTATTTTCTCAACAACCCAAAAACATTCTGCATTTGGAAAAATTATATTTCTGGTGGTAATTAAGGTTTTCAATGTTGCATTCAGCATACTATACTCTGTGCAATTACCCAAAATAAAAAAACATCAATAGTTTGAAAGTAAAACCAGTATTTATTGCAAAACAAACAAGTATTTTCTGCATTTTACCAGTTATTAAAAAAATTAAAACACAGCATTTTAACAAATGCAATAGAATGTATAGTGAACATTTTCAAGAATTATATTTGTATGTGTTCGTTAAAGAATGGCAGCGTTTCCAAATTAGACAATATTTGCACAAAATGGCGGAGATTTAAATGACCCCCACATGGCGGTACCATACCCTTCCTGTAGTGGGCGATGTGGACACGAGTGGGACGTTGCGGAGGGGCACTGGCAGAGAACCCCGGGGGCATGGGCACGTGGATGAGAGACAACATGGAGGGGCGACTTCGCTGGTAGAAGGGACACGTTGTGAAGTACAGGCGCACTCCTGCAAACACAGCGTAGTTTATTCCACTGTCTCTAGTCTCATATTCAGCATGTTTACGTCGCCCACTCAGCGATTCTTAGATGCATGTTTACACTAATTTTCAAATAGGTTTAATGATCAAAAACAAAAATTTGTTGGAAAAAATAAGCATGGTACATTTTGTTTACATCAAAAAGTTTATTATTTCAACTTTATTTTTAGTTGTTAATGTAAAACACACATTTTGTATAAAACAGCTAATGTATTGCATTTTTCCATTTCTGCCAATAAAACTGTGCATTTAAGATGCAGCGATACATGAAACTTGTGTAACATTTCAAGTGCATTTTTCTTACTTAATGGCACTCACCAGTGTGTGTAATGGCCACCAGGTGGACATTAATGGACTACGTCTTTGGGATGGCAGCGATGTGTACTATTGGCTTGAAGTTTGACTTGTCTATAGTTCTATGGAAACCAACAGTGTATTCTTTTTAAATATGTTCTCATCACACACACAGATGGACACACATGAACACACACGGACACACACGGACACACACAGACACACATGGACACACATGGACATACTCGGACACACATGGACACACACAGACACACACGGACACACACGGACACACACGGACACACACGGACACACACGGACACACATGGACACACACAGACACACATGGTCACACACAGACACATGGACATACACAGACACACATGGGCACACACGCACACATGGACATATTCGGACACACACAGACACACATGGTCACACACAGACACACATGGACACACACGCACGGACACACATGGACACACACAGACACATATGGACACACACAGACACACATGGACACACACGGACACACATAGACACACATGGACACACACACACGCACACATGGACACACTCGGACACACACATGGACACACACGGACACATATGAACACACAGACACACATGGACACACACAGACACATATGAACACACACAGACACACATGGACACACACAGACACACATGGACACACACATGCACACATGGACACACTCGGACACATATAAACACACAGACACACATGGACACACACGGACACATATGGACACACACGGACACACATGGATACACACAGACACATGGACACACACAGACACACAGACACACAGACACACAGACACACAGACACACAGACACACAGACACACAGACACACAGACACACACAGATTCACAACACTGATGAAAGCATCGAGAGGATTCTGAAAGCTCTATCTGAGCAAACAAGGACTCAGAAAGGTAACTTACTACACTTCCAAATTATGAACGTAATTGAATCTAGAAGCAACTTACAAGTGCATATTTTACAACTACACATAAAAGACAAACAGTAATAAAAATAGTTTTTATCCTTGGGAGACCAATCGAAACGTCTTCTGTAGAACTCACCTGGCCACAAGAGCAGAGTTCTGGAGTGTCGTCTGCTGAGATATGGCTGCCACCCACCCCATGCCCTTGCCGTCTTCTCCAAGGTCAAACAGCTGTCATGGCAAACACTCCATTCAACATGTCTACAGAACTGGGCACGAACAGTTATTATTCAATCAATGCATGTATGTCTATGTTTTTGACACTGAGTAAAGATCCAGTTTCGACCCATTTACATACATAAAATGTCTTTAAAAGTTCTATGCAAGCATTTTATGATCTGTGTAGTGATCCTGTTTTCAGGGATGAGAGTAACATTCAGAGAAAAAAACGGAAATTTTGCTGTGGCCCACATTTCAGTCCGAGAGAACTGTTTCATCTAATGGGGAAGGGGGGACACCTCAGAGATATGTTTTAATTGTAGACAACATATGGTGTATTTTGAGCAATATTCAATAGAAAATGTTAACATTTTCAATAGCGAACAGCTGACAGAAGTAAGGGTTTTACTTTGCAGATTCACGGGTTCGGTTGGGTCGGTTCTGTCTCTAATCGCCAGGCAACGTCATTAACACGTGGCGACACCCGGTATAGATGGTTAACTCAATCCGCAGATAGATCGTCAGTGAATTGTCCAGGATTTTATATGCCTTACCCCCCAACATTCATTTTTTTCTCCCCGTATTTACACGATTCACAAAAATGCTCTTTGGAGCAGTATAAAAACCGGAAATCCGGCAAAAACGGAAATTTCTCATCCCTGTGTTTTAGAAGATCTGACCACAGATTTAGTTGTAATTTTTATTTATCACTTTTACTCAATGACAAATAAGTGTCATTTTTAAAGCTATGATTTTATCAATCCTGGAGACCTGAACAGGATTAGACATGATGGGATCTTTGTGTAAACATCTCTGTGTAAACACTGCTAACATAAACAACATTTCCTATAAACATTGCACAATTACCAATACTTGTAAAATTACATTTATTTTTTGATAACAAGTTTGCAAGTTAATTGAAATATTATTTGTGTCATAATACAACTTTAAAATAAAATAAAATACCATAACCAATAAGAAACATTGTACCTGAATGGTTCCTTTCTCTGATAATGTATACAGCAGTTTCCTGCTGTCATCTATACTAATGTGTAGGAGAGGATCTGGAAAACAAAGTACACTGTAAGAACCACCGAATTAACACTTGTGTCACGTTAAGGTAACAGTTACCAACATATCTCACACAAAAAAGACACGCTTGGTTTATAGGAAAATGTGAAGTTACTTCAATATATAGTTGTATCATGTATGTACATGTGCGGTGTGCATGAGTGTATCATTGTTCGTACCATCATCAACAAAGTTAATGAGTAAGAACATTGTACATACCATCATCAACAAAGTTAATGAGTAAGAACATTGTGCGTACCATCATCAACAAAGTTACTGAGTAAGAACATTGTGCGTGCCATCATCAACAAAGTTAATGAGTAAGAACATTGTGCGTACCATCATCAACAAAGTTAGTGAGTAAGAACATTATGCATACCATCATCAACAAAGTTAGTGAGTAAGAACATTATGCATACCATCATCAACAAAGTTAATGAGTAAGAACATTATGCATACCATCATCAACAAAGTTAGTGAGTAAGAACATTATGCATACCATCATCAACAAAGTTACTGAGTAAGAACATAGTGCGCACCATCATCAACAAAGTTAATGAGTAAGAACATTATGCATACCATCATCAACAAAGTTACTGAGTAAGAACTTTGTGCGTACCATCATCAACAAAGTTAATGAGTAAGAACATTATGCATACCATCATCAACAAAGTTAGTGAGTAAGAACATTATGCATACCATCATCAACAAAGTTACTGAGTAAGAACATAGTTCGCACCATCATCAACAAAGTTAATGAGTAAGAACATTATGCATACCATCATCAACAAAGTTACTGAGTAAGAATTTTGTGCGTACCATCATCAACAAAGTTAGTGAGTAAGAACATTATGCATACCATCATCAACAAAGTTACTGAGTAAGAACATTGTGCGTACCATCATCAACAAAGTAAATGAGTAAGAACATTGTGCGTACCATCATCAACAAAGTTACTGAGTAAGAACATTGTGCGTACCATCATCAACAAAGTTAATGAGTAAGAACATTGTGCGTACCATCATCAACAAAGTTAATGGGTAAGAACATTGTGCGTGCCATAATCAACAAAATTAATGGGTAAGAACATTGTGCGTACCATCATCAACAAAGTTACTGGGTAAGAACATTGAGTGTGCCATCATCAACAAAGTTAATGGGTAAGAACATTGTGCGTACCATCATCAAAAAAGTTAATGAGTAAGAACATTGTGCGTGCCATCATCAACAAAGTTAATGAGTAAGAACATTGTGCGTACCATCATCAACAAAGTTAATGAGTAAGAACATTGTGCGTACCATCATCAACAAAGTAAATGAGTAAGAACATTGTGCGTACCATTATCAACAAAGTTACTGAGTAAGAACATTGTGCGTACCATCATCAACAAAGTTAATGAGTAAGAACATTGTGTGTACCATCATCAACAAAGTTAATGGGTAAGAACATTGTTCGTGCCATCATCAACAAAGTTACTGGGTAAGAACATTGTGCGTACCATCATCAAAAAAGTTAATGAGTAAGAACATTGTGCGTACCATCATCAACAAAGTTAATGGGTAAGAACATTGTGCGTACCATCATCAACAAAGTTAATGGGTAAGAACATTGTGCGTACCATCATCAATAAAGTTAATGGGTAAGAACATTGTGCATACCATCATCAACAAAGTTAATGAGTAAGAACATTGTGCGTGCCATCATCAACAAAGTTAATGGGTAAGTACATTGTGTGTGCCATCATCAACAAAGTTAATGGGTAAGAACATTGTGCGTGTCATCATCAACAAAGTTAATGGGTAAGAACATTGTGCGTGCCATCATCAACAAAGTTAATGGGTAAGAACATTGTGCGTGCAATCATCAACAAAGTTAATGGGTAAGAACATTGTGCGTGCCATCATCAACAAAGTTAATGGGTAAGAACATTGTGCGTGCCATCATCAACAAAGTTAATGAGTAAGAACATTGTGCGTGCCATCATCAACAAAGTTAATGGGTAAGAACATTGTGCGTGCCATCATCAACAAAGTTAATGGGTAAGAACATTGTGCGTGCCATCATCAACAAAGTTACTGAGTAAGAACATTGTGCATACCATCATCAATGAAGGAGAAGTTGAGAAAGGATGGAACAACGAAAGAGAGACGACTCGTTGAGTGGTTGATTTTTCTGCACTTTCTGCTGAACCAACCATCTTCCGCCTACAACATCATAATAGAATACAGATAACACATAATAGTATACAGATAACACATATTAGTATACAGATTACACATAATAGTATACAGATAACACATATTAGTATACAGATAACACATAATAGTATACAGATAACAAATAATAGTATACAGATAACACATAATAGTATACAGTATACAAATAACACATAATAGTATACAGATAACACATAATAGTATACAGTATACAGATAACACATAATAGTATACAGATAACAAATAATAGTATACAGTATACACATAACACAGGTCAAGCTTGTGTACAATTCTGTTACAACAGGCACCAATGTTAACTAGAAACTGATGTCACTAGGATAATGTTCATTACATGAAAGTTTAAATTTCGGGGTGCCAGAGTTGTCTTGCCGGTAACAAGGCGATCCATCGCCTCGGCATTAATCAACGGGAACTGATACCGGTAACGATGAAAATGCATGCTGCAAACAAGCGCGGTATAAACATCATTGGCGCTGCCATCTTGAGGTTCTCAGGTAGAACATCGAATGGAGTCCTCGAGACTCGTCAAATCGTCTACGTCACAGATGTTGACACCAAAGTATTCCTCAGCAGGGAGGCCTGTGTTGCGCTCGGGATGATAACCGAGCAGTTCCCAAAGATCGGCGAGATCACCAGACATACAGCTGCGGATGCCACGTCCGATGCTCCCGATCAGCTCCGTAACAATAGCGGCCTCATCACCGATTGTAACTGCCTGAAACGTGAACTGCCGCCTCCTCCACCCACTCAGCTGCCATGTGTTGAAGCCCGGAACCACATTCACCTGGAACAATGAGATGCAATCACTTTTCGAAGAGTTTAAAAGCGTCATCATCAGTGAAATCGAGGAAGGGGTCAGAATAATTGATGCGTCACGATCAACATGCCTAGCCACTGACTGGTCCAAGACAGGAATAGGATTCTGGTTATTCCAAAAGCATTGTGAGTGCCGCGGCAACAAGCCTTTCTGCTGCCGTGCTGGGTGGAAGATTACGCTCGCCGGAAGTCGATTCACCCACCCGACTGAGTCACGCTACGCGCCTGTAGAGGGCGAAGCCCTGGCAGTCGCTGACGCACTAAACAAGGCCAGATACTTCATCCTCGGCTGCGAAAACCTCACCCTCGCCGTGGACCATAAGCCGCTGCTAAAGATCTTCGGCGATAGATCTCTTGAGGAGATTTCAAACACTCGTCTGAGAAACCTCAAGGAAAAGACCCTCGGATATCGCTTCCGTGTAGTTCACATACCAGGTGTAAAGCACCGAGCCGCTGACGCGATCTCTCGCCACCCTTCCGGCAACCCCGTCCAAATGCATCTACCAGATGACGTCGCGTCCCTGCAAGACGGTGCTCTTCCCGCAGGATTACCAACACTCCCGGAACTACGCTCCTCCTTCCTGGCCGGCATCCGATGCGGTGAAGAGTTTCAGGACGATGTAGAACATTCAGTTCACGACGCCGCCCTCTCATCACTCTGCTCCCTTAAGGCCGTCACCTGGGATGGAATCCGCATGGCAACCATAGTTGTGACGAGGCCATGGTCAAGCTGATGGAAATCATCGAGTCGGTGATGCCGGAATTCCGTCACGAGCTGCCAATAGAACTACGCCAGTACCACCAGTATCGCGACAACCTCTACACTGTGGACGGTGTAGTTTTATACAACGACAGAATAGTCATCCCCCGCTCACTGCGCCTCGATGTACTGCAATCACTGCACGCCGCTCACCAGGGCATATCGTCAATGATATCTCGGGTGGAACACAGCGTCTTTTGGCCCGGAATTACCTCGGCCATCACTGACCTCAGAAACCGCTGCAACGACTGTAACAGGATGGCCCCCTCGCAGGCCAGCGCACCACCTTCCCACCAGATACTACCGATCTACCCGTTTCAAAGTATGTGCTCAGACTACTTTACTTACAAAGGCGTGAACTATCTCGTTACTGTGGACCGGTATTCACACTGGCCCGTAGTGAAGCGGTGTAGAGGTGGGGCGCAAGGCTTGATCGCTCGTCTACGGCAGATATTCGGCACCTTCGGCATCCCCGATGAGCTATCATCAGACGGCGGCCCTGAATTCTCATCATCCGCCACGCAGACTTTCCTCAGATCATGGGGTGTTCATCATCGCCTGTCTTCAGTTGCGTATCCCCACAGTAATTGTCGAGCGGAAGTCGGCGTGAAAACGGTGAAGCGCTTGATAACAGGCAATACAAGCCCCAACGGCGAGCTTGATACTGATGAATTCCAGCGGGCCATACTACAGTACAGAAACACACCCGACAAAGACACTAAGTTCTCCCCGACAATGTGCATATTCGGACGCCCTATCCGAGACTTCATCCCCATCCTTCCAGGACTCTACAAACCTCACACAACGTGGCGTGAGACAATAAGTGCACGCGAGGAGGCGCTACGGATTGGCCACATGAAGGACGCCGAACGATGGGCAGAACACACGAAGACGTTACCGCCACTCTTGGTGGGCGACTTCGTCCGCATTCAAAATCAAATCGGCCCCAACCCGCGGAAATGAGACAAGACGGGGATAGTGATCGAGGTTCGGCAACATGATCAGTACACGATCCGCGTGGACGGCTCGGGCCGCATCACCATGCGGAACCGTAAGTTCTTGAGACGATTCACCCCCGCCATCAAGCGCGGGACTCCTGGCCAACTGGGCATCAACGCCTTTCTTCCACCGCCAGTCGCCTACTCTGTAGTACCAGCGGCGCAGCAGCAATCAGCCTCATCACCGAAAGAACGCGCTCGACCGACACCTACGCCAACCGTACTGTTATCGCCCACTCCACCTGCGATGACTCCAGCGCCTGTGACCAAGCTGCCACCCGCTCCGCCTGCGTCCCCACCCTTGGCAGACGCCTCGCCACCACAGCCGCAATCGTCTGCGTCACCCAAGCCGACGCCATACCCGGCTCCTGCTTCACCACGTGCAACTCCTGCCGCCCCATTGCGACGTTCGGCCCGCAACGCGGCCCCGCCAACATGGCTAAAGGACTATGTTTCCACTGTTGACACTCAGTGAACTATGTTATTTCTTGTTCCTATTTGTGTTATACTAACACAAGCCATATTATTATCAGTCTTCAGTGGTTTAAAGACTTGGGGGGGCGTAGAGGGTAATATAGTTACTGTTATTTACTAATCCATGTATTCTGGTTGCAGTTCTCATTGAGTTGCGATCATTCGTACTGATGTACACAATACATCGTGGAAATTGATCTCTGATCTTATCTAGTTATACATTGCATCCGAATTTATCTGAAGTTTAACATTATGCATAGCTGCCTTATTTTATAGATTTACTCGAACACATTTTGGAGGAGGTTTAGATTTTACGTTGATATTCATGATTAGGAAGTAAGGTTGATGATCAGAAAGGGTATTAGTGAAGATTCCTGCAGTGCTATCTAATATTGATTTATTTAATTTACTGAAAAAGTTGTCTATCAGTGTTCCGTTAGTTCTGATGAAGCGAGTTGGAAAAGTAATTTGTAGATAGAGACTGTATGAAATTATAGTATCAAAGAATTCACTATATATTTTGTTCTCGTTTATTTTAAGTAGATTGATATTGAAATCGCCTGAAATTATTATATTATTACAACTTTCTAGAGTATCCATTGTTGTTGAAAATTCAGCTATGAAATCTATAATATTTTGATATAATGACCTAGGCGGTCTGTATATGCTTCCAATAGTAAATGTTTTTAATAAGCTGCCTCCAGTTACTTGAATTACTAACCCCTCTCAATGTTCATACATGTTGATATTCTTAAGTACTTTATATTTATATTTATTATCTACGTAAATTATTAAACCACCTTTAACACTACAATTTTTCCCCTGAGCAATTAGATCATATCCGTGTAAACTGAATTGAGATAAATCATCATTATTTGACTTCCATGTTTCTTGCAAACATACAATGCTAAATTTAAATTGTTTAGTATTTAGAAGCTCTACGAAAAGTTCAAGTGCATCAAATTTAGCATTAATAGATTGAATATTTAAGCTTAGGATACTAAAATGGTCAGTATTTTTATGTGCTAACTTATGAAACGTAGCGATGTCATAGTATGAAGAACAATGGATCAACTGAGGTTCAGTACTATTTTCGTTTATATCTAGAAGATTTATTAAAGAATAGTTTCGGATACCTCCCAAGTGGGAGAGAAATGTCACATCAGAAGTCATTGCTTAGGTTGGGATATAAAAATATAATATTGCAAGCCACTGTACGTATGTTTGGTATTTTACAAAAGAGTGAACTTGTGTGTATTTATTTCCTGTGCATATGTGAATGTTAAGAAATACTCAGTGTGTGACAGTGCAGATATCAGAGTAGTCAAGGCTAGACTTAGAATAAATAAATATAAAGTATAAGTATAATTTGTCTAATTCTGTTGATACTGTTTCACACACTTGTGACAGATTGTCATCTGAGTAAAATAAATTAGTAACATCACCAAAGACAATTGATTTTTATTAACAATTACACACTACAAATATCATTAATAAATATAATAAACAACGCATGACCTAATATAGAACCCTGTGGAACCCCACATGTAACATTCATGCATTCTGAAGGTGTGTCATTAATACAAACATATTGGCTTCTGTTATTAAGATAACTACAGATCCACATATTAGCTATTCCTCTTATTCCATAATGCTCAAGGTTGTTTACGAGAATGTTGTGATGAACTATATCAAAGGTCTTTTTCAGGTCAACGAAGACACCAACAGAAGATTTACGATCATCAATAGAAGTATAAATTACATCATCCTGTTGTGGAAGATCTTTTCTATGGTTTTTGAAAACTGAGATAATATAGGTATAGGTATATAGTTAGTAAAATTATTAATATTGCCATTTTTGAATAGCGGTATAACTCTAGCAGTTTTCATACCATCTGGGAAAATTCCCTTCTGTAACGAAGTATTAAAAGTGTGCGCTAAGAGTCTTACTAGATACGGTATTAGTTGTTTAACTAGGCACATGTCAATTTTATCATGATCTTTAGATTTCTTGATTTTCGTTTTATTCATCAGGTTAATGATTTCTTCTTCAGTAACAGGTTTTAGAAACACAGTATCTTCAACCACATCAGATAAATAACTTGCAAACATATCACAACAAAATGGTTAAAACTATTAGCGATATTTCTGCTACCTGTGGCTGTGGCTCCATTGTTATTAAATTTAGTGGGATATTTTGGTCCCTTAGTTTTATTGTTAATCAAACTATTTATAATTTTCCATATTTGTTTATGTTTTCCTTGTTTTTTCCCAGAAGTTCTGTAAAGTGTTGTTTCTCACAGTACCTTAGTATGCCTGTCAGTTTATTCTCGAACTGCTTATACAGTTAATTTTGTTCTTGCATGCATTTATTAAAGAATTGGTCACCCATGGCTTGTCTGGCCTTTGTGTAATTTTGTCAACTTTTCAATAAATGTTTTGTACATACCATTTACATGTTCACTTTCCAGAATGTCATTCCAATTAGTTTCTTTGAGCTCATTCATCATAGCATTTATGTTCGGTTCGTTGACTACTCTCCTTGTGGCATATCTTATATTGCTGCAGTTTTTATGAATGTATTCCGGTATTTGAAAAATGGGCAAATGATTGCTCACATCATTCATTAACAACTCATTCTGTACATTTGACAAGTTTGTTGTGAATATATTATCTAATAGTTTTTTGGAGTGGCTTGTTATTCTGGTTGGTTTTGTTATTAAAGGACGTAATCCAAAACTGTACAAATAGTCTATGAAGTTATTTGTAACATTATTGTGATCATATTGTAGGAGATCAACATTAAAGCCACCACACATATAGACTATTTTATTACGTATGTTTCTACATATGTTATTTATAAACTCACTCAATAGCTCCAGTTCTGTGTTTGGTGCACGATAAATGCAACAGATTATTGTTTTTTTGGCCATTTTAATAGCAATTTCTACAGAAACGACTTCTGCACAATTATCAAAGCGTTTAGACCTTTCCGGAATGTACTTGTGTTGTTCTGTGTCATTGATATATAATGCAAATCCACCTCCCTATTTATTTGTTCTTGAGCAGGTAAACATTCTGTAGCCATCAATGTTAAAGTTTTCATTGTCACTGAGCCAAGTCTCAGATAGGACAATTACATCAAATTGCAAATCCAACGTTTTAATGCTGTCCTTTAGCTTATTAAAGTTACTTGCTAAACTTCTGCAATTGAAATGTATTATAGAAAAGTTTGCAACGTAACAGAGAAATAATCAAGTTCTGATGATAAATTAGCACATTTCTTATGAATCCAAACACTACAGAATATTGCACTAGAAAGTACCTTTTTCAAGCACACACTGCATGGGTTATCCATGACACTCAGCTACAAGATCTAGTTTGGCTTATACCTGGTATAGTCCACTCAAAAATAGAGGTCCAGTCCTTTGATCTTGTCCTCGCTCCAAACCTGATTGAAGAGGTCGTCGGGCGATTCAACTGTTTTCTTTGTCTCCCTACCATTCTCGGTGGTTATGCGGCCATCTATAGTTCACACATTGCCGATTGTCGCGTCATTTCTCAACACTCTCGCTAGCTTTGCACGAAACGGGGACGGGGTGAGACCGTCGTTCAGAAAGTCGCCCTTTCTGTCAAGGTCTCGAAGCCGCCTCTTGTTTTTTTATCACGGCCGTCTTAGTGTCTCGCCGAACGAACTTCACGATTATCGGCCTCGCTGGTCGTCCAGGAAGTCGGTGGCTCACACTGATGTCAATTAGTGTCACACCGACGTCAGCCGCTACCTTCTTCGCGATGTCGTTGGTATTTTATCCTTCCGTCTCGGGAATGCGACCGATTCTCGTCGACTATACTGCATGGTTTTGGCGATCTAGATCGATTTCAGCATTTGCACCTCCTTCTTAAGTTTGTTTACCTCGGCAAGTTTGGCATTTCCGACACAAATCTATGCCACTGCAATTTCCGTTGCGTTAACCACCGCAACGGTTCTATGGCCATAATCACTTGGGCGGTAATACGGTCAATGTCGAAGTCACTTTGCGGTTTTTGTTTGGCGCCTTTTGCAGTTTCGCCCGTTTTGTAATTTCGCAGAGCATCACTCACCGCTTTTTTAATCTGCGCTTGCTCAGACATATCATCGATCTCCTCGCTCGTTTCTGCCAAGCTATCAACTCCATTTCTTTAGTATTTGTTAGCTTTTCTCGTGTCAACCCACGACAGCCGCCATTTTGTACAAACATTCAAATTGCAAACACTGTTTTAGGGTTATCAGATACAATTTGGCGGGTAATATGCCTTCAACATATTTATTATAGTATTGATAACATTATATAAACAACGAAGAACAGACAGGTCGGTTTAAATACTTTTCAAAACTTAATGGCAGTCGCACCAATTACAACATTGTTTACTATTATAAGCAAGCGGCGGCATTTATAAACTGCATCAGTTTATGAATACGCTGAATATGGGGCACTGTAAGTGTATCTCCTCCCAGGCACTGATATTTCTAGTCGCCCTTTCTATGTTCACTCGCTTCCTTCGAACAAGGAATTCTGACCTACAAATTGGCGATGTATTGAACAAACACAACGGTAGTTATTTATAATTATTTACCTTTTAGTGAATACATTCGCCACGGTGGAGTGATGTTCGATCTACCGGGACACTGTTATCGGCTGCATGCGATGCCACATAATTATTGACGACAGTAGAAATTAAATGGTCATGGGAACTAGTTTAACTTCAAAATACTGTAATGGTGATAATTGCGGCCCTTTGCTTGTGGCTCCACGGGGGTTGTAAGCTAGTACAATATTAACACGCATATGTACAGTGCAGTCAGTTGTGCTACAATATAGATTGAATAGACAACTGATAAACCCGTTACTACGCGTCAAACTCGTGTTTCTCATACCGTACGCTCATATAATGTAACAGGTTTTGCAACTTTACTACTACTTAAAACAGTTACTTTACAACTGTTTCTAAGTAAGCTTTATCGTGGATCACCTAGTGTGCAGAGAAAGGGCGAGGCCGGTAGAGATATGCTCCGTCTTGATCTGAGTCGGTTGACTGCCAATATGCGCTCCGAGTTAGGAGTGGCGGCCTACATTCAAAATAGTGATTGCGCAGACTATAATATTAATTTGCCGACTTTCGTTCTGCCCATACACTTACGCATCTGCATGTCCATGCAACCACACATACATTCACACGCAACGTACACGCACGCACGCGCCCACTCAACCACAACTGTTTATGCATGCATCCCACATAATATTATAAACACATGCACGCATGCTCACACACACTCACGCACTCACGCACGCGCGCGCACACACACAGTTCAAGTCTAGCCAGAGATCATATCTGCGGCGGGGTGTCTTTCGCTGACGTCCGGCAAGAGCGGGGTTAGTTGCTCCCGCTGGCGGCGATGGTTCCGACCGCGAGAATCCTGACGTATCCATTTGATCACCAGGGACAGCACCTGCGGTACCACGATCAGAAATACTCATTTCCCAGCGGACTACAAACTCAACAGAATAACGTAGTAGATAGATATATGTATATATATATATATATATATATATAATATATATGTGGGTGTGTGCGTGTGCGTGTGTGTAAGAAACTATTGAGAAGAAGCTGGGCATCGATTAAAGTGAACTAAACACCTGGAACAAACGGAAGAACAGGAAAGAGGCCGATGTCTCAAGAGAAGGTGGTAGACTGAAACGAGGACGACCACGACTGAGACGATTGTGTGGATACAGGTTTGGCGAGCTTGTGAGAGGAGTGGGGAACGAGAGCGTTCCATTAGCGAAAATGGAGATGGCATTAACGGAGACGTAACGGGAAAAGAACGAAAACAATCGCCTCACAACAAGGAGAAAGTAGGGAGCAACACCAGTTCATCGCATATGAGAAGATGTCTACCTTGAAGCGTTGGTTGCGGGCAGGTGAGCCAGTACGTTGCTGCATGGGTGTCGAGTTGGGCATCTCCATTCTAGTCTTCTTCAAATTCGTCGTGTCTTCACATTCTGTGCTTGCTCTTTCCCTGTTCGGGGGAGAATATTCAGCTTGCCTCCCTTCCGGGACTCTGGTTACATATTTCGATTCCCCTGCTTTTTTGACCAAGCAGACGCTCGACGCGTTCTCCCGTCTGGCAAAGGCGCAGTCTTCCGCTTTCCATCCTTTAACTTTTTCCAAGCGTGAATGCCCTGCATTCTTACATTCGCAGACAGGGGAAGAGCGTTTTGATATTTGTCCTTCTCTGAAGAAGAACGAGCGTTCTTTCATCTCTTGTTCCCAGACAAACGATGAGCAGGATGACTCATCGCCTTCCAAATCTAAGAGTAGTCGTTCTGCGTTCCATCCCTTTGGAGACGTTGAGACTGGCACAGGTCGATGTATCCTATTGTGCATGCAATACACAACATTGCTATATTGGACATTCGCGTCACGTGAATTATATTTATCTTACAATTTCTGGGGCAATGTAGGTGTTTGCAAATAATGCTGTAATCTTAACTGACCATATTAGTATGAGTGTACAAAGGGGCACGTAGCCTCAGGAATTGGCCTTTTGTGTGGGGGTTTCATTTTTATAATTACACAGTAGCGCATCTGGATCATCGACGAGGGCAAAGGGAACAAAGCGTAGTCACCCATTAGTTTGCAAAACATTATTATGCCACCAAAACCAAATTTGTCGAAGGGGTAGTCACGGCGATCAAGTAATCAGGACTTTACTAAATACGCGTTAACCCAAATGTCAATGCTATCTTTTAGCGGATAAAATATAACGATTAATTGTAGTAGTTATAGTTTAACGGTGGTATGAACAGGTCGGAAAAAGAAACAGTAAAATATATGCACATTAAGTAAATATATCATGAAGACTAAACAATACTAAATATGTGTATTAAGTAAATATATCATGAAGACTAAACAATACTAAATATGTGTATTAACTAAATATATCATGAAGACTAAACAATACTAAATATGTGTATTAAGTAAATATATCATGAAGACTAAACAATACTAAATATGTGTATTAACTAAATATATCATGAAGACTAAACAATACTAAATATGTGTATTAACTAAATATATCATGAAGACTAAACAATACTAAATATGTGTATTAACTAAATATATCATGAAGACTAAACAATACTAAATATGTGTATTAACTAAATATATCATGAAGACGAAACAATACTAAATATGTGTATTAACTAAATATATCATGAAGACTAAACAATACTAAATATGTGTATTAACTAAATATATCATGAAGACTAAACAATACTAAATATGTGTATTAACTAAATATATCATGAAGACTAAACAATACTAAATATGTGTATTAACTAAATATATCATGAAGACTAAACAATACTAAATATGTGTATTAACTAAATATATCATGAAGACTAAACAATACTAAATATGTGTATTAACTAAATATATCATGAAGACTAAACAATACTAAATATGTGTATTAACTAAATATATCATGAAGACTAAACAATACTAAATATGTATATTTACTAAATATATCATGAAGACTAAACAATACTAAATATGTGTATTAACTAAATATATCATGAAGACTAAACAATACTAAATATGTGTATTAACTAAATATATCATGAAGACTAAACAATACTAAATATGTGTATTAACTAAATATATCATGAAGACTAAACAATACTAAATATGTGTATTAACTAAATATATCATGAAGACGAAACAATACTAAATATGTGTATTAACTAAATATATCATGAAGACTAAACAATACTAAATATGTATATTAACTAAATATATCATGAAGACTAAACAATACTAAATATGTGTATTAACTAAATATATCATGAAGACTAAACAATACTAAATATGTGTATTAACTAAATATATCATGAAGACTAAACAATACTAAATATGTGTATTAACTAAATATATCATGAAGACTAAACAATACTAAATATGTATTAACTAAATATATCATGAAGACTAAACAATACTAAATATGTGTATTAACTAAATATATCATGAAGACTAAACAATACTAAATATGTATATTAACTAAATATATCATGAAGACTAAACAATACTAAATATGTGTATTAACTAAATATATCATGAAGACTAAACAATACTAAATATGTATATTAACTAAATATATCATGAAGACTAAACAATACTAAATATGTGTATTAACTAAATATATCATGAAGACTAAACAATACTAAATATGTGTATTAACTAAATATATCATGAAGACGAAACAATACTAAATATGTGTATTAACTAAATATATCATGAAGACTGAACAATACTAAATATGTGTATTAACTAAATATATCATGAAGACGAAACAATACTAAATATGTGTATTAACTAAATATATCATGAAGACTAAACAATACTAAATATGTGTATTAACTAAATATATCATGAAGACGAAACACTAATAAATTTAAAAAACTAAATATATAATCACACAAGTACGCACAGGATTTTGCCTTCGGTAGCTTTCCACGAGTTTCTGCTCGCTTGACGCAATACATAAGAAAGACTGCGCTGGGTTGAACTTCTCTGCGTTATTCAATGTGTCTCTCATGTTATTCTTATTGTTGTTGCAATAATAACTCACGGTGCATAGTGCATGACTGGTGGGTGTTGTAACGGGGATGATTCAGGGAAGAGTTACTTACGCTACGCGTTTCTGAACCTCCAGTTTATACGTCAGCTCCCGAATCGTCTTCTTCTGACGTTTTAGTCTTGCCTACGTGCAGTACACAAAGCAGGAACGTCAGGTAAGAACGACAAATCGGGGAAATGCATAAATACGCCCTGCTGTAGTGCCTGCGCATATAAACTGACTGAAGAGACTTAGATCTTATAATTCTGTGTCTTCTTTCAATTGTAAAACACTATATGGCAAATTGACCGCAACATTCGGGACACACAAGAAACGTGACGCTAGATTTAGAGTTCGATAGTCATATTCTGTAATCCACCTCTTGGACGAACCCTCTCGCTAAGCCATCCATTTGACGCGGCCAGCTTTTCAGGCCATGTTGTCCCTCTGCATCGGCAACTTGGTGGTGTAGTGGAAAATCTGGAAATTCGGTGTCTAGTTAACTTGACTTCTAAAGGTTCTTGTTATGCAAGCGTGTCATGCAGTCTGCCTCGGCGCGACCATACTAGATTTCGGCACCGTTTCAGTAATAGGCTCTGTATATGTTAAACAACGTTTCTGTGTATTTATATATACCTATATACCTATATATATATATATATATATTAATAAATTTATGTATGATGTCCTGTATGGAAGGTAAGAGGTTGATTAGGTGTCCACCTGTAGCGGGGCCACCCCTCTCGTACGGCCAAAATACCTTTGCCGAAAAGATGGACTCTCAAGAGGGAGATTCCTGTAATATAACACCCTATGTTGTGCTTGTCTCTTTGAAAAATCCTGTTGACAGAGCGGGAAATGGCGACGTATGTGTCACGTGTTTCCGATCACCGCAGGTTTCCATGCCATCGTAAATGTATTCCATATTGAAGGAGGATGATACGATTTTGTTATCTCATCGCCAATAGACCGCATTGGAATGGTTGGCAAAATGTGTAATACTAACTTTGCTTGAAACAGTAACGCCATTTTCGGTGTTGACATGAAATGATCGAATAGAGAAGTATAAAGTTCAACATTTTTTGTCCACCCGAAATATTCGTGGAGAAAAAACCGTTGAACATTATAATATTCACGTTGACCTTTATACTAGTCACGTGACAATATTGCAAATGTACACACATTAAACCAGCTTATCTAATATCGCCATTCAGCCATTCCATGGGAATGTGCTCCAAGGAGAAAACTATGAGATGTAGCGCTAGCCACATGTTTGCCTGTCTGTTAATACAATTAGTATTGTTACTAGCGACACATACAGCACGTCGCAGTTGCGGCATCAGAGGGTCAAGGTTTTGTATAATTTTTAAATATCCTGTTTTTATTGATAGATTTTTTTTTCTTAATTTTTTTAATTATTATTTTATATGGATGTTTTACTGGTGTACTTTTTTCTATATGGACACAGTGTTTGTCTGAAATAAAAATATAATATAATTATTACTATTACTATTATAACTGAGCAATTCAGTTCATATTAACATATGCAAACGTTTATAGACTGTTGCCGTCTTTCCAATATGGTTCCTCTACTAGGACTAAACGTGTTGAAGCTCGCAGTTCCTCCTATGATATTGTAAACAAACAGGAAACAGATCTGTGGTTTCTTTCATCTCAGTTGAAATATATGCCTCCTTTCACGTGTCTTGTCTTTCTGTCTGACTCCCTCTCTACGATATTTAGGCCTACCCCTTCTCTCTGTTGTCATCCAACGAGGGCGTCAGGCGTACTAAATTAGCCATCTTGTTAAGATGGCGACAGTCTCTACAGGATTGGATATGCTAATATAATAATTGGGTGATTAAAATACGAACTATCCAAGGGACCGTTCCATTTTGAAAAGGTTCCTTAAATTTTTTAATAGATTCTGTTTAATGACGGAGTATGCTTATAAGCTCTTAATTGATCTTAGTGAAACGGTCTCCTGAAGATTGTTCAATAAGTTAGAGACGATACATAAAAGGCTCTGTAGGCCGTCGACACTCACCCGATAGATCTCGTTTTCGCTGCAACTGTGGAGGATCTGCAGCAATGGTTGTCGATGCAAGACATGTTTGTTAAT
>OZ023210.1:45625355-45630355 GCA_963995525.1 Escarpia spicata
CTACTACTACTACTACTACTACTACAATACTATTACTACTACTTGTGATAATCACAATATCTCTATATTACTAATACTACTAGTAGTACTACTATTAGTACTATTACTACTACTACTACTGCTACTACTACTATTACTGCTGCTGCTGCAACAATAATAACTACTGCTACTACTACTACTACTGCTACCATTACTACTTGTGATAATCACAATTGCTCTGCTATTACAAATACTACTATTACTACTACTACTGCTGCGGAAATTCAAATTGCCTAGATAAAGACTATTCAGTCGAAATCGATCGGTAAATTGAGAGAGAAATTGAATTTGAAATTCGTAGCATGGCTTATAATCGCCACTACAAGGGCACTCGGAATAAGGCAGACGGCCAGGCTGGTAGCAATACTAATATAACTTGGCTAAACTCCTTTTCCAGTTGCTACAAATGATCCATCATATATCAATCAAAAAACAAAGCAGAAGGCTCTCCCGTTAAAGCCTTCTTGCATAAAATAGCTGAGTTGAACCATTTCATCAGGGCAGCTAGACCGAATTCAGATATCATCAAACGGATTCAAACCCTAAATCGATCTTGGGCTAAACAGGTAGGAGTGATTGTTCACGACCACTACCTTACCACGCTAAATTCAATCCTTTCGACATTAAGAAATACTCGTGCCTCGAGATGTCCAAGGCCCGTCATACGGCGCTCGGTTGGGCTCGAGATAATTTCGGTCGGAAGTTGCAAAATTCTACTGTTTCGGAATTCGGAACAGCTTTGAATAACATATCTCTAGGCAGGAGGGGGTGGAAACAGAGACGGCCCTTCTCAGCAACGTCAGCCACTCCGTTGCACAGAAATAAGCCTGTCCGTACCACGTCAGCCGTCCCGGTCCAGCGGACATTCGAGGGTCACGCCAAGACCCACTCGAAGACTGACGCCCAACTCAGACAACATTCGACACAAGGTACAGTAAGCCATTCCGGCAATGGGGCAAGGATTAATGTTCGACCCCTTGTCTTTACCAATTCAAATGGTAGGAACGTTCGGGCCCAAAATGTCAAGGGGGTTGGTATCCCACCACCACCCCCAGTGAGGTCTCGACTTCCAAATTCGGGAAGGGTCGCCGCGTTTGAACAAAATAATCTAACCAATAGGGTTAGCTATTCCAAGGCAGGACTATCCAAAGTGATGTTTCAAAAACATCGGACGGCCCCCCATAATAAACAAAGACAGTTTTTCTCCTCCTCCGAAGACCCGATAGGTGACATAAGAAAATGGGACGACCCTGCTAGCAATGCTTTCGCTTGTCAAGTCTGCTATCAGGATGCCTTCAACAACGCTTGCTTCCCGTGCGGGACCCACACACTGATATTTGCCAAGGCTGTATATTACGACATGCCACCAGCCGCAGACGCCATTTTCGCTGCTCGCACAACGACGGAGGTAAACAAGATAGCAAGGATTTTCCCGGCCAACGACAACAAGTGGAATCATCGAGCAGAGGATCTCCAGTGGGAGATCTTCCAGTGGAAATTTGATCATGCCCCATCCTTCGCGAGAAGACTCGACACATCGGAAGGAAGGAACTTCACCAGTCATACGTCTGACAACTATTGGGGCACCGGGCACGGCGGACACGGAAGGAACATGTACGGGAAACTACTGACGCAATTCCGTGATTGTGTCCAGGGCGAAGGAAGGATAGGCAAGCTTTCGCGGAAAAACTCAACCACCCAATGAGACAACCGTCGACGAGACACAACATTGACGAGAACAATACAGCTACGGACGGTGAGCACTCAGAGAGCGAAACAGAGACAACACCTTTGCCAAGCAGTTCTACGCCCGCGACAACAACGAACGCCACCACGCAAACAGCCAAGGAAGAAGGTAGTTATCAGCTCGTCGACTACTCTACAACCCCTCTCAAATCGGCACACAAGCCAACTAGCTTCACGCAAACACCGCTCTATTCCACTGTCGTATACACTCCACCCATTTCATGTCCCTCCTTGTTCACGGCTAATACATCAGGGACCAAGCCTTCTCCTACTCCAACTGCAGGTCGTACGCGGCAGACCACTTCTCTATCACCGGGGCCACCGCCGTTGTGTTCTACTACCATCACCACTCCCCCTTTAGTAGCTGCTGTCGCTACACCATCCCTGCATCACGCCATACGTGAGCCTTCTAATGTTTCTGCCACCTCTTCTCCATCCCTTTCTCCCAACTCCTTCCCGCCGCTACCGAGACAATCGGGTTCTCCGGAGCTACCACCTCACTCCAAGTCTCATTCTTACCTACCTGTCTCCAGACCACGGGTGGACCGCGCCATAATTAATAGACTACCCCCTTCGCATACTCCTGCACAACGATTCTCCACTGTGCCATTCTTACATAGAAGCACAAAGGCACACATCCAGAGATTGTGATCCTATCGGTGGGAATCAACGACAGAGCGAACAAACCAAGTGTGACGACCATCCCTAATTTGCGAAGGATGGCGGGTCGAGCAGGCAAGTGTTTTTCTCACTCAATCATCGCCATACCCGAAGTAAACTGTTCTGACAGATTACCTCTTGTAGAACAAGAATACATTATGAGAACTTCGGAGAGCCTACTAGACATTAAGGGCATTGTTGTAATACCTAAATTAGAGGAGTCATCGTTCAAGACAGACATATCAGACAACATTCATTGGACCCCAGAAACAGCGAACACAATGCTAACACATTGGTTGTGCCATTTAAACTAAGAAACATTGAGGGCAATCATACCGTACAAAACAAGTCCAATGATCTGCGCAATCCCACGATTATCAACTTAAGCCATCTAGTGTTATCTGAAACACAGGCGGAAATCCTAAATTTCGGATTACAATTTATACCAACACCTCATACAAACGATGCAGAAGACACGCAGGCGTCTATCAGGCGATTTGCTAGACATATCCAACTGCGATATTTTTCACGGGACGAAATCAACCAAATTAAAAGAGAACTTTACAGCAAAATCAACATGGAATCCGCCTTGCCACAACGAGGACATTATCTATAAATTGGAACAACTGAAAGATTTTAGCTCGATAACTAACAAACACCGGAACAGTGTTGGTAATTTGTTAGAGTCGCAATTGGCGTCGATTTCGGCACTCAAGAGAAACCCATCTATTATTATTAAACCTGCTGATAAAGGATCGGCCACAGTAATCATGTCTAAAGAAAACTATGTCGCAGAGGCGAATCGACAGCTGGCGAACAAAAAACATTATGCTAAACTAGACACACCGGTCTATCCACAAACCGCAGTCCGCATTTCAGCAACATTAGACAGATTACGACAAACAGGCTACATATCCAAGACGCAACGAGATTATTTAGAGCCACCGGATACACCTCGACCACGTCTGCTCTATCTATTACCAAAGATTCATAAGGCTAAAGATAAATGGCCTCAGTCTCAGATGCCTCCAGGACGACCGATCATATCCGATTGCAACAGCGAATCATATAAAATAGCTGAGTATATTTACTATTTTAGTCCAATTGGCAGAAACACATGCTTCGTATGTTAAAAACACTACATGCTTCATTGATAATAGTGACTAAAATCGAAATTCCTAGTGATGCGCTACTGTTCTCCATGGATGTAGAAAGCCTGTACACCAATACTGACAATATTCCGGGGACTGAAGAAGTAAGACAGGATTTTTTTATGAAACACGGATTTTGACCGCCCAGACGCAGACATTTTAGAACTACTTAATATTTCCTTAGAACACAACGACTTTTTATTCGGATCAAACTGGTACCTTCAAATTTTCAGCACTGGAATGGGGAAACGATTTGCCCCCAACTATGCCAATCTTTGTATGGCTCAGTGGGAGAAACAAGCACTAAGGAAATGCAACAAAATACCATTAATTTATTTACGATACTTGGACGATATTTTCGGAATATGGACACATGGGAATGGTGAATTCCTAGTTTTCTTGAACATACTAAATAACCATCAAAATTGCGTAAAATTAACGTCAGTTACGAGTAAACACTCAATAGATTTATTGGACACTACGAACTTTAAAGGCGAACGCTTTAATTCGACGGGGCATCTCGGCAGCAAGGTTTACTTTAAACCAACAGATACACATCAACTACTGTACAAAGACTCGTTCCATCCGAAACATACCTTCTCTGGTATCCTCAAGTCGCAACTATTATGATTTCACAGGATTTGCAACAATAAATCAGACTTTGAGGAAGCCGTACAAACACTTTTTCATTGCCTGAGGCAAAGGAATTTTTAAGGAACATTAAGAGCACTACGCTAGCGGACATTAAAAATAAGAACAGGAAAGAACAAGCCGTGAAATATCAGGTGAAAAGGTGTCTAGCCTGTACGGTATTTGTAGACTTCACACCTATTAACAACACAAGGAGGCCACCACAAGGCAAAATCAACAATTGCGGTAAATTGCGGTTTACCTAATTACCTGCAACGCCTGCCCCGCAAGATACGTGGGTGAGACTGGCAATCAACTCCGAACACGTCTAAATAATCACAGATCGGACATACGACATCACAACGACACACAAGTGGCCAAGCATTTTAACGGAGCCGGTCACTCAATATCCGATTTGCGTATTACAATCTTGGAATCAGGGCCATTTTCTGACGTCGCCCACTGGAAACCATTTACAGACGAAATTGTGAATCAAAATGGATTACAAGACTTAAAACTACGCAGCCAGGGGAACTGAATGTTAGAGAGGACTGTTTTGATATTAGACCTTTTGTGATTCGCTTCTCCCACCAGGGACGAACAATTGCTAAACTAGCTAAAGCCACCTATAAACTGCTACAAACCGCGTATCTAGAAATATACACGCCGAGATTTATAACAGCATTCTCAAAGAACAAGAACCTGAAAGATGTGCTGGTGGCCACCAAATTACAATGAACAATGGACTTCTACAGAACAATGACCCTAGCGCTT
>OZ023210.1:45635355-45637855 GCA_963995525.1 Escarpia spicata
CATATTAAGAACTTACCATATGATTTACGAACATATCATTACTATCAGTTCCATTGCGTCCGCGGTTTAAGGCATTGTTTAGCCAACTCGCTACCTAAAACACGACGTAAGATAAATTACAATTAACTCGCACATTTCTTAACTTTACATCACCCATTTAGCATGCGGATGTGACAATTTAACTTAAGTGGCGATGAATTACGCAGAATTATTGAGCAATTACATCGTTGCTTGCCGTATCATCCGTGGATACAAACATGTTAAAATAAATATAATAAAGGTTACATCACTGTAAGGGCCCTATTATACTGCTCGACAGCAACGGCAAAACCTAGACGGCAAAACGGCAAACCGCGAGCAAAGCCAAGCACACAGAGCGCGGTAATCTTCGACGGCATATGCAAATTTGTTACGTGAACAGCTGTGGCTGCTGTAAAAGATGGCGGGCAAAAGAAGCAATCGAGTGGAGGAAGCACTACTCCTACGGTCCGAACTCCTGAATATTTATACTGACATCGAAACTTGTGTTGCATTATTTCTATTAATGATCACGTACCAGTCATGGCTTGGCCCCAATGCTTTTCCACACGGCCAATTTCTTCTTTGCGTCTTTGTAATCAGGATGGGATGGAGCATATAGCAATTCCCGTCTCTTTACATATACGATAACGTTTTCTGCCGACATCATGAATTTTGTCAGGACTATCAACAGACGGCGCTGCTAATTCAGAGTTATCAACCACTGTTATCAACAGACGGCGCTGCTAATTCGAATCCGTTTTCCTTTATTTTAAAGTGTTTACATCGCTATATTGAAACACGTGCAATCTGACATGTGCACTTTGACGTCATACCAAAACATCAACGCTGATTGGTCAAAGAGAAATTTGCCGCGCGGCATTTTCTGAAAAATCGCTTCTATTTCGATTCTCAACGGTTTGTAGTCGAGCAGTTTTGTCGTCGAGCGGTTTGCCGTCGAGCAGTGTACTAAGTTTCTGTAATTCAATATAGAACGGTTTCTATTTTGCCGTTTGCCGTCGCTGATTGCCGTTGTCGTCGAGCAGTGTAATAGGACCTTAAGTGGCATGATCAGCTGATGAAATATCAAAATCGTTAAGGACTTTAACAAAAGGTTTGCTGACGCCGAAATATATAAGTTACTGAGCGACGCAAACTGGACTAGTGTTGTCAGTTCAGCGACCGGCAAACGAACACTATTCGTACACAAATAACCACCACTGTCTATAGCCAGGTACTCATTCATACAGCCGAGTGACCTGAAGCAATGTAGAGTAAATGAACTTGCCCAAGGTTCGACACCGCCGCACAGGATTAGAACCCGTGTTCTCTCAGTCGAGAGTCCGGAGCTCTTAACGCTGCGCTACTGCGCTCTACATAATCGATTTATTATGGTGAGATTATGTAAACCACTGATGCCGGGCTCTGCTAGATCAAACCCTCTGTCTCAACACGTCTCCTTACTCAATTTCCAAATGTAATTATCTGGGCTTTAATCCCATATTTTAGTCAGGTGATGTATTAATCGAGTTAAATTTGTTATCATAGAAGGTGGCTCCTCGATAGCGACTATTATAGTCTTAGAGGAGTCTCCTGACCCTACTTTTTTCCTATTTACCATGCATTATGTCATGTTCATTATAAGGTTATATTTTTTTATTATTTTTGACATGGATTTATTTATGTATAATCAAATGTATGGGTCAAATAAAACAAATTCTTCTTCTTCTTCTTCTTTTAGTTTACCCGTGACTTCTGTGTCCACGCAGTGGTTGCCACAGAGTGGTCATATATACGATACTGTCGTTGTGCATGTTACCGTGTCCTGCACATCGCAACCTCCTTTCCCGTATTAAGTCTATGACGTTAGACAGCTCTACAATCTACACGATATGTGTCCCGTGTCGTTACCAGTGAACAGTGAACGCGGTTCACAACATATAAGTGTGTATAACGTCCAACTAGTTGTTTTTGCGCGTACTATTGTCGACATTTCGCATGCACAGAGGAGCACATTCTCAGCCGTTGCTGCTTACATTTGCGTGGGAGTGCATACTACAGAGCTACATAAGTGCCGGCTTTTGTCTTTCTGTTCTTAGTGTCTTTGCAGGCCCAGAACCCGACGTAGTAAAATCACATACCTCATCAAAACATATCCTTCATTGGTAGTTGTATTGATCTTTTCAAGATGGTTCTGAGCTGTAATGTTTAATGATAGATTGCCAGATGGCGTCGTAGTCACTACGGACATTATACATTTACAGTTAACATGAGCTCTTATACCTTCGTACGTTTACGACTCATCATGTTATGTCTTGCTATGACATCATGCTATATGTATTCTGTTTCGTATACAATATGATAGATTCGGACTGTATCACTGAATTAAGCCTGCATTACTTTTTAATTCTGCCTGTATTACCATACCATCATTTACAGAGGTTCATATCTTGTATGACCTGGCCTTATTAGTTGTACGAGT
>OZ023210.1:45642855-46096393 GCA_963995525.1 Escarpia spicata
GGCAAAGGAATTATACAATAAAATGAGAAGTATATAGTTTATGAGAAACCGGATGTCGTAATAAACATTTCTTTCGCAACATTTAGGGGTACCTATTTACCATAATAGTTGTGTTTAAAAATAATCATTGGTTTAGTGCCAGTGATTTTTCGAAGTAAAATATCAGTTTTATATATAAATATTTGGTTATTATTTAAAATAATTACGACTGAATGAGGTACACGCACTACCTTAATGAAATATTCAATTACATTTAGCATATTGGCATGTGGTCCCGTAATAACATGCATAAAATACGGATGTCGTAACAAACATTTATCTTAATAATGCAAATATGCCATGAAAATGCTTGCAATAAAAATGGTTGAAGTGGTTTTCATGGTAATTTCAGCCTATGTGTGACATCGTATTAGCTAACCGAAACAATAAAATATTGGAATTTGATTAAATATATAATTTATTAATTTTGTATGATTTGTCATATTTGCTAAATACGGATTTTATTCTCCAAAGATTGGAACAAGGGACGTCTCACATAGGAATCAACAAAACATTAACTTCTTAAAACCGACAAACCGACTGTTGAGTTTTGTTAAAGTTTTATTGAAAAAATGAAAGAATTTCAAATATGTATGCAGCTTGTTACAGTGCAGCATGACGCTCTGTATTTGGGCCGAAGTAGTCCTGGTTGTTATTTGACGTAGGACTTGGGAAGGACCACTATCATGTCGTCTGAGCTGCAGTGAAAGGTAAGATCAGTGTAACCACCAAGAGAGGTGCACATTTCTCTATTCAGAGTGTCGCGAACTTTTTTCTTCAATATTTTAAGATACGTAGTGGTCTGCATACGGCAACTTCACATAAATCGTGAAGAAGTTGGTGTTGTCAGAAGATGGACCTGGCATAGACCAGACAGAAAACATCACAGTCAGATCGACTACATATTGGTGAAACTTAAGGATCCTGATTTAGCAGAAGCATTCAAAGCAATGACAAGTGGGACATTTGCACCACTTACCATCCTGGATGACAAAAACGTTAACCTGAACTTGCTAACTAACACCTTCTACAAAAAAGTGACAGACGCAGCCAGCGAAATCCTCGGCAAATATCGTCTGACAAAGAAAACGTGGGTCACAGCAGACATCCTCGAACTCTGTGACAAAAGAAGATAAATGAAGAAGAGAAAATGTGATCCTGAAGGAGCAGCAAAATACAGAGAAGTCAAGAGGAAGATCAGACAAGATATGAGAAGAGCAAAAGATGAGTGGATAGCAGAACAATGTTGCGAAATTGAAGACAGTCTGAACAAGAACAACAGCAAGAAGTCCTACCGAGTTGTGAAAGACGTGACATCAGTGTGAATAAAGAGATAACCACCACCATCCAAGACAAACCAGGGAAATGCCTTACAGAAGAACAACATATTCTAAACCGATGGGCAGAATGCTGCTCAGAACTGTACAAATATAAGACCAACGGAGACCCAGCTGTCCGCAGACCACCGAAGAGGACGGCTACCCCATTCTTCGTGAGGAAGTGGAGGCTGCAGTGAAATGTCTGAAAAAAGAAAAGTCAGCTGGAATTGACAACATACCAGCAGAACTGGTTCAAGCTGGAGTAGAAGCCTTGATCACCACCCTCACAACAAACTGCAACAAAATCTGGCAGAGAGGAGAATGACCCACCCCATGGATCCAGTCACTGATCATCACGCTTCCCAAGAAAGGCAACCTACAGTTGTGCCCAAATTATAGAACAATCAGCCTTATTAGTCACCCAAGCTAAGACATGCTGAAGATCCACCTCAACAGATTCAAACCCCAGGCAGAAAAGATCATCGCAGAAGAACAGTCGGGTTTTCGAACAGGATGGAGCTCCAGTGAGAACAGATCTTCAACAGTAGAATCCTTTGCGAGAAACATATTTGCCTGTACCATATCTTCATAGACTTTAAGAAGGCATTTGAATGGATATGGCATGCGGCCGTATGGGCGACCATGAGGAAGTACAATATTGACTCCAATCTTGGTCACCAGTGCAGTCATCTTCAATGGCAGCATAGGAGACTGGTTTCGAACAACAGTGGGAGTTTGACAAGAAAGCCTACTTAGCTATCATCCACCCACTTCAACATCTTTCTGGAAAGGATCATGAATTATGCCTTGAAAAACCATCAAGGCACTATCAGCACTGGAGACAGGACAATCACCAACCTTCGCTTCGCTGATGATATTGACAGCCTAGTAGGAGAAGAATAAGAACTAGTCAACTTGGTGGAGTGCCTTGACAAAAACTCTACAGCTTACGGCATGGAGATCAGCGCCGAAAAGACCAAACTGATAACAAACAACACACAAGGCATCAACACAAAAGTCAAAGTTAACGGACAGAGACTTGAAACAGTAACAAGCTTCAATTGCTTGGGATCAATCATCACCGACGAGGGTTCCAAACCTGAGATTATTGTCAGGATTGCACAGACAACAGCAGCACTTACAAGGTTGAAACCCGTATGGAATGACAGTAATATAAATGTCAGTTCAAAAGTAAAGCTGAAGCGCTCCCTTGTCATGTCCATCTTTCTATACGCTTGTGAAACATGAACCATCTCAGCAAATCTACAGAATAGGATACAAGCCTGGGAAATGAGGTGCTTTCGGAAGACCTTGCGCATATCATACAAAGACCATGTTACTAATGAAGACGTTCGCAACAAGATCAAACAAGCCATCGGATCTCGCGAAGACCTTACAACAGTCAAGAAGCGTAAACTGAAGTGGTACGGCCACGTCTCACGATCATCTGGCTTTGCAAAGACCATCTTGTAAGGTACCGTGAGAGGGGGGAGAAAAAGAGGTAAACAGGAAAAGAAATGGGAAGCCAACATCAAAGAGTGGACAGCACTGGAATTCGCCGACTCCCAGAGGGCTGTGGAGAACAGGGAAACGTGGACGGAGCTGGTGCCCCAACGATCATTTCGGGTTATGAGAAAGTGTAGTGAAGTGAAGAACAACCATTTCCTATGTATTGTTTTTACCAAAGGTAATAGAACTGGAAGCAGTCAAATTAACACCTCCCAAAGTTTCTTTTTCTGTATTATTATACTGGGATTAAGAAAAACAACGTACGTTGTTACCAAGAGTGGCGGATGTCGTAATAAACATCGCCCGCAGGTGTTGAAAGAAATCTGGTTTTTCGGCGCACGCCACATAAAAGTGAAAATCCGAGGCTACCCATCAAGAAATCTTGCCATTCAGAGTGCCGAAGACTTCTTTCCCCAACATTTCACGCTATCGTGTGACCCCTAAATGCAGACGATGGAGAAATCGTAAAGCATTTGTTGTAGACTTCCACACCCTTCGATAGGACAGCGGCTAAGGGATATGAATGTGCACTTTTTGACAAAAGCATGAAACTTTACACACATGTAGATTATGATATATATATATTAATTTCGAGCTAGATTCCCATCGTTATCGACATGGTACCTAGCCGCCATCTTGGTTAAAAAATGGCTGCCACGGAGATCCATTATCCAGATATCTCAGGTTCTAAGCAACATAAAACATGTTCTTGGTGTCTAACCCAATATTTCCATGGTCAAGGAATCCATTTCTGTCTTATACAGTATCCAATGATCACGGCCATATTGAAATTCAAGATGGCCGCCACGGAAATCCATTATTCAGATATATCAGCTTCTAAACAACATAAAAACACGTTCTTTGTGTCTAAACCAACATTTGCAGGGTCAAGGGATCAACCCATTTCGGTCATGTGCGGTATCCTCAGATGACGGCCATATTTAAATTAAGGTTGGCTACCCTGCGTATGCCTGTTACGAACATGATTTTAGTGCCTCTTGAGGTTGAGGAATCCATATGTTGTTCATGTAAGAATACCTATATATTCACGAGTATGTCAATTTTTGTTGGCAGTTGTTTTTGCGCTATATTCAGAACCATACGATAAATGGCAGTGCATATAAAATGGTGAAGAGAAATGTCATTGATTAAGAATAAACACCACGAATCCTTACATTTCGAGTTCACTTCAGCGATATGAAAAAAACTTCGTGTTGACGTGTTATCTTGATGTTTACAGGCTTATGAATGGACATTTCGTTGTGCAGAAACCACAACATGTTTTCTCTTCTGACACTCTCAAGCAACCAACAAGAGATCGCAGAATACATAGCGGAACCAGTCTGGGGGTGTTTAATTATTTGCTACACTGTATAAGGACATTCGTTTCCGGTGCATCATCAGCATACAAGATTAGATAGTTGTAGCCACAGACCAGAAATCCACCAACGACCTGCAGTATCTCCAGCAACGAACACACTAGGAGGCGGTCATCGGCAGCATATTACGCTATGTAGCACAGTATGTTCACCAAGGATATCCCAAAGTGGATATGAGGAAGTGTATACTGATGTGGTTATTCTGGCCGTACGACAGTTTCTTGCTGTTGAAACAGATGAACGTGTTGGCGTTGAAACCCACTTTTATTCCATTGCAACCAATGCCGTTGCCAACAACCTGTGAAATCGGAAACATTAATGCTATGTTATGCCCTGAGTTGGTGTGACATAGTTTCCAGTTTCCTTGGTCAAGGGAAGAAGTCTGCATGATTAGCATGAGCTTCATTTCCCGCTGTTACAGATGTCTTCCTCGCTCTGTCACCACAATCAAGTCGACTCATGTACACTAAACGAGATAGAAAGGTTTATCACGAAATTTACATTAAGACTTTTACATTTAGCATGGTGGATGAAACAAGGAAACATAAGTTTGCCCAGGGATCTGGTACGACTTGGAATACCCCACCAACAAAACATGCATTGCGCCAACATGTGAGAAGGGCTGTTTATCGAATTGGTTATGTGATGTCACAAACTCTTGTGTCAACTCTCCATCTGCCTTGTCTTGGACACTTTGGTTGGAGTGCAACTGATTCAGTATAGAAACCATGCTGGACTTGAACTCCCAGAGACACCGATGCCATGCCATGACCTTGTGCACTCTGGCTGCAAATCTAAGTGTAGTCCAATTTAGATATTATTTTTTATGACTATGTATGTTGTGAGGTATATTATGGTTGAGAATATAACTGAGTAAAATTTGGCAACAGCCTGAAAGGTTATAATCGTGTAGACACGTACTACCATAAACCAGGTATGGATTCCTAAACCCAACACACGTTCAGATCACGTTCCTATAACGTATATATGCATGGCAGCCATCTTTATATTCTGTGTGACCATCACTTGATCGTTGTAGCCTATTTACATTCATGTACACGTGTATTACCGGAATAAAGACAAAGAGTATATTTTTGTGGTGTACGGAAGCTGAATTAAACCACAATTTATGATTTTGGAAGTCGGCTATCTTGATTTTCAGTATGTCTGTCATTTGGGGGATACAACATGTGGAAGAAATTGATTAATGAACCCTGACTATGTTGGTATAGACACAAGTATCATGTTTCTATGTTGTTTAGAAGCTGCAATATTCGGACAGATGATTTTCAAAGTAGCCATTTTGTGTTTTAATATGTGAATCTGTGAATAATGCAAGTGGCACAACCGAATTCCTTGAACTTGAAACATACGAACCACCTGTGGATTCGTTGTACGGAGTCCTCAGTGTTAAGAAACATTAAAACTATGTTCATAATATGGCAGCGATCTTGAATTTCAACATGGCAGTCATCTGGTGATGTAGCATATGCCAGAAATGGATTCATTGACTTTGAAAATGTTTGTTTACACACAAAAACTTGTTTATATGTTGCTTAGAAGCTGAGGTATTTGGCTGATGAATTTTCATGAAGGCCATCTTGAATTTCAATATGGCCGTCATCTTTGGATACTATACATGACTGAATTGTATTCGTTGACCCTGGAGAAATGTTGGTTTAGTCACCAAGAAGCTGATATACTTGTCTAATGGATTTCCGTGGCGGCCATTTAAAAAATCAAGATGGTGGCTACGTATCATGTCGATAGCAATGGGTACCTAGCTTTATATGATTCTACATAATTTTTATCATAAACTACATATGTGCCAATTTTCATGCTTTTGTCAAAAAGTGCACAATTCGTCAAATTTCTGGCTCTTAGCCGCTGGACTACGAAACCCAGTGCTGATGTTAAGTAAACCTAAAAGACAATTCCGCAAAATCACACGGTTGATGATATTTTGGAGATATATTGCCAAATGGAAGGAAAAAACGTGTTTTATAAAGATGTTGGTACTGTTGAAACTATGAGCTAGTTATTCATGTTTATTACGACATCCAAATGGAACGTTCTAAAATATTTCCGTTGTTTTCAAACATTGACCAATGATATTGGCAGTGTATATCTGTCTTGGATTTACACCCAGCAAGATGTATGGTAAGCAATAATGCCTTTTGGATATCCGTTAAAAGATACAGCGAATGACGTTTGGTATAATTTGTGTAAAGTGTGAAAACGTGTCAAGCTGAAAACATACTATTATTTGGAGTTGTGTATTAGTCATAAAAGCGAGAATAAGCCTATTCCGATATATGTATTTTCCAAAGGTAATAATATTGGTAGCAGTCAGATAGTATTAGAAATTTAAATTTTATGTATTTTCACAACAAAAGTTACCAAAGGTAGCGGTGTCGTAATAAACATCACAAAAAACGTTAAAAACAAGTATGAGTTTCCGGCGGATGCCATACAAACGTGGTTGAAGTGGTGTTCATAATATTTAGGCCTATGAACTACACCACGTTGGCTGTCAGAAAACAAAAGATTCGTTAGAGTTAAACAACATGTATGAAACAACATGTATATTTGTTGCTTGATTTGTCCAGTTTGCCAAACAAACTATCACCACATTATCGATACAAATTTTACGAAATGCTTTCCATATCACATTTTCACGTGGCGTTCTCCAGGATTATATCTTTGAACATAACATTTTAATCACAACTCCAATCAACTCATTTACCAAACGACACAATTAAGTCACTTCCTTAAATGCAGATGACACACATACATCTGTATTTCTTTCAGGTTGGCTCCACTGATTCTAGTTACTCACTAAATCGGCTCAGGGATTGTCTCCGTGAAATTCTAGTTTTGGGTGCATAGAAACTGCTTGACAAAATCAAGTTTTTTTCCTGACACCTACACTTGGTCAACATGTCAAACCAGCAGCCCCAGAACGGAATATAAGAGTTTTCTTTGACAACAATTTTAATATTAGACATAATTTCCCAGCCGTGCCGCTGGCTTCGTTGCCGTATTGTATATCCTTGCTATTCGCCGTTGGTGTCCAAATCTTTATATTGCAAACACTACTGCCATATTTTATTGTAATTCGTGAGAAACATCACTGAATCATTTAGGCAAGCACACTAAAATGTAATAATAACAGCCTGTTGCAATTTCTGATCTTAATATATTTTCATCTGAGCAATCGACATGGTTACATTCACAGCTACCTCCTGCGAGAAAGCTGAAAATTAAACAAATATTGGAACTAGGGCTTTCTCAGTTGATGCACCGATTCTTTGGAAGTTACGCCCTATTACTGTTAGATCGGTCGAAAAAAAAACAATTCAGTCGTAATCTATATATGTTTCTTTATAATCTTGCTTGCCTTCCTTAGTTCCTTGGCGTATCCCTCCATCTGTTGACGGCTATAACAATGCACATCTATATTAAATTGCATGATATGTTGGTTGTGATACTCTTCTGAGTTCGCGTTTTCGAGAATTTTGTCGCGATAGATATGTTTATATGGCAGTCTTTGGCTGCCGCAACGACAGACAGAAAACTGTGGAAACAGCCAGTCACTACGCTAAGTGGATGACATAACTAAGTAAATAATATATGGCATGACATAGTACTGGTTTGGACAGTTTCCTTGTGACACTCACCAGCGTGGATAGCATATAGAAGATCGACATGAGGCGAGACCCAATCGCGACGACTAGGAGCTTCACTTCCATGATAGAAAATCTAGAACATAGAACTCAATATGCGTGCAACGACAGGCAGTGCTTGATGTCGATAGAAAACAATCCTGTCGCATTAGGATGGTAGCGAAGATTAATTGCATTCGCTGCGGTGGTGTCTGCTTAAGAATCTACACGAATTAATTCCGGACTCCCCGTCAGCCTGCCAGCAGCGCCACCTGGCAGCAATATGTGTCAGCCGACCTCCCGTGACGTCACCAGGACCTCACACAATGTCGACATGTGTCGCTGCTCTGAGTGGTCATTCTGTGAAGTCGGCGGGATTCCTAGGACGTCTGCAAGGCCACCCGAGACATCCGCTGCGCTCGCGGAGCCAATACATTCCACCTGGCGTTGACGATGCGACATCAGAACAGAACCAGTTAACCCTTGACAACGTTGCAATTAGTGGATTGTACACACATTAAGGCAGCGTTTCTCAACTGGATTTACCCAACGACCCCCGCGTCCGGGTCTCCAGTCACCGCGGCCCCCTACTACGCACACAGTGGAAAACATACGTAGGACTCGACGCCATTTGTAATTTCCTTGTTGTACACAACTTGTCGATTCGGGGTTTGGTCTTACTCAACTACTTTGCAAATTTCCGGATATTTGCCCCTCATCTCCAGCCAAAACTCTATTAGATTCACGACGGATTCGTGTTGCATTCTGGCATCTCCATGACGGCGTAACTCCAGGAGCTTGTCTTGGGTGTTGTCGTCCGTTCAACTTCAGCTTAACACAGAAATGTGTTTTTTGAATAAGAGAAACGAGTCTGTGAAACCCGGGGTCCAATGAAAGTATGGCTCCAGTTCCATTTGGAGTTTGAGCAAATGTGCACAAATCGTGTTTTTCATCTAGCTGACATCCATCTCGGACTCTTCAACAAATTGTGTCAGTGCATGTGGGGAAGGCGGCGAAACGAGACATCTCCAGTTTTGTGACCCAAAGATAAAGTTTGTCTTTGAAAGCATGAATGTTCTCTGTGTCCTCAATGATTATCATCTGTCATCCCTGCAGCAACATATTCAATATGTTGAGTCTGCCAAAAATGTCCACCAAATATCTTTAGCAGCCACGTCGCACCCACGGAGTTCAGAAGCAACTTCATCTTCTTCTTCTCCTTCAGGAATTGAGCTACCTCAGCTCAAAGAGCGAAAATGCGGTCAAGACCTTTGTCTTTGGAAAGCCAGGGCACTGCCGTGTGGAGGAGAAGCATTTCGTATTCAGCCCCCATATTCTGACACAGCACACTAAACAGACGCGATCTCAAGGCGTTCGCCTTAGTTCGTTGTTTTCACAGTCGTGTCCAAAACTGCCTTGAGGTAAAGGTGTCTCTGCAAGAACGTCTCGGTGCAAAATGCTGTGCAGACCAGTGATGTTTGGAGCAACGCCGCGCGCTAAGACTTGAAATCCTGATCTAGCAACCATCATTGATGGAGTCCCAAACGTCTGAAACAACGCGTGATTTTATAACTGACAAGTGATCGTTTTGGGGCTGGGTTTCTGCATCCAGGGGACTATTGTTCGGCACGGGCGCAATGCACTGGAGATAGCTAGCGAGTTTCTGAGATATATTCTCTGATTATGAAGACGAACTTATATACTGATGTGTTTTATTTTGATACATGTATTGGTTCTACGTTATATTACGACCTACGAAGGCCTACGAAGTGTGACAGACCACACTCCCCTTCTATAAATTAACATTGGCAGACTTCTCGCGACCCCCCTAGCAACTTGCTCGTGACCCACTGGGAGGTCGCGACCCACCGTTTGACAAACGCTGCATTAAGGGGAGACAAAAGACCAAGGTCTATCTAAAAGTGTTAATAAAAAATAACCACTAGCTACTACAATCAAGATTATTATGCGAGCAGTTTATTAGAATAATCTAGTTGGAGACACATACTTTACATTGCATGGAGAGCCCCATTGTGATCGAAAGCGTGACGTCATCAAAGCCTACTCTTCCCAATTCGCCAGTCGCCAAACTGAGAATATTACTCTAGTTTGCGTGCGTCACCGAATTTGTCTTGGCTATGCAACTATTAAAAGGTTACGTTCGCACAGTGCACTATATACCATTATAACATTTGTTACAAGTGTAGTTCTGAATAGAAGGGAATACGATATATGAACTGACATATTCATATATACATGTCGAGGAATTAAACACGTCACCACAGCGTCAAAGTCAAAGAAGCTAGACACTAGGTGTTTATTGGTCAAGCATCGGGGGCGTGTCTCAATGTGTCAGCTGTCGACAACTGGAAGATTTCACAAGTCTCCCACTTTGAAAATGTATTCTTAGGAAACCTTTCTATATCCATACGATACCTTGGATCGTTGCCCTCTGATCCGCCAACTGGCGATGTATTTAAAAAAAAAACACAAATGTAGACTAGTTATTTTGAGTTATAAAAATATGGTTTTTTTTTTCAATGATTCCACAGGTGGCGCCACTGGTGTTATATTAAAATTACTATCTGCTACATGTATGCAAATTATGCCGCAATTGGTGATAGTCTCGCTTATCCAATACTCGCTCGCCTTCATGAACTCTTCGAGAACTGTGAATACGTGAGGAGCGCCAGAAATGCCGCCATCGGACGGCGCCTAAGTAACCCAGGCTGAATAGGCGACAGCAGAAATACAGTTCAAACTACTGTAATGGTGACCATTAAGAATATTTCATGTTTGCATATCCAAACGGTACTTAACCTGGTAAAGGCTATCGTCAGACGTTGCACGTCGACTTCTCCAGTACCTATGACGCTGTGTGTCGTAATGGTTTGTTGCTTCATGGGTGGATGTCGACTAGTTTACACGCTCTTACTGCTGGTGCACCTTGGCAGTATCCCTTCTCAGACGACCTGGTCCAATCAATTCTTAAAGTGATGTACACACACACACACACATATATATATATATATGTGTGTATGTGTGTGTGTATATAATATATATATACATATATACGTATATATATATATATATTGTGCTATATAAGAACTTACTTTTACACACACACACACACACACACACACACACACACACACACACACACACACACACACACACACACACACACACACACACACGCACGCACGCACACGCACGCACGCACACACACACACACAACCACACACACACACACCACCATACACACAACCCCCCCCCACACACACACACAACCACACACACACAACCACACAACCACACAACCACACACACACCCACCCACCCACCCACCCACCCACCCACCCACCCACCCCCCTGTTCAATGATCCATCATCAGGAAAAACACAATTTGATGAGTAATATCCACGACGAGTGATAACTGTTTTTCAGCCGGATATAGTTGCCTACATGCGTATTGTACACGCATGTGTGTAACCGGTGATCATTTTACGAAATATATTGTTTCTTGGTCAAATGTACTGCCTTGTTGTTTATAGTGATGGCGTATAAAAGGAATCATATGTATGCGCAACGTTAACGTCAAATGTAAGCCATGGGAAGTATCACGGCATCACAATTTACTGTCAAATTATGAAGTTACTAGAGAACTTTCGGAAAGATGGGTGGACACGGAACAAAGTGTAACAGGAATCAAACAAAACCAACTGGGTGTAAAAAGCGGCAAGAAAATGTAGCAATGATATTTCGAGACATCTAAATGGGTCCCGAAGTGGTAGAAACATTGAGATTGGCGTGCCTGGATTTATATTCAAAAAACTATATTGCATTTGGCAATATCCCGAACTTGATATATGTATGTTACATTACTTGATACCGTTACGTTATAGCTTTAAGAAGCTTACATTCAAGTGCTTCATCGATATTTATGTTGTCCAGTTATCTCTCGGAGGGCCAAATCGTTGATTTATAGGTAGCCGTATGACATGCTCGTAAAGAGTGTGTATGCGTTACCCTGAACCACAGCTAAACAACAAATAAAGCGTACTAATTAAACGTCATGTAAAACAACGTCTGAACAAAATGGTGAGCTGCCTATTCTTCCCAAAACTTGGCCTACTACTGCCGGGAGAGAACAAAGAGATCGCTAGTAGCAAAATAACCTTCAAACGATGTCGAAGATGTTCTTGGTTTGTTTCGTCGTTGGGAATTCCAATATGTTGAATCAAACGCTACCACAAAGTACCAGCAATTTCTGCACTGTCTCAAGCAGTTTTATCGCTTTCATATCGAAACATTTTCTTACAAACCCTTATAATTTTGTACTCTAATGTAAAACAGCCTTTTCATTTCCAAATGATAGGAAGAGAGAGGGGGGGGCGAGACAGCGTCAGGCTGAACGGTATAAAGTCAATATAACTGAGGGCGGGAATGTCTTAACAACATGTGTAACACCAACACACCAACAACACGTGTAACACCAACACACCAACAACATGTGTAACACCAACACACCAACAACATGTGTAACACCAACATACCAACAACATGTGTAACACCAACACACCAACAACACGTGTAACACCAACACACCAACAACACGTGTAACACAAACACACCAACAACACGTGTAACACAAACACACCAACAACACGTGTAACACAAACACACCAACAACACGTGTAACACAAACACACCAACAACTCGTGTAACACCAACACACCAACAACATGTGTAACACCAACAACACGTGTAACACAAACACACCACAACACGTGTAACACAAACACACCAACAACACGTGTAACACCAACACACCAACAACATGTGTAACACCAACACACCAACAACATGTGTAACACCAACACACCAACAATATGTGTAACACAAACACACCAACAACACGTGTAACACCAACACACCAACAACACGTGTAACACCAACACACCAACAACACGTGTAACACCAACACACCAACAACACATGTAACACCAACACACCAACAACATGTGTAACACCAACACACCAACAACATGTGTAACACCAACACACCAACAACATGTGTAACACCAACACACCAGCAACATGTGTAACACCAACACACTAACAACATGTGTAACACCAACACACCAACAACATGTGAAACACAAACACACCAACAACATGTGTAACACCAACACACCAACACACCAACAACATGTGTAACACCAACACACCAACAACATGTGTAACACAAACACACCAACAACATGTGTAACACCAACACACCAACAACTGGCGAGCAGTGGCAACATGCTGAGGCTTGAAGTTTGAGAACAACAGGGCCTTGTGATTCATAGGAGCAAAAACTGTTGGCATTAGAATGGTGAATGCCATAAAGGCCAATATTGGAATTCGGCTAAGCGTAGGTCTATCAAGAAGAATATCGTAAGAAGTTGGGTAATGTGGACATAACAGTTGTTGTGGGGGTAGCCAGCCGGCTGCTAACGAGAGCACAGGCAGTGAAACGGCGAGGCCGCCGATAAAAGAGGAGACATGAATATGCTGCATTAAGTGGAACACACGAAAGGAAGGGAAGGAACAGTTGAAGGAGAAAACGGCGATATAGAATAGCGGTGAAGAATAACAACTGAAGCAGAACATCTGTATGGAGACTTATCGGAATCTCTTTATTAATGGAACTTTGAGAAAGAACGATTTATCTCTCTCTCTCCCTCTCTCCCTCTCTCCCTCTCTCCCTCTCTCCCTCTCTCCCTCTCTCCCTCTCTCCCTCTCTCTCTCTCCCTCTCTCCCTCTCTCCCTCTCTCCCTCTCTCCCTCTCTCCCTCTATCCCTCTCTCCCTCTCCCCCACCCTCTCTCTCTCTCTCTCTCTTTCTCTCTCTCTCTCTCTCTCCCTCGTAGAAACGTCACAAATAACAAATACACGTCAAAGCTGACCATGAGAACTTTCAACAAATGCTTTCTATTTCACATGAATTCGGAGCAAACGGACTGGGGCCAGTATGACATCAAATAGACATACCAGTCGTACTTTAGGTGGATTCCATCACCCGACCAGTCCGCCAACGGTCATTGTGTAGAGGTTGAAGAACGTACGTATTCGGCCACGTCGGATATCGTCTTGCAAAACGTCGTACATGGCGCGGTTTGTCTAACTAACATCTCGTTAGCAGTGTATACTCCCTCGTAGAGCATGTTCTGCCGTTCCGGCCTCTTCTTGGACTCGTTCTCACTGAGCTGTCCGAACCAATAGAAGGCGGTGCTACGCGGCATGTAGCGATTAATGATGTCACGCAGGGCCCATATGTCCGCCTGCGTTTTGTTGACTGACTTCCCGTTACCTTTATTGTGGCTGTTGGAGAACAACATAATCACATCCGGGTACCTACTCCCGCGTGCGAGATAGTCTCCAAATAGGGCAGGAAATAGCATCCGACGTCTTATCTCCGATGCCGTTCTCGGGATCACCTTGTCAGTGAATGACAGCTACCTTTTCGATTATTATGTATATGCTTTTTTTAAGTGAAACACCAGCTTCGTTATCACTGATGACTTTTCTGACTGGTCTACAAAATAACATTCTGTCAACCTATGATACGGGATGTCGTGGTTCTGTTTCGAAAGTCTCGTCGCCGGACGTTGTTGCAGAGAAGAACAGTATTCCGAAGAGTTGTTCTTTATTTCGGTGCAAGCGGCGAATCGTCGTAACAATTGCCTTAACGCTCTGAAATACTGACCTCCATGTGAATCGCCGGTCAACATAATGCGTCGAATGGGGTATTTTTGCAGACAACGCAGAAGCCTCGTCGGCGGTACGAGATCGTGCTTGAAACGACAAAACGTAGGTAGAAATCTACTTCCCGGAAAAGACACGTTCACATGTCCAACGATTTTCTTTGGGGAATTAATTTGAGATAATTTGAAATACGTGCACGAAGCTGTTTTATGTCAGTAGATCAATTTAATACCGTATAACAGGGAGCGGCAACCTTTTTGAATGCAGGGCCAAATAAGTAACTTGGGCTAGGTCAGCGGGCCACAAATTCATTTATAAATATTAATTATCACTAGCTCAATCTTCGTGGAAATTAATACAGTGTACATTATGTTATAATGCGTATATATAGTAGATATAGGCATTCTAGCTCATATGCGTTGAGAAACTGAACTTATATATTTTAGCAATGTATAAATAAACAGTTGTTATTATTAAGGCGCATCAATGGCTTGTTTTCAATTTACTGTACTATTTAAAATACACATGTTCAAGGTCCGGGTTGTCGTCATGCAACTGACATTCTGATTAGTGTGCCGCTTGGTGCAGTGCTACTGCTGCGCCACAGCGTGCTTCACATCCAAGTGAGCTTGGTGTGTGTGTGCGATCAGGTTAAGAAACTATTCCGTCGTCGTTCCGTCATTGAATGTCACTTTGATTGCCACATAGCCGCATTACATTTTGGTGAACTTCATCCACATAGCTTCCGGCACGTCATCAACTGGCTCCTATATCTGTAAAACGCTATACAAACTCCTGTCTCAGCAGCTCAACGAATTCTTCGTACGTGTCCGACCTTTTGGTTCATTTTCAGGAGTATTGGGAAATGCAATAGTTGTGTATCCTACAATCGCAACTTGATCTCGAAAGTGGAATCGACTGGAAAAGGCGAATTGGAAAAGTTCTTTGTTTAGAAATTCTCCTCCCAAATTCTCTTCAGCAGATAAAAATGAGCCATGATGTCAAAAAAATGAAAACGTGCAGATGCACCTCGGGGTCAGCGATGTTTGGTACGCCTTTCCACTGGAAACGTCTGATTCACGAACAAGCTAATTCTATGTCTCAGTTAGTGCGTGACACCTCTATTCAGCCAGAGTACTTCGCTGTAGTATAGGAGATCTAGAAATTGGGCACGTATCTCTTCAGGAAGTTTAGGCCACGAGCGTGAACAAACGTCTTCACGACGGCGCTCGGTACCTTTTGCATTTTCATTGATTTGCTACACAGGTTTTCTTGTTGGATGTAGATGGTGCAGTGGGCCTGAAGAGATTCGCTGTGGCAGCAGCATGGTGTCGAACCTTTCCTATCACCGAAGCAATTCAGGTGCACCATACAAATGTATATTGTCAACCTGCGGGCTGCATTTTATGGAATATCGCATTTAGTCCGCGGGACGCATGACATAGTTTCACGGGCCGCAGTTGGCCCGCCGGCCGCTGGTTGCCGACCACTGCCGTATAAACTGCATTCACCCTTCGTCGTGATCCGCAGGATCACTGATATCGCGTGTGCTACTGTGTAACTAAATCCCGAAGACAATAAGTTCTAGGCTTAACTAACGTGTGCCGTAGGAAAGGCGCAGCCAATCGAAGTGTGCTAATTGTTTTTGGTGCATTTATCCCGGCTGCCAGCAACACTTTCATGTTGAATCGAAGCTCTTCTGTTCGCTCATTAATTACAATATAGATGTGTGTTAGCTTTCATGCACCTGGTGTCGCCACTGTCTCAGCCAATTCGCGATGGCACACAATAGACGCTTTACAAGGTGCATTAACAGCTTCTCCCAACTCATCCATCACGTGACATATTGCCTAGCAACAAGGTCAGCAGCCAGTCGGCCATTCCGTCGTACTTTTTATCGAAATTCGGTTGAAATTATAGGTACGCTACAAAAACGTTACATTGTTTACGTCAAAACTGCATGCGGAAAAGATTTATTTAAATGACGTCATGCCGCCCTTGTAATGGTTGAAAGCACAATTGTAAACACTTTTGGTAAGCAAACCTTGATGGAGGTCACGCACATATTTATTATTGTGACGTAAGCAAACGGTGACGTATATTGTCCATCAACTGCCGCATCATCCAATCAGATTTGTTGCAAAGAAATCACTCGTTTCAACAAATGAGTAGGCTCTACCACAGAGCCTCTATTTGGACAGGAATCGTCAGTGAGCGATGTTAGCATATTTATTCAGTTATCTCATTTCATCAGAATAATCACCAAGCTGTGATGCGTCATATAAAATGAAAGATATTAATGTAATCGTTGAAGTTTTTTATCTATCATATTTCAAAATAATGAAATTTGCAAACAAATAACGTAGAAACGTTGCAATTATTTATTCAGTCCTCTGAACTTCGTCGAGTTTCATCAGAATAGTCTCCAGGCTATGCCACTTCTTACATAAATAAAATACTGAGGTTTTCGTTGAGTAATAACAAATGCAAACAACTGCATTTTCTGCGCGTTTGTGGTTTGGCTTTGCGCACCTCCAGAATGGCGGACGAACTGCTTACGTACTTTTCTCGAACAATGTAAATATGGCGCGCTGCACCGTCTTGTGTTGATATTCATGGTCTTTGGGCCCTATTTCAATGTTTCAAACAACAAGTAGGCCTACACGGATTATCTGTTAAGTTACATATTATTTCATGTGTGCGCGTGTGCGCGTCTACGCGTGTGCGCGTGTGCGCGTGTGTGTGGCATATTTGTAAGTCTTATAGTGAGAGTCTCCCGGCAGATGTTTCTTCTTTCTGTTACATGTTTTGTATTTGTTATCTGTCAAATGAAGATGTTCCAGTACGTATATGTTTGTGTGTTTGTCTGTTTGGCTGCCTTCCTGTCTGCCTTCCACTGTTCCTTCCCTTTCTTGTCCCCACCTTCCCCCGCTCCATACCCACTGTCTCTATGTCCGATGAATCATATTTGTGCGACGACGCCTTTTCTACAAATGCCACCGAAGACGTTAACAGGTCTGTGGAGACCCTCCATATTGTGCCGCCGATCACACGACTGTGAGTCTGTGACACCTATCAGCAATTATTGCTCCGGTGTTGGCGAATCCATGATGCACGTCCCCCCCCCCCCCCCCCCCGTTGCCGATTCTCCGCGCTGACCCCAACAACAGCCGTCGTTCATCATTCTCAGACGTACCGTTCCTTCTTAACCCTGACCTATACCGCTTCAGTGACATCATCGCGCCAATTCAGCACGGCGAGACTGTAGATCAATGCAATTACCGCTAGAGTCGGCAAAATGTGCCATCTGATTCGAAACAGAGTTCCCCCACGCACCCTTGAATGTACTCACTCTATTTCTGTCATCCGTGTAGTAAGTCTAATTCCATTTGTCGTCGTTGTACATGTAGTCACCCTAATTCCATCTATTGTTGTTGAATGTATTCACTCTATTTCCATAATTAAGTCGTCGTTGTAGTCACTCGGATTCCACCTGTCGTTGTTGTAAAAGTAAGTTCTTCTACAACGCGGCATCCAGTCATTATAACATTGACCCAATATTGGAATGTCGATTGGGCTAAAAGTGGCTCAACAATGGCAAAGTGTTGCCCGGCCCCAATCTCTAAGCAGAGACTCTCTTCCGAGCTCCCTTCAAGAGTGTCTCTGCCACGGGTTGCTTGATCGTGTCTCTTTGTTGTACATGGTCCTTGCGCCTACGCCAACAATATAATTTCCATGAAAGAAGTATCCCTTGTTCTATCCATGATTCACAAATTATGTCATTGCAATGTTTTGAATCCAAAACATTGATATTGTTTATTTTATAGGGGATTATATGGCGATATTTTCAAAAAATAGTCTCGTTGTAGTCGCTCTGATTACATATTTTATCGCTGTAGTCGCTCTGATTACATCTTGTATCGTTGTTGTCGTTCTGATTACATCTTGTATCGTTGTAGTCGCTCTGATTACATCTTGTATCGTTGTAGTCGCTCTGATTACATCTTGTATCGTTGTTGTCGTTCTGATTACATCTTGTATCGTTGTAGTCGCTCTGATTACATCTTGTATCGTTGTAGTCGCTCCGATTACATCTTGTATCGTTGTAGTCGCTCTGATTACATCTTGTATCGTTGTAGTCGCTCTGATTACATCTTGTATCGTTGTAGTCGCTCCGATTACATCTTGTATCGTTGTAGTCGCTCTGATTACATCTTGTATCGTTGTAGTTGCTCTGATTACATCTTGTATCGTTGTAGTCGCTCTGATTATATAATGTTATTGTTGCAATCACTCTAATTATATTTGTTGTCGTTGTAGTCACTTTAATTCTCCTCGTTGTTGGCCTCACACCACACACCTGTTGCGTCACGAGTCCCATTATTCCCTGCATTCGGTTTTGGATGCGCCACGTCGCTGCTGTATCATTACCAGTTGTCACTGTCGCTTGGCCAAGACGAAACAAAAACCACATTGTGACTTGTTCATGACGATCTCAGAATAATATATGATACACACAGGGCTTAGCTACCTCTGCAATGGAGAACGTCTGAATACTCAGTCGACACGAATCGTGTCTCTCTCGGTACTCGGTGCAATGTTAGCAAAATAAAACAACACCATTTTATGCATACGCGTGATACTTGCCATTGTTTCCATCCAAAATGGCCATTCGCGCGATTTACGGCGATTTACCGCGCGTTTTTTTGGCAAGGTGGCGCCGCTGTAACAATTTATTTTGACGTGGTGACGACCACCCACAGGCCCACATACAGCTTAACGTATGTTGGTTATTTTGTGAACCTATGCGACCATCCTTAACAGCGTAATTTGCTGCAAGGGGATTCCTGTGTTGGCGCCGTTTTATTTGGAACAACGTGGCTTGTAGTGGCTGACGTTTATGACCCAGCGCACCAATGACAGTATATGACATGTCACTACCAATTTTGACAACTATTTATCATCAACGTTAGGTGTTTTGCACGTGAGGTATAACAATGTTCAATTAAGGTCAGTAGGCTACAGTTGCACAGGCTACTTTCTATAGACTCATATATAATGCACCCATACATGTATATATGCATGCAGAGTTTTGCACATCTGCTAGCATTTGCCTAGGATTTGCCTATATTCCGACACGACCAATATTCACACGCGCGTACATGTGTCATATTAAAAAACATACGTGCCGAAGTTACACGGAGACTTTCGCACAACGAGTGAGAGCGAGACGAGCAATAATATGAATTGGTAGCTTTGAAATTGGTTGAGCAGCTGCAGCTTATGTACTGCCACCCGCCAGTCTATGCAGTTTCCACAAAAAACAAGGTGGAAAATGCACAAACCTCCACGCGACATTTGCGAATCGACGGGAAATGGTTTCGCGTGGAGTCCCGGTTTTTGTACACACCGCAACGCGACAGCAGCGCCACTGAAGGCTAGCGGAGCAATAAGTGCGAACGGCGTCAAAGCGCAACGATATCTCAGTCCGCATTAGCGGCAGCCGCGGCGCCGACATATCACTGACACGCCTCCTGCCGTCGGCGTGTTTACCTGAGTGGCGTAGACAGCGACGATGTGGCCGCCGTGTGAGGTTAGACCTTTGGTAGCACCGTTGAGCTAGCGCCGGCCGGCCGAAGGGTGCACGAACAGAATGCCCCAGCCGCCGTTTCTCGTCGCTCTGCCGCTCGCCGTACTCTGCGGCACTGTCGCCAGCGTGCTCATGCTGGTCGCCGTCGCCACGGACCACTGGGAGAGCGTAACGTATGACGAACAGAAGCTGCGGAATCTACCACACATCAACACGAATCTATCGCTGTTCAACAACGACAACGGATTCTACAAAATTGTCATCAACGTCGGAGGAAACGGCGGGCGCAATCAGACTTTGGAGTCGCACTACCTTCGTGACAGTCACGGCGGAATCTGGCGGGTGTGCGACCACGTTTCCGGTAAGTGGACGCGACGGCGGCGGAGGCTGCGGCGAGCGCTGAATGAGGTTAATTAAATTGCAACTGTATCTTTTTATTGTCTGCCGCACGTGGCGAGGACACCGATGCACGCAAGCTGTTGTCTTCGTGATTTCATATTCCGTTGTTAACGGTTCGGGTGCTGGCAATTGTCCATTCCGAACAACACAGGAATTTTGTAGCAGCTCTAAGGGTATTTCAGGCGCTGGCGTCGGAACACGGTAAATATTGCGGGGGGGGGGGCTGAGGCTCTCCAGAAACCTCAGTTCGCATCCTCCATTGAGGCTCGCAAAAACACCCACCTTAACGGCTTCCAAAAACCTCGATTTGCATCAATGAAAAGGCTGACCAAAACATCAAATCGGACTCAGAATCCGCATACCTTCCCTAAATATTGGAAGGCTAATCCTGCATCCAGACTCCCACCTAAATTACTGGGGGGTCAACCCCCCAAAGCCCTCCTGGTTTCGACGCCTATGTTAAGAGTTGTGCCTGTTGACGGTTGTTGTTTCTGTGTGGAATACGTTGACGTGGTTCCCGGGTTTTTCGCAAAAATAGACCTCTATATTTTGCACTGAGTGTCGTTCTTTTACATCTTTGTATGCATAGCGTAATGGTTGATCGTTAGGACATCGTTTCTCTCCGATCAGCACACCATACAATATTACTAAGTCAACATACAAAACAATTATGTATCACCATACAACCCTATTGTATCACCATACAACCCTATTGTATCACCATACAACCCTATTGTATCACCATACAACCCTATTGTATCACCATACAACCCTATTGTATCACCATATAAACTAGTTTTATTGCCATAAAAACTGTTGTATTATGTATATCATTATGCTTTTCAACACATGCATAATCCGAAGAGCTATTACACCTGCAATGTTTGCCTTTTGTCTATGGAGGATGCAAACCACAATTAGTAGCTATTTTCCACGTGGGGCAACTGTAGTGTTTCCTGCACTCTTTGGACAATATCGTACACAACAATTTTTTATTTTATTTTAGCAGCATATACAATCATCAATATACTAAATTTCCTGGAAACGACCCAGCTCGGTTTGTCAGGAAAACAACACATCTAGCAAGACAACCCTCTTTTTGTCCACCTTGAAATGAAGGTTATTGGTCTCGTGATTACCGTGTTGCTACGCAACACACACACACACACACACACACACACACACACACACACACACACACACACACACACACACACACACACACACACACACACACACACACACTCACTCACTCACTCACTCACTCACTCACTCACTCACTCACCAGAGATTGTATATCGCCATCACTTGGCGGCTTTAATGACCCGCTAGTTTATTTTATATAAACACTGAGCCGAGTCCAATATCATACCAAATACGCAATATCCGCATTACGTGATAGTCTCTATACATAAGTAGTGACGGATGAATACTAACTCTGTTCTACAGGCTTCAGTGGCTAATACATTTGCGATAGGACTAGCCTCAACCATGCGAAGAATTTGATACGGTTCAACATACGTTTGCCGGAAGACAGCGGTCAATCCACAATTCAAAACATGCTCGCATGTCCAATTGAAGCCAATATAATGGTAATAGTTATTCAAGTCATTCACAGTTGCGCAAAAACATGCGATTCGGAATTTTAATAGGAACAGTACGGTTGGCTTTATGTCTTATCTCCCACGTGCAGTGGAGAAAACCTCAGATGCTGCAATTGGCCTATCCATCACGTGGCCTGTTGCCTAGCAAAACATCCGCCAAGCCATCAAAAAATGGATGCCGAAAACGTGGTGCGTTCATGCATTCCATCGTGTGCTTTGTTGAAATTCCGGCCCCATTAGTTTTTTTTATAAGACAAAGAACACAAGGCAAAGTTCTTTTGAAGTGACAACTGTGTGCGCGAATGATTGATTTATGAGATGTCTTGGAGCAATAATGATGTAATTCACACATGTAACCGTTACTAACATGTTTGGCGAAGAGAAAGCTTGACGGAGGTCTCGCGCAGAATTTTGATTGTGACTCGTGTAGGCAAACAACGATTTCAACATCGTCATCGCACGCACCATTTTATACGCCATGACCACGTAATGACGTAAACCAATAGTTCCGTCGTAGTCGTACACGTCAAATATCATATCCATAACTCCAACATGAAGTACTGGATAGAGAACGTTGAAAGCGTGTGTATCAAAGCGTAGACAGATACATGCACTGCACACATGTTGTAATCCTAAAATATTTCCATTTACCTGTTCATAAAAGATGGCAAGAAATCACCGACAGTTCGTCGCCTATATACCATGACTTTGGAAGCAAAATGACATGTTCTCGTTCAGTGTCCGAGCTCGGATAATTTCGACAATGTATTCCATAAATGCTCAACTCGTGTCCCAAATAGAAATGGCGAAATGGCTTTATAGTCGGTCGATAAATAAGTTCATGCAATTTGCTGGCAGCGGTCAGTTCAATAATGACCGGATATAAGGTATAAGCCCGTTATTCAAGGGTCACCACCTATCAAGCGAACATAAATGGGTATGTTGTTCAAATTTGGAATTTAATTTCGTTTGCACATTCCATTAAGGTCACGTATGCACAAATGCACACGCATGTATGGCGTGACGCACGCACGAGCGCGCGCGCGCACACACACACACACACACACACACACATACACACATACACACATACACACATACACACATACACACATACACACATACACACACACACACACACACACACACACACACACACGCACACACACGTAAACCTGAACATATATGCGCACACGCTTATGAGTACTCATGCATAACCAGAAGAAAATCATGTAGTATGGAATGGCAGTTTCAATTTATGGATCCACTACGGCGCGGTTTGCCTACGTCACAATCAAACAGTTGCGAGTGACTTCCGTTAAGTTTTGCCTTTGCCAACAATGTTGCAAACGATAATCATATGTGAATTACATTGCTATGGCACCGTGACATCTCTTAGTTCAAACATTCTGACATACAGTTGTCACTTTAAAAACGTTGCCTTACGTTCTTGTCATAAAGACAAACGTTCGGGGGTCAGTACTTCAAGAAAATATACGAAGGAATGTCCGAACACTCCACGTGTTCAGTGTCTGTTTTTTGATGGTTTGACGGACCTTTTACCAGGCAAGAGGTCACGTGATGGACGGTCAATTGTAATCGAAATAAAACAATCCGTAGGATCGACAGCTCTGTGCATATCGATTAATTATGTTGATATAAGCATTTCCTGTTGGATGTTTGATTTGCCGCTGTGTCGGACTGAGAGTAGCCCAGTGTCAGAAGTAGACAGTTGCGTACTGCGCAAACGCGCGAAAGCGCATTGAACAACTCGATCTGTTCTTTTGACCTGTAGCGTAACCTTTGACCGCGAAGTATACTGCCGAATCGGAAATCGCTAGTTTTAGTATCTATTTTTTATAAATTATTTTCTTGCAACTGATTGCCCAAATTATTACATTGATGCTTATACTATGTGTTCTAACAATAAAATTATTAAACGAAAATGTATTACTACCTTAACCCACCATAGAAGCAACGTCTACTTCTGGCACGGGGCTAGTCTCGGCCCGTTACACCACTTCCAGATCATTGGCCAAAACGAGGCTTATTATGTGCCCGTCCGCATTTTAGTGGGTAGTCCCCGGACCACACGTACCTGCCTATAGCAGTAAGGATGTCGTTACACTGAGTAGTGAAGACAAATTACCACGCTTTTATGCGCCGGGGCGTCAGAAGCCGCAAGTCGGTTAATCCGAACGCATGAATACTTGAATTTATACAGAACCATTGCACGAATGCGAGACAGAATGTCGTCGTATTGCACTCAGAGGTGGTTCATTTGACCGGCGGCACTAATAGATCGTCTAAGTGCCGGGTTGAATGACAATCGTAATAATTTTATCTCGTGCTGTCGGGGCGTATAATAAAACTTCCGCAGTCGGTATATCACGCCTCCACGCGGGCTCTGAGCGTGTGCAGTCTTATCACTACAACAAGAATTCTCGCCACGGTTGCCGTTCCTGTGCGTATAGCTCCTAACATTCGCGAGGTAACCTACTTCAAGAGTGGTCTCTTCTTCTTCTATACCGTAACCATGCGATCATTGATGATTTCCTGACAGCTCCCGCCATCTCACTCGAATTTAAGCTGTCCTCTGGGAGGTGCCGAAGATCAATCCAGTCCACTCCTGGATGTTGTCTTCCCACTTCTTCCTCTGTCTGCCGCTCTTTCTTCCTCCTGGCACAGTGCCTTGCAGGATGGTCTTTGCAAGGCCAGTTAACGTTGTTGATCATACCACTTTCGTTTCTTGACTCTCGTCAGGAGGTCTTCAAATGGTTGCTTTACTCTATTGTGGGCTTCTTCGTGCGTGCATGAGTGTGCGTGCGCGAATGTATCGCGGGTTGAGGGCATGACTATGCGCAGTTATGTCGATGATTACTAATTTATCGTGGACACTTTACTAAGATGTGGATTGTTTCCTACATAATCGAATACGTACGCCCCCGTCATGCAGATGTTGCGGCGGTCCTAATAACCCAATTTATCTCCGAGAAGCGCCATTGAAGAGGACACTCTAGACTCTAGTGGGGATTACTCCATAATGCAGCATACACCTCCGTCTCTGCAACACAGAATGCTATTATTATATATGTAAATCCAGGACAATCAGCCCAGACGCCTGCTTAGTACATCGAGTTTGATTAAATTATCATGTCCGCTGTGGCACTCACGCGAACGGTTATTCCCAATCACCCGGTTGGTTGGTCTTGTTCTGCTGCAATAGCGCATCTTATCAGTCTATGACAGTCTGTGGTGTTTTGTTTCGGATTTGTATAATACAGAAGATAAATGAAAGACAAATCGTATACAATATATACAATTGCTGTTATCAGTAGATATGGGTATTCAATGTTATAACAGAAACAATATAACTTGAATCGCTGGTCGCTGCCAAACACTGATAATGGTAAACTAAATTGTCGTAGATACAACGTGCAATTACTAACTATAAGCGGATAGTTAATACACTTTCATTAATAATACGTAGCAGTAGTGGTGTGGTTGGTAGACCCAAAAATAAAAACAAAACATTATTTTCACGTATACAACAACACTAATGCTAGATTGCAGAATAACAAATCCAGGAATATGAATGCAACATGTTGTAGTATTTTCATAAACCGTTTAAGACTAATCAATCAGTAATGTAGTCTATTCCGGTTTCGCGATATACACTTTTGTTCAGCATTGCAGTTGCTCTTGACGGATGAACAAATATTAGTTACGTATTCCTTGTAGACGAAAACATTTCCACGAAGGCGACGAAGAACACCGCCGAGTCCGTATTAGATTCAGCATTTGGCTAATGAAATAGTATCGAGTTGGTGAATGCATTCGTTGATAATTAGCCGTTTGCGCAGAAACGGATCAGTGGAAAGCGAACAAGGCTGTTGGCGCCTTGGCGGTAATAAAATGCAGCCAGACACGACAAGCATGCTCGTTCAACCTTGAATCATCTACACTGTATCTGTCTCGTGATTGGCAACGTTGTGTTCAGTTGGCGTGGGCGTTGATAGACGTCAGACATGACATCTTTCCATTTCAGACATTTGCTTGATTGTCAGCTTGCATTGAAAGGACTAAACAGAATTGCATCAGGCATACAGCAGATATAATTTATGTTAAGTTGGTATATGTCGGCTTCGCAATTACGTTGTTATCACTTTGACGTGATTCTATTATGTATAATGCAATGTGCAATCGTGTAACTATTGATGAAACATAGCAGCGCTTAACACATACGCTCAAATGGAAAACGAGGCTGGGAAACAAAACGAGGATGCACTTTTCTACTACAAGTTTATCACAAATCGCATCAGAATCCCAATAGAAAGGTACATTTTAATTGGAAATTAATTTACTCGGTTCCATATATTTGAAACCGTGAGTAAACACAACAGCGATGACGTAGTCAGTTCCGGTCGTCTTCGCAGGCGCAGTTTTGTACGCGACGACCGTATCGTGACGTAAACAAACATATCAAATCTTGCGATTATGAAATCATAGCTGAACAACTTTGTGTTCCGAGTATGTGTAGATGCTTTCACAAGCGTTCAATTCAATGGTATTTTGTAACTAAATTACACTTCACACGGAAAATAATAGGTAGTCTGATTTTGGAGGCACGCGATGGCTGTATGACGCAACTGTCAGCTATTCTTTCTGCATGATTCCTCATTAGAACAATGTAATTACGTAGCGCAGTAGTGTGATTGTGCAGATATCATGTTCTCGCGGACGTCGAGTGTGCGTGTATGTGACAGCTAATGCTGTTGTTGTGTCAGAGTAGAAGCTGCCGTCCACGTTCTATTGGCCTCACCTGTGGCCTCATAGCACCGATTATCACCTTGAGTTAGTTCGCATAATTAGATATCGTGACGAAGCCGGGCAGTTTCCGTACAACGAATTCCTCTCTGTACGGCGCGGTCAAACTGTGTTCACAATCATGAATGCTTGCAAAAGATAGGGGCAGCTGGAGCAAAACAACAATGGTGTCCGACACAACGATGAAAAGACCCCGACAGACAGAAAATGGCGCCAGCAGCACCTCCCAAGGACAGTAAGACTGACTGCTACTACCATCTCAGCAGAGTTGACCAAGTCATTTTGTTAAGACTCCGAACAGGACACAATAGAATTAATTGCACATACTCCAGCACTGCCCACTCCATGATGGCCACAGACTGGTAGCATGGCCAGAGCACACACCCTGAAGGAGAAACTATATGGTGATCTGGAGGCACGGAGGGCGACAGCAGCATTCGTGACGGCGACAGGCATTCCGTCTAGAGAGTTGTTGACGAAGAAGGCGAATGTTTTCGGTTGTTAATGGTATACAACTTCTGATAACTACTCTTGCATTGGACAAAACCACGTCACCATTACTCTTCGACCAACGACCGTCATAGCGTGTTTCATTCCTGAGAAATTGTGTCCCTTCAACGAACACATTCTAAAACGATGGTTAATATGTCGTCCTGGTGACCACTGTGTTGCTACGCGAACGGTCAGCAACTGCTCGTATTTCCCCACTGACCACTACAAGTACTTGTCATCTCTAATGACCTACTAGAGCAAACCATTCACCTAAACAATACTGTAATGTTCTGAAGTATCCACGTATGGCACGGAATCCACATTTGCCTGAGGACTCATCACGCTAATTGCACGTGTGGTCTGTTGCTATGATGCTTCCTTGGATTGCATGGATTTGTCACGAAGACACCAACTGACCTGTCCATCGCGTGACATGTTGCCTAACAACATGCCCATTAAGTCATCAACCATGGATCCCGAACACTTGGATCGTTTCGTTGTGGGAAAGGGAGGGCTTCCCACGGAGAGTATGACGCTATGCAAGGAAAGCCGAAAGGAAGCTACATCGCCGATGCCCTTTTTATCTTCCAAGACATTTTTTTAATTGAACATGGAACGTGAAAACCACGTATGAAGCAAATAAAGCAGCCCAAATAGCAAGGGAACGATGTGCCTACAACATCACAGTATTAGGACTATGCGAAACAAGGTGGACACAGTCAGGACAAGTCAGACTGAACACAGGAGAGACGATACGTTACTCGGGGCATGAAGAAGAAGATGCCCACCACACAGAAGGAGTGGAATTCATGTTGTCACAAGAGGCACAGAGCGCCCTCATCAGCTGGGAGGCAGTGGATCATCTATGCCGCATTCAAAACAAAGAAGAACAAAATCAAGCTAAATATCATACAGTGCTATGCACCAACAAATGGCAAGGATGAAGAAACAAAAAAGGAGGACTTCTACCATAGACTGCAAGCAATGCTCGGCAAACTGAAGGACAAGGACAAGGACATGACAATACTCATGGGATACTTCAATGCCAAGATAGGATCAACCAACAGCGGGCACGAAGAAGTCATGGGCAGACATGGGCTGGGGACAATGAATGAAAATGGCGAGATGATGGCAGCAAACTTCTGCGCATTTAGCAACATGATCATTGGTGGTAGCGTATTCCCGCACAGCAGAATTCACAAAGCTACATGGATATCGCCAGACCACAGAGCAGAAAACGAAACTGACCACATCTGTGTAGAAAGAAAGTTAAGAAAATCACTGCCAGATGTTCGGGTACATAGAGGAGCAGACGCAGCCTCAGACCACCATCTAGTGCTGGCCAGACTGAAGATGAAGCTGAAGAAGAGAGACGTAAAAAGTAGCACCACAACATGATAGACTGTGGACTTCCTAAAGGACAGAGTCACAACAGACATTCCGACTCACAATCAGCAACAACTATGAAGTCTCACGAGACCTTCTCGAGGAAGGAAACATGGATGTAGACACCCAGTGGGAAGAGATCAAGGACCAGCACTTGCAACGGAGTCCTGGGAAAAAATACCAACAGAAGGAGTGGATCTCTATGAACACTATCAATAAAATACAAGTAAGGAAAGAAAATAAAGGTGCAATTAACAACAGAGCAGCACAAACAGCAGCCCAAGAACAGTATGCATAGACAAACAGATCGGTCAAGAAAAGCATAAAAACAGACAAGAAAAACTTCATCGACAACCTTGCCAAGGAAGCAGAGGATGCAGTAGCCCAAGAGAACATGAAACAAATGTATGACACAACAAGGAAGTTAACAGGAAACTACAAGCACACAGACAGGCCAATCAAAGACAAGAACGACAACGTATTTACCAGTGAAGAAGATCAGTTGAAGAGATGGAGGGAACATTTTGATGAACTGCTGAACCGACCACCACCACAGAACTCACCAGAAATACCACCAGCTGAAGAACTACTCCAGGTAAACTGCGAAAAACCAAGCAAGGCAGAGATCGAAAAAGCCATTCATCACCTGAAGAGAGAGAAAGCTTCCAGACGTAATTCCTGCAGAGGCATTCAAAGCAGACATGGATACCTCCACAGAGAAGCTGCATGATCTGATTGAGAAGATATGGGAACAAGAGGAAATACCGAATGAATGGAAAGAAGGATACCTGATGAGATTCCCAAAGAAAGGAAGCAGGTAGGAATGCAAGAACTACAGAGGGATAATGCTTCTTCAGTACCCGGAAAGATCCTCAACAGAGTCGTCTTGGACAGACTGAAAACAGCAGTGAACGCCAGACTCGGAGATCACTAGGCAAACATCCGTAAAGTTAGATCATGCACCGACCAAATAGCTACACTCCGAATCATAGTCGAACAATCAATTGAATAGGACGCATTCCTGTATATAAACTGTGTAGACTATGAGAGGGCATTTGATAGCCTCGACAGGGAGACGCTATGGAAGCTCATGCGACACTACGGGATACCAGAGAAATGTATTTCTCTGATACAAAATAACTACGAAGGCATGGCATGTAAGGTCAGTAATGCAGGACAACCCACAGACTCATTTATGGTGAAGACAGGAGTGAGGCAAGGTTGCCTTCTGTCACCATTCCTCTTCCTGCTTGCTAGGTTCGATTATGAAAGAGACAACAGAAAACAGAAGAAATGGCATCCAGTGGACACCTTGGAGCCAGTTGGAGGACCTGGACTTTGCCGATGACCTCGCTCTCCTGTCCCACAGTCACCAACAGATGACCTCGCTCTCCTGTCACACAGTCACCAACAGATGACCTCGCTCTCCTGTCACACAGTCACCAACAGATGATATCGCTCTCCTGTCCCATAGTCTCCAACAGATGACCTCGCTCTCCTGTCCCACAGTCACCAACAGATGACCTCGCTCTTCTGTCACACAGTCACCAACAGATGACCTCGCTCTCCTGTCCCACAGTCACCAAAAGATGACCTCGCTCTCCTGTCCCACAGTCACCAACATATGACCTCGCTCTCCTGTCACACAGTCACCAACAGATGACCTCGCTCTCCTGTCACACAGTCACCAACAGATGACCTCGCTCTCCTGTCCCACAGTCACCAACAGATGACCTCGCTCTCCTGTCACACAGTCACCAACAGATGACCTCGCTCTCCTGTCACACAGTCACCAACATATGATATCGCTCTCCTGTCCCATAGTCTCCAACAGATGACCTCGCTCTCCTGTCCCACAGTCACCAACAGATGACCTCGCTCTCCTGTCACACAGTCACCAACAGATGACCTCGCTCTCCTGTCCCACAGTCACCAACAGATGACCTCGCTCTCCTGTCCCACAGTCACCAACAGATGACCTCGCTCTCCTGTCACACAGTCACCAACAGATGACCTCGCTCTCCTGTCACACAGTCACCAACAGATGACCTCGCTCTCCTGTCCCACAGTCACCAACAGATGACCTCGCTCTCCTGTCACACAGTCACCAACAGATGACCTCGCTCTCCTGTCACACAGTCACCAACAGATGACCTCGCTCTCCTGTCACACAGTCACCAACAGATGACCTCGCTCTCCTGTCACACAGTCACCAACAGATGACCTCGCTCTCCTGTCACACAGTCACCAACAGATGACCTCGGTCTCCTGTCACACAGTCACCAACAGATGACCTCGCTCTCCTGTCCCACAGTCACCAACAGATGACCTCGCTCTCCTGTCCCACAGTCACCAGCAGATGATCTCGCTCTCCTGTCCCACAGTCACCAACAGATGCAGGAGAAAACAGAGCTTCTAATCACAGTGTCAACACAGATAGGACTCAACATCAACAGAAGCAAGACAAAGACCATGAAAGCCAACACGAAGAATAACAGCCCAGTCATGTTAGGAGGGAACCACTGGAAGAAACCGACTCCTTCACACACCTGGGAAGTGTAATTAACAAGAGTGGAGGCACATAAGAAGACATCAAAGCAAGGATACAAAAAGCAAGAGTGGCATTTCTCATTTTGAGAAACATTTGGAAGGCAAAACAAATCAACTTTAAGACCAAATTGAAGATATTCAACTCAAATGTCAAGTCAGTGTTACTCTATGGCTCGGAGTCATAGCGAATTACATAGAAATATTACAGACCTTCATCAACAAATGCCTGCGCAGAATCATACACCTAAAGTGGTCAGGCAAGGTACCCAACACTACACTATTGGAATGAACCAAACAACTACCAGTAAAAACCAAATAAAAAAGAGAACATGGAGGTGGTTAGGACATACACTGAGAAAACCAGCAACAAACATCACACGTCAAGCAATTACATGGAACCCCCCTGGGAAGAGAACAAGAGGAATGCCGAGAAACACCTGACAGAGAGAGACGGAAGGCGAAAGAAAGCAGATGGGAAAAACCTGGAAAGAAATGGAGAAAATGGCATAAAACCGAAAACAGTGGAGGACCATGGTCGATGGCCTATGCACCCAGCGAACAAACAGGCCTAAGTAAGTAAAGACGCGCATTATATTGATTGTGACGTAGCGGATCCATCAATTCGCCAAAAAAACACGACTATACGACTGAAAACTACCGGTATTACTCGCACAATATCGACTGTGAAATCTACTCAGTTATTGACACTAGCAGGCTTTTTAAGTCACTTATTCAGTGTATGGTTCTGTTGTACGCTTTCTTCCAGAACTGTGGGCGATATTATAGGAACAAAATCACATCTACCTCTGTTATAAAAATGTATTCTTATCGTGGACAGGTTCGCGCGGCTACTGAGATATGGCTACACGTTTCAGTCATCCGATCGTGTGCGTGACTCGTGCCGTATATTAGCCAAGAGCGTGCACACGCATCGAAGTAGTACTTACTGTATGTTGCTAGGACGCAGATGTCGGTCACAGCGATGATGTGACGAGAGCGTTAGGTGTGTTACCAAGTATCGTAAAATTGGTGTGACGTGAGGGTTTTGTGTGTTTAATATTAATGGATAGACAGGGATAGTAGGTGTATTGTGAGATTTCATATTAATGGCTTAAAAGGGTTAGTTGTTACACTTGTGTTAAAATATATCAAAAGCAGTCTAAAGAGTCAGAAGTTAGTTAGATTTGACAGGTCATGCCGGGTGTTATAGTTGCATCAGATGCCAACAGTGTGCGTGGTGCGGTCTGTGAATTTGAAAATTACAAACGTCATATAAATAGTGTCAATATAGTACGTTATATTTATGCAAACCAAAACACAATGCGTGTGCATTGAAAATGCCTTACGCAATGCTTACTGACAATTACCCAACGGAATTGTCGAACTCAATGAAAGGATACAAAAAGTGCTATTTTTCATGACCCACCTCCCCTAACTCAAAATAGTATTTAAATAATGTTAGTTTTGTTGGGGGTATTTGCAATGGATTTTTTAGGTACTTTTCCATGCTTTCTGCCCCGACCGAATTGCATCGGTTCGGCGCTGTCTTTCGCGATCAAGGAGGAATGCGTTGACACAACAGCAGTACAAACTTGTCGGATTAGTTCATAAGGCTACAATAGCCCGTGTGAAGCCAAGCCAAGTTACCATCCAGGCCTCTCTGCAAGACTTCCTGTCAGCTTTCCGCGATATATGTTTCGATAGTTTTTGCGCACTCAATGAAACAAGCGCATTAATCAGTGTTTGTCATTTGTTATTCACGCATTCACGCAATTCCCTTGTCCCATTTTTTCTTAATCTGCTTTCTAATCTCGTAAGTGTTTGTGTGTTTGATTGTCTCTAGAAGCATCCAAGCAACGTGACTCATGAGGTGACTCATGAGGTGACTCATGCAGTGTATAGGCAATCGTTTTTTGCAGTTTGATGTACACAGATTGTTTTACGTGGGTTGGTTCATCGACGTCATTTTAGAGTGATGTTAGTTTTTTCACGCTCATCGACGTCGGAAGTAGCTGTTGACTAATGGGGGCTGATATTATTGGATGTGAATATAAGGAGACACTGTACTTCCTCATAGAGTAAAAAACGGGTATTTTACGGCAAGCTGCACTGTTCCATTATTTCGAAAAACCTTCTGCACCCTTTAATACACATACGACTGTATCGCACCACAAAACTCATACAAATACACCGATATCCTAACAGGTCAGCGAAACGATACTCTCAGAAAGGGTGATCGTCGTTTTTTTTAACAAGCATTCTTTCAAAATCTTGCAATTCCAATCACACATCCTCTCAAAAACAAAACAAAATTATTACAAAATTATATCGTTACTTTTACTCGGCATTCGTACCCATCTTCATATCCTCGCTTTGATACTAGCAAACATTCCGTAATTTTTGGGGGGTTAATGTAATCTTCTAAAAGCCCATGGTATAGGGGATGGTGTGATCAATTGGATACAAACATAGTTGATGGACAGAAGACACAGAGTAATAGTAGAGGGGGAGATTTCAAACTGGAAACCAATTTTGAGTGGATGCCACAGGGGTCGGTGTTGAGACCTATATTATTCTAGATATATATATATATATATCGGTGTTGGGACCTACCTGTATATTATTCTTGATATATATATATATATATATGTGTGTGTGTGTGTGTGTGTGTGTGTGTGTGTGTGTGTGTGTGTGTGTGTGTGTGTGTGTGTGTGTGTGTGTGTGTGTGTGTGTGTGTGTGTGTGTGTGTGTGTGTGTGTGTGTGTGTGTGTGTGTGTGTGTGTGTGTGTGTGTGTGTGTGTGTGTGTGTGTGTGTGTGTGTGATTGGAATTGCAAGATTTTGAAAGAATGCTTGTTACAAAAATAAAACACCACGATCACCCTTTCTGAGAGTATCGTTTCGCTTTATATATATATATATATATATTATGATTTGGATGATGTATCAAACAAAGTACTGACATTCGCAGACGATACAAAAATGTTCAGAACAGTTAAAACAGATGCAGATAAATACAATTGACAGGATTTAACCAAATTGGTCATGTGGTCTGAAAAATGGCAAATGTTATTCAATTTTGGGAAGTGTAAATGCATCCACCATAATGGTGGATATTGTATCAGGTAAAACTGTAAAAGAAAAGGACTTAGGAGTAACAGTTAGTGCTGACATGAAAGTTTCGGAGCAATGTGGTATTGCTGCTTCAAAGGGTAACCAAATACTAGGGCTAATTAGGAGAAATATCACATATAAGGAGAAACAGCTAATTGTACCACTGTAAAAAGCAATAATAAGAAGGGCACAGATAAGCTAGACAGAGTGCAACGAAGAGCAACTAAGCTGATTCCTGGACTGAAAGATCTTAGTTATGAAAGACGCCTGTTAGATTGTGGGCTGACAACACTAGAGACTAGGAGACTAAGAGGAGACCGAATAGAACTTTTTAAGATATTGAATGGTTATGAGGATATTGATAGATAGAAATGTTTTCTTCAAACTGAAAGAAGGCAGTATAACCAGAGGGCACAATGCAGCATTAGTTAAGGAACGGTGTAGGTTGGATATGAGAAAGTACTCATTCTCTCAGAGGACAATAAATGACTGGAACTAATTATCTGATGATTGTGTTGATGCTAGCAGGGTGAATATGTTCAAAATTCTGGCGAGGGCGGGTTATACGTATAGGTGAAACATTGTTGGACTCTCGATAAGCCAAAGACTTCCTTGTCCGCATGCTGTCTGAAGCTTATAGCTCTGGACGGCAATCTTGTGAAATCTTGTTCTTCCCCACCAAAATATTGGAGGGCTGAGCCACCAAGCCCCCGGTTGCGACTGACAACAGGTCATGTAAGCATCTTTGCTAGAATATCATCCGCTGCACGTGATGTTGTGCATAATTTCGTCTCTTTGACATCATGTTCGATTTCTTCATCATTACTAACAATCTTCCGATTCACTTCTATTCAAATGTATTCAGTTTCAGGGACATTTTCACGATCTCTGTCAAACAGTAATTCAGCCTACTCCACTGTTTGGTCTGTTTTCTTTCTTCGATATTTCGTTCACTTGATTATAGAACGTCAAACACCCGTGCGTCGTCTGATGTATTTGCATTTTGCATTTTCCCGCAGCTATCACTCATTTATAATTTCTGCACTCCCCCCCCCTCTCTCTCTCTCTCTCTCTCTCTCTCTCTCTCTCTTTCTCTTTCTCCCTCCCTCTCTCTCTCTCTCTCTCTCTCTCTCTCTCTCTCTCTCCCCCCTCCGTCTCTCTCTCTCGCTCGCTCTGCTTGTCAGTTAATTTATATTCATATTTTTTTTCTTTTTTAAAGTCCCAATTTGCACCAAATCCAGGAACCCATCAATCGTCCACGTCTTGTTTTTTGAAGACCGTCTTGTTCATTAGTGCCAAGTGCTAGTTTTTCACTCACTTCGATATCATAAGTTAGTTGGACGCCAGCCGTTCTCCCTTTGAGGAGCGCCTTGACGTAGCGTTTAGAATATCGGGCTCTCAATCGAGAGAATACGGGTTCGAATCCTTGTCCTGCTGTTTCGAAGCTTGGACAGTGTTGTTCATTCCAAGTAGCTTCATTTCTCTCAGCCGTATAAATAAGTACCGAGCTATAAACAGTGATGGCTATATTTGTACGAATAGTCCTCGAGCAGTAATTACAGAATGGCTGAATGCTTCCCAAAGAAGTATAGTTGGCTGTCGAATGAACAGGTCAGCTACGTGGTGAATAGTAAAGCACTTTGAGCACTCCCAAAGATTGGACACTCTCTGTGCAATACCTTACATTTACCTTTTTTAATGCTGTCGAATCTATTTTGACGCGTTCTATGGCGGTTTGCAATTGAGATACTAAAATAAACAAATAACAAACTCTGTAACGACTAGCACAATAGGCCTATGCTACACACAAATGGACTTAGACCATGATGTGCGAGTACGTGGGTAGACTTCCACACGGAGAGGTTACTCTGCCCTAAGCATGCTTTATATGCTCTGTCACCCAGCGTAGGTACATTAATATCTTATCATAATATCAACATCATGAGTCGTCGTTGGGAAGATGCAACGTACAATATAAATACATCCATGAATAGGAGTGATCACGTGACGCCGTTTCGAAACTTAGGCAATTTCGTTCACCCTCCCTTGCCTGTGTCTTTCAGAAGAGACGCTGTGAGGCGTTGGTCCCTTCTATCTGGTGTCTATGCCAGGGGACGTAAAAGATCCAAACCTGTCGTGAAATCACAGAATGGTTATCTCTATCTCTAACTCACTGGATCTTGCTCCCAGCGGCCGGGGTTGCTTCCCGGTCGGGCGTGTGAGAGACGCCGAGCAGGCAGTGTAGGCAGTGTAATACACGGTATCATTGGACCAAATGAGTCCTATATAAATGTACATACATACAGGATGATCAATGAACTTACTAACAATGTTACAACACAAGTGACGCGGTTATCTGTCACCCATCATTACAATTAATGAACAAAAAGAAAATATGCTCGATTTGTCATTATTATCATCTGGTCGATTCAAAATGCTTACGACGTGACGGGAAGCACTGGAGTGCTGACGTCATGTGTGGTGCAGTAGCGTCACTGCCTGGGAAACCTGATCAAATGAACACCATCTCGACTTCTCTGGGAGGCATTCAGCCACGCTACAATTGCTGTGCGAAGACTATTCGTACACATATATTCACCATCGTCTATAGCCAGGTACTCATTCACACAGCTGAGTGCATTGGGGCAACGTAGAGCTAACGAACCTCACAGTTAGGTGAACGAAATTTCCAAAATTTTAAAACGGCGTCAAGTAGAACCGAACTGTCGATCAATAGTCGGGTGCCCCACCTACAAGACAGCTGATACTGACTCTAAAACACTGGTGACGGCAGGGGTCCAGGGCCTGTATGGATGGATGAGTGACGTCATAATCGACGATCTCAGCGGTGAAGTGCAATGGCCACTTTAATTAAATACAATTGATCGTTGCATATGTCGCATCCTGTTGTGAAATGCTGCTTCTGATCACAGCCAGATTCCATCCCAATCCACGTGTGTCTAAATAGTCATCGTGTTCACATCGATGGCGAAGCGTATCTACACGAGGCAAGGTTTTTTGAAGAGCCGAATGCTAATTGACAGTTGAATATTGGATTGTCAATAGTTGGCAGAGTTCGTGTGTTTTATGGGAAATAGGCTGTTGCTGTCTTGTATTAATGGATTACGCCGGCGCTGCATGTGATCAATAAATCAAGAGTATACTTAATGGACCCTAATGGACAACGCGGCAGGATTTTGAGTGCTTCGATTAGCATCTGGCTCTTATCTAAACCAATCCGCACCAGATTATACAACAGCGTTAGTTGTATGGGTAATTAATTACATTCCTACGATTGAGCATGTGGTTCAGAAGCACACGGGCCGAGCTTTCACTCATTAGTTTTCAGTTATCTTCTTTCCGACCGACCGACCGACCGACCGACCGACCGACCGACCGACCGACCGACCGACCGGCCGACCGACCGACCGTCCGTCCGTCCGTCCGTCCGTCCGTCCGTCCGAACACAGTTTAAAGAAACATCGCAGAACACATTTATATTATTTTCAGAGCATGCCTTCTAGTTTTATTAGTTCGCGGCACACCATCCCATTAGTATTCTTAGCGGCTATGAAAATACTACTGCATATTAAATGCTTTTTACTGGGTTTATTCTTCTGGAGTATATTATTGTTGTTTTTGTTGTTGCTGTGTGTGTGTGTGTGTGTGTGTGTGTGTGTGTGTGTGTGTGTGTGTGTGTGTGTGTGTGTGTGTGTGTGTGTGTGTGTGTGTGTGTGTGTGTGTGTGTGTGTGTGTGTGTGTGTGTGTGTGTGTGTGTGTGTGTGTGTGTGTGTGTGTGTGTGTGTGTGTGCATGCTTGCGTTTGAACAAAGATGGTATATTGGCATAATGTACCCTTTGGAATAATTGTGGTACGTATCTTCGTCTACTGACCTTTTCACCGTTGATACTCGTTATTTGCGGTAGTGTCTTGGTGGGCTATTTATGGTTATTAATTGCACACTGTGTTTATGTTATAACAAGTTCTGTACCATTATCAGCGATTAGCAGTGACCAGTTTGCCGTACCATTATATAGAAGGACCTATATAAATATGAACTGTTGACAGCCTCGATTTTGCTGCCAACCAGGAATCACTCACTCACTCACTCACTCACTCACTCACTCACTCACTCACTCACTCACTCACTCACTCACTCACTCACTCACTCACTCACTCACTCACTCACTCACTCACTCACTCACTCACTCACTCACTCACTCACTCACTCACTCACTCACTCACTCACTCACACACACACTTGCCGGACAAGATACTATCTAATCCTGCGACTTAACGGCGAGACGTTGTCAATAAGGTGGCAGCTGATATCTAGGGGCGATTCTGTGGCTTGCAAGCCGATTTCACAGCAAGACTAATACAACTCCGCCATTATGAACAATGCTACTGTGTAACGCACGCACAATTAATTGATAGTCCGTGTCAACCTTTAACCGCTGTTGCAGAGGTGTTCCGACAAGAAGATGTATTTCAAGAGGCGCAGAAGAGAAGTCCTCAATTGGCGTTCAGCTGCTTCCGGTACATTCCTGACTACGCTGTTATCCGTCAGCAGCTACACGAGAAGGGAGTATCACTCGTTAGTAAGTATGTTTTTGTAAGACTTACTTTCAAATAATAAGCAATAATTGTTTCCCATCAAAATGCAAAAGCCAATCACCGACGTCGTTGCATTCTAATCAGTGACGCCATTACTTTGCGAAGCGCCAATCGGAGACACTGGTTCGTTCAGTTGATGGCATTTTCTAACCGACACACACAACTATCAGTGCAGTTTGATTTCGTATTGGAGCATGTACCAATTCCGTATTAAAATTATTATATACTTGTTACATGGACGCGCATAGCATTATTTTAATAACCTTGAAATATTTTTATTTTTGAAGAGGAATGTCGTTAAAGGATAAGGAACACGAACGTTTAATTTTCGCATATTTTTCAAGGGGAACTAGAAATATTATTAAAAGGACAATTCTATACGATAAATGTAGCCTACATGACTGACATCTTTATCTAACATCCACAGAATAATATCATTCAAATATACAAAATCATGTCGTAAAATGTAATGGATTGCATGCGACGTGTCTAAGCTGACTAGAACATAGCTCAAATCAGCTGTGTTGCGTTATATTTGCGCCGGCGAGTTCAACAAGATAGCTTCCATGAAGGAAATTTAATGAGGATTGTCCGTGCAAAATCGTAGTACGTATATTTGTAGAAGCAAATTAGTAAGCTTTGTGCAGAATGACTTCAAGTACGTTGGATAACAATATAACGAGAGTTAACAAGATTTAAGAAGATTGCCATCCAGTGCAAAAAACAGATGGTAAATGGACATGGAAGCTTTCGAATTATGAAAATTCAACATGGTTGTATCTATGTGTAACAAACCCTTTTGTGATATTTTCAGTTTTGTTTACGATTATTCACGATGCTTGCATTTACGCAATCGATAGATAATACACATGTATTTCATTAATTTATTCTCGTATATGTGAGAATGAGTATTTTTATAGACCCTACAATCTACGCGTTTTCTTCACCGATGTTAATTCCTCTAGTCGTTATATATTCCGTAATTAAGAAAACATGCTCATCAACATTTGCGCTAAAAATCCATGATAGCCACTTCTGCGAAGTTCCGACACCGACCGAGTAGTCGAACGACGTCATTATTATGCAGTGCGTAGGCGGAATAGCAGTGTCTCTAATGTGCGCCGTTGATGTTACCGTTGGATAATGATGCCGATAATAAGGGTCGATTGTCTACGTCTGCTGTAGGAATGCAAAACTCTGCCGCTTCGTGCAACATCGTCAGCGTGATGTGTCTATTCGCCGCCGCCGTCATCGGCAGTGTAGGCGTCTGGCGGAAACAAGTGGCCGCCTTCATGGTTACAGGAGTCATGTACATAGTGTCTGGTACGTAGGCATGACACGATAGACGGACGACGGACGAACGGACGGACGGACGGACGGACGAACAGAAAGACAGCCAGACAGACAGACATGCATACATACATACAGACAGACAGACAGACAGACAGACAGACAGACAGACAGGCAGAGGGACAGACAGAGAGACCGACAAAGAGACAAGCGGATGGACAGACAGACAGACACCCAGACACACAAACACACAAACACATAAACACACAAACACACCCATTGAAGTATGCTATTATTATTGTTATCACATAATGTCTGGTACGGTGGCATAATAACTAATGTTGTTGGACGGGGCATGAGTTGGGTGTTGATGAGTGTCAACACCTGCTTAATTACCTAATACTAGACAGCGCTGTATAGAGGACTGCACGTAACATTGTTAACGCAGAAGAAAACAGGCAACGCACACGCACACACGCACAGACACAAATACACACAGGCACACACACACACACACACACACGCACGCACGCACGCACACACACACACGCACACGCACACGCACACGCACACACACACACACACTTCCTTGCCCGCAGGCTATACCGGGAAGCTGTTGTGTTTGATGGCGATCTTGTCAAAACCAAATCGTGTTAATAACAACCTGTTAATGAGGCTTTCCTCTTGCAGGAGTGTTTGGCTCTTTTTCCTTGATCATCATAATGACCAAGGTGACGTATATGGCGAACGAGTGCTACTCGCTCGACCCCCTGGACAATGACCTTATATGTAAATCTCGTACGGTCAGTACCGGATGGTCAATCCTTACTGCGTGGGCGGCGTTTGGCGTGTTCCTTATTGCCTTCGCTGGCTGGCTGTTCCTCGCGAGGATACTGAGGATCGAGAAGGCGAAGTCGATGATATAGCTTCGTGACGATCGCGACGTTTGACTTACTCCAAACAAGACAATGCATAATGTGAGCCTCGTCGATTCTATGAAGGAGCCGCAGGTCGAGGTGACTTTTCCAAGGTGGAGCCAAAACAAACGTCGACTATTAGAAGGCCAACAGTTGTTGTCGGAATCTTCTTCAGGGATTTTTTTATATATATTCATAACGTATGATACACTATGGTGAAGGCCGGCATCGACCAACTGGGTCAGATCGCAAAGACAGCACGTGAGTGGGGGATACGTGCAACACAATCGTAGCACCGGTATGGAAGTAAGAGCCAAGTAGGCTGTCGCTAATGCGATGCCACTTTTAACGATGACAATGTTAATAATATATATATATATATATATGTATATCTATATATATATATATACTCCTAACAGCAGCATACGCAGACCAAACCCAAACATGCATATCATAGCGCCGCTTTAGGCAGACAGCTGTTTTTAAGGAGACCGAAGCCGTTCTGCTTAAAGTTTTTGTTGCGTGGATAATACGTTTTATCTGACAATTCGAACTGTCAGTATACGTACGTAGTATAACCAGAAATGTAAAGATGTGAATATCTATTATGGTGATTTTAATTATTTTGGTGATTTTACTAGCATTGTTTTCGGAGGTTATATATCCTATTTCTCGCAATGGAGCAGTCTGCGTATGCTGCCTTTGGGAAAAGTGATTTGTGAAAGACGATACCCACAACCGTAACTATGGATTAACTGAATATGCTACAAAATAAGTATTCTTCGTCGAAGAGCTTAATAAAGAAAAGTACGGTTTATCAAAATAAATCGACACCACACACGTTGGATAAAGAGAACGTTGCTGAAACAAGCTTCGTTTCCAGGATGTGGTCGTGTAACAAAGCCTCTGTCTAATGCATGTATTTTGTAATCAAAAGAGGAATTCGAGATGGGGGGGTCATTCGATTCAGTCGTGAAAACCACGGGGTCAGATTCGTGCCTTAAAGACCTGTGCGTATGTACATCACCAGGGTAACGTAAAACGCACGCTGACAAACGCCGTGATAGAACCCGAGTCTTCTCCGCCGCACGCGTCAAGCCAGGAAGATGAACGGCAATTTGAAACCGTATCTGGCGATCCACGCCATATGGCGACACGGGATCGCCTGCGGCTTTGGCATCATTACATTTCACAACTACGGGGACCGATTTGTCAGACTGAGTGACGTTTACGCAGTCTCGTGGCACATCCATCGCGAAGAGAGCGATTGATCAATCCCGCCTCAACTACTTTGATGGTTTCCGTCTTACCCGATGCGGAGAATCGCGATGCGTGTGGACAATTCAGACACATCGCCAACTTTTGGACAATGCAAACTACCCATTGTTGCAAAATTATCATTTACACGATGTATGAGAGGTTGTAATTGGTGCGGTACTCTTTGACTGCATCGTAAAGTGAAAGATTGTAATTTGTACTGTACTCTTTGACTGCATCGTAAAGTGAAAAGTTGTAATTGGTGCGGTACTCTGACTGCATTGTAAAGTGAAAGGTTGTAATTAGTGCGGTACTCTTTGATTGCATTGTAAAGTGAAAGGTTGTAATTGGTGCGGTACTCTTTGACTGCATTGTAAAGTGAAAGGTTGTAATTTGTACTGTATTCTTTGACTGCATCACAAAGTGAAAGGTTGTAATTGGTGCGGTACTCTTTGATTGCATTGTAAAGTGAAAGGTTGTAATTGGTGCGGTACTCTTTGACTGCATTGTAAAGTGAAAGATTGTAATTTGCACTGTACTCTTTGACTGCATCGTAAAGTGAAAGGTTGTAATTGGTGCGGTACTCTTTGACTGCATCGTAAAGTGAAAGGTTGTAATTGGTGCGGTACTCTTTAATTGCATTGTAAAGTGAAAGGTTGTAATTGGTGCGGTACTCTTTGACTGCATTGTAAAGTGAAACGTGGTAATTTGTACTGTACTCTTTTACTGCATCGTAAAGTGAAAGGTTGTAATTGGTGCGGTACTCTTTGACTGCATCGTAAAGTGAAAGCTGCCACTCTTTTCGAAGTGATATTGTTTGGTTATCATACTTGGATATGTCTAACGCGGAATTGAACGTTACTCCAATACTTTGGTGTATCCGGGTTTTACCAGAAGGGGACGTAGTAGTACATTACTTTTCCATGCTAAAATATAGTGGCCTAACAGGTTATGTAAGACACACAACATACCATTGCCAAAGGGGGCCATGGCTAAATGTCCCCCAAATATGCCACTGCTTCAGAATTTGCACAGAGTTGTAAAGCTCTCATCGTGTAAATCACTCAAATCTATGGATGATTAGTGGCCGTGAACAGTTGTGGTTAGCTTAAGAATTAATGTCCTGCAGTTTACGAAAATATGTAGTTATTTCATGTTCCTTATACATTTGTCACACACATGCATATGGTCATTAATGTGCTCGCACACACACACGCGCGCGCGCGTGCATACACACACGCCACACACGCCACACACGCCACACACGCCACACACGCCACACACGCCACACACGCCACACACGCCACACACGCCACACACGCCACACACGCCACACACGCCACACACGCCACACACGCCACACACGCCACACACGCCACACACGCCACACACGCCACACACGCCACACACGCCACACACGCCACACACGCCCACGTACGCACACACACACACAATCACACGCGCGCACGCACACACACCACGTGCTGACGTAAAGCGACAACATCTATGTTTTGCTAGTTCAAACATAATTAATGTTTAATCAACATCTAGTGTCTGATATAGTACACCGAAGGTAACAGCTTTCTCAACAACGACATCAACCGTTCTCAACAATGATCATATTACACCTCACTGTGCTCCCTTGTGTATATAACAACATCAAATTGTGAATATTTTAAGACGTACCGACTTTTGTACTAATAAATAATTGTCATGTATACGTTGTGCAAGTTGTTACTCAGTGTCATCTGTATATAAACGAATAATTTCATTTTTGTGACATTATGAAATAGTAATTGTTACATGACATCACAGAAACAAAATCATACAGTCAATTATGCACGAACGAATGTATTATATTATTATGTATGTACATTAACATTATTTAACCAATATTGGCCGCACCTCCTTACCCTGTCTCGTACATTCGATTGATGTTCTACCCGTTAAACATTAATGAGCTCCAAGTGACGCATCAAAACTTTAACACGTCTACCAGTCTCGCTGCTATGACCAGGCACTATGTTTCTTTCGTTGCTACGACCAAGCACACACCTTTCACTCACTGTAACGACTGGGCACACCTTTTCACTCGTTGTTAGGCTTACAAACAAATACACCGAATCGTGTCCTTTTAGAAATGTTATTTTGTTGTCGAAGTTTATTCCCCCCGCTCCGGGAAACACATTAATGAATATTCGACGTAAAGTGCACGATTCACTTTTTTATATGCATCTATCACGCTACGACAGCACCGATGACTGCTTTATCTCGTTTCCGGGCAATCTTGGTTTAGCATATTTCCCCAAGGTTAGTTTAAAAAACTCTTCGCACGACATTTACATTTGTTTTCTGTTAGTGTTTGCGGTAACAGGATCGAATTGATCAAATCAATTGATGCTCAAGGTAATGGATTCCCTCGACACCACTGTAATCATTATCGATAATCTATATAAGACAATTAGTGGTTTTTGATAAATAATTACGTGTCTAGTTTGACATTAACCATAATATATAAAGTGTGGGTATTTAATGATACAAAGTGTTTGAAATTGTCAAATGTTACGCTAATTATTATATTATCGTGAGATTACGTACGGAGCCCGTCATCAGTTTTCAAACCCTCTCGTTATTTTACAAGTTAAGAGGATATGATTACATCTGGCCAGACACACACACACGCACACACAAACACACACACACGCACGCACACACGCACACACATACACGCACGTACGCAGACATACACACGCACGCACGCCGCACGCACGCACACACAAACAATCACACACACACACACACACACGCACACACACACGCGCGCACACACTCGCACGCGCACACACACGCACGCCGCACGCACTCACGCATGCACACATACACGCGCGCACGCACACTCACGCGCGCGCGCACACACACACCGCTGCTGTTGCTACGCATTTCCCATGAACATTAGCCATTCTGATTAAGATACTGGTGTCAGTTGTTATAAAATAAACGTGCCTATTCGTTGTGATCCCAGCCTCGTTTTCGATTTGAACGTAAGCGCTGCCAACTATGGACAGTAGACTCTAGTTGCATCGTTCCTCATAGACATCTGCTTCATAGAAATAACCCACATATACATTGCGTTACTTACACAAGTACTGGGTTGAATATGCGGCTGTCGGGTTGATGCATTCTACTGTAATTATGGTGATGTTAGCCGCTCGATTGTCAGATCGCAGTCGTTAAATGAATATCTTTAACCGAATATTCTTTCTGTCTGTTGACTTTAGACGCCACCCACGCCCGCTAGGTAGGGGAGTGGCGTGCACAACGTGCCCCTTAAGCGAGATGTGTCATCAAGTTGACATTTTTCATTCTAATCCACTTATCTGACTACGTCTGTGCTAAAATGTTGCGTATTTATGTTAAAATTACTGTATCTACGGGATATTTCAGAACACCACCCGATTTTTTACTTGCTAAAAAGGTGCGCCCAAAACGGGCCCCCTGCATCCATTTGTATTAATTAGCCACCATCACACATTTCGCAAATACATTGTGCATATTCGGACCCTGGTCAGTCATGGTGTGCCCAGAGTGCATATTAGTCACGTTATCCTTCCTTCCCCGTCCTTACTGTCCGAAAACAGTCGGTGCATTATTGTTTCTGCGCCCAGTTGTCTCGCTTGTTTTCGAAGCTACATGGCATGGCGAACGACCTCTTCTTTCCCCGTGTAGTTCCACTCGCGTTGGTCTGAGGCTCCTTCCGCCTAGTAGGATTTTTGTTACATTTTGTTCTCAATCGAAGTTGACGTTTGTATGGCGTGAGCGTTGTGGTGCATGTCTTTTTTCAGTTACTCGACTTTCACTCTGTTGATTGATCTCCTTCCAGTATATGCGAGATACCCGCTACGGGGTTTATTACCATGGTTGGGTGATATATGCAACTTGACAATATACTTATATATTACACTACTTGATAATATGATAATATATATCCATACAGCTCATATTGACGTTATATATTTATCAAATGTATTAGTAATATTATCGTTTTGCGTAATGAAGTTATTATTATTGTGCATCTAGGTAATGTGTAATACCGGATGTAAAATAATGTAATACCAGAAAAACCTTACAATGTAATACATAAATTATATATCATAGCATTTTCGTTTAGCTTATGCATGCCACAGTTTCCGTTGTTTTCAACGTGCACAAAACGAAAATATGATGTTTTGAAAGTAGTGCTAACAGTTTAAGAAAAGTGTGAAAAACAATCTTTTTGAGTCCACCTCTTTGAATGTGCGTTTCGCATTTCCGACCAATGTTCACTGGGGCCCTTTTATGAGTTACTTAGCAGTGCCACCGCACATTTAGCTGTATGCAGCACAATAACGTCAAACGGCTGTGGCCCGTTTTGGGCAGGGGACCCGTTTTGCACGCCGTTCCCCTACCATGCCACCCGCTGTCCTATCGAACTCCGTATAATGATAATGACGATCGTGTTGTCGTTGTTGATGCTAATAATTACGATAATAATAATAGCCATGTGTACTACTACTACTAATAATAATAAATACAACAAAATAGGAAAGATGAATAATAACAAATGATTGTATTATTGTTACAATTATTGGTATTAATTATTTATCATAGTCGTCGTAATCAATACCAACAGCATTATCGCCGTCATCAACATCATTATGGTTACATGGACATGTATAAGTGATAGTGTTGCAACTAGAGTCGACGAACTGGTCCACGTACCTGCTGACTTGTAGGACACGGCATTGATTTCTATTACATACAATTTTAATGTAAGCTAACTTAGGATAACGTCCAATTGGGTAGGGACATTCTCAACATATCCTGTCTATAGTGGCGTCTTAGACATATCTATAAATGGTTCCGTGTCGATCTGACTCTGACCATACAACCACATATATTAATTATATATGTGTCACGGTCGGCTTATGTCATTGTGCCCAACTGCTATAAATAATACAAAAGCAACATACTAGATTTTTTAATCTACATTTGCTATTTGTATGGTTCCATAACTGGTAAGTTTATAATAGCGCCACCAAATAGCCTTTTGGTCGCCTTCTCAGGCCATGTCCATTAGCTATGTTCTTTACGAATAATATTCCATCACACACCGGGATCAGTTTTTTTCAATATGCCAACAAAACATCAACTGAAACAATCGGATTAACTCGATCACAAAAATTGAACTTCATCCCAACCGCCACAAAGGCAAGTGAAATTATATGCGCAAATACAGGGTGAATTTTGATAATGATTCAATATAGGCTATTCTAATTAATACGTGGTGTACGTTCGGATCTCTTTATTGTTTGAGTTACAATTATATTGTATACATGTCGGTTCTTAACAATGTAATCCGTATTCCTGTCACTTTGAACGCTCGTCTGATAAGAAATGACGTAGATTCGGAAAATGTTTATTTGGTGAAAACTGTAACATTCCAACGTGTCCATATCACTGACTACTTCTGACTTAAATCGATTCGATTTTTGCTCGTTTTGTTTCATACACATTTTTTGAGAACTCGAAATAATCCAGTATCCCAACTGCGCACACTACTTGCATGAGTATTTGACTATTAACACACGATATTCTTAAACATCAGTTAACCTAAATAAATTGAGGAAGGTGTCGTAAAATGCCGATCCATTGTGGTACTCATCAGGTGACTTATGATGGCTAACATTAGTTTAGGATTATTTTCACAGTTTCCCTTGTCTAAGGTTAGTGCGTCCACTACGGGTTACACCCCCCCCCCCGCGAGGGATACTTTACTTCACCTAGCATAGACATCTGGTAGAACGGACCAACGGCTGATGGCGTCTCTTCCGAAGTATACACACTACGTGGGGTGAACGAAATTGCTCGAAATGGTGGTCGGTAGTGTTTCGAACCCCGGTCCCCACGACCAACGCTCCGGCACTCTACTGCTCGGCCACCACAGGTACAACAAATGGGCACAACACACCAGTAAGACGTAAATCCCATCAACTGAATTTACGTATTACAACCTCTCCTGAGTGCACCAACCTCTCTCGATCAACCACACAAAACACACGGACGCACATCATCTAGAAACAAATGATTCTTCAACGCAATCAACAACAGCATACGCAGTTTATTAATTAAACCTGTTAATATTACACTTTCCAATCAGGCATCACAGAACAACGAAGCAAAAACATGCCTGTAACGCGACGCGCTGCATCGATAATCAATTTCCTGAAATAAGCTGCCAGATCGACTTGTGCTGTGCTGAGCGTGGCGTCAGATAAAATCCAACGACCGAAACAGGTCGCGGCGCCCCGCGATTTACGTAGGACGAACACGTTGCTTGTGTCCCTCCGACCGTGTTTTCAACATCGCATGAGCAGCGCCCGAGTGTATTGCATTCGCATCGAAGTACTGTATTACACGAGTGTAGCTAATAAATCGATTTCATAATTTCCGCCTGCTGGAGTTCAGACGCACAAAGATGTACGCCTGAACCTTAAGTAACGTGTGCATTTCGAGTTTCATTAGATTAGCCAGCGTCGATGCTCAAACCGACACTTCATACTGCGATTCTATCCAGACATACGCACTCACAGACACACACATGTTTGTGCCATCATATCACGTAGACTGGTTTGTCTTTATTCGTTATGCTTGCTGAGTAAAAAAGTTTTGTTTCGGAACAGTGCAACCGCAATCATTAGATCAATCTGACTAAAGAACTAGTTACTGAAGCATTGACTTAAAATGTTGGAGCTGCCGTGTACATTGTGATTTGCAAATCATTTTTATGATATATTGCTTTTGTTTTACCCGATACAAATGTTCGAGGTACGTTTTATATCCAATGGGTGATCGTTTATGATCACAAACTCCCCAGAAACGTATTGCTTTACACGTGCGTGGGTACCAGATTTGATCGTCACCAGTTATCGCGGGGAAATACACCGCTACAGTGGTGCCACATATGGAGTGGTACACGTATTAATTCACACTAATGCCATTGCGAAACCGGGTGATGTGCTGGGTAATGTGTCCAGGCAGTCATGTCACTCCAGTTGGCTCCGACTACTAAAGGCTGTGGTTTTGGAAGTCATATTGGATCGCTCAAAATCATATGTCCCACACTACACAGCTCATCTGAGTATGTGTAAACGCTTCCACGGAAATGGACACACTATTGTAAATTGAGATCAGTCAGCGCAGACACCGGTGGAATATATTAAAGGCGAAGCTGTTTTATCGACAGTCGCCGTTTTCATGATTTATAGTCGATGGCGTCGACTCGGCTTCACGTACGCCTTCTCCGTAAAACCTTTTTTATGACCGTTGCGCAGTCTGTTGCCAAACAACTGAGCGATATAAACATCCATCACTTCTATGCGTCTTTGTTTGTAGATGTTTACCCTATGCTTAATTCGTCTGCAAACATTGTCACTCACATTAGCCTTTAGTGGTCATGCATAAATGCAATATGTCACTATGCCAGAGTGCGAATATGCCAAAATTACGTCTCATGTAGATTGTTTATTTAAACCCATATGTTTTTTTGTATTTTTCGTTGTCTAAGATCGTGTGCTGGGTAGCGGCAACCTGCCTGGAAGTGGGTATATGTGTAAGCCTACGACTGAAACGTACCGATGAGCGCCGCGGGGCATGGCTAAATATACCTAGACACCTGACGCCATTAGAACATGGCACTCACTATGATAAATTACTTGCAAAAGCGTATGACCAGTGAGTCGCGTTATAAAATGATGATCACATAAACGGGCACGGATGAGAAAATCGATGGCGGCCGACGCTTGGTCGTCTACGTGGATGTAACCACGCGCGCTGAATGCGTGCCACTGCGCAGATAGTGCGCATCCGCCGGGCGTCTCTAGTACACTCGTTGTACGTTGAATGGCAGCACAGTCGTCAAACCAACGTTGCTCGCCTTGCGCTTCGCTAGTAGTTCATTGTGATCGCAAGCCACTGAAATATCACACACACAACCACTGAATGAAGAGAAAATATTGCATTGTTTGTAAACTACCGTCTAGGAATATTGAGAGTAAAACGAGGAGAGGAAGCTCATTTTCATCTTGGTCTGTTTCTAGAGATGTAAGAAAGATAATATAACAATAACTAGTATTTATGTTACAGTTATTGAAATGTAAGAAAGATATAACAATAACTATTATACATTTTTAGTTATTATAGTATACCCTATATGTTATCTGCACATGCACGAACGCACGCACGCACACACCACAAATGAACACGCACACGTACACACCCACACATTCATACACATCACACACGCACGCGCGCGCACACACAGACACACACGCACGCACACACACATACACACAGTGAGAGTCCTGCAACATACCACCCACATGTAAATGGTTTTTTGTTTAATTTGGCACATTAGGGTCACCAATTTAGGATCGACAATTTAACGTCAGTAATCCACTTACGTCATCGAGCTTGAAGTTGGCTGTTCCCTTTATTCCCTCGTTGCTCGTCTTCATGAATATATCTAATGACGAACGGTTCATACATAAGTTATACTGTTAAAGCAATTAGACGCGACATAGTCCGTACACGTCTGTTGTTGTTTTGTACTCAAACGAATGTTACTGTCTACTCTACTCATAGGATTCTAACAAAAGTGTAACGTGTGTGAGACGGAAGCGGACAAAGACGGACGGACACGAAGAGAAGAAGAGAGAGATAGTAAAACAAAAGACAGACATCTCGACATTATGTAGACATACAGGTATGCAGACAAGTAGCCAGACAGCCAGACAGCCAGACAGCCAGACAGCCAGACAGCCAGACAGGCAGGCAGACAGACAAATAGACAGACATATAGAAACGATATGCAGACAAAAAGAGACAGGCCAGTAGAGAGCGAAAAACACACTGGTTTAGGGACAGACGTTAGCATTCGGCTACAATAATGAAACACCTCTGATGTCATTATTTATTAAATTATTGATTATCGATAACTCTGCACCTTTAAATGTAAGGCGTCGGTTTGTGATACGATGTAAATTGTCAATTAATGTAGCGGCATTCTGACATTGCTATGACACGTGATGATAATGTGTTGGACGAGACAAGAGAACATAAATTGTTCTTCTTCTTGCCTCTGCCCCCCTGTGAGCTGGATCCATGACGTTAAATTCGTAGCCTTTTCTGCTTTTCTTGTCAACTCTCTCCATTGTTCTCTGTCAGTCGGGATGATTTTCCTTTTGGGCTGTTTACACCCGTCCTCCCAAGGTCACGTTTTATTCCATTTCAGCCACGGTCTTCCTCTTCGTCGTTTGTCACTCTCTTCTGCTTTCCATGCTTTTTTAGGCATTCTGTCTTCGCTCATTCTTTGCACATGTCCTGCCCATCTCATTATGTTTCCGACTATTTTCATCGTTAGGTTTTTTCACGAGAACATATATTACTGAGAACAAACGTCAATATTCTACACAAGAGGTAACATACGTACTGTACATGACTATTAGCCTGGAGCACACCAGCACAAAGTCTTCTAGGCCCAGTTTGCCACTCTTCGTCCCGTACCGTCTTATCGCAGCCACCACCACGCTCGCACTCAACGTCAGACCTACAAACATCGACAGTAATAATAACTGATAGTGTTAACGCCAGCAGGGTGAATTTGTTTAAACATAACAGTGTTTTATAAGGGCGGGCGACTACGCATAGGTCGTGAATAGTTGGACTCCCCAGAGGACAAAGCCTTCATAGTACACATGCCATCTAGAGAGTGTTGCTACCTACCGATTACTTTGAAAATGTCTCGTAGTTCCCTGAGGTCTATGCTCCCAGAGTCGTCCCTGTCATACGTATTGAAGGCTTTCTGCAAGAAGGAAGCAAAACGCATAAATGACTTTAAAGTTAAAGGAACTAAAAACAAGGCAGCAGCTAAATTCCATTTTCCATGTGTACGCAAAGTATAGCATTGTGTATAACATTTGGCAATATGAAAAAAATACAGAAAAATGCATTGATGATTTAAATCAGATTTTAAACCCATCTGTAGCACGATTCCTGCGAAAAGTTGATAGTTAATGAGCTAGGCGATCACGTGGTATTGTGATGTCAGAGGCGCAAATGTCGCGCAATATACCAGCACTTTCAATACATTCACAGCATGTTTACAACGATAGATTTTGAGTCGAAGCGAGCGTCAGGATGGGTTATTATGCGATAGTCCGATGTAATAGACCCTACAAACACTAGTCATAATAGAGGAACAATAATTTATTTTACGGTTCCACACAAATCCAACTTTGTTGAAAAAAATGAACCGAGAGAACCTCCAGTCAATCTGACAACGTCAACAAGACAAACCGACCGCAGAAACCTTCGCCGTTTCAGCATATTTTCAGAAAAATGGTTTCGATTGAGACTCAGGAAACACACACACGCACACGCACACGCACACGCACACGCACACGCACACGTACACGTACACACACACACACACAAGAAAATATTGTATCCAACTGCAGAAAGTAACGTTATATGATATCAAAAAGTAAACCTACATTACCACTGAAGAATAGCGTCAAGGAAAGATTTGTACCAATTTGATAATGTGTGTTTATTGCACTGATTAAAATTGAAGATTAATCCTTTTATTATATACTATACAGTAGTTTATCATAATAATATATGTGACAACAACCTATGGTTTGTCTGGATAAATGTAAATAAAAAACATGCAAAAAAAGATCAGCGAAATTATACATTCCCGGTAATATATAATAAATAATCACTACAAAACATTCGATATATTTAATATTTTAAACAGTGCAGCATGTTGTAAAAAATGGTTTGGTTTATATTACTTTGCGAAAAGATAAATAAAAAATTACTTTTTAAAAAGGTGGTGTCATGCTTGAACCTGTGTCGGTAGTAAAACCAAATGTGCGCTGAGCCAACGCCCTTATCCATTCAGTCACAGAGACTGACGAAAAAATGTGTAATGTTATAATATCATATAACGTTACTTTCTGCAGTTGGATACAATATGTTCGTGTGTGTGTGTGTGTGTGTGTGTGTGTGTGTGTGTGTGTGCACGCGTGTGCGTGTGAGTGTGCGTGTGCGCGTGTGTGTGTTTACTGATGTAGATTAGTTTTCATGGGCCGCAATCGAAATCATTTTTCTTAAAATAAGCTGAAGCGGAGGTTTTTGCGGTCGGATTGTCTTATTGACGTTGTCAGGTTGACTGGAGCGGAGGTTCTATAGCTTTTTTTTCTTCAACAAAGTTGGTATTCGTGTGGAACCGTAAAATAATTGCTTATTTCTCTAATATGACTAGTGTTTATATTATATCGGAATACCACACAATAACTCATTCGGACGCTTGCTTCGACCCAACATCTATCGTCGTAAACATGCTGTGAAAATATTGAAAGTACTGGCATCTTGCCCGACATTCGCGCCTCTGTCGTCACACCTAGGCATACAGAAAAGCGCGCAAAAAATATGCATATTCGAAGAAGACCAGTTGCACAGGGTAAATTGTGAAATTATTAATATATTGAATTCTGGTAAAATTATTGTCTTGGTGTTATTGAAAATATAGAGGAAGATGTAATATAATTTGAATTCAACCAATAGGGTTTGTTATTCCATTTAGTACTGACTGCTCAGTATGTGTGTATTCCATTTAGTACTGACTGCTCAGTATGTGTGTATTCCATTTAGTACTGACTGCTCAGTATGTGTGTATTCCATTTAGTACTGACTGTTCAGCATGTGTGTATTCCATTTAGTACTGACTGCTCAGTATGTGTGTATTCCATTTAGTACTGACTGCTCAGCATGTGTGTATTCCATTTAGTACTGACTGCTCAGTATGTGTGTATTCCATTTAGTACTGACTGCTCAGCATGTGTGTATTCCATTTAGTACTGACTGCTCAGTATGTGTGTATTCCATTTAGTACTGACTGCTCAGCATGTGTGTATTCCATTTAGTACTGACTGCTCAGCATGTGTGTATTCCATTTAGTACTGACTGCTCAGTATGTCTGTATTCCATTTAGTACTGACTGCTCAGCATGTGTGTATTCCATTTAGTACTGACTGCTTAGTATGTGTGTATTCCATTTAGTACTGACTGCTCAGCATGTGTGTATTCCATTTAGTACTGACTGCTCAGTATGTGTCTATTCCATTTAGTACTGACTGCTCAGCATGTGTGTATTCCATTTAGTACTGACTGCTCAGTATGTGTCTATTCCATTTAGTACTGACTGCTCAGCATGTGTGTATTCCATTTAGTACTGACTGCTCAGTATGTGTATATTCCATTTAGTACTGACTGCTCAGTATGTGTATATTCCATTTAGTACTGACTGCTCAGCATGTGTGTATTCCATTTAGTACTGACTGCTCAGCATGTGTGTATTCCATTTAGTACTGACTGCTCAGTATGTGTCTATTCCATTTAGTACTGACTGCTCAGCATGTGTGTATTCCATTTAGTACTGACTGCTCAGTATGTGTGTATTCCATTTAGTACTGACTCCTCAGCATGTGTGTATTCCATTTAGTACTGACTGCTCAGCATGTGTGTATTCCATTCAGTACTGACTGCTCAGCATGTGTGTATTCCATTCAGTACTGACTGCTCAGCATGTGTGTATTCCATTCAGTACTGACTGCTCAATATGTGTGTATTCCATTCAGTACTGACTGCTCAGTATGTGTGTATTCCATTCAGTACTGACTGCTCAGTATGTGTGTATTTCATTCAGTACTGACTGCTCAGTATGTGTGTATTCTATTCAGTACCGACTGCTCAGTATATGTGTATTCCATTCAGTACCGACTGCTCAGTATGTGTGTATTCCATTCAGTGCTGACTGCTCAGTATGTGTGTATTCCATTCAGTACTGACTGCTCAGTATGTGTGTATTCAATTCAGTACTGACTGCTCAGTATGTGTGTATTCCATTCAGTACTGACTGCTCAGTATGTGTGTATTCCATTCAGTACTGACTGCTCAGTATGTGTGTATTCTATTCAGTACTGACTGCTCGGTATGTGTGTATTCCATTCAGTACTGACTGCTCCGTATATGTGTATTCCATTCAGTACTGACTGCTCGGTATGTGTTTATTCCATTCAGTACTGACTGCTCGGTATGTGTTTATTCCATTCAGTACTGACTGCTCAGTATGTGTGTATTCCATTTAGTACTGACTGCTCAGTATGTGTGTATTCCATTCAGTACTGGCTGCTTAGTATGTGTGTATTCCATTTAGTACTGACTGCTCGGTATGTGTGTATTCCATTCAGTACTGACTGCTCAGTATGTGTGTATTCCATTTAGCACTGACTGCTCAGTATGTGTGTAGTGCATCGCTGCTTCATAGCTCGACGAAGGTGCACTTTGCAATATTAAAACTTTGTCTTATTAACGTGCACAGTATGGAGTAATTGTGTTTTGAATGCACATTCGAGATGTATTTTTGTAGTGGAATAAAAAATGTATTGGCATTTGCTTCGATAGGTTGGCTTTCTTGCGTATCAGGTACGTCCGTACTTAAATAAGGTACTTAAATATGCAATAATGCATATTTAAAATCGTAGGTACTATGCAGAATAAGGACGTCAACATTTTATATATATAAAGGTACATAATAATTATGATCTATGCTAGTATGAATATGTATATGTTCACTTAGTCTCGTTAACATATATAATTTACCTTCCAAACCATCAGCTCTTTTATCATTTTCCTGAATTCCTCGAAGTTGATGAAACCAGATTGGTTTCTCTGAGGCATTGCTTAAAGAAAGTAACTTATTCAGAAGCTGTATAAGATACGTTTATACATTCTGCTCGATGTACGGAATAACATTTTCAGAATAATCATTGGACAAAGCTGTAGAGGAAATACAGATTAAGCCACGAAATAAATCACATTTCGCAGAATATCCTGCAACGAATGAAAACAAAGTGTGTTCATCTTAGTTAATAAATATGCACACTTTATCTAACATTTCGATGAAGTAAAACAATGTTCTGCAGTTAAAACTATTATTGTACTTAGTAATTGTATTATCGAATTTTACTACAGTACGATCTGAGATAATGTGTAGTTATATAGATATAAGTAAAGGATACGTCCATCATGCACATCATACTTCTTGCCGTCTCTCTGCTGAAGCCATTGTTCTCTAAAATTCAACCAAATAAATTAACTGATCGTTTGAGACAGCTACAATTGTTGCGTTTTACATTTTTATTACACTTTATCTGGTATATGTCTGAATGGTAGGCAATGGTAGGCAATGGTAGGCAATGGTAGGCAATGGTAGGCAATGGTAGGCAATCTCTCAAAACTATTTATTGGTGAGTAACCAATCAATAAATTTACTTTCTCAAAACACAGAGCATACGGGCTAAACAAGCAAGCTAGGCGCACAATACACGCCGGCATTGTGCGTAATTAAATACTGAAAATACAGTTTGAGAGGTGTACATTATAAGTTATGAACTTATATAAAATTATCTCGAAATCCTCATAAATTAACCAGTAGGGATGAAAGGAAAACGCGTCGTTCTTTTACAACCAACCTTGGCCGAGAACAGCATTTAGTGCCTTTTTCGTTTCTTCGGCGTCCATTTGCAATTCTGGTCCGGCGAACATCTTAAACAGTTCCTTGATATTGTCATCCAGTTTCTCCTTCTTCGGCGGCGGCAATGGCGGCGATGGCGGCTCCGACGGCTCCGTTGGTTCATCGGGCTACGAAGTTAAGGCGAAGCCAATATGAGAACCTTCACCATGAAATGAGTCTCACTGCATCTACACACTGTTTGAGATACACACCTAAAGTGAAGTCGCGGAGTTGTCTGGTTGCAATTGAGATTGTAACCGCTGCTAAACATATTATATAGGCCTAAGTTATTATATTTATTAGGTGTATATATTTAGTAAGAACTGTCTAGATAAGTATTAAAACATGCCTTAGCAGTAGCGTACACTGGAACCTCACTATTAAGGTATACAGCTTTGCACAATATTGTTGGTGTCACTGGAGAGCATCATGTCTCCATTTTCACAAGGCATCAATAACTAAAAACGACGGTAGGCGCAACGAGACACATTTCGTTCACAAGAGGTGAAAAGAGACTCATTTACGTCTACCCCAGCGCATGTCGTATACATTGCCGTACATCGATGTACGTGGTGTGGTTATGCACCAATAGTTGCGTATAAATCGATGTCCGATTAAGAACACACAGGGCGGAGGGGAAAGTTTCCCAGGCACAACGCAAAGACAACGTCAAAGGGAAGCAAATATTGAAATTAAGTGCAATGATCCGCATATCTCATATCTGATGAGGATGGAAGGAGTAAAGGAAAGGCTGCTCGGTGCAATGCTTCAACGTGCCACTGGTACCAGTGAGCAACGATGTATAGTTTATATTACCGGTCAATGTTGCCTCTTACGGAATTGATTGCGATACATTCCGTGCAATTAGTTATTGGAAAAAAGGCGAATTACACTTGTCAAACTTAAAAGGTTTTATTATTATTAGTGGTATTGCAATGTTCTTGATATTATAATAAATATGTTAAAGGTGTATTTATCGCCGAAACAATATTCGCAATTTGCATGTTTCGCCCAGGAAGCGTTCAAACTATATACGAAACAGTAAACACCAGCGATAGCTGAAGCAGGCGGAGCTAACCGCAGAGTCCATCAATAGCCCTGTGAAGTTGGACGCGCCGACCTTGTTCCTACAGTCACTAGAGTTTATGGGACGAAGTACACTTGATTCAACGGATATCCTGCTAACACTGTCAGCATCCATGGCTTGAGAGGATGGTTCCAGGTAACGAAACGTACAACGTCACATTACGTTGCCTGGTTGCAGCCTTATCTTAGCTACGCATCCCGTTGGTAATATATTGGCAATGTACGCTACATCGATTCCTGCTATGTAATTTAATTAACCTTATTCTCGAGAGTGCAGTTTCAAAGAACGTCTTGGTTGCTGACGTACATACACTAAAAATAACACTACTATTATAGTGTCACCGACTCCTATTATACTGAGAGTGCAACTAAAGCCAGTTAGACACGAGTGTATCGAGGTGATGGAGAGGCGAAACCTATTATGGGGAACCGTACCCAGGTTCGAGTATAGCATTTGAATGTGTGTGAACTGCTGATGAATTTCAAGCACGATAACACAGTATGTGTAGACATACATACAACCATCCCGGAAGTAGGCGGTAGTCACTTGTGTAGTATGATCGTGACGTAACAATACTCGTAATTGTGCAGCCATTGCTACGCACTATTATATTATCACAAGCGAACTTCCATCGAGCCTAAATAATCGGTTATCAGGCCCACAGGCTCATCAAAACAATGAAATGAATCTCGAAATCGGTAAGTAATACTAAAGCTGTTAGCAGATGGATGGATATGACAAGGAGTAAGGGAGACATTATTTATAGAGATTAGTTTTGTTCAAAGTGTGTGTATATGTGTGTGAGCGCGCGTGCGTGTGTGCAAGCTTGCGTGCAAGCGTGCGTGCGTGCGCGTATGCACGTGCGCGTGTGTTTTCGTGCGGGCGTGCGTGCATGTGATATATGGAGAGGTATCTTATTAGTAAAAATCAAAAGTGGTTCAAGCTTAATCACCATTAGTGTACCATGCTACCGTGTAGGGGCGGGCGCAACAGGTTAATTTTTAACAAGATTTAACAAGATTGTCAACCAGAGAATTAACTCTAGATGGCAGGTGGACAAGGAAACCTTTTGGCTTATCAAGAGTCCAACCCTTTTTATCTACGTGTATCCCGCCCTTCTGAGGTACGTATAAATTCTATTTTTAAACATATTCACGCTACTAGCATCCACACAATCAGCAGATAATCTGTTCCAATCATTTACAGTCCTGTGTGGAAATGAGAACTTTCTTATATCTAGTCTACAATGCTCCTTTGCTAATGTAACTTCATGTTCCCTAATCCTTCTATGTTTCTTAATTGAGAAAAAATATTTCTATTAATATTTTCATAACCATTCAATATTTTAAAACTTCTATCTTTACATTGACATTACATTTCCCCAAATTTAACAACATCTGCCATTTTCAGACCATTTGATCAACCTGTCGTAAATGCTGTCTATCCCCGTCCTTCTAAACACTTTTTTTGTATCATCCACAAATTCCAACACCTTACTTGTTATATCATTGTCCAAATCGTTGATATATATTAAAAAAATAATATAATAAGTCCCGGTACTGATCCCTGTGGTACCCCATTCAAAACTGATTTCCATTTTGAAGCCTCCCTATCAACTACTTCCCGCTGTCTTCTGTCAATCAGCCATTTTTCTATCCAGTTAATTAAACCAGTTCCTATGCCATGGGCCTTTAGTTTAAGCAGTAATCTTTGATGTGGCACTTTGTCGAAAGCTTTCTGAAAATCTAAGTAGATAATATCCACTGGTGATCCCTCGTCTACCCACTTAGTGATATCTTCCAAAACATATAACATATTTGTTAAGCATGATCTCGCTTCTAGAATCCCATGTTGAGATGGGTTTATCAAGTTATTTTTAACAAGAAAATCCACCATGTGATCTTTAATTAGTTTTTCTAATAATTTGCAAATCACCGATGTTAAACTCACTGGTCTGTAGTTCTCCGACTTTTTTCTCGAACCCTTTTTAAATAACAGTGTAATGTTTGCTTCTTTCCATTCTAAAGGAACCACTCCCTCGTTTAATTACAAGTTGAAAACTATTGCAAGCAGTATGTTAATTTGTTCTACAATTTCCAATAGTAGTTTGGGTGGAATCCCATCCACTCCAGATGATTTGTTATCCTTCATAGCCCTTATTTTCTTAGCTACCATTTCCGCGGTTACAATTAACTGTCCTAAATTGTCTGATTCCACTCTCTTGAACTTAGCCTCTGGTACTCGCAGTGAACTAATATCTTCCCTGGTAAACACAGAACTAAAATACTCATTCAACTATTCTGCCATTAATGACCCCTCTGATATTATATTTCCTGCACTATCTTTTTAGATGACCGACCTTATCCTGAACTTTGTGTTTGCTCCGAACATATGCATAAACACTCTTGCTCTCATATTTTATATTACAAGCTAATTTTTTTTCATAGCTTCTCTTTGAATTTCTTATTTTGGTTGTAGCTTGGTTAAGTGTTTGTTTATAAATGTTGTAGTCTTCATAATTTCCAGTACGTCTATATAACTTTCACATCATTTGTTTGAACCTAATTCTTCTAATGTCTTCTTTCAATAAGTGTTTCTTTCTGGACCGTTTCCCTTGTTTTTCAAGGGAACAGACGTATCGACGATGCACTCAATTTCACTCTTTAAGATATTCCAGCATTATGTTGCTGTTATTCCAGTCTACCTTTGCGAAATATTTCCTCATGGCCTTATATCTTCCTTTGTGGAAATTTCTCCTGTACTGCTTTTTACTATTCCTTTCTGATTTTACTTTGATGGTAAACTGTATCTGGTTGTGATCACTACTTCCCATATCTTGACATTGTCAACTAATTTATTCTGTGATGACAAAACTATAATAATACAATTCTTTTTGCTCACTTCCATTATAGCGTTTTGTACTTTTTCATTTTCTTCTATGCTTATGTTTGGACTTCGATAAACTAACCCAACTTTTATTTGTGCTATCTTTATCTAGGCCTCCAATTTCAAGCTTCTTTGTGAATCCCCCCTGCGCATCTGGTTTTAATAAATGCAACCTGTCCCACTATCAACATATTGCAGCAGGTTCTCTGAAAAAAAACTGCTGCCCCTTTCCGTTTAGATGGAGGCCATCTCTCATGTACATATCTTCCCTCCCAACAAAGTATCCCCATAAACCTACGAATCCCACCCCCTATTCTTCACACATCTGCTCAACTGGTGCATTGATTGTCATCCTCTTGCAATTTCTATGTTTGCCCCCTTCCTCCCTTAACTGGCAAAATTCCTGCGAGAGCAATCTGTTCTACCCTTGTTTGCTTTAACTTCCTGACTAACTAATCTGTATTTGTGGACTATTCCAGTTGTCCCCCTCTAGCTCTGCATTATGAGTTCCTAAATGTACAAGAATGGTCCCGCCCATGCTCTATCTTGGCACCTGGCAAGCAAACTACTATGTCTTCTCCTTCACCAAGTGTCGTGTCTGTATTTCTCATTAAAGAGTCACCCCTAAATACATTCGCGCTTTTCTCCTCACCCTTTCTATCACTGCCTCAGAGTAGCTCCTTCGTTGATTTCCGTCCATCTCGTTGCTGTCATCTCCCCCCTGTCACCTTCACTCCCACCCTAACTCCTGTCTTCTTCCCCCTGTTGTCACTTTCCCTCTTGTCACCTTCTTCTTTGTCCCGTTTCCTTCTGTCACCTTCTTCTTTGCCCCTATTCCTTCTGACTCCTCCCGTCCTGTCAATGGTGTCTTCCCCCCTTCAACGGTCTCCTTGGCTTCTCGTAAACACTCCAGCCTCGTACAACCTCGACACTCCAAGTAAAACCCTCCCTCTGCACCTCCTTCCATTAATTTTCACACCCCGACTTTGCAAAATATACCCACTTATCGCATTTTGAACATATCAGGTGTCGACTAACCTTTTTTGCCGTTTTATATGTGTTTTATCCCAAAGCCAAATGCAACATAAACAGTATTAAACACGCCGCTGTGTCAATGCCTTACCGTGACAACGTCATTATCTCCATCGATGACGCTGCAACAAATAAAACCGTTTGTTGTTGCTTGTTGAATGTGGTACACCGAACATGGTGCTACACCCCAGCGACAACGAACGCGACAACGTTATGTGTCCCGACCTTGTTCATATTAATATAGAGTCTAGTGCCAAATTGTCATCCCACCGGATTTTGCATTCACAATATTCCGTGCTCGATTTTCTTTGCATAATATTGAACTTTTTAACTATTGCCAAAAGACAATACACTGTTATTGGTAATCAATAATAAAAGATAGGGCATAACAACATATGGACCCATAGGGTCGATAGAACTCATGTAAACAAGTATACTCAAAATCGTCCAAAATAAACGTATGGATTTGTAATTACCATAATGTTTGTTTGCCACCATAAGCTGAAAATGATAAAGTTTGGTGGATAATCAACCCACTAAACGGGAGACACATAAAGACGTTCAACAACAACATATTCAAAATAAAACCAGCTGTCATTAGAAACACGAGTGACCCCGTGCTTTCGTGATACCTGCATTTTCAACGTCCTACCTGGATTCAGCCTTCTTCTCAGTGAAAATGCGCACGAGAAAGCCGCCCTCGTTATTCGGTTCGAACGTGTACGGGATGATGACGTAACTTCCGGGTTTTAGCAGTAGCCGAGTGGTGATCTCGCGGAGGTTGGTGGCTGGCTTCAGGTCGGAGCGACGGATGAGGGAGTGCCGGGCGTAGTTCTCTCCCTCCACCAGCCTCCGGGCGCTGCTCATCACCTGTGGCGGCACCAGGAGGGCTTTAGAGGGCTTTAGAGGGTGACAGTCTGTTCATCTACCCGGAATTTGCCAGTGTTGTAATTTGTAACAGGACGTCTGCAGTGTTGAATGTGGGAAAATGGAAATTATTGAACATCAAAGGTTATAACGGTTAACTCAGTCCACCTCGGCATTATTGCCAATAAAGCTTGTTTTGAAACTGGATGTTTAGTTTACCATTTGAATATGCTCCGGGGGTGTATCTTTCAAATTGCGAACGTTGTTACGGGCTTAGTAAACACATTTTGTATTAATTATTAAATGAAAAAGTAGGAACACACAACCTCCTTTTAACGTCTGATCCTTATAACAAGGGAAACAACGTTCAAAACGGCCCCCATCCTTTTGGTGTTAGACCCTCTATTGCATTACATACAGCTAAAGGTGTGGTGTTAGACTCTCTATTGCATTACATACAGCTAAAGGTGTGGTGTTAGACCCTGTATTGCATTACATACAGCTAAAGGTGAGGTATTAGACCCTCCATTGCATTACATACAGCTAAAGGTGAGGTGTTAGACCCTCCATTGCATTACATACAGCTAAAGGTGAGGTGTTAGACCCTCCATTGCATTACATTCAGCTAAAGGTGAGGTGTTAGACCCTCCATTGCATTACATACAGCGAAAGGTGAGGTGTTAGACCCTCCATTGCATTACATATAGCTAAAGGTGAGGTGTTAGACCCTCCATTGCATTACATACAGCGAAAGGTGAGGTGTTAGACCCTCTATTGCATTACATACAGCTAAATGTGAGGTGTTAGACCCTCTATTGCATTACATACAGCTAAAGGTGAGGTGTTAGACCCTCTATTGCATTACATACAGTTAAAAGTGAGGTGTTAGACCCTCTATTGCATTACGTACAGCTAAAGGTGAGGTGGCACTGCAAATAAGTCACAGATGTGAATTAGTGAACATTGGTCGGAAGCGCGAAACGCAAATTAAAACATGTGGACCCGGGTTTTTTCGACTGAGAGTCCAATGCTCCAGTCACCGCGCTTACACACAGATTACTATTATTAAGATTAAATGTTTTTTAGGTTTACACCCCAATGCTAACTAGACATATACTATCATTCTGATTTCCGCGGCGAGACACAGTACTCTATTCCTACGCGGAATCGACAGTGTAACAACCCTTCATACATATATTTCTAAGCGCGAAACTAATTACTGCAATAATTAGCACAGCTGTTGTTTATCGAATGCCTGGCGTTGATGGCAAGGTGCGCAACTGATAAAGGTGGTAAAGCTGGTGCGGGGACGGGGACGTATAATGCGTTTGCAAAATCCCACCAAACAACAACCAGCATTATGTATGGCGAACACATTAATTGACCTATCCGTCATGTGACCTGTTGCGCAGCAACAGTTCCGTCAAGGCATCAACAAATTGATGCCGAACACGAGGAGCGTTCGTATATACTGTCGTATATTTTGTTGAAATTCTGATCCAAATAGTTTTCTTTAGATAAGGAATACAGCAAAGTTTAAGCGACAACTGTATGCGGGAAATGGTTCATCTAGCAGATGTCTTGCCGCCCTAGTAATGCACCAACATCGTTGGGCAAGGCAAAGCTTGGTGGAGGTCATGCGCATAACTTTGGTTGTGACGTAGGCAAACCACGGGATCGGTTCCATCAATTCTGCATTGAGGCTCCACCTATCGAGCTGAACACATATCAATTCACATTGACGCTGTTGTGGACACCACATCACGTGACGTCAGTTGAATCCGGTTTCTAGTTCCAGTTGTTTCTAGTTTTAGACGGTATATATTGTAATTAGGATAGTGTGGTCTTATACAAATAGTCAGACTTTTTCAGAACATTATCGCTAAGCTGACCTTTCCATGTTGACACTGAGGGTGATCATTACCTGGGTGCTTGTCGTCTTCGGTGGTCGTTTACGTCACAAATTGAGACGGGACCAACATTAACGTAATCTCCGAGTCGCGAGCGATACACAGTCCTCAACGTAGAGAATCGGGTTTTTACACCAAATATACCATGCCTGCTTGGTCCGGGTTTTAAACGCAGAGTGCTCGCATGCTAAGCATATGTAATAACACTGGATCACTGCGCTCTCGGAGATTTGGAATGTAATTTGGGTTTGCAATAATCCACACGACGTATCAGTCGAAGTAGATGGTGCTTTGATCCAAAACGAAATACTATGCTTGCTATGCGTTTGAGGGCACGCCTTACTTGGTAGACGTGGAAGCCGATAAAGAGACTGAAGTCGTTCGTCTTCTGCATGAGAGAGATGACGACGGTACAGAGACCATCCTCGTTGTCGTCGTCCGCCTCCTTCAGCGTCAGTCGCAGCTGAGGGTTGGTCCAGAACAACTCTGCAACAGCCCGAGTGGGCAACCGCAGCATTCCGAGTTAAAAGGAGACAGTCTGTTCCTAATTTTTCATTTATTAATAAATATAATGTTCTTAGGACTAAACTAACTGTGTTGAAAAATGCTCAGCAAATTGTGTTTGGTAAGCCCATAATATTGTTCGCAATTTGGAAAGTACGACCACGGAGCATGTTCAGATAGTAAACAAATCATCACGTTTCAAAACAAGCTTTATTGGTAATACGGCCGAGACGGGATGAAGTAATTGCATTACTCTTTGATGGTCAACAGTGTTCTATTTCCAACGTTCAACGCAGCAGACTTCCTGTTACCAATTACTACGCCCGGTATTTCCTGTTTTTTTAAAAGAAAGTATATGTACAACATGAACAACATTTACTTATATAATCATTCTCTCTACCACATATGTCACTTTGGCATTTGATGTTATTCCATAAGTTATTATTGCAAAATTACCGGTCTCCTTGTCCCGCCAGTCGAGTAATAAAGGCATGGCACGTAAAACTGCACATTACGCGAAAGAAAATTTACATGGAGTTGAGTTGAAATTTGTATTTAAAAGATGGACGGTCTCAGAATGCAACTTTCAGAGTGTCTCTTCAATTCAGTTGTTTCGCTCGTCTAGTTTCAAATATTCATTTGGCGAAAAGCAAGCCAACCTACTATCCACATATTGTGCTTGTGCAAATTCGTGTATGTAGTTTTGGAAACATCATCAGGCAAACTATATATTCATATATTTCTTAGTTAACCAAAAATAAATTAAAGTGATTCTCAAAAGGAGAAAATTACGGACTCAGCACCACAGATAGGGCTAAAGCTCAACACATCGAAAACCAAATTGATGAGGAGCAACCACAAGACAGACAGTCCCATTACTACCATCAACGGTGATGTCTTGGAAGAGGTCGAGGAATATGTATACCTGGGAAGCAAAGTCACAACAGATGGACACTCCGAGAAACATGCCACTGCTAGAATTGTCTAGAAGTGTCTCTAGAAGATTATAGGGGTATTTTGGCCAAACACCATCACCAATGAAGAATTGCTCTGCCAGATAGATTCAACATCCCTGGCTACGACGATCAAGAGAAGAAGATGGAGATGGCTAGGGGACATTTGCAGATTGCCCACAGGTGCACTACCAGAGATAGCCCTACGTTGGACAGCGGATGGAAGGAAGAAGGAGACGAGGTCGCCCAAAAGAGACGTGGAGAAGAACAGTGGAGAAGGAATTGAAGGCCTGCCAGCTGACGTGGAGTACGATCGATGCCCGGGCTGCCGACCGACAGCAGTGGCGGTCTCTTGTTAATGTTATGTGCCACCTAAGACACGAAGAGGATTGAGTGAGTGCGAGATTCTCAAAACTCCACGTGAAAGCGGAATATGACTATGCACTTATTTACGTATTTATGTCATTAACTTTTTCCCGGGGGGCACTGCCTATACTAGCAGTACTGTGGATGTGCCGATTTCAAGGGTCGTTTTTACTGAGGCTCCCTAGATCAAGGGTCTGTTTTTTTACATATTCTCCCTAGAACAAGGGCCAACATTATACAGAAGTTCCCTAAACAAGGATATTTTGAGGTACTCTCCATAGAACAAGGCTAGGTTTTTATCATAGCATTCACGGTTACCTATCGCGTATATTTCGGTACACATCGGATATTTATGTATCGGAATACACATATAGATATGTTTATATGAATTAAATACTTACTTAACAATTGTGTCTTTCTTAAATGTGTCCCTAGATCAATTGCGTACTTTTTGATATCGGATGCCCTTATCGAGGGTAGGGGTATATGACACATGTAAGGGTAGCGCCCCCCGGGCCTTTTCCTTGCTAACTTAAACAACAAAAGGCTAAATATCTACCCGGCAATTGGCTTTTGAAAAGTTACTAGAACTAACAACCAAAGTCTATTGTGTGCGACCATTTTAAGCAAACGTGAGTAGTTGTTAAAAACCGACTGAGTGTATTGTTTAAACTATTCGTGCACTACATATTTGGGCATCAAAGAATCGGTATCGCGATGGGCTTAACGAGTAGCTTTAACGCTTTCTCTTGCAAAGTTAATGCAATAAAATCAGCGAAATATCAACATTATACACGTGTAGGGTACGGTGGCGCAATCATATTTTCAATGTTATACACGCTTGCTGCATATGTACCTTGGACGATTGCAGTGCTATTCTGCTCGCCCAAGCAGCAAGTGGTGAGGAACGGCGATGTGTTATAGGGTCCACGCCGCTAGGCGGAGCCTATGAATACCGTATTATCCCCTATAGACGCGCACTGCCTAATAGACGCGCACACCCTTTTACAGAAGTAAAACCACCCACTGATTTTCGGTAATGAACTTCGAAAATGCAGAATACGATAATAATACTGCTGCTCGCAACACCTTGCGGATACTCTCTAAATAACAGTTCATTGTAGTTTTTCCGTAAGGTGGCAGCACATTTATAATTTGAGCGACTTTTATGTTTTATTCGTGAAGTCGGGCATTTTTTTATAATCACGTAAACCTCCCTACCACAGCGGACGAAGGGTTGAAATAACGTGATATTCACAATCGCGTAGCCGTCTGTTGCCACGAGGAAGGGTCAAAACAACGAAGCGCACTCCGATGTCTAACTTGACGCCTTCGATAATCGCTCCCTCCGAGCAAGCATCGCGGTTGGCCTTGCCTCGTAGACGTAGGCGTAGCATCGCTGGCAAAGCACGCGGGCTTTGATTGTTAATTTTGATCGCCGATTCAGCACAGACGGAGGTTATCCTGCAACGTCCAATGATGTCTTCTGGCTAGCGTGATGATTGTCAGTTTAGTATTTCTCAACGTATCGATCTGGCGTATGTCCGGACTCCGGAGTTATAAAGCCGCAAGCATTGTTGTCGGTAGCTGTCTGTCGCGAGTGGCGCGTCGAGTACCGTCTTCTGTCGACCGAACGCTAGATGTTTGGGTAGACGTACTGATTCTGTCTTTGCTACGTGTTGCCTATCTTAGAGATGCACATGCGTGACGTGTATGCAATGTGTGCGTTCGTCCACCGCTGGCAGCTAGTGCTACGTATGTCTTATGATAAATCAATAGACGCGCACCCAAGCCCTTGCACTCGCGCAGTGTGCGTCTGTTGGGAATAATATGGTAATTAGAGTTTAACATTACGTATTTTAAAAAGTTGACAACACTAGTTTGAGATTATGCCAAATGTACAGCATTTCTTATTATTCTACCAGTATGAAATAAAATATGGCGATTAAAATGAAGCCTTTGTCGTTTCATCCAATAAACACCTCCTGATATCTTGCTAGCTAATGTCGCCATCTGCCGGAGCAATTATTATAATTCTAGTAATGGTTGCTAGGTTTGGCGAACTGCGGCGATCTGCTGGACTTTGAAACGACCATTCCATCGTTGCGCGTAGGTAGGTGGGCGGTCAAGCGCTTCATCGTTGGAAGCCTAACCCTAACCATGACTAACCCTGACTGTTTTATACTTTTGACCCTAACCTTAACTGGTGCTAACCTTAACTATGTATACTAATAAGCTTCACCATAGACCTAGTGAATATTGAGACTGACACTAACCATTTATTCCCGTCACGTGATTGGTTCCAATGATCAGTAGCAATTTAGGTATGAGACAAGTCGTTGGGATTAAATTAAGCTTCCTTTGAGAGTATAATAGCAGGAGTTGGCTTTGGAGAAATAGTTTGTATGTCCGAACTGTACTATGGCCTTGATACATTAGCGATGACGGTAAAACAACAAGACAAAGCCCAAGTTTCCGGAACAAAAACTGTGTAAGACGAATTACGGGAAAAAGAGTAGACAAGCACAGCGGTGATGAACTGGACACGTGAAATGCAGATAAGACGGCTAACGACGTGAGCGGATTAGCTGGGATTGGAGATAGAAGGCGTAGAGGAAGACCAGAACTGAGATGGAAAAACACCATACGTCAAAAACGATTTGGTTGGTTTAGGTGGGAAAAGGAGAGCTAGAGGTAGGGTGGGTGGAGACAAGGTGTGGAGACGGCAGTGACGTGGGATCAGCGACGGAACAAAAAAGGAAACACAAATCGATGACTAATATCGATTCCAGCCTCACGCCGGCCACCAGAGACAAAGAAGAGCAATACCCTACTCACCCTTATACGGGCGATTGCCACACCCGCCAGCGTTCACCCCTTTTATCCAGAAGGCGTGGTGATGGGTCACGTTCCATGGTTGTTTGTTCTGTGTAAACGAAATAACGTATTTACTTGCAAAACACGATATGAAGTAGGGCTATACTCGTACAAGCGGTTATATTAACCGTTAACATTTCCGTTTTTTTGGTATGATCTTTTTTAATATACTGCTGCACACGAGGTAGTAAATGCACTAAATTAACATGATATAGTAATAGTTCTAATAGTGATAACAATCGGTCACCGATCAGGATAAACTCAGCTTCGTATATCGGAAGAAATGTATTTGTGTTTATATGTAACATCTTCATGCTACCGACATTTCCATGAACACACGCATGCTCCGTCCTTCAAGCACGCACGGCCAACGCACGCACGCACGCACGCAAGCACACACGCACGAATACTCACACATTAACATGCATACCCGCGCGCACGCACACACACGCACCCGCGCAATTATTATTTAGCTGCTGTCAAAGAGCTGTCAAGGTGCTGTTTATGTTGGCAGCATTGCGTAACTATCTTTCACTCAATATGAGTTGGCGTTCATTCCCAGACGAATGACACTTCGCCTGGAATGTGGAGAGAGGGGTGATGGAGATATATTACCAGGAAGCTTGTTGAGAACGTTCGAGAATAGTACGACGAACTTCTCCGCCTCACGAATCCATCGTTGCAAAACACGGGCTATAGTTGATAGCACTGCGCCTCCCCCGAGGCTACCACCAAAACACCTCCAACTACACCTCCTTGAGCCCTCCAAATGCACCCCTTCGAGGCTTCCAAAAACCTCTAACTGCACCCTTCCCCTAGGACGCTCCCAAGATACGGAACTATTTTCCCTCAAACGAAATTATTTTGCTTCAACGCCGAATCAACTGTACTTTGTCCCACTTATTGTACTCAAACCATTATTCCAGGAAGCTTCTCGACCACAAAGAGCACTTCAAGGAAGTGTCTATCTTCCGACAGGCGACGAGGCGATTAATCCTAAACCGACCAAATCTGAAAGGCAACGCTATGATTGGATAACGGGCACGATCCTAATTATGCACGATATCTCCGTCAAGCGTTGCACCAACAATATTTATGTATGTATATTATTTGATAAGGGCGGCATGACATCTGCTAAATAAATTTTTCCCGCGTGCAATTCTCGCTCAACCAACTTTGCACTGTTTATAGTTGCATTTTGAGGCAGAATATTAACGTAATATACGTCGGAATGTCAGACAGTTGCACATGTTTGACCCCAATTTTGAAGGTTTCACGAACCTTATTGCTAGGCAATGGGGCACCTGATGGATAGGTCGATTGTCCAATGGCTCCCTTTGGCATAGATACAGATACCCTTTTTTTGCCGAATTTGACTTGGCCCAAATTTTTGTTTAGTTCGACGATTTAAGAGAATTCAAATAAGACATTTGTACCAGCGAAGTAACATGCTGTAGAAGACACAAGAACAGGTTCCTTTTCGCATAATGAAACGAGCGAAAACATGAAGACGATTAAAACCGACCTTGGTTGTTTCTCATTGTTCTAAAGATGCTTTTTAATGCATGAATAAATAGGTTGAAGGTAGACTGGCCACTAGACTGTGTTTAATATGCCTTAAACAAATTGTTTTATTGTTTAGAAGACGTTTAAATTGTATACAAAACATTAAAATCATTAACAATATTGCTATTGGCAGTATTGTGGTGGCAGGCGGGGCTACCCGCAAGTTCCTGGAATGGCTCTTTAAAATCGTATGATTCCCACAATCAACACAACAAGTGAGACGAAGGAAACCTGATTCAGCAAACTTCCTGTTCGTACCATAACCAGCTCTGGCTTGAAAAGCTGATTCTGTGTAAAGGAGCAGGCAAGAATTGCGTTAGTGTTACAGACAACACTGCAAACTCTTGCCGTGCATCGCGTTGGGGCGGGATCTTTCGACATGAGAATGCATCATATGAATCCGTGGAAATTACCATTCAAATTATTAATTTTCATTTATATAAATTTTATTTCTAAAGAGAACTGCCATGGTACATTTCGTTGAATGGCACAAGCAGTACAGACGTGAATCACACCACGTCTGCCACACGACAGCGCACCTACTAATAATAATAATAAAAATAATATTAATTATAAAAATGGGCCAAGAGGCCCTGAAGTCCGTTGGACTAATACGTCTATATGTAACCCCGGCTGACCAAATGAGTGATAAGTCAGAAAAAGTGTAACATTGTTTTCTTTCATTCTTGTAAAGGTTTGGTAGGGTGCTTTTACACAGTTTCAAAAATTATGACTGCTACAAAAATTGGCGAAGTTATGGCGCATTTAACATGGTAGGGGTCAAAAAGTGAAAAGGAAGTAAACTGCTGTTGAAGTTTTACATTATATATGCAAATGGATTGCATGGAAATATTACATAGTGTGTATGTTATGTTGCAATGATACATTGGAAGTACAAATGTGCTGCTACAAAAACTTCTTCATGTGTAAAACTAAGAGGACAGATTATTTGAGAACAAAAGGTACACTAAAGAAAATTAACTAGGCTAGACCAATACACAGATTTACAGCTGGCCACTCCACTCACAGCCTAGTAAGTGATCAGGGCAAAGTCCATTATCCAGTTACATCAGTAGGGTGGCTCCCATGATAGCTGCATATAATTGTCTTAATGGGAGCCTCCCTGACCTTACAATTAATATTATATTGTAGTTTATGTGCTTAGCTTATGATGATAAAACAAAATACTCTCTGTCTGTCTGCCTGTCTGTCTGTTATAAATAGAGATCAGTGGGACTGCAGGAGGGAGCAGCAGAGAAATAGGAGGAAGGAGGACAATTGTGCATTTTGGGGGGCCCTGAGGTTCCCTTAGAATGATTCAATCAAATACAGATTTCTTGTGTATAGTGGCAGTACCCTAAGATACATCTATGCAAAATTAGAAAAAAGTTACTGAACAGTTTTTTGAAAATATAGAGCTTTGGAGACTGGTAGGTGGTAATCTACCCTCTCAGCACTAGTGTTCACTACCAACAACTGGATTCATCCTCCATCCTCTAAAGTTACCAGAGCCACCACTGATTCATGGTCAAGTTGATTAGCTCAATGCACCAACTAAGACATTACACAACACTGTGAGTGACAGTGTCCAGAGTGAGGCCTAAGCAGTGTCCTGGAATTGCTGAATAGATCAATTAAACCTGCCAAGTGGGTGACATTCTGCACAAGTGTTCATTAATCCTTAGTGATTGTTCAAAACACAAGACTGACCACATACCTAAACAAAACGAATGTAATAGGTGAAGAACAGGCAGTGTTCAAATAGGGGTATTGGTTGAATTGTATTTGTCTCGACGCAAAAGGCTTTATTGTGCCTTCATCGATTATAAGAAAGCGTTTGATTTAGTAGACCGGTCCTCCCTGTGGTCTAAGATAATTTCATGCAGTATTAATGGTATTGTGTTGAAAGTTGTATACAACTTGTACAAAAATGCTAAATCATGTATAAATCAGGGCCAGGCTGTGTCAGCCTTCTTCTCATGTGATGTAGAGGTATGGCAAGGAGAAAACTTGTGTCCTTTGTTATTTGCTATTTACCTTAATCATTTTGAACACTGTTAGTCACAATTATAAAGGACTTGACATAGCAGCTGGTGAAATTTACAACAACCTTATTGATGATGATGTAGAAAATGTATATTCTACTATATGCTGATGACACTAGAATGATTCAATCAAATACAGATTTCTTGTGTATAGCGGAACTATGTCAACTCTTCTAATGGTTGACATTTGGTTGCTTCATGTGTCAACTATATTGTGAATCTGTAATTATTAGTCTATATTGATACAATTGATTTACATAGTACCATGTCTACACAAGGCATGACAAGCGTAAACAGAACAGTAGAATGCATTTGATATCAATAAAGTGTAGGATATTTCACTCTATAGTTGTCCAGAATATTAATTTTCAATGTTTGTCACCTACAGGTGACAATACATCTTTAACCAATAGACACCACAGTCACACCATTTTATAATAATTAAATGAACATCAAAATAAACACAACTTGTAATTATAGAAAATCTATAATTTTGAAGATACAATTAAAAAGTTTTAGGCAACTATTCAGTCTAACAGGAATCAAGTGTGTCTACTCTACCTGGGCCCTGTGACCAATTAAAGATTAGTCAAGGTCTCAATGGAACAATAGCACTAGGCTGCAGAGTGTAGTGATGCTGTTGGCTTTCTGGCACATTAAACAAAATCTACTGTTGGGGGTGGTCTCAAGGGCCCTTCTCAAAACCACATCACTAGATAATGTAAAACGTTTGCACTTTGGGGGCCCCTTAGGTGCCCTTAGAATGATTCAACCAAATACAGATTTCTTGTGTATAGTACCAGCACCCTAAGATATGTCTATGCAAAATTAGAGAAATAGCTGCTGAACGGTTTCTGAGATACGGCAGCTAACGGCGGAAGGCGGACGGCGGACGCAGAGTGATGGCAATAGTCCCTTGGACCTTCGGCCAAAGGACTAATAAAAAAACACTTGCCGTGTCTTTGGCGACCTCCCCGGTTATGGCATCTGGGTACAAGTGACATATTCTCAGAGTCTCGAAGTTGGCCAGCCAATCGTCGAACGACATCCTGAATGGAAAAATAAAACAGGACATGCGAGTGTGAAACGTTCGCTTATATTGACATGGCAAATTGCTAGAAGATAGTTGACAACACGAGTGTGAACAAAGGTAAAGTAAAAGGTATGTTCGTATATAGCGCAATATCCAGTCCTCAGGACTGCTTAAAGCGCTTCACACTTTACTCCCCTTTACTCCCCTTTACTCCCTAGCAGACATGTTCAATCGTACACCATCTCGTCTTCACTGGGAAGCAGTCAGCCGCGCTGCAATTAATGCACGAAGACTGAGTGAATTGAGGCAATGTAGAGACACCGCCGCACAGGATTCGAACCCGGGTTCTCTCAGTCGAGAGGTCGAAGCTCTTACCGCTGCGCTACTGCGCTCCACACAGCATACCGGGGCGACACATCGCAATTATTTCAATATATATGGGAAACGTTATACAAAACGACACCATTTTATGATAATGATATCATGAACAGCGGGATATAATGGCAGCATTGTATAATCTAGGTCGAAGAACAAGCCCACTACTCAGCCGCCATTTAAAATAACATGGCGTCACAATGTCAATGTTAGGATCGGTCTCTCACTTACTTCTGGACTCAATACGTCACTGTCTTTACAATAGGATTTAGGAATTAAGTGCCAATGACTATGCCCCCTTTTGATATTGTTTTATTGGCTTTTAAATTAGTTTTGATTAAGGATATTACTTAATTTGGGATAACGATTTCATGTTGTGCTTAGAATGAATGTCTAATTGATGGATGGAAGGCAAGGATCCCTTGCCACGACGTAGTTGTTATGGACGCCATTTAATAGGAAATAATTTGTATGTCGATGTTCTGGATAAGAAAGATAACAGCAAACGAATTTTATGCAGCTGATTGACGAAAGAATGCATTTGTGAACTTAGCTGATTCAAGAGAATTCAAGTAGTTCATTGTTTTTAACTACATTAACAAACATTAGGCAATTTTTGTTCCTATAGAAAATAAATAATATATGTTCCCGTAACTTTGTTTCCAATAGAAAATAAATAATGTTCCCGCAAGTCAGTTATGGTGCAACGAGAAAAGGCTCTGCGTTAACTATTCGCAGTGAAGTTGAAACCTACCAGAACTCTCCGTCGTCTTTCTTCACGATGCCCAGTGCGGTCCTGTCTGCTCGTGATACGCGGTACCATTTGCTTGAACTGCGTAACAGTAACAACAGTATGACAATTAGGTGACGGTATTACGAGGTAATTCACCAACGGCGTTGTGGTGTCTACTGTTAAAGACCGCTCCCCTCCTCATGTAATTAAGGCCTGATCCCTGGGCGGAAGCGAGGAGTAGAAATACAGAGTTAAAATTGGAAAGCACTTGTTTGTGTATTAATCAATGTTTAGATACGATACAATTGAATACACTACATTGGCGACGAGTAAAACTACAAATGAACAATCAGGTGAACGATAAAACGAAACGAGAATGGCAGTAGTGCTGGAAATCGCAAGTATTCCGATGTTTGATACAAAAAGCGATCCGACCCAACTCGGAATAAAATGGACGCAGTGGCGTCGCAGTTTTGAACTGTACGTGACAGCGAAAGGGATAACAGATATGAAACAAAAGCGGGCGATGCTGTTACATCATGCAGGACCAGAAGTCTAAGAGATTTTCTTCACGATGGAAGTGGTTGGTGGTGACGATGACTACGAACATGCAATAAAAACATTGACAACGTATTTCACGCCAAAAGTCAACATTCCTTTCGAAAGACACGTGTTCCGTCAAGCCAGACAGTTAGACAATGAAACAACAGACCAATTCGTAACAAGGCTAAAACAACTGACGAAAACATGTGAATTCGGATCCGAGGGAGACAACATGATACGAGATCAACTTGTCGAATCGTGCAATTGCGAGAGAGAGACCTGATATTACAAAGGCTCAAGATATTGCTAGAGCAGAGGAAGCAGCAGATATGCATGCCAGAAAAATGGAGAAGGGAAATGTGCAGATGCCGCAAGAAGTAAACAAAGTGTCATGCAGTGGTGGTTGCCACAGCAGCAGCAGCAACGGCAACGGTACAGAGAAAGGGACCAGATCAAAATATCAAAGCAGATCAAAATGTGGATACCAACATTCTACGTCATGCTACAGATGTGGGAAGCCTGATCATTTTGCCAGAGATCCTCACTGCCCGGCAAAGAATGAAATATGTCGAAAATGCAATATGAAAGGACATTTTGCTGTGATGTGCAAAACGAAACAAAAGTGTGGAAGACACAGGGACAAGAATAAAGCGGTAAACAAAGTTTCACAAAACACCGAGAGTGACGACGAGTACATATTCAGCGTGAATAGACAGAAGAAGAAGTACATGAAACAACCGGAAACTGTTGTAAAGATGAATGAGAGAGCAGTTCATTGCATGATCGATACAGGTGCGAGTGTAAATATCATAGACGAAAACACGTACCGAGAACTAGGTTGTCCAAAGCTATCCAGAAAGAAGACAAATGTGTTTGCATATGGAAGCAAGCAAGCATTAGATGTAAGAGGGAAGTTTATCGCCGAAATTGAAGTGGGACACAAATACACAGCTGCACCAGTGTTAGTTGTGAGTGGCGATTCAAGTAACATTCTGAGCTACCAGACAGCAACGGAACTAGATCTAGTGAAGATCCAGACAGTGAATCAAGTAGATGGTCACACCGAAACAAGTTCCGAGGAAATATTCCGTAAATATCCAAAGCTGTTTGATGGAGTCGAGAAACTGAAAGACTATCAGTTGAATCTGCACATAAACGAGAATGTACAACCGATTGTACAGCCAACGCGTAGAATCCCGTTTGCGTTGAGGAAGAAAGTGGAAAGCAAACTCCGAGAGCTGGAGGAAAGGGACAAAATCGAACGAACGACTGGACCAACCCGTTGGGTGTCTCCCATAGTTGTTGTTCCAAAACCGTCGGGAGAGATCAGACTATGTGTCGATATGAGACAAGCAAATTCGGCAGTAGAACGAGAGCGACATCCAATTCCAACAGTGGATGAAATCCTCGAGGACATGAACAATAGCACGGTATTCAGCAAAATCGACTTGAAAATGGGATACCACCAGATAGAGCTAAACGAGAAATCCCGTGAGATCACGACGTTCACAAGTGACGTGGGACTATGGCGATACAAACGATTAATGTTTGGGATATCTTCAGCACCAGAGATGTACCAACATGTCATACAGGATGTGTTGCAGGGATGTGAAAGAGTCAACAATATCTCTGATGATCTGATCATCCATGGGAGGGACGAAGCCGAACACCGACGAAGACTCGAAGCAGTGCTCAAACGTCTAAGCGAGAGAGGTCTCACACTGAACAAAGAAAAATCAAAGTTCTACATGTCCAAGTTAACGTTCATGGGACATGTGCTGTCGAGACATGGAATTGCACTAGACGATTCCAAAGTGGAAGCAATCACGAAGGCAAAGCGACCGGAAAATGCATCAGAAGTCCGTAGCTTCATGGGACTGGTCACATACTGTTCGAAGTTCATTACAGATTTGGCAACAGTGGCTGAACCATTACGACGGTTAACTAAACACAATGTGTCATTCCAATGGAAACGCGAACAACATGAAGCGTTTGAAAGTGTGAAAAGGAGCATGGCGAATGCAGCGACTCTTGCGTACTTCGACAGGAGCAAGGATGCAAAGACTCAAGTCGTTGCCGATGCATCACCGGTAGGACTCGGCGCTGTGTTGATACAGTAACAAAATGGCGAATTTCGGCCTGTGTACTATGCAAGCAGAACACCCATAGACGTCGAACGTCGATATTCTCAAACGGAGAAAGAAGCACTGGCCTTGGTGTGGGCGTGCGAACGATTCCACATGTACCTTTACGGTATTCACTTTGAACTGATCACAGACCATAAGCCGTTGGAGACAATCTATTCTGCGAGATCGCGTCCGTCAGCGCGAATTGAACGATGGGTTCTGTGTTTGCAACCGTATAATTTCACGGTGAAATACGTACCTGGACCCATGAACATCGCGGATGCTTTGTCTAGACTGACACAAGTGAACAAATTACATACCGAAGTGAAACATGAACCATGCAAAGTATCAAAGGTTGCAGATGAGTACATCTACTTCGTTGCAACTAACGCGGTACCTTTGACAGCGCGAGAAATTGAACGGGAATCAGCAGCTGATTCAGAACTGAAATCGGTGAGATAATTCCTGAAAAGTGGTGACCCACGAACGTGCCCCCAGGATTATAAGTGGGTGAAAAATGAACTTTCTGTCGTAGGGAAAATGGTCCTACGTCAAACAACAATAGTGATACCCAAATCATGAGGAAATGTGTCATAGAGTTGGCGCATGAGGGACATCAGGGAGTAGTAAAAACCAAGAGTAGACTACGCGAAAAAGTATGGTGGCCAGGAATTTATGTGGCCGTGGAACGAGCCACAAGATCCTGTCATGCGTGTCAAGTTGTGACACCATAGTCAAAACCAGAACCTATGCACCGTACAAGACTACCAGATGGTCCATGGCAAGACTTGGCGCTTGATCTGATGGAACCGTTCCCAAATGGAGAACCCATATTTGTTGTGACTGATTACTACAGCAGATACCTGGAAGTCGCGATATTGAAATCTATTACGACGGACAAGCTTATCGGGAGTCTTGAAACGATGTTCGCGACGCACGGATTACGTCCGTCCGTGATGACTGACAATGGGCCAAACCTAGTGTCAGCAGAGTTTGAAGAATTTCTTCATACCAATGGAATCAAGCATCGTTCCGAGACTCCACTATGGCCACAGGCTAATGGAGAAGTAGAGCGTGCCAACAGAACTCTACTGAAGGCTATTAGAGCAGCACAAGCCGAAGGACGCGATTGGAGAAGAGAACTTAACACACATCTTCTCGCTTACAGAAGCACGAATCACACAACTACAGGTGTGAGTCCGGCTGAATTGTTGTTCCGGCGAAAAATTCGCACTAAACTACCTTCCTTCGAATCCAACAGCAACATGACAGATGAGGGTGTACGCGATCGTGACACTAAATTGAAGATGAAAGGGAAAGAGTATTCGGATGACCGAAGAGGTGCACGGGAAAGTACCATTAAACCGGGTGACAAAGTTCTACTACAACAGAAGAAACAGAACAAACTGACCCCGGCATACGAACATGTGCCGTACACAGTTACGCGTAAACACGGTAACCAGGTAGTGATTGAATCACGTGATGGTGTGCAGTACAAGATAAACTGTTCGCATGTGAAGAAGCATGTTCCCCCAGACATAACTCCACGAGATGATGAAACAGACAATGACACCGAGTCGAAGTATATTCCAGACTCTATTTCTGTTTCAAGTAATGAGTCATTGGTGAGACAAGATTGTCAACCCGAGGCTGCCGATCATGCCAAACTGAACATTGGTGATCGTAGACAACCCCGTGAAAGAAGAGAACCCGAGGCTGCAGATCATGACAACCCGAACATCGGTGATCGTAGACAACCCCGTCAAAGAAGATCGCCACAGTAGCTGAATGACTTTATTTTAAAGTAATGAGTGGAAAGTGGAAATTCTGAAACTGGTTGTGTTTACAGATTGATCGTAACGAAATGATGGACAATGATGATAATAACAAGTATATCTTTATTTGGTAAACATTATCCAGATCACGTAAGCATAATAATTACAAAAGAAGAACTGTTGACCAAATGGACGTTAGATATAAACGTTGAGAAAACATGTTTCCAGTTTGAATAAGGGAGGGATGTGGTGTCTACTGTTAAAGACCGCTCCCCTCCTCGTGTAATTAAGGCCTGATCTCTGGGCGGAAGCGAGGAGTAGAAATACAGAGTTAACATTGGAAAGCACTTGTTTGTGTGAGTCTCTGTATTAATCAATGTTTAGATACGATACAATTGAATACACTACAGGCGCAGTGTACAATTGTGACAGCATAAACAAACTAGCATGCTGATGGTGTGTTTGCCCATACTCGCAAACCACGGGCTACAAAATACACCAATACCAATAATATAATGGTATAATAAAATTATATCGACATTCCGGAAAGCGGAGTTAACCCCCACATCGAAAATGTCCAAATCTGAAAATTCGTAAAATGATTTACTAACGCTCCAATTGATACACAGAAGTTGTGAGAATGGTTGGATGAATAATCATGGCGATTTAGTGAAATTGCCCTTTGCTGTTGGAAGCGTGTGTCTGGTTTCTACAATCCAGACAAGCGAAGACAGCGAGTGGAACAGTTCAGTAAACTTCCGCACGTTGTGTAGAATGTATCCCAAGAGGAGTGTAGTACTATCACCCCGTAGCTCAAGAGGGTAGTTGCTGTTGATGTCATTGAAATTTAGTAACGTCTTTGTGCAAACAGATTAAGGGATTAGCGATCTCACTCATGATAGTATCAACGTGTATTAATGTGTTACAAAATGTCCACAATAACATAAATTGAGGTTGGAAATATGCTCAGTCTGTTGGCATTTGTTGTGATGTCATAACGATTTAGAAGAACTACGAAGATCAAGGAAACTATAATGCGCGCGGTGAAGGTAACTACTCTTTCACTATTTCTGTCGCCTTTAAGCATAGATTACAAATTAATCTTATTGCATATTTCTGACATACCGCAGAATCACGGTTGACCGTAATATAAAAATTATAGTTGTTCAGATAACCAACAAAAACCTTTGTACATTCCGTTTAAAGCTTACACACAGACAGAAGTACAAACACATTCGCAAGCACGCACGCACCCATACTCGAGAATTAATATTATCATAACAGACTTGAATAATGCAATGATTTCATAAAAGACACTGACCGTCGACGATGGTGATGAACATAACACAGAAATAAGACGGTATGTCACTCACCGGTCCCCCCAGTCTCCTTTCCATTCCCCCGTTCCCCAGGGGTTGCGCAGGCGCAGTAGTTGCACGGGTTTGTTGTCGATTTGGCCCTGCGAAAAGTAGTCGCGGTTATGGGTGTATCTCAAATCTCAAACACTCGCTGTGACCCAAACTTCTCAACATTTAGTAACGGTGCAACTTAACTTGTCTTTTTGATATTGCATGTTGAATGGCATTGCTTGTCAGGTTTGCATGATATTTTTATTTAATTTGTCTGATATTGAACATATAATCTGTATTATATTGATTTAATTGCCATATGCGTGGAAAAGGGAAATGTAGGACCTTCACAAATTGTATTTATCAAATTCAAACGCATCAGCAACGACTAATGCATCATAAACTATACATATCATGCTAATCTATTTTTGTTCTAAAAAATTAAAAGTGATGGACATATCTATTCAGTGTACTTGTAGTTACAGAATTATACATCCGGGAATGTGACAACATCCGGGTTATTTGTAGACACAGCGGTCCCCAGTGTTGCTACCTACCTGCACGAAGTTTGTGATACTGTAGGCATGGCCAGCAAACAATCCCGTGTTTAATTCTTCCTCACGAACGCTCTTCGTCTGAAGAAAAACAAAAATATAATATAATATACAAAATATGGCATTATAAAAATGTGCACACACTGCAAGGACTATGCACGTGTCCACTACAATAAGCTGTACTGTTAATGTTATCTGTATGCTTGGTTGCACAACAGTGACCTTGGATTAATTGAAGTTAGCAAATTGGATCCAAAACATTGACTTCTTGTCGTGAGGCGATATGAAACCACATGTGTGCTAGGCGAAAAACAAAACCGTGGATCATTTCTGGTCTTCGTTTAGAGAATTTCCTTGGCACTGTCAAAAGTGTGTGGCACATGTTCGGCCTACCAGGTTGTATCAAACCAATTGTTTTCAGTCTCCTAGATATAGTCAATCTAGGATCTATCCCTCATCTAACTAGCGCATTATTAACGTATTACTGTATATCATTAATAGACTCGGAACAGATGCACTGATAGACAGGTAGGAGGAAACGTTATAAGTAGTAGTAAAATACTTATTCGGGGAATATGTAATGCAACACGGAAAGATATAAGGCATATGGGGAAAATTAATGGTTGATGTTGGTATTAAAAACAAAGGTAGGTAGTTTGGAGCAGACTGAGATGGGCAGGACATGTACAGAACATGGATGAGAAGAGACTTGCCAAGAGAGCATAGAAAACAGAAGAGCTTGGTAGAAGAAGACCGAAATAAAGACGGGGAGATGTACTCTTAAGCAAACTCGAAGGGACTGGGAACGTATTTAGTGAGTGCACTTTGCTATTCTGCTGAGGGCCCATGATAACCAAGTCGTACACTAGCTACTAGGGACAGATAAGCAGATGATCGCAAAGCATGGACACGACTCGTTGAAAAGGCGGAACAGGTCGAGTGATGTGGCGCCACTTCGCAAGGGTTCTGGGGGCAGAAGATGCATCGGTAAGTGTAGGTTGCTATGTGTCTTACGTCGATAGAGCAGCCCATCATCGAGTTCATCTTGAACATGCGGAACATGAGCTCGAACAAGTTGCTTGGCAGTTCGGACTTCCTTCTCAGCTTGATGTCCTCCGAGATGCCGCCCGTGAAGTCAACGAGGGCCGTGTTGATGAAGCCACCGTCGATGTTCTCGTACGACCCGTACACTCTGCAATCACACATGAGAAGGTGCGCAATAAAAGTTGGTAATAATAATAGCATACCACACACACATCTGTGCAAATTCTTCAGAGATAAACTTTACCCCCTTCTTCTTCGATTATTATGAGTATTTTCGACAATCAAATAATACTTAGATATTGATGGATGGAGATAGAAGGAAAGCAAACATCGAAGACCAGTATTGAGGTGAGCCTCGTTCCGTACTGAGGGGACAAAAAGAAGAGCGCACCATTTAACTACCAACAAGTCTTGCTTTGGATACACGGCGTTACATTGGGTTAATAAGAAATAAAGCGGCAATGTTTTTATATTGGTTATATTGGGCTGATTATTTCGAGTTGTGACATGTTGACATGATAATCTACAATATATCAAGACAATCGTTGCAGAGTTGCAAACAATCGCAGCAAGTAGCATTAGTGACCTTCGGGTAGAAGCTCTTACTTGGCATAAGCCTTCTCGAAAAGCGGCACCCAGAATTCGTTCGGCTGAGTGCGGTTGCTTGCGTACATAAACTTGCCATTGAGAGTAGGAAGTCTGTCGTCGACAATGACCTCCTGCCAGTGGTCGAACCGCCACAGGTTGAACCGGAAGATTCCTGCCCAAACAACCACATAACATATGTAACCTATAATGTGTACTTTTGGGACACAGACATTTTGTATTTTGCAAAACTGCAGCGGAAACGTTAGTAGCTCAAGAGGAATAATTGTGGAGCCAGCGCAATGCATTCATACGCGGTCACGTACAACAAACATCCACAAGCACACAGTAAAATATATCCGAATCGTCTGTTCCATCAGCGCTTCTATGGAGATTACCTTACCAGACGTGTCGTCATCTACAATTGCGGACTATTTCCTGGTCGCTCGATACGTTACATTCCTGCAACGAAGTTATAAGCACTGTACAACCAACTGACACCAGACACAGACGGTCGAGATAGTTTTAAGTCCGCCACTGTTCGACCGGAGCCAGTGTAACGCCGTCAGTTCGACCTAACAAAGTGTTGACATGATGTGACACGGAGTTGACACTACCAGTACCACAATATGACATTATGTTGACTCTAGAGGAAGCACAAACGGGAACTGCATTTGCACTATACTTGGCACAATGTGGTAGTGTACTGTGGCACGACGTGGCATTGTATTTTACAACACCAGTGACACGGCGTGGTATTGTTTTACTACACCAATGGCACGACGCGGCTACGACTTCTGCCTTGCATCACCAGCATGGATTCGCCTTATAAACTTGACTTGTATTAAGCCTAGTAATCAGACACATACCTGCGTAGTTGGTGTCGAAATACTGGTCAGGAGGGACGACTCGCTCGATCAGTTTGCCGTTGGATACAGCGAGCGTCGCAGTGGCGGCAATGAACCAACAATCCCCTGGCAAACAGTAAGACAATGTAGAACGTCGCTCTACACGCTTTTAACAATGATAATAATAGACAATACGAAAGGGGAGGGGCGAAGGAGGTAGGGAAGAATGAATGCCAGTTGAATTGGGTCTTAGTGTTACATTTATTACAGATGGATTTCAGTCTTCTAAATATAAGAGGTGAACGAAATCAAGACAAGAGAGTTGTTCAAATGGTTTATGAACAATGTTGTCAAATAGGTACATTTCTTTGAAATGTGGTTTATAACATGATCTCTTGTTGCATTTTAAAGCAGATTAGTAATAGGCAATTTTGGAAATGTAACGTAAAGCGTAAGACAGACTGCTAGGGCCAGTGACCAAACTTTGTTATAATAGTACATTTACATTTCTGTTTTTTTCCCGAACCAAACACCACCTTTTATCCAACATGGTTCGGAAAGCTTTACATTATATCCCTGCCACAGATAATGCTGAAATCAAACTATGTCGACCGTAAGCAATAGAGGTGTTCACAGAAAAATAGATCCTACGGTTGTGTCCAATTACGTGTGATACTATGCCTCCGTCTCGAACAATTACACATGCACGACATTTGTAAAGGTGCAGTTTGATATAATAGCAGCTCGGCTATATATGAAGGTTGCAGGCCCTATTGCCAAGAATAGACTGATGAATATTACGAAGTCAGATCAGGACACGTGCATTGATACGACATAAATGTTAGATCACGCGAGAGCGTATACGCACCTAGCTCGCCTTGGTAGAGGTCAAATCTGGTTTCACCGTTGACAACGAATGTGGCCTTGTTTGTGAGTTCCTGGGTAAAAAAAGTACGTCATGACATAATATGTCGAGCTTCATCTATAATATAAACATGCATGTATACATGCATATATACATACGTACGTGCGTGCGTGCGTACGTGCAAACGTACATACTTTTGTATGTTATGTGGTACGATTACTATTCTTCACTTGTTTCATTAATTCGAAATTATGGCACTTTACGTAAAACAATATTATATGGTATTGTTATATTGTTTATTAATATAAACAACCGACGAAGTATATATATGAACAGTAAACAAAAGTTCAGTCACCATCGTTTACACCAGGTACAGAATACACAGTCTAAAACAGAACATATATTTATTGAGAGCATAAATTATGGCCAGGTCGTGAAGCAGTTTGATATAGTGTGCACTGTTCTTTGTATTGCTTTAATTGATGCGCTTTCCCGTAAATGGAAAAGCCTTGTAAGCAGTGCATACATTTTATTTTTTACTGCAGCACAGGTGTTATTTATCCCGTACAGGTAGACTGCCGCTGATGCACCATTTAGCAAAATACGTATGTACATTGGAACCTCAGCTATTAAGATGACCCTCGGGACTGTGCGAAAATGACCCGAATACCGAGGTGACCGTAGTGACAGAACTAATTTCCTTTACTTTACTGTTGCAAAAATAATTTGAGACTGTCCCAGAGTGACCTTAATAGCGAGGTGGCCGTGTTACCGAGGTGACCGGAAAGCGAGGTTCCACTGTATGCGCATATCATTTCCATGGCATAGTACTTACAAATTGTTCTAAGAATACACAGGTAGCTTATAATACATACATTTTAGAACAACATTATCATTATTACGTATATAAGATATTATTTTAATGTATAATGGGGTCTCTATGTGCGTTGCGTATGCCCATCATTCTAACTGCTGCATAAGAGGTTGGCAGAAACTCAAAAGTCTCGCAGCCTGGCTAGGAGGGAGAAGATGCGTATGATTCCACACATGCGACCTGGTCTAGGTGCAGTAGTAAAAGTTACGTTAACTTGCAACAGTAAATAATGTTGTTATTTATTTAAAAGTTCCAATAATTATAGACGATACGTTAGAAATCGTATCGATACTTTTAATGTTTTTTGTTCCGAGTAAACCGAGAAAATGTATTTTAAAGAATTTTTTTTATGTCTCTGTCATTCCTTTTAAGCAATACAAGTAAAAAGAAACACAAATACACGTTTTTATGGACACACCATCAAGAAAGTGTGCAAAAGTGTATAATTAAGCAGTGCAAGGAGATCGTCTGGCAAGTGTGCGAGGCAGGAGTCTGCTTCGCGTTGAATTAGTGAGTCTCTGTGATCGATACCGTGGCAGGGCTCTCCTATCGTCAATCAAGTGCAAGCTGCTGGATGTTGATCGGCTGTTTTTGTTGCTGATAAACCCCCAACTCCGCTTGTCACATCAGGTATGTTCAGTAGGAAACATGTCGGGACTAAACGCAAACTGTAAATGCTGCTGCTGCTGCTGCTGTTGCTGTTGCTGCTGCTGCTTCAGGCAGGCTAACACACACCTTGCGACTTGACTCCGTGTATTGTACTGCTGAATGAAGCTCAGTTGCCGGTGTTGGTGCATGTACTTTTCCAGTTAAGAAAATTAATCAGGACTATCTCTGAATCTGTAGGGACAGTTTACTCTTATGTCCGTGCAGTAGCAGATGTGTACATCCAATAGTGTTGCGACACATGCTATCGACGTGCGTACTGTGGGCATCAGTAGTCTACCCGCACGCTTCGACTTGGTCGTGGCATTGTTCGACGATTTGATATCGCAAAATTGATGTATTTATTTGCCTTCTGGATTCTTTAACCACACATTATTTAAAACAACTGTTCGACATTGCATAATGTAATCGGCCAATTATCAAAAATAGATGCGTCGTTGGAACTCGTTTCAGCTAGGTCACGATTGCCCAGTACAGTTAAAAGAATGGCACATACTCGTAAACACATTTCTTGACCAACAAAACTCCTTGTGTTTATTTTCTGACTAGTGTACTATTATTCTTGAACATTTCATGACTACATATTTACATTTTCCTGCGATAAGTGATAATTTGTTTATGCAAAGCTACACCTCAATTGTGTGTAATTCTCTGTTGATCAGTTATTGTTGTTTCTGTTGTTGTTGTTGATGTTGTTGCTGTTTATGTTGTTGTTGCTGCTGTGGTTGTTTATGTTGTTGCTGTTGTTGCTGCTGTTTATGTTGTTGTTAATGTTTATGTTATTGTTGCTGTTTATGTTGTTGCTGTTTCTGTTGTTGCTGCTGTTGTTGTTGTTGCTGCTTATGTTGATGTTGTTGTTTATGTTGTTGTTGTTGTTGTTGTTGCCGTTTATGTTGTTGTTGTTGTTTATGTTGCTGTTGCTGTTTATGTTGCTGTTGTTGTTGCTGTTGTTAGACCAGCCAAACCTTATCGCATTGTCATGAGCAGTGGACCATATTTGCAGAGTTTTGCAATTAAGGGCTCCAACCTTTGTATGAGAGAGGAAGCCTGGCCCAATTGAGCAGTCCCCTTTGTTTGTCCAGGCCTATTGTTCAACCCACACCTGTATTCATAATGAAATTAAATAGGTAACCTAACCTGTTCGGGTTGTTATATATAGTTGTAGGGTTTCAACTATGTGTGATTCAAATTTTCTCATGGATAATAAATGTTTATGATCGGTTTGTTTTACTGTAAATTTGATGAAATATCTATAATACCACAATTTACAAACACGGAGAATTAACTATCTAAAATTGGGATTAAGATTGGTTGGTGACTGCAGGAGTAATGTAACCTGTTTAAGATTTCCAAATTGTTCATACATTATAAAATACTGTAGGCCAATTGGATGTAGTTCATTTGCCCAACGGTCATTTACCCAACAATCATTTCATAGATTTCATAGATTTCCAGAGCGTTAATTACACGGAATGTTTTCAAGCATTGACGTAAATATTCTCATTACCTAACTGGAGTTGTGAAATGACCAGCTGTGGATTTGATTTGAGGTGTACGACTTTGGCTATTGGTATTATAGTATGGTGATAACTTTTTAGGGACATATAAATTATTGACAAAATATTGTTCGCTGATGCAGCCTAGGAAAAACGCGTGCTTCCCATTTCGGATCACCATTTTTAAACTTTCATATCAGCATCGTACAATGAGACATGCTGTGGTCCCATCTGCTTTACCGTATGAACCAAATGTTCCGTTTCGGACTGCAACAGCATATGCCGCACTCAATGAACGCCTCGCCATTCGCATCTGGCACACCTCAGAATACACGGACAATGGCGCGGGGTGCTAAATATAGCTCTATATAAGCATTTCTTTCAAACTAAGCAAACCAAATAGCCGACGATATGATCAACCGATTGAGTCGATTAAGTTGCATTGACACCAGGTTTGTGTTCAAATGCGAGTGATAGCATTTAAATGAGAATAAATACTACTTGGTCAACATATTTATTTGGATAAATTTGTGAGTTGATGATGAAAACATTCTTGAAACTTCTTTTTGAAAATAGTTAATGATCTTAGCAAGATGTCAGAAACGGTTTCATTAAAACATTAGTTTTTTACCAGATTGACAAAATTTTGTATCTGAAAAGAAAAATTATCGTACAGAAAAACCCAGTCCCATTTTTCAGTGTAACTGTTGGACCTGTCTTCCGCAGAATGATACTCGCTGTTTGGTGGGCAATTAGTTATTGGCACAAGTACAAATACATCACGATATTTTTCACACCTCTGTTGTTTAGGCCCAATAGTGTGCAGGCAGCCACTAAACCCATAGGTTTGTGTGAAAAGGAAAGTTGGCATGAGAACCAACTTCAAAGCACTGTTGATTCCCTTAAGTCATGAGGGTGTCACACTGCCCCAATGTCTCCTGCTGTGGAAACTCTCATAACCTCCAGGGTAAAACTCACTGAGGGCCAAGATTCACATGGGGGGGGGGTGCAATCATAAAACCTGGTGAAACAAGTGGACTATTCGATTGTTCTAGGATACTTAACTCAGGTTGTAGTGGTCTGCTTAAAGACTGATGCAGCAGCAGTCTGCTGTACGCAAAGCTATATGCATAACTGCATGGTCTGCGTAGGCTGCATTTATGAATACATTTATATGTGTCAAGACAAGTTGTATAACTCTTTCGAAATTGTTTATATAAGTTTCTTTGTTACCAGGGAGGGTTCCATACTAGTTAAGAATTTTTTTCAAGACATTTGCATTTCAATGCTATCACTCGCATTTGAACACAAACCTGGTGTCAATGCAACTTAATCGACTCAATCGGTTGATCATATCGTCGGCTATTTGGTTTGCTTAGTTTGAAAGAAATGCTTATATAGAGCTATATTTAGCACCCCGCGCCATTGTCCGTGTATTCTGAGGTGTGCCAGATGCGAATGGCGAGGCGTTCATTAAGTGCGGCATAGCATGACTCATTGTACGATGCTGATATGAAAGTTTTAAAATGGTGATCCGAAATGGGAAGCACGCGTTTTCCCTAGGCTGCATCAGCGAACAATATTTTGTAAATAATTTATATGTCCCTAAAAAGTTATCACCATACTATAATACCAATAGCCAAAGTCGTACACCTCAAATCAAATCCACAGCTGGTCATTTCACAACTCCAGTTAGGTAATGAGAATATTTACGTCAATGCTTGAAAACATTCCGTGTAATTAACGCGGCTGTTCAAACGGCATTGTATAGCAGTCGAAGTTCAAGTGTAAATCCACAAACACGTGAGTCATAATTTTTTTACCAGTTTACGCTTATGTCAACGTGACACCGATAAGGTCGCTTCTTTGACTACGTCTGTGCTCCTTCGTGTGTAGGCCGTGCTGCTGCTGTTGTTGTTCACGTGAGTCAGACCGTGGCACCTCGAGCATAAATGGAAGAAATGGGCTGTTTATAGTAAATCTTTCGATGAGGAATTCCCTCATGCATTAAACTGGGTACGGGTTGCTGCGTGCGCCACGAAATCGGGTTTTAAACCTACCCAGGAAGAAGTGTATATATACGGGTCATTGGCCCCTGGGTATTTAATTGAATTTTTCCCCACATAACCGTTTGTGCCAGTTCATTTTAGCATTGCAATTAAGTTTGCCCTCAACGTTTTGACAGCGAATATATCGATGTGTAAGGTGCCTGATTGTTGCACGGTGTTTAAATATAGCTCGCCAAAGATCGAATCACTAGCATTTGGTGCGTACAGCCGTTCGCGTCCATTTACGTCAAGACCGGATGTGTCCGCCTTCGTTTTTTTACAACTCAGCCTACACAACACGACGTCGGTTGCGTTTGCTATGCGAACGTTTAAGGTCAGGCATAGCTATATGCTATATGCTAACTACTGTCAGACTGTCTGGGCTAGTGGAACCAAAGAAACAAACGTTCTCATTGAATTGGATACTTTATGCAACAGTTTGAACATAGACCACTCAACGGCGATAACGTGAGCAATATTATGTACGTAAACAGACGTTTGTTGCACTTGACCGAGTTCAATGAATCACTGCCTTGATGACTATGTAACAACGACGCGATGTAAGCGAGACGGATAGATGTCGTGCTTAGTAAACTTTACATTTGAGGTCCACATCGGCTTAATGATTTCTCGTGTCTGTTACTTTAGCTAGGTACACACATAGACACGGTTATGCGTAGACTCGACCCGTGTGCCTGGGTGCTGATTAGCCCCCGATCGAGCTCGCTACGATGCCTCAGTAACCGGTTGTAACGTAGCGTACGTGCACTCACTTGTCAGGCTAGGAAGCACACCCCGACCTACCTTCGGTCTTTTCCAACGGATCCTCGACGACGCGATCCCGCTGTTCTTGAGCGACCGAGCCGTCGCCGGGAAGTCGGGATCCTCGTATAAGGACCCTGTCCTTAGCAGCTGTGCCCGCAGTTTCTCGTAGTTGGGTTCGTCCGCCATTATCGACCTTCTTCGGTTGGCAAACGACGCGACTTTAGTTAAACGGACCGCGCCCCCGGTGAGTTCGCCTCAGGTGCGCGCTGAACCGTGACGAGCTACGCAATCGCTGAACGGCGCTCCATTCATCCAACACAATGCCCAAGGCTTACCGGGCTATACCAATCGGACTTGTGGGCAGGTTTAACATAAGTTTAAGATGTTTATTTTTTGTATGCAGTTCGCAGTTCGGGCCGGTTGCAAAGCATTCCAAAAATCCCCGATTTTCAGCCAACTGGAAACTCTGCCAACTTGTTGCAGGACTTCAATAAAATGAAAGATTCCGTTTTCACAGTTCACAGTCTACGTCCTCAGGATTGTGTCCTGGCCTACATGCGGCCTGGTTAAAGACATTTATGATAGCTTGTGTGTTTATGTTAGTGAAGCGGAATATAAATAAAGCACAACTTCGTTCATTTGAAGTAGGAGCAAAGATCTGTTGATAATCCGTATAATATAATAGCATGTGTTGAGTGATACAAACGTACATTTCAAGTTCGTACATTTCACTTGAAATGTGGTAAATTTTGATTATCCACGAACATCGACAAAATACTGTGCTACCTTAAATTATCTATGTGTTCCACTATCAATCTCGAATTGTCTTTTGATGGATTAAGATGTCAAAATGTATTCGAGTTCTTCGGTGTTGAGTAGAGTTTGTTGCGTATCTCGATTTGGCGTGACATTCGCCTAGTTATCCATGTTTGACTATTTCTTGTGGTGGTTGCCGAACGGTGAGGTATACATTGTTTACCACTAGCTTTAATGTAAATGTTTTAAACCAATGTGGTTTACCAACTATGATTTAGGGAGTTGACATTTCATTTATTGTTTGTATAAGTAGTATTTTTTAAATAAAAGCATTAAGAAATTGCACATGTGTATAATGCTATGACAGGCAAACAACAGTTTGTGTTATTGTTTCACCCGACTCCATTCAGAGTAGAAACCATCCAACATATTTCAAAAGTTAAATATATCAAATATAACAGGTAACATAATAACCAGGCTGAGGTGAAATGGGTGCGTGCGCACCCCGTTCGCTGAGGTAAAATAATTCTGCTTGTGAGCTTCAGGAGGGGGGCAGTTTAAGGGTTTTGGTGTGCCTCAGGGGGATGTAGTTGGATATTTTGCTAATCCTGCCAATTCAATTCAAATACCTCATGGGGAAATTCTCTTGTGTTATTTGCAATTAAGAAAGCAATAAATAAATAAATAAACATGTGTAACTGAGAACACTGACCACACTGACCACACTGACCACACTGACCACACTGACCACACTGACCACACTGACCACACTGACCACACTGACCACACTGACCACACTGACCACACTGACCACACTGACCACACTGACCACACTGACCACACTGACCACACTGACACGCACCATCGATCTGTAGATAGATAATCATGGCATAGTATAGTTGTAAAAAAGAACGATAAAAACAAATACTAAGAATCACCAGTATAAGTGACAACCATCAAAAGCTGGGGGAAATGCACCCCCAATCAACCACACTACAGACCACTAGGCCTATGTGTTATTTGCTCAATGCAAAAACACTATTTCACATAACAAAATTACACGTGTTATATTTATAAAACGGAAACAATGACCTTATATGTGTAATAAATGTTGTAACTTTTACAATTGTTTAACATCTGGCAAGATAAAAGTAAACGATGTACATTGTATATATAAATATATATATATATATATATATATATATATATATCAAAGCACGTGTTTGGGTTGTATTGTTGTTTGCTTTGTCCGACGACGTCGGCGTACTGTGACGTCATTTACATCAGGCAGGCGCTCCACATAACTCCAGGGCGTGTTGTGCATCCGGATGTTGATAGTTTCCGGTGACAAAAACCACATACACGTTACAAAATGAGTTGCACTTACTCTATTGTGGTGATTGTGACGCATAGGCCAGCATAGGCGGTCAGGTGGAACAGCAAACACTTTGGCGTTTACGTTGACGCCACAACGGAACAATTCTCTTACCTCAAGAACAGTCAATAGTTGCACGTGCTTAAGCACTAACACCGCTTCAAGGTATTATTTTCTGTAGTGTGTTCCAATGTCTCTATTAATTTTGGTGCGATTGTTGTTACTGTTGGCGTTATTGGTTTTTAGGGTTTTCTTGACTAGCTCGTGGCTAGCCCAGTTTGTGAAGTTATGGTTGTGTAGGTCGGTGTGGTCTCTCCAATCTCGAGCTCTTTGTGTTTGTAGTTTGTCATTGTGACCTCTTGTGTTACCAATGATTTTGTAGTTTGTCATTGTGACCTCTTGTGTTACCAATGATTTTGTAGTTTGTCATTGTGACCTCTTGTGTTACCAATGATTTTGTAGTTTGTCATTGTGACCTCTTGTGTTACCAGTGATTTTGTAGTTTCTCATTGTGACCTCTTGTGTTATCAGTGGCTTTGTAGTTTCTCGTTGTGACCTCTTGTGTTACCAGTGGCTTTGTAGTTTCTCGTTGTGACCTCTTGTGTCACCAGTGGCTTTGTAGTTTCTCGTTGTGACCTCTTGTGTTACCAATGGCTTTGTAGTTTCTCCTTGTGACCACTTGTGTTACCAATGGCTTTGTAGTTTCTCGTTGTGACCTCTTGTGTCACCAGTGGCTTTTGTCGTTTCTCGTTGTGACCTCTTGTGTTACCAGTGGCTATGTAGTTTCTCGTTGTGACCTCTTGTGTTACCAGTGGCTTTGTCATTTCTCGTTGTGACCTCTTGTGTTACCAGTGGCTTTGTCGTTTCTCGTTGTGACCTCTTGTGTTACCAGTGGCTTTGTCGTTTCTCGTTGTGACCTCTTGTGTTACCAGTAGCTTTGTCGTTTCTCGTTGTGACCTCTTGTGTTACCAGTGGCTTTGTCGTTTCTCGTTGTGACCTCTTGTGTTACCAGTGGCTTTGTCGTTTCTCGTTGTGACCTCTTGTGTTACCAGTAGCTTTGTCGTTTCTCGTTGTGACCTCTTTTGTTACCAGCGGCTTTGTAGTTTCTCGTTGTGACCTCTTGTGTTACCAGTGGCTTTGTAGTTTCCCGTTGTGACCTCTTGTGTTACCAGTGGCTTTGTAGTTTCCCGTTGTGACCTCTTGTGTTACCAGTGGCTTTGTAGTTTCTCGTTGTGACCTCTTGTGTTACCAGTGGATTTGTCGTTTCTCGTTGTGACCTCTTGTGTTACCAGTGGCTTTGTAGTTTCTCGTTGTGACCTCTTGTGCTACCAGTGGCTTTGTCGTTTCTCGTTGTGACCTCTTGTGTTACCAGTAGCTTTGTCGTTTCTCGTTGTGACCTCTTTTGTTACCAGCGGCTTTGTAGTTTCTCGTTGTGACCTCTTGTGTTACCAGTGGCTTTGTAGTTTCCCGTTGTGACCTCTTGTGTTACCAGTGGCTTTGTAGTTTCCCGTTGTGACCTCTTGTGTTACCAGTGGCTTTGTAGTTTCTCGTTGTGACCTCTTGTGTTACCAGTGGATTTGTCGTTTCTCGTTGTGACCTCTTGTGTTATCAGTGGCTTTGTAGTTTCTCGTTGTGACCTCTTGTGCTACCAGTGGCTTTGTAGTTTCTCGTTGTGACCTCTTGTGTTACCAGTGGCTTTGTAGTTTCCCGTTGTGACCTCTTGTGTTACCAGTGGCTTTGTAGTTTCCCGTTGTGACCTCTTGTGTTACCAGTGGCTTTGTAGTTTCTCGTTGTGACCTCTTGTGTTACCAGTGGATTTGTCGTTTCTCGTTGTGACCTCTTGTGTTACCAGTGGCTTTGTAGTTTCTCGTTGTGACCTCTTGTGTTACCAGTAGCTTTGTAGTTTCTCGTTGTGACCTCTTGTGTTACCAGTGGCTTTGTCGTTTCTCGTTGTGACCTCTTGTGCTACCAGTGGCTTTGTCGTTTCTCGTTGTGACCTCTTGTGTTACCAGTGGCTTTGTCGTTTCTCGTTGTGACCTCTTGTGTTACCAGTGGCTTTGTCGTTTCTCGTTGTGACCTCTTGTGTTACCAGTGGCTTTGTAGTTTCTCGTTGTGACCTCTTGTGTTACCAGTGGCTTTGTAGTTTCTCGTTGTGACCTCTTGTGTTACCAGTGGCTTTGTCGTTTCTCGTTGTGACCTATTGTGTTACCTGTGGCTTTGTCGTTTCTCGTTATGACCTCTTGTGTTACCAGTGGCATTGTCGTTTCTCGTTGTGACCTCTTGTGTTACCAGTGACTTTGTAGTTTCTCGTTGTGACCTCTTGAGTTACCAGTGGCTTTGTAGTTTCTCACTGTGACCTCTTGTGTTACCAGTGGCTTTGTAGTTTCTCACTGTGACCTGTTGTGTTATCAGTGGCTTTGTAGTTTCTCACTATGACCTCTTGTGTTACCAGTGGCTTTGTAGTTTCTCACTATGACCTCTTGTGTTACCAGTGGCTTTGTAGTGTCTCACTATGACCTCTTGTGTTACCAGTGGCTTTGTAGTTTCTCACTATGACCTCTTGTGTTACCAGTGGGTTTCAGGAACATCCGCTTTTGTGGACGCTGGGAGCACGTGCAACTCTTGCTGATTAATTCCATTCCTTTGATGATTTCGAATGTGTGGATGGTGTTTGTCTGTGTCCTCTGTAGTTCAGCGGTGTAGAGTAGACAGTTTTAACTCCCACCCTGCTGCTGTATGGTCGTCCTTTTGTTTCTGCCACTAGTTGTGTTTCGTGCCGCTGAGCGCGCTGCTCACAGTAGATCTGTCTTTCTTCAGGTGAGGGACCCAGACAGAGGGTGCGTATTCCACGTGTGGCTTTACCATTGCATAGTAGTGCGTTAGAATTTTTGTGAACTTGTTCATCAAGTTGTTGATAATGGAAGAATTATAATTGTCCTTTAACCCGGTATTAAACCCAACTCGATCACTTCAATGATTTGGCAAACGGTCTAAGAACACAACCGATGTTTTTTTCGAAACGTAGCAGTTAGCATGCCACGCGGTGCGCAAAGTGGCTCGGTCAGGATTAGTCTATCAAGTTTTGAATGAGACGGCCCTGGAAGGAATTGAGTTACTTACACGAAAGAGGACATTAAAAGGGAATATGTCACTCTTTTATTTTTATCGGGGAAAAACTTTCCAACTATATTTGGTGAATGTCTGATTTGCAGAATATGATTATCGTGTTAATTTATTTGAACATCTGGTGTTGTGGTTGATATGTTGATCTAGTGGGACTACAGACTTAATGTGGGTTGGGCATTTATTTAAACGTACCCTGATACCTCCTGCTATTTGGCTATCTGTTACGCTTTGTGTATGGATGGGTTTCATTGAACTATCCGGTTTAATGTATTTGATAGTTGCATGTCAAGTTAAACCGTGCGATTTAATTCCTTCTAGCTGCTGCCCGCAGTTGTTTGTGTTTTCTACACTAGTGGCATTGTGACACATTAACTACTTGGTTGGATCATATCATGCATGATCATCGTCATCATCTTTGACAGCCATGTATCTGTGAAGAGACGTGACACCTCTCAGCCCACCGTTTGTTGCTCCTATCCAGCAATGCTCCTTACACATGAACAAAATGAATACAAATCGATCGTTTTTTTATGGCAGGCAGTTGTGTGCTACGCAATGTGTTATTAGTATAAACAGGGTTCGGAGAATTACAAGGACAAAGAGGATTGATTAAACTTTAAAGGGAGACTGAATTACCCGAGAGACGGGGTCGATATATAGTACAGCTCAACGGAACTATTGGTATGATGTCGGATGATGCGCGCAGGCCACTTGGAAAGAATGGCTGCCAGCAGATCACCGAAGTGGACAGATGCTGAGAAACATCAGGGTCACATGAAATGGAAAGACCTCGAAAGGAGACTGCGTGGAAAAAAGACGGCGGAAGATGACAGATGGGTAGATTTGGCTGCTGACAGGAAGTAACGGTGTGCAATAATAAACAGAGAAGTGCAACAAAACCTACGTCATCCAAATGTTTTATGTATGGGAACCAGGATGAAGAACAAGTTGTATCCATTTGTCATAGGCCACGTAATTCGTTCTCCGTACCAATGTTTTTATTATCAGTGTCAAATCCATTTGTATATGGTCGACTCAGCCATGTACTCGTCGAAGGATGTGCCCGTCAGGTTTGTTGTAGTGTTGAATGAGCACATGAAGACAAGGTAGACGTCACCAGCCATCGTGAATGTCGTGATCCTTCCGGCTGCGCGCGCACCCAGCGACAAGAAGTCGACGAACTTGCCCGCATTCTGTCGATATATCATTCCCTGATGCCTGGCGGTGTTGCTGTAACGCGGCGTTGCTAGAAAGAGGGCGCCACCGGCAGAGAAGAATGTTGGCGCGTACAGAGCCTGTCAACATTTAACAGCTTCTGATATAAAATAATAATAATATAACATATTAGTCAACATGTATAAGTAAGATTAAACGGAATATCTGATATTACATATTAATTATTACGCCACCGTCTTGTTAGATTACAGCTGCATGAACTTTGCATTTACGAAGGGGTAATTTGATATAAGGCCTAATGATCGTCGCCCGTGGGCTCGCTAATAACACAATCCAATCAGAGATTATCAAGTTGAAATATCCCGGAACATCGTAAAGTAGCCAGAATGAAAAACGAAAAACTATTCACAAATAATTATACTGGGTATTCACATATAAATCTTACCTCGTGGCCAAGAATCTGCAAAAGGTCAAATCTCCCTCGTGTTGCCGTCTTGCGGAACACGATGACCTTGTTAGTCTCGGAGCAGACGACCGCCAGGTACACGTTGCCTTGCCAACTGGTGACATCAACACCGCTGCTTCCGCAGTTCGTCTGCTCCAGTGTTTGAAGTGTCTCCCACTGCGAACCATCTGCGTACGATCGTCAAATACCTCATTCCACCACCAGTTACGATATTATTAATAATAAAACAGCATTGCTAAAGTAGAGTCACTGTCAGTTAATACAATTTATGTTGGCACATGTCAATAAATCTGACCCAATATTCACGTGCGTTACACGTTAAAACAAGTCATACTCCAGACAGAGGCACTTCACCGGATGTTAAGCCACTGCCACAATTCGATTATAAATTCAAAATAGACGCTGTCGTAGCAATAAAAGCGATTGATAGGCTTGGCAACATCTTTTTTGTTTCAACTGTACACTTGAATAACTAACATCGTTTACAAAAAACGAACACTATATTATAGACTATATCTAGTAAACTGTCTTCACAAAACGTTATCCACAATTATATGCAATTGAAATTAAGAATTGCATCACACACAGCCGCACTTTTGGTGTCACAATAATAGTTTTCCGGGTAATAACTTCGAATACTTTACTTTTAACCGTGTTGGACATTCCTATCCGTCATTATTCAATATGGTGGCCTTCAAAACCAACATCCTTAAATCTTACGAAATACGTCCTTTATACTCATAATGTTGGTGTTGTAATACAGATAATGGTTTAGGTTTCAAGTTTTCAAATACTTTGCATCTGACATATTTCGACGTTCATGAATAGCTGTCATTTTATGTAATATACGTGACAAACACTTACGAGTCCACTGCCAGACGCTGCTGCTGCTAACACCCTGGGAGTTGGTGTGTGATGTCGCAGCCATGTACAGCTCCGTGCCGACCTCAAACAGCTTCAAACCACTGCAGGACTGCACCTGCGATTAGCACGAGTCGAGTCGCATTCAAGCAAAGCTAAAACTGTACCCACATTGTTACGATAATTATGCCTGTCGTAACACCAACTCAACACGATTGCTATTGTTTGTCTATACTTCGGGCGACATCGCGAGATTAATTCAGATTGTTTCAGTAGTTAGTTGGTTAGGAAAGCATTCTTTTAACTGTTTTAGTTCGTACCAGTTACTAGAAAATCGTTTATTGATTATTTCCAAAACACTTGTCACCTTGCCATTCTTGAATAATTGAATATCGTAATGTTATCCATCATTTCGACGCGAGAAATTTCGGCTTCATTATGCTCAATGAACAGTAACGATGCGTTGTGACTTGCAAATATTGCAGTAGATTACTGGTACTGCACATAAATATAATTACTACTGTACCAAAGGTATACTAACAAATTGCAAAATCACTCTGTATCAAAGTAGATATAGGGCCTACTCCTATAAGAACGTTACTCAATATGAATCCCCTTCCACGTCAAGGAAACCAGAGGAACTATTTTATATTCACAGATATAACATGGATCAAATCAAGCGAGATAATATTGACCAAACACCGGCACTAATAATAATAAACTGTATTTATACCCCATCAAATCCGGGGTTTAATGCCCCGTTGACGGGTGTTTACAAAAATCAGCAAGTATCTAAGAAACATAAAATCGCATTTAAGAGAAATAAATCAGAACAAAATAACGTTAGGAAGCAAAATCCTATTATATATAAATAAACCTATATATAGTAAAATAACGGGTAAATGCAATGACAAAGCAAATGATTAGCAAAAGTGTTGAACAGCTGAACATGCTGGATAAAATAAATGCATTAATAATTAACATTTGTTTTGTTTGTGTCACCAGTTCGCATATTTGTATAAGCTGCACAAATATATAAATAAACCTATGTATAGTAAAATAACGGGTAAATGCAATGACAAAGCAAACGATTAGCAAAAGTGCTGAACAGCTTAACATGCTGGATAAAATAAATACATTAATAATTAACATTTATTTTGTTTGTGTCACCAGTTCGCATATTTGTATAAACTGCACAAATTAGTGCCGCTGTTTTTGAAAACAATATGCTCTTGTGAATGCTATTTTACCTCTCATGCTTATTCTAAAGTGATTGTGTTATGTCAATGCGAGATTACGTTCAAAAAGCTCTATATGTTATTACAGAACTGAGATACCTTAGTTATGTAAAAGGCCTAATAGAATGTGGTTTAACAAACCTAGAGACAAGGAGATTACAAAGATAACAAATGTAAATTTTGTGTGATATTGGTCGTTTATGAAAATATATGGAGTTAACGAAAGAAAGTGTCGGCCTAGATTCGATATCAAAAAGTAGTCTTCGTAAAAAAAGAACTATCAATGAATGGAGTACATTATTTGCAGATTGTATCAACCAACGCTTGCGGGGCGTCTAACTTTAAACATACCATTGACAAATATGTGAGAAAGGCTAGGCAATCTTGGTAAATGTATTAACTCTTGCTAAACGAGCTCGCACCAAGAAGAAAGACTTCAACGCAGTTGCGGGCGATTCGTCAGACCAGGTGACGGTCATCGAAAGGCCGTTAGGGTTGGCGAAGCTGAACACAACCTCGCCTGAGGCTCGCTTCAACGCCGACACACCGACTGTGTCGGACATCTCCGGTAGTGTGGAGTCTCTCTCGAACAGACCTGACAAGACAACGTTAATTACCCATTCAGTAATCACGAAACATCGGTGGACGTTCGTTGAGAATTTATTGTACAAATCAACTTTAGTGACGTGTTTAAATAGCAATGTTTAGTTAATGATATTTGCAAAAATACCTACATGTCATACTCCGAACGGGATAATAGTTAAGATAAGATAAGATATTCTTTATTGTCTGTGCTAATAAATAATTCTTGGGTAGAACAGACGTGACTGTATTATACAAAAACATGCACTAAAACAGCAGATAAAAGAATAGAATAGAATATAATGTATATATTGTCCAGCCCAAACAAATAATTCCATTTGTCAACCAAATCCCACCTGTGGAGTTGTTGAACAGGTAAATGTAGTTATTGACGACGACATAGCGACTTCCGGCAGATACGAACGTCGCAATGCCGGACAGAGACGTGATCTGGTCCAGCGCCTGGGTCACTTGGAATCGCTGTGTGGTCTCGATGTAGCGATAAACCTTTGGTCGGGCGGCCTTCCAATACAACGTGTTGCCATTCAACTGGTCAAAGACGACGCGATCCGGTTCCTTACTGCAAGGTAACACCGAAGGTGGCAGTGATATGTATTTTAACGAGTCAATACGCGCCTTCTTACACGAGGGTTTTACAAAATGCACAATACCGTATTTTGGAATATTGAGGAAAAGGGAAAACCCGCGGTGATTATTTGGAACTGTAAGACACATTTAACTCTACACCCGATGTCTAGCAACAAACCACACGTTTCCAATCTAGAGTATTGATCCCCAGTCAAGTCTCTCAAATATGACTAGCGGGTATTCGATGGTTTATAATAATGCATTTGGTTCGGCTGCAAATCATACATTTTATTTCTTCATCGTTAAAGGTCAAACGATGTACGGCATGGACATGAATCGATATTGTATACTACTTCTACTGGCATTGTAGGCGCAAGGTACACCGGATACATTGAGCGAGCGTCCACTGTATACTGGTGTGTTACGTGCTAGTTAAGGGTGAAGAGATAGTGGTCTCCGTTGACAGTCATGTGTTGCGCGTCCCTTCCTTGCACCGTCACGAGTCGCTGCACAGCGAGTGGCTTATGCTGGTACTCTACAACAACGACAACAAAGTGACTTAGAGACCTACACAATTGACCTATTCATCACGTGACCTGTTGCCTAGCAAAACTTCAGCCAATTCTGGTCACAGAAGCGTTTCTTTTTGACAAAAACATAAGGCGTAACATAAACATAACGTGTCAATTGTATGCGGGAATGTTTGATTTATGAGATGTCATGCAGCTATAGTAATGTGATTCACGTATATAACCGTTATCAACATTATTGACAAAGGCAAAGCTTGACGGAGGTCACGCACAAAAATTCGATTGTGACGTAGGCAAACCGCAACGTACTGATACATCAATTGACGAAGCCACTAGGTCGCGGTTTGCCTATGTTACAGTCAAAGTTATGCTCTTGACCTCCGTCAGCTTCGCCTTTGCCAACAATGTTGATAATGATTATATATGTGAATTACATTGCTATTGCAGCATGACATCTCCTACACCAAACATTCCCGCATGCAACTGCCACTATAAAAACTTTGCGTTATGTTTTGTCATAAAGAAAAAACCTCTTGGGGTCAGAATTTCAACAAAATATACAACCGACCGTCGGAAGACTACACATGTTCTTTTCGTCGTCTGAACTGGCAGAGTGACTCCTGTGTGTTTGGAGTGTACCAGGATGGATATGCGTAGATTACTGATGTTGGCATGTGCATGTGCTGTGACTTGTTGTGCCTTCTTGAACCGGTGCACGGAAAACAAAATGGCGGCCATTTTCTTCAATACACCCGTGAGTACCTGTTGAGCCTGCGGGGCTCCACCGTTGTTGGACCTATGATACACTCTGATTTCCCTCCTGAATGGCTATGCTACGTTCAGACACAGAACAAAACACGACAGACAGCAAGTAGCGCAAGAAGAGGAAAAGAGGGAAAAAGGAAGGGGTAAGACAAAAACTGAAAAAGACGAAGAGTTGCAAATTACCCCTCCCCACCGTATTCCTTTCTAACATCGATCCGCTCACTTCGTTCAAAAATAAACAAGTTACAAACAAACGTGAACTGTATGCACCAGTAAAGACAGGCCTGTCTACTTGCTTTTACTGAGACTTGGCTTGATGATCATGTGCAAGACTGTGATTTATTTATTGATGGATTTGGAACACCCATTCGATTGGACAGAAACACACGTGACACTGGGAAAGAACACAAAGGGGGAGTATTCTTCTATATCAATCGGAGATGGTGCATTGTTCGTGATACTCTTTGCACGCCTGACATTGAGCTCCTGTCCGTCTCACTCCGGCCCTTCTATCTGCCAAGAGAATCCCCCAGTTATTCTTCACACGTGTTTACATCCACCCACGCGCCAATGCCGCAAGGGCTGCAGAACTCAATTCACACCACATCAACAAACTAGACTCTATTTCTCCAGATGCTCCAAAATTTGTGCTGGGTGACTTTAATCACTGCCTCCTCGACAAAGCATTGAAGACGTTTTCCCAGACATGTCGACATGAAAAAAGGGACTAGGTAAGTGGCCAAAATAACACGGCCACGCCATGTACGGAATACGCAGCTCTCAATATTCGATCTATAATCACTCGTTGCCGTAGCATACCACAACACAGAACAACAGGCGTGAATGCAGACAATTTAGTCACGCTTGCGATCAATCCGCGGTGGAGCTTACCAACGATTCTGAGTCTCAACGCTCGGTCACTAAGCATTGAGAAATCAGATGAATTGCTCGCGGTGGCACGCACACACGAACAAAGTGGGCTGCGTGTGTGTCAACGAAACCTGGTTCAAGAGTTACATGTTGACGGAATCTGTCGGTTTGGCAGGCTTCAGTTGTGAACGAAAGGACCGCGTGGATAAAGGAGGCGGGGGAGTGGCGTGTTATTTAGCCGATACCATTTTAAGCAATTCACGGACATATTTTTACGGACACATGCATTATGGATACGAGCAGCTTGCTAAGGCAGCCACGCGTAATTGTGCAATATTGGACAAAATATAGTCTAATATGTCACCTGTGTACGGCTATCAGACAGTGCTTGATTGGGAACAGACCACAATAAGATGGTCTTACTACTCCCATCGTGGTTCCCAACACTTGACACGGGCATGGTCCAGTACACCGTTACCAGGCGCGTGGGTAACAACGAACGAGCATTGTTCACTTCGGCTCTGTCACAGACCAGATGGGAGTATGTACACATCGCCTATGTGCGACGAACAGTTTAATCTCTTTCAAGAAACCATGGCCCATTTACTGGACACGTGCTGTCCGTACAAGACTGTGTCACGTCACAGCACAGACAAACCTTGGGTCACAGATGGCTTCCGACATCTTATTAGGCAGAGGCAACGTGCTCGCAAGGCAGGTGACAGGGAACGGGCCAATAAACTCGGGAATTTAGTGAATCGCACAGCACCTAAATTACAATAGTAGTTCTATCAATCTAAAATAGCATCAATTGAGGAAACATCGTCACGCGACTGGTGGAAGCACATGAAATCACTCATAGGAAACGCATCTGGCAGTCACAACAAGATTCTGAGGCTGGCAAATAAAGATACAGGTGGAGACGTAGACAGCTTAGTCAACTCCATGAATGCGTTCTTCGTGTCGGTGAGTGAAGACTTACCGAGATTGCAGTCTTCCCACCCGATCTTTGACAGTAAGGAACCACTGCCAGCTGAATTCAACATCAGCGTGACTGACACTGAGATGGCACTTAGTAAAGTCAAATTGAAATAAAGCCACGGGTCCGGACAATATACCACCATGGGCTTTGACAAACTGTTCGCACCTTCTTGCGGCACCGGTCACTGCAATATTCAACAGCTCGCTCAGGGAAGGCGTATTGCCAACATTGTGGAAATCAGCAACCGTTATTCCGTTGTCGAAGAAACACCCTCCAGTGACAGTTGAAAAATGACATTAGACCTATATCGCTTACACCAATTCTGGCTAAGGTTGTTGAGTATCTAGTGATAATGTGGATCGATGTTTATATTAAACCACAAATAGACGACAAGCAGTTTGGAGGTATGGCAGGGACTGGTACCACGGACGCCCTTGTTGGAATGTTTCACAAATGGTGCGAAACCACCGATGTAACGGGCAATTTTGTAAGAGTGCTATTTCTCGACTACAGCAAAGCATTTGATCTAAGTAGCCATGATATACTAATACAGAAACTGATAGCAATGGAAGTACCACCACACTTGGTCCGATGGATGGCAGCGTTTCTACTAGACCGCGAACAGAGAGTAAAAATCGACGACGCTATGTCAAAGCCAGCTTACCCCAATGGGGCGTTCCCAGGGCACTTTTTCAGGACCAAAACACCTCGTGGTTCATATCAATGATTTGAAAACATGTTGTCCTATGTTTAAATATGTTGACTATTGCACCATATTTGAAATATGCAATCAAAGTATGATATCTGTTATACAGGATTCTGCCAACATTATTGAGCGATGGTGTAGTAATAATGACATGCGTATCAATACGTGTAAGACAAAAGAAATTGTTACATGTTTCGGTAAAGATAGAACATTTGTAGAATCTCTGCCGTATATTGATATAAATGGGACAGATATTGAGAGAGTTAATCAAGCAAAAGTTCTCGGCATAACTATATCATCGGATTTAAGTTGGATTGCACATGTAGATTTTAAAGTAGTTTCAAAGGCAATAAAGATAGTGTATATGATCTATCAGTTGAAACGTGCTGGTATCAACCAAAATGATTTGGTTAGAATATATGTATCTGTGATTAGACCAGTAGTTGGATATGTCTGCCCGGTATGACACACGAACTTGCCTAAATACTTATCGGACGACATCGAGATAATTCATAAAAGGTGTCTCAAAATTATATTTCCTGGTTGTGTGTACAAGGATATTCTGGAGATGGTAAACTTACCAACGCTGCACGATAGACGAAATTAATTGTGTAAAACGTATTTCGCTAGAATGAAGCGTAGCGAGCACAAACTGAATACGCTACTACCATATACTCGAAATATGTCATATACACTAAGGTCATTCAACGAGTTACCCGTCCCAATGGCGAACACTGAAAAGTTGCAAATAATAATTATTTATTCTTCTTATTCTTAACAATATGTCACATGTCCAACTCGTCTGAACAAGACAATTGATCTTTGCTACGGTTCAGTGCCTGCAGACTACACGTTTATAGTATAACCTCCTGTGGAATCAGCTGACCACAACTATGTACTACTAGCCTGTGTACTACCACCCTCAAACCGGTCTTTCATAGACTTGAGCGGGTGATGGAAACCGTGAAAAGCTGGATAGGGCTGCTTTGACTGCACAGAGTGGTACATGTTCTATGACGTCTGAAAATCTTAATTAACTTGTTGATGTTATTTCATCTTATATTTCGTTCTGCATTGACTCTGTGATTCCAACCAAACAAATCACTGTTTTTCCCAACAATAAACCTAAGGTCACAAAATATCTAAAAGCCGTCCTAAATAAAATGAGGAGTCTTCTTCCAGGGTACGACCGAAGAGAAAAAACAGGTAAATAAAGAAGTAAACGCAGCAATCAGGCAGGCAAAACAACAGTATAAACAGAAGGTTGAACCCAAGTTTGTTGGTGGCAATTTTCGTGACGCTTGGAAGGGGATAAAGGACATGGCAGCTGTCAACATGATGACAGACCTAGTTAGATCAAAGGCCAGGCTGCAGGGTGTGAGTGATGAGTCTATGCTCGAAGTATTTAATGATTTCTTTACACGTTTTGAAGAACACGACTTTTCATCCTACCTGTTTAATCTAAAGTCGTCTTTGACGTTTGATAAAACTGCTGTCATTGATCCGGAGAGTGTAGCTAATTGGTTTAAGATGCTCAACATAAACAAAAGCCCTGGCCCTGATGGCATGTGTGGCAGAAATCTGAAGTTTTGTGCAAATCAGCTTAGTAGCGTGTTTTAGCATCTCTTTCAGACCTCTCTAGACACTGCAAGTATTCTCATTGCTTGGAAAACTTCTACTGCCATCCCCCATTCCTAAGACAAACAACCTAAAACAGTTAAACGACTTCAGACCAGTTGCTGTAACATCCCTTGTTACGAAAACCATGGAAAATCTAGTCAAGTCATTGATCCTGCTCACCACTGAGAGTCAATTAGACCCAACACAGTTTGCGTACCGGGCAGGAAGAGGTGTTGAAGATGCGAAGTTATTCATTCTGGACAAAGTGTATACTCACCTTGAGAAGCCAACTGCACATGCCAATATTCTCTTCGCCGATTTCTCATCGGCTTTTAATTTGATGCAACCTCATACCTCAGCCCATAAACTCATTATAAAAAAAAAATCTTGGAAACCAGCCTGTTGCCTGGATTGTTGTTTTTTGTCGTGTCATCCTCAGTATGAATAGGAAATGTTCTGACATGAGGTTGACACACACGGGCTCGCCCCAGGATTGTTGTTTCTCACCCCTCCTATACATCTTGTACACACACATATGTAGAAGTGCTCACGCAGACAGGTTTTAGTGAACTTTGCAGATGACAGTGCTTTGTATGTATGTAAGACCAATGAGTTAGTAATGGATTTCAGAAAATACACCCACAGTCCTGCAAAACCACCATTCACGATCAAGAGGTTGAAATTGTCACCAAGTACACAATTTGTATTTAATACTTAGGTACAGTGCTTGATAACAAACTTAGATGGAATGACAACACTGAAGTAATCGTCAAGGAATGTCAGCAGCGCCTGTACTTTCTTAGAAAACTAAACTAATTTTCTGTTGATAAAACAATGTAAAACGTGTATTACAAGACTTTTATTGAGAGTGTTCTTTGCTTTTCGTTTATTTGCTGATATTTCAACCTGAGTGTTAAAAACAAGAACAGTTTACAGAAGATAGTGTACGTGTCAGCTCCAAAATAATCGGAGAGACTCGGAGAGACATCACTCAGTTTTGTGAACAACAGGTACTTAGGAAGGCACGTTCTATTTTAGCCCTTGCTGCAAGACTTTTACCAACCACATCATGATAGCACATTTTGTTGTACGGATGTGGAAGAAGGCCGACCAGCCTGACCCGACTTGCAAGACGAGGCCCGCTGACTGTGGATGGACAGAGAAGTCAGGCAGTTTAGAGCTGGAGTAGTTCCAAGGGAGTTCACTGCCGGAATCTTTGTTAGCAACTCCCGTTGATGCCGAGGACGTCGTCGGAGCGACGGACGGTGAAGATTCGGACGTCTGGACAAACGTTGACAGTGCCGAGGGCGACGAAGATATCTAAACACTAGTCCTGTGTATGTCGTGTCTGCACTGATGATATACCTTTTTCAAAATGTATTCATGCGTCATCACTTTAATTTAAAAACGAGGCTAACCTACCATCTCCTTTCGCGTCTCTAGCAACTGTATGCGAGCAACATGGTTTAGTGTTGTTTTCACTGTTGCTTCTCCGATTCTAGGAAAGAAAACACTATAATTCCATTATTCCCCAAAGGATACTGATCTTCAAAAGGTGTGGTTTAAAATATTAAAAGAGATCCCGGTACAAACTTCCAGATATGTGTCTTATAGTGATCATTGTTTAGTATCGTGGCGTATCCCAAGTTCGTACATCATCCAATTCAGTGTCCTCTTAGTATTGCTTCGTGTTTTATCTTCTGTTTGACTGCTCCGGAGAACATTTATGTTGAACTTGCAGCTACAATAGGCAGTAAACATGGCTGGTATGATATAATTATGTTTATAAACAATTAGATTTGAGAAAACAAACACAATTACCACGGAATTTCGCGATGGGCGAACTTGGCCAACTGTAGTATACAAACCACACCATGCAAGGTGTGGTCATTAACACAAATTGTGCGTAACTGCCACACAACAGGTAACTGTCCCATGTCCCACCGCTGGTAACTGTCCCAACGAAGGTAAATATATCACCACAGGTGGTGCCACCACATGAAACTGGCCCCTGTCTCACCGCAGGTAACTGTGCCACCACATGAAACTGGCCCCTGTCCCACCGCAGGTAACTGTCCCACCACATGAAACTGGCCCCTGTCCCACCGCATGAAACTGGCCCCTTTCCCACCGCAGGTAACTGTGCCACCACATGAAACTGGCCCCTGTCTCACCGCAGGTAACTGTGCCACCACATGAAACTGGCCCCTGTCTCACCGCAGGTAACTGTCCCACCACATGAAACTGGCCCCTGTCTCACCGCAGGTAACTGTGCCACCACATGAAACTGGCCCCTGTCCCACCGCAGGTAACTGTGCCACCACATGAAACTGGCCCCTGTGCCACCACATGAAACTGGCCCCTGTCTCACCGCAGGTAACTGTGCCACCACATGAAACTGGCCCCTGTCCCACCGCAGGTAACTGTGCCACCACATGAAACTGGCCCCTGTCCCACCGCAGGTAACTGTCCCACCACATGAAACTGGCCCCTGTCTCACCGCAGGTAACTGTCCCACCACATGAAACTGATCCCTGTCCTACCGCAGGTAACTGTGCCACCACATGAAACAGGCCCCTGTCCCACCGCAGGTAACTGTGCCACCACACGAAACTGGCCCCTGTCTCACTGCAGGTAACTGTCCCACCAGAGGTAACTTCCCCCTCTCCTGTAAACAGTTGTCCTGCCGCGTCTGTACTAATGATGGACGTGCTGAAGATATCATTATGAACAGTTAACCTGTCGTATAGTCATGTGCATCACTAATTTAATTTGTTATGTCGCAGTTGTATTGTTAACACAGCTGTTCTACAACGGCGCCATCTACCGGACTGTGAAATCCGCTAGGTGTTTGCGCGAATAAATACAGTTTCGTTAATCTTTGTGGGTTGCTGTCAAGGGGATTCCACCATTTAAAGTTGCTGGCATTGGTCATTCCGTATTTGGGAAACACCAGGAAAACTTTTGAAACTGTTTTAGTCTTGGCGCTGTTCACATAAATAAAGGTACCTTTTTTGCCCACTTCAGGGGATGATTTGGGGGCATTCCACCACCCAAGATCCGACAGCAACTCATTTTTTGATGTCGGGGGATGGTCCTCCAACACATGTGGTAAAACACGTTGGCTCTTTTTACATAAATAAAAGTGCTGGGCTCCCGCTCTATCTTAACTAGTGGCGAAGTTCGAAAACAAATAAATGCATTAGTTTTCTTTCGAAGGGTCATACATGTATCCGTGAAAGTTTGGAGCTCGAGATGACAACGTTAACTCAGCCCTCGTCCCATGCATACACGCACGCACCCTCGCACCCACAGCACAGTGGCGTTTCTATATTGTATGACTGACGTACTAATGTTTCGTATAAATATATAAGACAACTGTTTGCACCATTTTGTTAATCATAGAGATGGCATGAAGAAATCCGAACTTAAAGTGAGACGTCCTTACCTCGTTGACAGAACTCGCCTCGCTTGCCATCTGGACAGACGCATTCACCTGACGTCCTTTCTCCTTCGCCATTGTCCTTGTCTGCCGCTTGCCATCGACTGAAGAACGGACACGGGTGGTGTCCCGCCTAAACAGTACTTCACACATTCGGAGTATATTCTAGACAGATTGCTTCATCTTGAATAGTTGGTATTAAGAGAGGGTGCGCAGAAGGGACTATACTAGCTGCACTCACACCAAAACAGGGAGAGTCAAGGTTAAGCTAACTTCTGTAAAGCGACAACAACTACATGTACGATGGTACAGACATTGGTAAGCATTCAGATCGCATCTCATGAATGGCTCGAAAGGGTACTTAAACGCTTCGACGAATGTTGAAGTCACGGAAAGAAGAAGAAAAAAGACCAAGAGGTGGAAGAAGACGACGAAGATGATGAAGATGGAGAAAATGATGAAGAAAGAAAAAAAACGAAGAACACGTAGCAACAACCTTAGAGAGAGAGAGAGAGAGAGAGAGAGAGAGAGAGAGAGAGAGAGAGAGAGAGAGAGAGAGAGAGAGAGAGAGAGAGAGAGAGAGAGAGAGAGAGAGAGAGAGAGAGAGAGAGAGAGAGAGAGAGAGAGAGAGAGAGAGAGAGAGAGAGAGAGAGAGAGAGAGAGAGAGAGAGAGAGAGAGAGAGAGAGAGAGAGAGAGAGAGAGAGAGAGAGAGAGAGAGAGAGAGAGAGAGAGAGAGAGAGAGAGAGAGAGAGAGAGAGAGAGAGAGAGAGAGAGAGAGAGAGAGAGAGAGAGAGAGAGAGAGAGAGAGAGAGAGAGAGAGAGAGAGAGAGAGAGAGAGAGAGAGAGAGAGAGAGAGAGAGAGAGAGAGAGAGGGTAAAACGTGCAGGATGTTTATTTGTTTGTAACGTACCTGTTGCATCAAGTACGTTGTCCCGGTCATGCTGTCACACGCCGTTAAAGTATCACCATCACGCGCAACGACTACTTTCAAGAAGCGACACTCGTCTACATTGAACTCATAAGCGCGACAGTCTTTGGTGACAATACATTTAGTCGCACAGTGAAGACGTGAACGAGTTGTAATTGACGATAGTCCCGACAGTTTCCACCTGTCTCTTCTTCCGGCGACGCAACTGCGAGAGAAATGGCCGGATTGCGCACAGGAAGTGCACGTTAAGTGCGGCGTCATATACAGGTACATAAGAAAACCGTACATTTTATATCTTGGTGAGTTTGCCATGTTTCTGTACACTGACTGTTGGATGTTCGGATCAGATTTCGCCAAACACATTCAATATGTTGTAGCAACGTCACAGTGCATCAACTATGACGATGGAGGTAGTGTGTTACGCGTATTTCATTTACGCGATACATAATACATTTTAAACTCGACATGCCTGACACGATTTGAATTAGCGCTGCCTCGAATGTCTTTTCATCGTCTTTCTGCGTCGGCCATGCGTGTCGGCTGTGCTGACGAAGTGGAACTTCCGAAACGAGATTAAACGATTTAATTTGCAGTTTGACGTTTCGAATGATGCATGCGTCCGCGTTGTATAGGAAACAGAAGAAATGGCGCAAGGAAGTAGTGCGATTTTGATCGAATCAAGCGAATGAATATCGACGACGAGGAATCCATCCATATCTGTCAACCATTTTGTATACATGAAACACAGGAAATTTCTCAACACGTAATTCTATCCGACCGTTTCGATCGATAGATGACGTTGTGGTATGAGGTGAAGAACCTCAACACAAAGCATAAACAAGGCATGTTACCAATGGACTATGCGTACATACATACATGATTGATATAAAAAATAAAAATAAAATATACTTATATAGCGCCAACTCTAGTTAGAAACTATTCAAGGCGCTTTACATGTAAAATAGTAATAAATCAAAACAGTAATTAATTAAGTAAAAAAAAATGAATAAAAAAATGTATGTATATATATATATATATTTAAATATTAGTATTATCGTGTCATATAAACAAAAGGTAATTGATAAAAGCTTAATGCCAAGTCTAAAAGTCATAGTAGCAGTAAAAATATTGATAGTGGGTTGCGTAAACTTCAAAAGGAATGTAAATCATACAAATATGCGTCGTTAGTTTACTGTTGGCCATTGACTACGTCCAATGCTGCGCGATAGCAGCAACCAACAATTATGGTTTCTTGCGTGTTTGCTTGGGTATTCGCTGTTCCGTGACACTATCTTCTTCTTCCAGTAAATGCCCAATAGTAAAATGTATTTGAATGCAAAGATTTTTTTTTTAAAACATATTCGAACTTGACGATGTTATATGAATGTTTCGTTTTTAACTGTCTACATGTACCCACATCGATATCAATAAATGGGTGGACCGAAATCGACGTCGGCCGAGATCGACGTGAGCCGATATCGATGTGGACCGAGATCGACGTGGGAAGAGGTCGACGTGAGCCGAGATCGACGGTTCCCGATGTAAGCACCGATCCGAACTTCGAGTGTCATATATCGAAACTCAAGTATGCCGACGACGTGTCCCTGCTTAATTCAACCACTGCCGATGCGAATATTTAATTCGAAAGTATCTTCCGAGGCTCCTTAAAGTTGTCAATACTCTTTATGGCATCCAGTTCGTTATATTAGTGTAAGTTCAGTTTGCAATGAAAACGTGACTTGCAATGTGCCATACTGTTCTGCATACGGTTGTAACAATAGTACAGCGAAGGATAATGATATTGTTTCTCTTTGAATCGACCAGAAATGAAACAGTGGATTCATAATAACTGCGGACGGGCTGGTTGGAACTGTCTTGGAAGCCCTCGAAATATAATGCACTTTGTTCGGCTCATTTTGAAGATACGTGCTTTGAAGTAGATGTATATCATCAGTTAATGGGACAACATCAGACAAAATGAAGCCAACGTCGATTTTTCAAGCCTGGAGCAGTGCCGACGATATTTAGTTCACGGACCTCCGCCTTCGAAGCGACGCATATTTTCGGTCAAACGCGCCGAGAAATAAGATCGCAAGAAGGTTAGTACTACGATGTAGTCTGTATCCAATTATAATCTTGTGCTATTTGAGATGTTGTAAGATATGCTGGAGGCAAGCAAGAACGGTAGCAGAATGAACTACATTGCACAATGGATGTCAATGGAGTTTAGTCTTTAGAAGAAAACTTAATGGCAAAGTTAACAGCAATCAAGTCCCGTGAGCGATATTACAGTAACGGATTAACGTGGGCTGGAATAATTGTCGTTTATAATAACATTGCAAAACTTACTGTATTTTGTGGTAAATGAACAAAAACTACGTTCTGGTGAATAGGTATGTTATCCATTCATATTTTATTAGACATTGTCATATATCGAAATGTCTGGCCTATTATTTATGTCATGATGTTATGATAGCTTATTATGTTTACTGTGAATATATATCATTTTAAACAATTACATACCTTTAAACCACTCTTATCCATGGAATAAGGGTGTCGATATCAAGTAATTTGTATCCATTATGCCATAATTGATGGCCATTTTCTCCACACAAAAAACACATTTAACACATTACTGCGAAGGCCCGAGGCAAGGGATGCGAAGACATCCTTCTTTGGATACAGAATGTATCAAACCATCTGTGGTGGTGTTGTGCAACATGCAACGGTGGCGCACAGTTGCTGGAGTAAGTACCAAACTTGATGTGTATTCATTTTATATCTGAGGCATATCCAAAGCAACAAGTAACCCTTAGATTTTCAATCAGTAGATGATGAGTAGGGACCACGACCCAAGTAGTGATTATTGCTGCAAGTCTCAAATACACTAAAATACAGCTCCTATGCATAACTAACATTATAATCAGTTTTCGGCATCCAACTCGTTTTTTTCAGGATGACTACTCAAAAGTACCAGCCAGCATGACTACTACCTTATCAGTAAATGTGTTTATTCAGACTTCCAAAACTGATAATGTAAATGCTGTTTACATGTTATGTGTTAATATGTGGACCACCGACTTATGTATGGGACCAAACATGTTACGTAGTCAAAGTTCCTGATGACCAACTTTTCAGTAGTTCACTTACTCAGATGTGAGGGGGCGAATACTCCACAGATGGATAGTGCCCATTCTGTATCACCCTACCTACTCCTTGTAATCACTTGTTGTGTACATTTATGAGTACAGTTACTTGAGTGTAATAAATTACATATCCGTGTAATAATTACATTCCAGAAAGCAATTGTCTGTACTAAAATAAATAAGAGCACTTGTGTCATTATCACAAATTTTATTAAATAAATATAAAAACAAAACATAATATCAAAATACAGTGACTATACATACAGTAGATACAAAAATTAAGAAGAAAAAACAAGTTATAATAAATTATGTGAAGGAATGTGATGATGGAATGCCTTATTTGTAAGGATCAGTATAATTTTACTAATGTACCAGTATGATTACCATGTTTGGCCATTGTACTGTTACTAAAAATAACCAACACTTTACACAGGAAAAGCATTTTAAAGTTCGCTCTATGCTACAGTCATAAGGTAAATAACAGCATCTTACTAACAACATATAGACTGGTGTGTAATACCAGTTGTTTGCAGACATTTTATTAGAATACTGCATGCACTGTTCTTCACTGTAGGAATGAAAGCTAGATTGATGCTGTCTGCTCTGGCGTGAAACTACCGACCACGTCCCAGCCCAGACAAACCTGTTGAGACTGGTGTCGTGTGGTCCAAACGACGCAAACAATGGGTGCTGCGCGTAACACACCGCAGCAGGTGAACCCACGTACTCACCTACCAATGCTCATGGATCGAGTGAGTGACATATGTGTTATATATATATTATGATATCACACTGCATCCGATCACAGTCACTGGGACAGGTGTACCAAAACCAGAGAAGGAGGATCTGCTGGCAGCAAGAGTCAGTCGATTTGTAAAGAAACAGTAAATACTGCCACCACCCACCTACACCTTCATAGGTCACATGTACATTGTCTAGTTTAGTTTTCAAGTCCGTAGTGGTATACCTCGTGTTGTTCCCTATTGGGGACAGGGAACCTTCATCTTATTTCATGGCTGGCGCATGCTGGTAGAACCCTTCGGCCCAGCTTTCCATGGATCCACCAGGTGAACTGTCTGTATGCAGCCCACCCGAGAGACCTGAAATAATTAGGCTCAAATAAACATATGACATTGTAAATAAGTGACATACAAAAAAGCGGTACTGTAATGACACTATTCGTTTAAATAAATTGTTTACCATTAAATATGTGTTCATCTGGAATAAGGCAAATATTATAATTTTGCACTACAGAACAAATTATGATGGTTCCACAAGCATTGTATCTACAAGTTATGATAACTTATATATACTAATATCAGTGGAACTATTATAATTTGTTCTGTAGTGAGAGAGTATCACTTTATTCATACAGTAGAATACAATAAAGTGTGAAACGATAACCCAAGTACATGTGTGAATACAGTAAATAGCTACGTATGGTACACTGCAGTATACTGTAGCAGGCTAGGGTAAATAATGATTAACGGTTAAAGTAAGTCATACTGAAAATGAACACATTTATGTATATGATTACTTGCTGTTGAGGGGAATTTTATTTTGTAATTATTATCATATTAGGGTGATATATTTAAATTAGTCTTGGGTCAAACCAGTGTGGTTCGTCTTTACATTTAGAAAGGGTAAATGGCGTTAGCAGGGCTAGTTTAGACAAGGATACGATAGAATTAGTTGTTTTGTTGGTGGTTTTATTCCAACAGATTTTAAGGAGGTTGTCAGTCTTTGATTTGTTGGGTTCAGATACATAGCCTCTGCAACCTATTTCAATGCCTGGTAATTCTGTTTTTATTCCGTTATTGTTTACGTAATGGAATAATGTGGCAGACTTGTTAGTTTTGAATACACGATCTTTCTTGATCTTAGTTTCAAATGGTAGTCAGTTCAATTATGTGAATTTGCTTAGCATGTGGATGGTAAATGACGTATGGTAAGTCCACTAAGTAATTTCCCTGGAAGATTGCTAATAATTTGGGCATCAGGCATGAGATTGTTGATACTATCTATATACATGTACATATTTATATTGCTAGTGCTCTTATGATGTTGTATTGTACTAATAAATTAATACATTTCAATAAATATTTAACAACACATTTCACTGGTCTTGTAACAACGCATGCACATATATACGTACTTGTTTGTTGGACGGTCTAGTTCCCAGTCATCTAACTGTATATGGTTCATGCAACTAGTACATTCTGCAGCACCACCTGCTCCAAACAACGAATTTTAAATCCCCTGCTGTTTGTAATGCACAGCAGTCCACCTGTAACAAAGAATTAATCATTTAAATAACAGTTTTACGCGAATGTTAAGCAAACATGGATTATTATTCTGAACAAATTTCACAAAGAATGCATTACGATCCACTAACTGTATTCATCCCAGTATTATACCTGGATCCACAGAAATATCAAACAGATTAAGGAAGGCCGTTTTGAAATGTGTCGATATTTGCACAAAATGGTGGTCATTTTCTTTGTCACGAAAACAAATGGGGGCTCTGGCTGAAAAAAAGTTCAATATATATTGTATTCATGAGACCCATTGTAAACTTTGGGCAGAAAAATTGCAGTATGCATAAAGTTAAAAATAATCCTATCTACCTGCCATGTGTTTAAAAGGTTTAAAAAGTAGTACTGCCACATATTGCTCATACATGCATAGCCATTACTGCGAATGTGTGTGAAGAGTGTCGACGGGGATAGAACAAACGGGGAGTTAATTCTTGTTTATTTTCTATCATAGCTCTGCCTCTGGCTTTGCCCTGTACCATTTTGGTTCACATGAATCATGGAACCATTCAACTACATTTCATTTAAAAAGTGAGGGTACAGTCTTGGGTGGTATTCGAAAATGGACACGTCAATGTTCAAGCACTGAGACTGAGTGAGTCCAGTGGCACTGACTGAGAGTGAGATCTAAGTCGACTAAAGTCAACCCAACTGTAAGACAAGTGACGTGTCCCGGCCCGAGCGATCATCTCTCGCTGTTCATACGCAGCCCGGAACTTAGGCTCATCGGTTATTTAAACAATAGACTAGACAGATTAATAATTACCTTCACCAATAGGCTCGGCGTGCTGTCGAGTCGCAACCGCCTCCTGTTCCTGAATCGCTACGGCACTTTCCACAGCGACACCATCTCGGCATGCTATGCGCCTCAACATTTCCACTGCCCGTGTGTCTTCCTTTTCATGCATGTAGAACAGCAGATGGTGGTAGTCTGTTCCATATGGGTACTGCTCTGGGGTAGAATGCATATTTATACGGTTGGAATTATTGTGTTGGTATATTTAAGTGGATGGTCGATTCTGTTGGAGATATGTGTGGCGTACTGGAAACATGGCGGAGGGCTGATGTTGACCAGGTGGTAGTGGATTTTGTAAAACATTGATGCTTGTTGAATGAGGGGACGTATGTGGAGTCCCAGTTGAGTTTGTTTATGAGTGATTTAATATGGTTTTTTTTTCGGTAGTCGGGGAAGATGAATTTTGCAGTATTTCTTTGGATTTGTTCTATGCGGTTAATTTATGTTGCTGTGTTGGGATTCCAGACTTCACTGGCATATTCAACTTGTGGTCGGACAAGGGTTTGGTAAGCTGTTTCTTTGACATTTTGTGAGCAAGGTGACAGTGTTCTTCTTAAGAGTCCAAGTGTGCGGCTGGCTTTGGTGGTTATTTTGGAGCAGTGGTCGTTCCATCTTAGGTCATGTGATATTGTGACTCCAAGGTAGTCGTGCTTTTGAACATGGTTTAGTGATTTTCCCAATAATGTATATTGATATAGTTTGGGGTTTCGTTTGTGTGTGATGGTGAGGACTGCACATTTCTTAACATTAAAATTCATTGACCACTTCTTAGTCCACGTTGTGAGGGTTTCTAAATTGTTTTGTAATATTTGTTGATCGTTTGTGTTATTTATTTCTCTGTATAGGATGCTGTCGTCTGCAAAGCTTTAATAGTTGAATTTATTTGTTCCTTGATGTCGTTTATGTATAGAAGGAATAGGACCGGCCCCAGGACAAATCCCTGAGGGACTCCGGAACTGACATTAGCCCAGGAAGTATGTGTGCCATTGACTGAAACAGATTGTATACGGTGGGATAAGAAGCTGTTGATCCAGCCAAGAGTGTTGTTTCGGATGCCGTAGTAGTTTAAATTATCTGATAGGTGGTGATGAGCGACTTTATCAAACGCTTTACTGAAGTCTAGTAAGATTACATCTGTCTGACTTTTTTGATTTAGTGTTTCTGACCAGTCATTAGTTGAGTTTATGAGTTGTGTTGCAGTTGAGAGGCAGTTCCTGAATCCATGTTGTTAATTAATAAGGATGTTATGAGTGTTAAGATGTTTGGCGACATGACCTAGGATTATGTGTTCCATGATTTTACAGCACAAGCAGGTCAAGGATATGGATCGGTAGTTAGAGGCATAAGATTTTGGACCGCTCTTATGAATTGCTGTAACTAGTGCTTTGCGCCACTGTTTTGTGACTGTTGCTTGGTTATAGGATTGCTGGAATAGACATCTAAGAGCTGGAGCTAGTTCATTTGCAACAATTTTAAGGAAACGAGGTGACATTTCACCAGGACCGCCTCTGGCCTATCTTCCAACATAGGCCCGTGTCTTTGTGGCTCAAGCCGGTAACCAGCTGCTTCTCAATCCATTTGGTTTTCGTCGTCAGAAGAATTGGAAACCGTATGGACACGCCATCTTATTTACGCAGACACAGTTTCACTTGGTAAACTTACCATAGCGCCACCTTGCGGATTTGTGAACAAATACTACACAGGAAATTTACTCGACTTTGTGACGTCATTTTCTTCTAACAATGGCGCAGTTCATAGAAATTCGGTAGTTGTGTGTTCAAAAATGTTTTCCAGGTAAACCGCTGACGTTAAACATTTGATTGTAGTTGGAAATTGTTAGTTTGTATTAACTCTTTTAGATGCTTAATATAATAATAATAATAATGTTTTATTTCAGACAAAAATCCATATATACATACAATACAAGTAAATAATAAAAAAGTAATAAATAACTAAAATACAAAGATATAGATGCACATGAAATAAAAATAGATGGTTAATAAGATATATATATAAAATGTGCGTTCAACTTTAAGTATACAATTGGGTAGTCCAATATTTTAACATAGGACTTCTAAAATGTATATCAGTATACAAATAATTCACAAAAAGTGGATTTTCAGACCGTTCAAGACGACATAATAAGCTATATATGGATGAACGCACACGTCCATTAAAAGATTTAACACAGTTTGTAGCAAACATAAAACTTGCACTCCAGCGTGATGACAAATTGTGCAAAATTTTAAAACTGTTGTTATAGGCAACATTAATATCTTTCAAACTCTGTTTTTTAAATTTACACCAAAGACTTGAGGTGTACACAGCACCACAGTAAGAGAGGAATAGGTAAGTTTTAATGGTATTGCTGCAAAGGCGAAACTTTCGTGCTAAGACGTTGGCCTGAGTATATAGGGATCTTTTCTGTCTGGCAATGTCGTCATCGTCTGTAAGATTATTGTTAATTATATGACCCAGATATTTACATTTATTAGTGTGAGGTAACGGACGATTATTGAGAGTGACAGGATGACTATTTTTCATGTCCTGAGGTTAGTTGTCAATAACCATACAATATGATATGTTGGCATTATATGTTATGTTAAACATTTCGCCATACTTGGCACAACAATCTGTTAGTTTTTCTTAACCCAGAAACACTAGGTGAAAAAATACAGAGATCATCTGCATACATGAAATGGTTCATTATGGTGCCTGCATAAAGACATTAAATTTGTAATTTGTTAAGATTTATACTTAAGTCATCCATGTACACATGAAAAAGGCGGGGAGAGATGATTCCACCTTGTTTAACACCATCTGAGACAGTAAAAAAATTATAAAAGCTCTGACACCATCTGACAGTGAATTTCTGGGTATTGTACTAGTGATACAGAATGCGCACAATGTAAGCAGGACAGCCACGGTCAAATAGTTTAGTGAATAGCTTGCTATGGTTCACTTTGTCGAAGGCCTTGGAGGCATCCTGCATAGTGACATACATAGAAGAGCAATTCGCTATGTAGTGTTGAAAAAGTTCTTTTAATAGAAATATGAGCATCTCAGTTGAGCAATGCTTTTTAAATCCAAATTGGTTGGCACACGTTGTGAAGAAAATGGTAGCCCTTGATAATATTAAAGATTCAAATAATTTACTAGCAATTGTTGCAAGAGCAATAGGTCTGTAGTTATTGTTATCAGACAAATCATCAGCTTTGTTTTTAATTATTGGAGCTATTATTGTGACCATCATAGCATCAGGTAAAACCCATGAATTAACAAGCTGCTGAATAGCAGTGACATATACACATGCAGTTTTTCATTAGCATACTTAAAATGTTCATTACTTATACAGTGATACCCAGGAGCTTTTCCTGTAGGCATCGCCTGAATTATTGTTTTGTATTTATTTAGCATCAACTATCATTTAGTCATTAAATTACATATTGCTGCAATACATGTCAATCTTTTAAGTATGTGATGGAGAGCCAGGTACAGAATTAAGTAGAGACTGGTAATGAGGAAGCCACATATTCTTTACATTTTCAGCACCACATGCACCGTCAACATTGCTGGGATTTGGCAACTTGGCACTGTTCATGTGTTTGCTATCTTTCCAGAAGTTTTAAAAGTCATTAGTTTTGAGGCAAGTCATTCGGCTTTAAGGGCTTCAGGATTTTTTTCACAGAGTCTTTTATTATGTTTAGATTGAGCACGTTTGATTTTCATTATGTCATACAAAGGACCGTGTCGGGGACTCCCTGTAGACCGCCATATGAGAAAAGACTCTAGCAACCTGGTGGGAGTCTCTGACCATATCATTCCAACTAAGAACGGCGTGCTTTGAAGACATGTTATGCGTCTTAGTAGGTATTACTTGAGTGAATTAATAATGTCTTCATAAAATTTGCATAGCAGTATCTGATGGGCTTCATCATTACAATTCGGGTCGGTACAGCGTAAGACATCATGAGGTACAATGGCAGATAAAAGCACAATGGTTTGAGTATAATAGTTGTGAAGGTCTTGGTGAGTGGCAGCCCCCCACATAGGACAAGTCTGTCGAATTTGCTCCTGAGTGGATGCTTCAGAAGTGGGTAATAAATTAACAGATATGGTAAAGCATAAGAGTAGGTGGTCCGAAGAGACACAATCATAATTAACTACCATATCAGAGATTGATGAGTGACTGGAGTGAGTGCTGAGCACATGGTCCAGCCAGCTCCTTGAGCCATGAGCATCACTGACATAAGTAAAAGCATCAGAAGGTAGACACTTAATGTCACTTGGAATAAGGTGACATTCATTAATAAAAGCACTGAGAAATGGAGAAAACAGACTGGGCTTGTTAATTTCCGCATTAAAATCCCCAAAGATGAATATGTTAGCTGATTCAAATGAATCGCTTATAGCCTGTATCTTGCTAAATGAGCTTGATATTTATCGGAATTGTCATCACTCTGATACGGTAAATATACGTTAAGAATCAGAATAGTGGCATTAGACGTGATGATTTTCAGACCAAGGAGTCTTTTCTCATCGTCGTAAATTATAGGTTCAATAAATGGCACTGTTCCGTATGTTTCTGGCATTAATTGAAGCAATACGTTGCCTTTTGTTTTCCTTTAAAGGCTGCGAGCATTGAGATACAAAAAGACAAAATGAAATTTATTCATATCCAACAGAGGTTAAAGGCATAGGCAACAACAATGCGAGATATAAACGATACGGGATATAATTTGCCCATATGAGCCCAGACTGCCAACGGACGTTCCTCACCAAGCGAGGCATGGCGGTAAATGCTGTACACAAGGCGGGTTCACCCGGTCAATTAGGGGCTCGACGTCGGATTGCTTGGTGAAACACGCTACTCTCAGTACAGGCATCATCGCAAGCTAGGGGTGTGACTACGTACGCTACCCCTGGCAAATTTCCTACGCATTGTATGGAAGTTAGCTGAACCAAACTCATAATTGACCGTACCACCCGTGAGAACAGTTCAGACACTCGTCCGACTCGCGCCCAATTTCCATGAATCCCAATATAATTACCCATTCGACCATTCTCACGAGCCGCTGAGCGGTATTGTGTATTCAAATAATTGCATCTACAGCCTAAACAGTCCACGAAGACCACCCAGAAGACCACTGGAATTTTACGCCAAGCGATATTATTGGTTGAGTTTATCTTCAGAGTTTCGGCAAGCGATCTGCCAGGGGGTACTGAGACTGATGTAATCAGCAGCGCCCCCTGGTGCGCGACGATGAGTATAGGTTCTCTTCGAGGCAAGTGACTCGAGACAGCGCTTAATTCAAAGTACTTCGGTGCTGTCGTACGGTGAAAACACAGTCGAATTAAATGCACGGAATTAAAGTGTTGCAGAAGCTGTTACAATAAAGACAAGAATATGATGAAAGACGACATGGATTACATTGTTAATTAAGCAACTTTATTATGTGTCAGATGTCTTCAGACACCATTCGTGAACGTAACATAATCACTTGTGTATGTTCGTAACTCTGATCAATATCCGGCAAGAATGGCAGAAATAAAAAGGTTTACCCAGAAGCAAGCAAACTGTCATGCTGTGCCAAGTACACGAACGACGTTAACGTTGGTGACATCCCCAGGCTGCTTCCAATGGTCTCCTCAGTTGTGACGTCACACGAACTTAAAGAGAGGCGACCACGAGAGATGCTCGTCGACAGTGGTGCCATTTTGCCATATAGGTAGGTTCATGCGACGCGACACGAACAGGTAGACGTCGTGATGCTGCTCAAAGACGGTCACTGCATACGAGGTGTAACTCTGAATCTCCATTTGGCGCATGAAGACGCTGCCGTACAGGCGATAGATCATCGCAATGGCGGCCGTGTCCATTGAGAAGTTCGGCACGGCCAGGTAGAGATGGCCATCGACGCTGAAGAAGCTTGGTCTGTAGTTGCCGTTCTCGCTGAACGTCTGTCAATTTGAAGAGTAAAACATCCAAACTCCGAACATACAAATTGCGAACAATTTGACGAGCGAAAGATTCAAATTGCGAACAACGCTTCGGGTTTATTAAATAAAACGGAATTTGGCGGGCAGAATACCTGCAATGTATCTAGTCTAGTAATAAGAACAAAAACCGAGGGGCTGGCCATCTGGCAAAACAAAAAGTTTATGAAGATGGTGATGATGATACATAACTATATACGTACATTCGTACGTAATACCTATTTACGTACAATCATGCACACATGCATACAAACATACATACAAACATACACACATGTATATGTACACACACACACGTACACACGCACAAACAAACACACACACACACACACACACACATATAATTATATATAAAGTAACATGAATATGTGTCTGAAACGCCAGTTACCGCGCACTGATTTTAAACAACGTACCAGTTTAATTAAAAACGAACACTCACGCTGTATAAATGGTAACGCATATTTCAATTCGAAAGTACTTAAATTAATTAGCTATGCTATTTAAAACAGTAATTGTTTTGTGTAGACATAACGTACTTTGGTTATAGAAAATGTGCGGTCGTTGGCTTTCCGAGTGAAGACACGCGTGACCTCGGACTGGATGCACGTGACAACAAGATAGATGACGTCATTCCAGGTTGTCACATCGAGGCCGTATCCGAAACAATTCGTTTGCTCCAGTGTCTGTGCCATCTCCCACTGTGTACCTGCGAATACAGTTTGTACATATTACATGTGAGCTTACTACATGTTCAGTTTAGTATCACCCCACTACCAGAGTGGACTCTCGTTACTAGGACTCCTGGAGTAAGGAACTTCCGTTTTAAACGAACATGTTCGAAATCCCTGTTCTGATCTGTCGTGTGTTGTACATAGGTATAGCCACTGATCCGAGAAACACCGGAAACATGCAAACCTTTGGTCAAATCCATCCATGTCCCTAGAGCGAACAATGTATGTAACATCAGTTCAGTATAACAAAAGACACTTCGGTTACAATGAACAAATGCGTTGGAATGTTTTACAACTTGTCACCCCATTTTGATGAAAGTTATAAGTAATGTATTACGCATTATAGTGTAAAACGAGTTATTAAACCCTATGGAGCCTTTCATGTTTTCGTCCAAGTCGGATACTGTAATTTCGATACTTGCCATTCCAGTGCCACACAGAGCTGAGGACATGTTCGCTGGCGGCACCAGCATACAGCTCCGACTGCACCTCAAACAACTTCAGTGTCCAACACGTCGGGGTCTACAGACAGGAATGCAGTACCGTGTGGTTACGATAGAGAGAAACAAGCATAAATACGTGATAAACCTACTTATAATTTGTATATAGGTGCACATGCTATAATTTGTAGGAATAATTACAAGTAGCACACGGTGCTACAGACCACACATTCATGGTGACTCCAATCTGGATTATTCAGCACTAGACAATTATTTCGAATAGGAGAAACACACTCAAGAAAAGGAGAGCATATCAAAACACGCAGGCAAATAACTTGAAATAACTATATTTGTGTTTTCTTTAAAATATCGCCAATTGCTAGGTCATAGGCTAGTGGCCCAAGGAAGAGAGTTATCATTGCAAATGACGAGTGGAAATCGGCGCCTCCGAGGAGATGCACTTACAATGTTCCTCCGTTAGCATACTTATTATTTATATATAGATATAGATATTTATATGTAGATATTTGGTATTTGTCCACAAACAAACATGTATTGCTATACACGAAGAAAACGACACATAGTGAGTATACACAAAGAACTTGTCAGTGTGACTGTTTCTCTGTGACTCGGGTAAGGGATAACTAAAAAAATTATAACAATAAAAAGGTTATAAAGTTATCACTCAGAATCCTTGATTCTTCTGACCTCCATGGTCCCTCCATCGGCATTGGTGTGTGCTGTTCTATGTTGTTGCACGCAGGCAAAACCAGCAGTTCACTGGAGGTCATGCTCAAAGAGCATACCAACATGAGGGCTCCACTCACGGCTGTAGGAGAACGCCGAATCGACGAGAGCCGTAACATCACAACCAAAGCTGCCACAGTGCTGACCAGATAAGCCAACTTTTGGGGCAGGAAGATCAGCGAATCGATTGTAATACAGGAGAGCCACCCGGCCACCAACAGAGCCTATGATTTTCTAAGAACTGATGTCATGTAACAACCACTAGCATCGTCACAGGACTACAGAGAGCTACTCGCAATAACACTGATGAAAGGGCAATGGTGTTCCCAAAGCTCCGTAGAACACAACCAAGTATCCCATAAGGGAATTTTATAGCATTCTAAATATGAACGTAACACAACTCGAAATGCAAAATATCTTAAGGTAATATGACCAATTGTAACGAACCGGCAAGTAATGTTTTCGCATTTCTTTCCCTGGCCACCAGAAGAGCGTCAACGAATTGGCGTTCGTCGGCGAGTTGTCAGCGAGGGCAATTACTATTTCTCCAGATCGCCGTTTGAGGGCGCTCACATGGGCGACTTTGGCGTCCAGAGTTAAATATCGATCGAAGAAGCCTGAAACAGATGCAGAACAAGAGTGTTCTAGAATCTACACAGTCCCGCTGTGTGTTTTTATTTAATTTAATTTGGCAACAGCCATGTTAGTAGGTCTTTAAGACTACCAGTACAAATAGATGAAATAGATACATGGTGCCTGGAAGGGACAATAGTAGTGTGACACATTATACACTACTGACACTGATTACTGTCAAACGTTTTCGTGCATGTCTACTATGCCCAAATATCTTTCTTAGTAAAATGTTAACATCAACGTCAATATAATCACGCAGTAGTCACGAGTATATTCTATTTCAAGTGCTGAAGAACCGAAAAAGTATAGCCAAGACTAGATGGCCAATGTTGATCTCAATCACAGACAACATGACAACAACAGCAGAAGAAAAGAGCAGTGATGAACTAAAAAGAAGACTGTGGACATGGATTGAGCATGTGCTCAGGAGGAATGAAACCAGCCACTGTCTGACAGCATTAACCTGGATGCTTGAAGGAAAGTGGGTCGCCCAAAAACATGGCGATCAACTGTTGAAAATGAAAGACCAACTGGGATAAAGTCTATGGGGCGATGCAAACAGCCAGAGACAGAACAAAATGGAGATGAATCAGAAGATACAAGGCATCCTTAGGGACCAAAAGACCCGAAGAGAATAGTTAAAGGAAATAAAAATAAGGCATTAGCTAAAATCCTTTTTCCATGTGTACACAAAGTTTAACATTGTATGTAACATTTGACAACATTAAACAAATACAGAAAAATACATTTGTAGTATAAATTCGATTTTAAGCCCGTCTTTGAAGCGATTCCCGCGGAAAATAACATTTAAATGAGCTAGGCGATCACGTGGTATCGTGACGTCACTTATGACACACACTCGCATCAGGCCGACCCTTTCCATGCATTCAGAGCATGTTTACAAGGATAGCTTTTGGGTCGAAACGAGCGTCATAATGAGTTATTGTGCAATATTCCGACGTAATACAAACACTAGTCATCATAGAGGAACAAACATTTATCTTACAGTTCCACATGAATCGAATTTTATTCAAAACGAATAGGCTTACAAGTCGAGTAGGTTTCGCCGAGCTTGGACTCGTTTTCAAACAACAAAACAAAACAAATATAATGTAATGGATATATAATTTATTAATTGTAAATATATTGTACGGTAATATATTGTAATTATATATGTGAAAACAGATTGAGATCTGTCTGGATAAATACAATTTAGAAACATCGTTATATATAATGACCATATTAAAATTTTTGTGGCGAATAAATAATTACTACAAAAATTAAAAAAATATTTACAAACAGTGCATTATAGTATAAAATGATTTTGTTTATATTACTTCGTGAAAACATAAACAAAAAAAGTGTAAAGAAAATCAAAGGTTTGCTTGCTGTCAGGATTGAACCGGCGTCGCCCGATTGTAAAATAAATGACAAGTAACCAACGCGCCTACCCACTGAGCTAGCGGGACCAGCGGAAACTCTTTGACTGATTTAAGTTGTTATAATAAATTGTACAACTCCTTCATATATCGATATTCTAGTGATATTATGAGATTATACACGTTACTTTATGTAGCTGGACACAATACACGTTTGCTATGTATGTTTATTGGTGTAGATTATCTCCCGTTGGTTGCATTCGATATAATTATTCTGAAAACAAGCCCAAGCTCGGCGAAACCTAGTCGACTTGTAGGCCCATTCGCACTTGTTGTTTTGAATAAAATTCGATTCATGTGGAACCGTAAGATAACTGCTTAAATGTGTAGTTCTCGTACGTCAACCGACTGCTGCTTCAAAGCACATAGCCCCCAACATTGGATTGCAGTTGGCAATATTCAATCATTCAATCAGTAGGAATGTGAAATAAATATCAAATAGTACCTTTGCGACATGCTGTAATTCTACTTGACAGTGGCGTAGTAGCATGCGTGATCGGATGCAGTCTGCCGCATTGTCCGATCTACTACGTCACCGTCTCGTGCAATTACAGCTGCATGCAAGGTGCCATTCCATATAAACATTTATATTTTCACAACATATTTTTGTTTAACAAGTTACGTAGGTATGGGTACATGTATACATGTACACATACGAACAAATATACACAATTATTATATTCTATACGTATATACGTACGTACACCTGTACATGTGTACACGACAAGTTCGCGGGTTCAAGTGTGTACATTTATACAGATTTTTTTTTTCGTCGGTTCACCCGTCCGTCTGTCCGACCGTCGGTTCATCCGCCCGACTGTCCGACCGTCGGTTCGTCCGACCGTCGGTTCATTCGCCCGTCTGTCCAACCGTCGGTTCATCCGCCCGTCTGTCCGACCGTCGGTTCATCCGCCCGTCTGTCCGACCGTCGGTTCATCCGCCCGTCTGTCCGGCCGTCGGTTCATCCGTCCGTTTGTCCGGCCGTCGGTTCATCCGTCCGTCTGTCCGGCCGTCGGTTCATCCGTCCGTCTGTCCGACCGTCGGTACACCCGTCCGTCAGTCCGACCGTCGGTTCATCCGTCCTTCTGTCCGACCGTCGGTTCTTTCGCCCGTCTGTCCGACCGTCGGTACATCCGTCCGTCAGTCCGACCGTCGGTTCATCCGTCCGTCTGTCCGACCGTAGGTTCATCCGTCCGTCTTTCCGACCGTCGGTTCATCCGCCCGTCTGTCCGGCCGTCGGTTCATCCGTCCGACAGTCCGACCGTTCGTTTGTTCGTCCGTCCGTCCGTCCGTCCGTCCGTTCACCCGTTCGTCCGTCTGTCAATATCTCATAATTAAGACACATGGTGACATTTTCCTATTATTGCACACAAACACAGTAACTGGAATGAACAAAAAACAAACAATCGCACTAGTCTAATTAGGTACACAAATCCGTGTAGTTGCCGTTTCTTTTGCGCAAATATCTAACAGATTAACATAAGGACCTGATTCGCTGAACACATACGTGTACGTGACTCACCGGTAGCGGTGTTGAACACGTACATGATCTTGTGCACTACAACATAGTGTCTGTCGCCGGCGATGAAGGTGGCTGAGCCGTTTGGTGCGTCTTGCTCGTCCAGTAACTGCAAGAACTCGTAGAGCTGTGTCGTCGCGTCGTAGCGATACACTATCGGCCGGTACGAACGGCCGAATATCGCCGCGTTTGTGTCCGGATCACTGTAGTTGTACATGTCACTGTGCAACATAAACTGTTTAAAACACGTGAAGGTCCGGCCGCCGCGACTAGGCGATCATGAAATTGGACGTAGGAGAACCAATTGTTGGCAGTGGAGTAATAATTAGAGTGCTGGGTTCTTTAAATAAATATAGCTAAAACTACCCTGTGTTCATATTAACAAGAATGCATTGCTGTCGAAAGCTGTGATACTACAGCTGTAGTTGCAAAGAAGTTAACACAGCCGTATGTGTGTGTGTGTGTGTGTGTGTGTGTGTGTGTGTGTATGCGTGTGTGCGCGTGTGTGCGTGTATGCATACGTGCATGTGTACGTGTGTGCGTGCATGCATACGTGTGTGGGCATGTGTGCGTGTATGTGTAAGTGTGCACGTGCGTGTTTGCGTGTGTGCGGTTTTTGCGTGCGTCACGGTATTCCTACTGAAGAACATGCACCTACAGTGATATTTCTATGAGGTAGTCAGCGCCGTTTATATGCACATGCTGGATCCCTGCAGAGCGAGTCGTGTTGAACCTCTGCATTGGGCGGATGATATTTGTGTAGCCTTTGAAACAGAAACCATTCATGTGCTTTTAGCTCTCCACTAAGTATATTAAGTCAGAGCAGTTGCTGAGGTAACATATCGCACTACATACATTTAGTGCGTGCGTGTGCGTTTGAGTGTGTATGTGTGTGCGTGCGTGCGTGCGTGCGTACGTCGTGCGTGTATGCATGTGTGTTATTGTGCGTTTGTGCGTGTGACTGTGCATGCACGATTGCCTACGTGTGTGCGTGTGTATTGTCTAAAATTCACATTTAAAGTTCATGATAATTTATTTTCCTTTCAACCGAGATCGAAGTTGTCTACAAGTCAAAGCGTATATTGGTAGTTTCTGTGTTCAGCTGGAGACGCCTCACTGGCGCCCGTCGGGTCAAGTAAAATACTGTATTCAGAACGCGAGAAAAGAAACTGTATTCAGAACGCGTACATTTATATTTCATACTGCCAAATAACTCGACCAATCGATGATACCACACCAACGACCTGACCAACGACCTGACCAGTGTGGCTATCGTTTCCGCTGCTGCCTGCATTCATGGGCGACACCTACACAGTACAACATGTGTACCACGTCGCAATCCCATGTCAGGGTACAAGGATAACACGCACACCAGCACGTACGCACGCACGCACGCACGCACGCACGCACACGTGCACGCACACAGACAACCTTACTGCTATGAAAAAAGTACTCTTATTGTTGTCTATGAGCTAAATAACGCTGCAGCAAGAACTGTACAAGAACTGTACAAGAACTGTACAAGAACTGTACAAGAACTGTACAAGAACTGTACAAGAACTGTTCCATAACTGTACAAGAACTGTACAAGAACTGTACAAGAACTGTTCCATAACTGTACAAGAACTGTACAAGAACTGTACAAGAACTGTACAAGAACTGTACAAGAACTGTACAAGAACTGTACAAGAACGGACGTTTCTCAGGAGTGTTTCTGTCTGTGTACAACAACATATAAACCTGCAAATATAGAAATAGGGTCGTTGCTTCGTCAAATAAAAAGTCATGAACCAAAAATAATCACACTCCGTAGAGCCTATATTTATAGCAGATACGCGGACGGCTTGTCGCTCTGATGGAAACATACGAGAAAATAGATCTTCAATTAGGTTTCCGATATGTGACCAACTCGTGCATCTAGAGACCTTCGCAGCCGGGCTTTAAGACGCAGTGACATAAAAAAATGTCATCAAGCCTTCGATACAGAACCCATTCACCGGCTTATATTTCCCGTTATTTGTAACAGCAAAAGCAGAGGTAACACATCGTAAACGAATGAATGAACGAACGAACGACTTTACCAAAAAAGCTAAGCGTTGTTTACAATATTCACAATAGGAGTCGGTTTCTTGAAGCGTACTTAAAGTTACGCAGTTACTTAGCGTTTCGAATTTGCTTAAACTCACATAATTATGTTTTATTATGTTAGCTTTAAGTACGTTCCAAATCGCCCGTGAAAGCGGCCCCTTTTGCAGCGTGTCGCTTGTATAATATCTTCAGTTATTGTACGATAGGATCATCGATGGTTTAAAAAGCTGTCAGTATTAAGTAGAACTGAAATGCCAGGACACAGTTTGGACCATTGCTTAAATATACCCGGGCATCACATTAATACCCTATGGCATCACCGAGTCACCCCTCTGGTTTTTTATATATAGGAGATTATATTTTATACATTGATGCCTCTTAGAGAATTGCGTAAACAACGTAATATAAATTACGTAAGAATCAGGGTGTGATGCAAGCTGCACAAAAACAGCAGCTGAATGTTTGTATCGCGCCTAAATCCTCGGCAACCCGAAAAGAAAGGTGCGTCAGAACAAAACGGATAGGCCATTTAAAAACGGTATGCCCAATACTAAGCTTGTCAACAGTTGGATGAAAACGCCAAGGCTCAGAGTAGGGTAAGTACCTGTTAAAAAGAGAAGTTATGATATGACGGCGAATCTGTATTACGTTTGCTACTAACCTAGCACTAAAGGGGAGTTAATTCCCAACAGTTGGTGCGGCTAGGCTTCTAGGAAAACTCTAGTTCTTGTGTTAGTTTCATCTATGGAAACAAAATGTAGCTAAAAACTAGACTTCACCGCGACACGAAGCTCACCGGTGTTCGAGGTTAGAGGTTTCCTTACCGAGGTTACAGAAGGCGCCCCGTTTGCCGCTGGGACAAACGCATTTGCCCGCTCTCCACTCGCCTTCGCCGTCATCCCTCCCCGTTGCCTGCCACTCGCTGAAGTATGGACATTGTCTAAGTCTCTCCTGCATGGCAAACGTTGGATCAAGTAAGGGGCGATCACATAAATTCGCAATGTTCAACAAATGTGCATGGTGAGTGGTGGGTTGGCAGTCATCACGTGCATGGGTGGGTGGTGGGTTGGCAGTCATCACGTGTATGGGTGGTGGGTTGGCAGTCATCACGTGTATGGGTGGTGGGTTGGCAGTCATCACGTGCATGGGTGGGTGGTGGGTTGGCAGTCATCACGTGTATGGGTGGTGGGTTGGCAGTCATCACGTGTTTGGGTGGTTGGTGGGTTGGCAGTCATCACGCGCATGGGTGGGTGGTGGGTTGGCAGTCATCACGTGCATGGGTGGGTGGTGTGTTGTCAGTCACCACGTGCATTGGTGGGTGGTGGGCTGTCAGTCATCACGTGCATGGGTGGGTGGTGGGTTGGCAGTCATCACCTGTATGGATGGGTGGTGGGTTGGCAGTCATTACGTGCATGGATGGGTGGTGGGTTGGCAGTCATCACGTGCATGAGTGGGTGGTGGGTTGGCAGTCATCACGTGCATGGGTGGGTGGTGGGTTGGCAGTCATCACGTGTATGGGTGGTGGGTTGGCAGTCATCACGTGTATGGGTGGTGGGTTGGCAGTCATCACGTGTATGGGTGGGTGGTGGGTTGGCAGTCATCACGTGCATGGGTGGGTGGTGGGTTGGCAGTCATCACCTGTATGGATGGGTGGTGGGTTGGCAGTCATTACGTGCATGGATGGGTGGTGGGTTGGCAGTCATCACGTATATGGGTGGGTGGTGGGTTGGCAGTCATCACGTGCATGGATGGGTGGTGGGTTGGCAGTCATCACGTGCATGAGTGGGTGGTGGGTTGGCAGTCATCACGTATATGGGTGGGTGGTGGGTTGGCAGTCATCACGTGCATGGATGGGTGGTGGGTTGGCAGTCATCACGTGCATGGATGGGTGGTGGGTTGGCAGTCATCACGTGCATGAGTGGGTGGTGGGTTGGCAGTCATCACGTGCATGGGTGGGTGGTGGGTTGGCAGTCATCACGTGCATGGGTGGGTGGTGGGTTGGCAGTCACCACCTGTATGGGTGGGTGGTGGGTTGGCAGTCGTCACGTGTCACAGGAAAATAAATCGATACAGTGGCGCCAAGGATGGAGTGGAACATAATATTAATGCAAATTGACGCTACTGTGGATATCAGATCCGGGCAGTGTTGTGGGTAAAGTCTTTAGCAACCATGTCACAGCAGGTGGATGCGATGAGCGCTAGTTGTGCTTCTGATAACGATTTTGTTTTGGATAGCTCAAAATCGCAAGCCCCACACCTCGGATTGGTCGGATGGAGATGGTTTGAAACTATCCGAATCATTACACGGTTTGGGGACGTTGCAAATTTATGAGCCCACCCTAAGCAGAGCTTTACAATTTACAGGGTGTGTACAATGCCTTTTGACTGACACATATACAAAAATCGAGTCGTCTTGCTGTCGTTCAGAAACTGCTCAATTGCTCGTTCACCCCAACTCAAATAAATTCAACTCATGTTGGCGTCCGCTGGTTGTTCTCCACCTGTCTATGGGTCTGCTGTTTTTCCGTGATGGTTTCATTCTAAAGCCTGTCTCGTAACCTTGGTTGTTTCAGGAGGGTGTGGCGTACATATGTCCATTTCAGTTTTCAGATCTATTTCTTGAAGCCGTTTTGGTTTTTCCTATAACTCCTCGTGAATACTCTATGTTCGTGGTCTTATCTTGCCATTTAGTTTTGAGAATGTATCTGACATATGTGTTAATGAGTGCTTGGCGATTGTTGACATTTACCCATTCGTACAAAACGTTGGTGTACAAAAGGGGAGGTCAAGACCCGCGTATTATTTATATAAAAAAAGTTGGTCGCATGTCAGTTGCATAACCATAATGAATGTAAAGGTTTGTAAACATAATAATGATGGTTGTTTTATATGACTTTTGCACGTACCGTGACATAACACTGTTACATGCTTACATATGACTTTCAATCTGTAACATTATCGACATTTTACAGTACTATTTCAGAGGAGGGAGGTCTGAGAAAGAGAACTCTCTATACGAATATGCAAATGTCAACTATTATGAACGATCCTTAATGTAAAGACACATAAAATCATTCTAATTCTCATCGACTTACACTGCGTTCGTTGTGGGCGGCACTCACGAGGTAGGTCGTGCCGGGGATGCCGGCCTGACTAGCGCAGCCTTTCAACTCTGCGGTGGGCGCCACGACCCCGAGGAGGTGACACACGCCAGCATCCAGCGAGTAACCCCGACACCCCGGGGTCTGCATGCACAGAGAGGCGCACTTCAGTCGTGGGGTAGCTGCCAGAGAGAGGATCTCCTTCAACGCCCACGGCTCCCCGTAACTGTTGTCCACGCAGTCGCTGCTGCGAGTGTACAAAAACAAAACGTAAAGTATCCAGTCCTTAGGACTGTTCAAAGCGCTTCACACTTTAGTCCCTGACAAACCTGTTCAATCGAAAACCATCTCGACTTCTCTGAGAAGCATTCCGCCACGCTGTAATTAATGCGCAAAGAATATTCGTACACAAATACTCACCACGGTCTATAGCCAGGTACTCATTCAAACAGCTGAGTGAACCGGAGCAACGTACACTGTGTAGTGAACGAACTTGTCCAAGGTTCGACACCGCCGCATAGGATTCGAAGCCGGGTTCTCTCAATCGAGAGTCCGAAGTTCTAGCCACTGCAGGACGACACAATGCAATAATAATATAAAGTTATCGTTGCTAATAGTTTCTGTTCGATCCTGTCAGGCAGCGATTTTAAGTGGAAATTGCGGTGATCAGGTGTAGAGGAACACCGGTATGTTTGTTAATTGATCCAAATAGGCCCCTTACATCAATACTATTACAATAAAATTTAAATGGCTCCAGTGTCCAGGCAAGCATGAATAATTATTTTCAATTTTGCCTAGCCCGTGTCCAGCGTCATCGCAAATTGTCCTGCGTCATCACTTGTTAGCAGTCACGTATGACCTATTTTGGAGTGTTATTTGTTGATTTTGTGTCGTTAATGTCATGTTTAGTCAATGTTTTATAAACACCTGCATCGATACAATAGGTTGGTGTACATTGACTAACCGTCAACCATGTTGAGGATCAGATTATTAAACAACATACGTAAATAATTATGAAATGAAGAACCTTTTAAGGAAGTGAAATAAAAAACAATACCACTCCATACCTGTGTGCAGTTGCATGCTAAATCATGTTTTCCTAAACATTTTACTTGTTTTCAATGAAGAATAATGGTATTATCTAAAAAAACTATATTGCGTGTCAAACGTCATCAACGTATGTTCATTTCTTAGCTCACACTTTGCCAAGTTCCAATCGCCGGACATATATGAAAGTTAGCATAGTCAAAGATAACTGATCACTGCTATTGATTATGTTTCAGTTATTCTTCCAAACATGTTTCTGAAAGCTGCAGTAATTGAAAATATGCCTTTCCATGAAACAACACAGAGCTAAAATTATCATCAAAGTATTCATGACAGGAACAAAATGTGTCCAAGTCAATTGCTATCTCATACGTCTTGATTCTTATTAAATGACATATATATTAGATGATTCAAAAAAAATTTCCGTTTAAATGTAATTTAAAATGTTCAAATTGTATGTAGTAGAATAATTGGTTTTCCTTACAACTGAATAAATATAATTTACGTGGATACGTTTTTGAAGGGATCTAGGCGTGCTCGTGCAACTTTTATCTGGAGCTAAGCCTATTACACATCACCGGTAGAGATGTAATTATATATGACTGTGTATATTTGAGTGTGAATGTAGAGTTTGTGGATCCGTCGACATTGAGTTGTCACACGTGTCACAAGCTTACGTAATATAACTATATCCTCAGTGTAGGGTTTGTAGTTAGAACTACCTTGTCAGAAACCCCCCAAGCACTTGCTGTGTCCGCTTTTTGTACTTGCCTTCTGGCAGGACAATGTCCATTTGTTGCTACTCGACAACATTACTGTGGTTGTTTCCAAACTGTTCAAGTGATCATCTATTTAAACTCTCCCTGATACGCGTATTTACACAACCCGTCCGGACTTGTTAGCATATCAGCCAGTCTGTTGGATCTTAGTTTCAAAGGAATATTTTTTTGAATGTTACATAAGCAGATATTGAAGATCACATGTATTTTCCTTCTTCAATTGCTTCTTCTTATCATTAGTTACCGCAAACTATTTCCTGACAGGAAATGTATCCGGTCTGTTTCTTCAACTTCACCCATTCTAACTGCAGGCGACCGTCTCACGCGTTGTGTCTTGTTCTGCGAGATGCTGTTTATGGCAGTCCAGTTGTTACGTCTTAACGATCATGTTCCATTTGTCCGATTTATTTTCAAGTGACGTCCGAAGAACAGTGTCCGCTTTGTCTTGTTTACAACGTTAACAAAAAGGCTGCATACTAGGGCAGAGTGGGCCTTTCTCATTTCATGCTTATAAGTTGCGTCATTCGTTAGAATAACGTCTGTACGGCGTAAGCATAGTAGCATTTGGTGGAATGTTCATCGTGGAAGTCATATCATTTTTAAAAATCTCCTTCTCCTTCAACCAGATTGCAAGTATTGCAACATAACTGTTTCTCCAAGCCCATGCATGTTGTCGCAGCTTCTCCATCTCCTTCCCCAAAAGCAGTGACTTGCGTGCTGGTAGATGTCTTCATAGTTCCTTGGAATGTGTTCAGTAGATGGTGTAATAACACAATTTGTTGCGCCGGCTCATAATCCTTGTGACACTTGTGGATGTATTTGTAGTACGTTTTTTTTCTCATAATTACATTTTACATGACGATATAACTAATAGCTGTGAACGTAATAAATTATGAACTGAATTGAAGCTCACCAACTGCTCACTCAAACTGCAGCCGCCTTCACACTCACCAAAATGCACCCTTTCCCCAAATATTGGAGGCTATTCCTATATGGAGCCCCCATCAAAATAGTGGGGGCTCGCCCCCCCCCCCCCCCCCCCCCCCAACTCTCCCCCAGGTTCAATAATGTGTGGTAGTTTTGTAATGTAAATATAATGACTATTTGTTAGTTATTAGTAGTATTGCATGCAGGAACACACCTTCCCATAACTGCGTGTCCAGCGTCATCGCCAAGTGTAGGCCTAATGTCTATATTTCTCCAAACATAGTTATCAAGTTCGACCAAATTCTATTCTATTAACATGCTAGCTTTGTTATCTTCTTTTCCAAATGTAAACTGCGCGCTCCTACACAAAGTAAATTAGTTATAAAAACGTTAACGTTTTGACAGTAACCAGCGAATGACCATGTCATCATATTTGGTTTGCAAACATTAGATTTCTTACAAAACTATGTATCAATTGTTTTCATTTATAAGAAGGGCAACATGTTCCCTACACATCAAGACCGTAAATTATGGTACCGGTTCTAATTACTGCACCGATATATATTTTGGTCAATTTGCGTATCCAGCGTCATCAAGCAGCTTAGATATCTGGGGGTCTTGCAGGTCAGTATATTCGCAAATCACCTTCATTATTTTGGCTTATTGATGTGTCCACATGTAACTAATACGAATAATATCGCTGTAAATACTATTGCGGTTTTTTTATTTACCGTATTCACGTTCGTTTCTGGTACAATTTCATCTAAACTGGGTAAACGTCGGTCCACTGCTCGCAAAATATGTCATCTTAGAGTCAGAAAAGCTTTTGTCTGCATGGAGACGTGAGTCTCTGATGCATTCCTCATTCTAATTCCTCCGAATCCAGGTATATATGCGCTCTGAGCGGTGTTTTTCAGTTTTCGCTATTATGGTTTTTTCTTCTTTGACCAAGAAATATCGTGAATATTGGAAGGGCCTTCAAGGGAATTAAAGCAGGCTGGTAGCTGGTAGGCATGAGAAAGTTAAATCGGTGTACGTTTTCTAGGTTTTTGTAGGTAGCCTTTTCCATCGATGACGCTGGACACGCACTTAAAGCGCCACCCTACATTTTATTAATTAAAACGTTAATGTGCTATATTGTTCTCAAATATTTAGATTCAGTACCATAATTTTTTTCAGGATTCCTTCGTTTACTTTATAAGAAAATAAAACATATCGAAATACCCAGCAATAACAATGGTAAATTAATATAGTCGACCAATCTAAACTTATGACGCTGGACACGAAACAAGTGGTCATCATAGAAAACACATTGTGACGTTTTTATTTCTCGCTTTATAAACATGATTTTGTTTCTGTCCACTGCCAAGATATACCCCATTTGCACTATGGAATCAGAAATATGAAATATCGCACTGATTTTGTATGATAGCGCTTCCAAATTTGGAAAGGTCAGTTGGACATGCCATATTGGCCGTTTTTGGCTCCATACATCCACCTTTTGCCATTTCACAAATTAAAAAGGTGGGCCAACTATACATGTCCTGAAGACTTGCTTGCTTAGTTCAATCTTTCATTACATTTTCGTAAGCCTAACTTTATAATTCACGGTGTGAGAGACGAAAGACATGATTCTTACCAATTGTACATTTTTGGGGACATTGGCCCTATATAAGAACTTACCTTTACCTTTTAAAATGTGTAGGCCTATAGCGCCATAGACCTACATCTTGGACCAGCCCGTTCAAGTACGCACATTAGGTATATAAAACGTTATGTTGAATCATATAAGAACAGTTTAAAAATCATGTATACGATTTATGAAAATATATAATGTATATACACCTAAATGCCACGTATCTACCATTAATGATTCATTAATTGTTCAAAAGTACGGAACAATTACATTCGTAATGACGGACGGATTACCCATCTACTTGTACACACATACGTTATACAAACCTGAAAAATGAGAACTGATTGGTTCCGGAAGATGGCGCTGCAAAGAGAATGATACACCAGACGCGAAATACTCGACACCGTAGGGCTGTACTTGTCGCCATCTCATTGGAACAACTCAGATGTCTTCGAAAGCGCGATTCCGACTGATCGCTTGATCGGGTGTTAACCAAGCCAACGGTGGGCTGTTGTTGACTGCGCAAAACGGGTGCAGCACATGGCATTACGTCCAAGTCACGTGTCTGGCGCCACTCCGGCGGTGCGGCTGAATGCGCGTGCGTGTCGTTGCCGTGTCACGGCATTTCCGGAAAGCGAAAAACTTTGTTGACCCGAAGAACACGCAGATCTTACGGCCATGGAACTCGACGGCAAATAATACTCCAACAAGTCCGTAATTATATCAGCTTTAGCGACATTCGCCGTGACGATAGACGGCATTACAATGAGCTGTGAAGAAAATGTCGATACTTATTGAATTTTACTTCCGGCCTACAGGCGCGTAGTGAGAGAGTTAACGGAATTCTGTTAATGTATTGCTATCAAGTATTGTGCGTTCAGATGATTATACAGTCAAATTTTCAGTTGTGCGAAGTAGTTTTTTTTAAAGTTAATCAGGCAATTGAGAATAATCTAAGTGTAATGTTATGCACCGAACAAACCGATGTACTTAGAATTTTTGTTTAATTTGTGTATGCATATTTATTGTTATTTGGCGTCAAGTGTAACATTTGATTTGCATTTGCCAATGACACTGTTTGGCGCAAAACATGAAGTTGGCGAATCAACCGTCGCCCTTTTAGTAGTTATGGCGACTGGGCACATTCAAATGCCATTGTTTGCATGTAATGCTGATATTATACCTCGGTTACTGACATCGTTGCCTACATGAAGATGAGGACTGGATAAAACATAGTTCGCAAGATATCGCTGGCGGGCTGCAAACTCCCGAATCGAAACGACACCGTTTGTATATTAAGGTGTTATGTATGCAGTCATGTGATGAGAAATTAAGGGTTCACACCCAACGTTGATTAAATGTTAATATTACACTTGAATTTCAAACAATACGAATCTGCATGTGTCGTATTGTACTTTATTACTTACAATAAACGTTCGCTAAAACACAGTCTAACAGTCCTTTTATTCTCTTTCACGTGTCCGCGTTCACTTGCTAATGGTTGTCCCTATAAAAATAGACAATTAAGCTACGCATGCATGCTTGGTGGCAGCATCTGACGGTCGCTATACTACACCCCTCCCCCACAACAAGAAATGTTTATGAAGTAGGAACCAGGAACAGTCACACGTGTCGCCTCACACCTGTTCCAGCTGGGCCGGTTTCCGGGTACGTGCCGATCTTCGTGGGCCTTCGGCCACCAAGGGCGGTGTCACTTTTTCACTATCTCGCCCCGGAGATGGTGGCTCTGAAGGTACTGCCATCTCTGTCTCTTCCTCGGTATCCTCGTTCTCAATCACTGGATGATCTTCTACTACTTCATATGGTAGTGCGTGAAACATGGACGTGTTTCGCACTACGAGAGACCCTTCTTGACGACATGCCATCACCATGGAGCCCTTTCGGCTGGTGACATCCAAAGCCCTGGGATCAAACGGTGTAAACACTTTCCCTGACGTGCGCTGTCTTACTAGCACTACATCACCAGTGTCGATCGATGACGCTGTAGCTCGTGCTTTCCTGTCAGCGTAAACTTTCCTGTTATTGTTGACCGCTCTGCCATTCTGTCTCACCAATTCATCGTCAGATTTCGGTTCCTGTACAACTTCTGGCAACTTCGTACGCGGATCTCGGCTACACATTATCATGTGAGGTGTTAAGGTTGTCGTCACATGTTTAACAAGATGTTTAACACGATTGCCAGCCAGAGAATTAACTCTAGGTGGCAAGTGGACAAGGAGGCCTTTGGCTTATCGAGAGTCCAACCCTTTTATCTATGTGTATCCCGCCCTTCTGAGGTATGTGGCGATTTTATTTTTAAACATATTCACGCTACTAGCACCCACACGATCAGCAGATAATCTGTTCCATTCATTTACAGTCCTTTGTGAAAATGAGAACTTTTTTGTATATAATCTACACTGCTCCTTTGCTAATGTAACTTCATGTCCTCTAGTCCTTCTATCTTTCTTAACTGAGAACAAAATATTTCTATCAATATTTTCATAACCATTTATTATTTTAAACACTTCTATCTGATCTCCTCTCAATCTCCTGGTCTCTAGTGTTGTTAAACCACATTCTTTTAGGCGAATTTCATAACTAAGATCCCTTAGTTTTGGTATAATTTTAGTCGCTTTCCTCTGTACTCTTTCTAGCATATATATGTCCTTCTTGCGATATGGCCTCCACGCTTGTATACAATATTCCAAATGAGGTCTCACTATTGATTTGTACAGCCGTATTATTAGTTCTTTTTCCTTATACGCTATATTTCGCCTAAATAATCCAAGGATTTGATTTCCCTTTGAAGCTGTAATTCCGCACTGCTCTGAAACCTTCATATCAGCGCTAATGGTTAACCCTAAGTCCTTTTCTTTTATATTAGTACAGTACCCCCCATTGTATACTCTACCTCTTCATTCCCATGTCCTGTGTGGAGGCATTTACATTTCCCAAAATTGAACAGCATTTGCCACTTTTCAGACCATTTGATCAACCTGTCAAGATAATCTTGTAAAAGCTGTCTATCTCCATCACTTTTAATCCTTCTAAACACTTTTGTATCATCCGCAAATTTCAATACCTTGCTTGTTATTTCACCATCCAAATGGTTGATATATATTAAGAATAACATAGGTCGTAGTACTGATCCCTGTGGTACCCTACTCAATACCGATTTCCAGTTTGAAGCCTCCCCATCAACTACTACACGTTGTCTTCTGTCAATCAGCCATTTTTCTATCCAGTTTATTATACCATTTCCTTTGCCATGGGCCTTTCGTTTAAGCAGTAATCTTTGATGTGGTACTTTGTCGAAAGCTTTTTGAAAATCTAAGTAGACGATATCTACTGGTGATCCCTCATCTACCCACTTAGTGATGTCTTAAAAAAACATAACATATTTGTTAAGCATGACCTCGCTTTTAAAAACCCATGATGAGATGGGTTCATTAAATTATGTTTAACAAGAAAATCCACCATGTGTTCTTTAATTAGTCTTTCTAATAATTTGCAAATCACTGATGTTAAACTCACTGGTCTATAGTTCTCTGACTTGTTTCTCGAACTTTTTTAAATAACGGTATAATGTTTGCCTCTTTCCATTCTAAAGGAACCACTCCCTCTTCTAATGACAAATTGAAAACTGTTGCAAGCGGTACGCTAATTTGTTCTACAATTTCCAATAGTAATTTGGGCGGAATCCCATCCACTCCAAGTGATTTATTATCCTTCATAGCCCTTATTTTCTTAGCTACCATTTCCGGGGTTACAATTAACTGTCCTAAATAGTCAGAATTTGCCCCCTTGAACTTAGCCTCTGGTACTGGCAGTGAACTAATATCTTCCCTGGTAAACACTGAACTAAAATACTCATTCAGGTCTTCTGCCATTATGAATCCCTCTGATATTATATTTCCAGCATTATATTCTAGAGGACCGACCTTATCCTGAACTTTCTGTTTGCTTTGAACATACCCATAAAAACTCTTGCTGTCATGTTTTATATTACTAGCTAATTGTTGTTCATAGCTTCTCTTTGAATTTTTTATTTCAGCTGTAGTTTGGTTAAGTGCTTCTTTATAAATGTTGTAGTCTTCATCATTTCCAGTACATCTATATGACTTCCACATCATTTGTTTATACTTAATTTTTCTAATGGCTTCTTTCGATAAATGTTTCTTTTTGGACCGTTTCCCTTGTTTTTTGAAGGGTAGAAATTTATTGACTATACACTTAATTTCACTCTTTAATATATTCCAGCATTCTGTTGCTGTCTTATTTTTCAGTGTGTTATTCCAGTCTATCTTTGCTAAATATTTCCTCATGTCCTTATACCTTCCTTTGTGGAAATTTATCCTATACTGCATTTTACTATTCCTTTCTGATTTTACTTTGATGGTAAACTGTATCTGGTTGTGATCACTACTTCCCCAGTGGCTCGCATATATTGACATTGTCAACTAATTCATTCTGTGAGGACAAAACTATGTCTAACACATTCTCACCCCTGGTTGGTTCTAGCACATGTTGAGAAAGGAAAGTATCTTGAACTAAAAACTTGTGGTCCTCGCTCCCCATACTCTGTAGAGATTTCCATTCTATATGCCCGTGGTTAAAATCCCCCATAATAATACAGTCCCGTTTGCTTACTTCCCTTATAGCGTTTTGTATTTTTTCATTCTCTTCTATGCTTATGTTCGGATTTCGATAAACTAACCCAACTATTAACGTTGAGTTTCCTGTAACTATGTTACACCAAACAGCTTCTTCGCAATCTGATTCTCTTTCTAATTTTATTTCATAAGCCTGGATAGATTCTTTAAAATAACTCCACCTCCCTTTCTTCCTATTCTATTTTTCCTAAACATTACATATCCTGTCAGTCCTAATTCGGCATCTGATATATCGGTGGTGGTCCAGGATTCGGTTATACCTATTGATGTAATAACACAAAGTCGTTAGGCCTAGTTGTAGGCTTTAATCAACATAAAAGTTCAACTCATTCTCAAAGTGCAACTGCACTGAGCTGTTACAATAATATCATGGTAGAGCAGCTAAACTGTAGAACAGTCAAATTCACTAATACATCTGCAGAACTGCCAAACGCATAAACAAATTAAATAACATTACTATGTCATTCTCCCCTTGCTAGAAAAACAGTCATTATTAGTCCACTTAAAGGTCCAGGCGTACAGGGGTTCGACGAACACGTTCAGAGCGTCGAAGCTGATGGTCGCCTTCTCCTTCAGGATGTTCAACAGGAATTTCAATGGACACGGGTCGTCGTGGACTGTCGACAGAAGCGGAAACTCCTTCGGGTTGATGTAGCCGTTCATCTGCTGACCACTCGCCTGTCGGGGCCAAATGTCGGAGGGACACAGTCGTTTCCCGGCCATCGGGGTAGCGGACATGAGCGTACTGAGGATTCGCTTGAAGAAATTCTACTTGGTCCATGAGTGGTTCGACTTTGCTGTGACGTACATGCCTTTTGAGTAAGATGGGTCCCGGCGTACATAGCCAAGTCGGTACGGACCCTCCGGTTGTAGAGCGTCTAGCAAAATTTAACAGCCTCTCATGAGGAGTCACGTTGGTTGCTGTTGACAATAGCGAGCGAATAGAGTGCAACGCATCAGGCGGTACAATTTGCCAGCATTTGGGAGGCAAATTACGCGACTTCAGTGCCATGGTGATCGCCTTCCAGACTATTCCATTGTATCTCTCCGTCTGGCCATTTCCTTGAGGATTATAGCTTGTAGTTCTGCTGCTAGCGATGCCTTTACTCATTAGGAACTCCAGAAGCTCTCTGCTCATGAAGGAGGACCCACGATCAGAATGAATGTAGGCGGGCGTTCCAAATAGTGCGAACAATTGACACAGACAGCTAATGACAGTAGGCGTAGTCATGTATGCACACGGAAACACAAAGGGGAACCTAGAGTACTCATCTACAACAGTCAGAAAGTATAGATTTTTGTCAGTACTTGGCAGAGGTCCTTTAAAGTCCACATTAAGTCGTTCGAATGGCTGTGTGGCTTTAATGAGATGCGTGTTTTCTGGCTGATAGAATCTAGGTTTACTCTCTGCACAGACTTTGCATGAGCTGGTCAACCGTCGCACGTCTTCAACCGAATAAAGTAAGTTCTTTGATTTCACAAAGTGGAGCATACATGTCACTCCAGGGTGACATAGTGACTCATGGAGTTCGATTAGTTGACGAAGGTCCGTGCCTATAGATGAACAAAACGACCTCGAGAAAGTGTCAGAAGGTATGTTTTCCTTTCCTGGACAATACATAATATCGAAGTCGAAGCAAGATAGCTCCATGCGCCAACGCATCATTTTGTCGTTCTTTATCTTACTTTTCTGTCGTTTGTCAAACATGTAGCTGACAGATTTTTGATCAGTTTTCAGAGTGAAATGTTTTCCAGTTAAATAATGTCTCCAATGACGAACTGATTCAATGATTGCCTGTGCCTCTTTTTCAACTGAAGCGTGACGCGCCTCGGGCCCCTGAAGCGTGCGAGAAAAGAAGGCTACAGGACGTCCAGCCTGATTTAGTGTAGCAGCTATAGCCGATTCAGATGCGCCAGTCTCAACCTCGAACGGTAGGGCCTCATCAATTGCAGTCACCACAGATCCTTCAATATCACGTTTGAGTTGTTGAAATGTCATTTCAGCTTCCTTCGATGCCGGAAACGTTGTCGTGATACTAAGAGGGCGAATCTTGTTCGAGTATTCGCGAATCCACTGTGAGTAATAGGCGAAGAACCCAAGGACCCTGCGGAGAGACTTCATGTCGTGAGGCATAGCGAGCTGACGTAGAGGTCGAAGACGCTCAGGATCGGGCCGCATGTTACCATCCTCTACAACATAGCCAAGTATGCTCAGTTTTGTTGTGGAGAGCACACATTTGTCCTCGTTGTAAACGATGTTCTTCATTTCAGCTGCCTTCAGGAACCGTTCCAAGTTTACATCGTGTTCGGCTTGCGTCATACCGCAAACAGTGATGTCATCTAAGTATGCGAATGTTCCATCAAGTTCTGCCTCCTTAATGAACGAGTCCTTAATACGCTGGAAGCAAGCCACGCCGTTTGTGACACCGAATGGAATGCGGGTGAACTGATAGAGGCTTCCACCAGATTCGAATGCCGTATATGGTTTGTCTTCATTTCTTATGGGCACCTGGTGATAAGCGCTGCGCAGATCTATGGTGCTGAACACACGGTACTGAGCTATTTTGTTGACCGTCTCATCGATGCGAGGGAGAGGGTACCCATCGAGTAGCGTGAACCTGTTGACCGTCTGAGAGTAATCAATCGCGAGACGCTTCTTATGATTTTTGTCCTTTGTGACAATAATTTGCGCACGCCAGGGGGAATTACTGGGTTCTATAATCCCTTCACGTAATAGTCGCTGAGTTTCTTTTTTAATGAACTTACGATCGTCAAAGCTGTAGCGACGCGATTTTGAAGCAATGGGATGACAATCAACTGTCAGATTAGCGAAAAGTTCTGGAGGATCAACGCACAAAGTGGTTAGTCCGCAAAGCGTCAGGGGTGGCTGATCTCCCCCGTATTTCAATGTGACACTCTCATGCTGCTGCTGAAAGTCTGACCCGAGGATAACGTCTACGCATAGCTCGGGAAGTATGTACAATCGAACGTTTTTGTAGTCACGTCCCTTTAATGTTAGGTCAACTTCACAAAACCCAAGCGCTTTAGCTGAAAGAGACGCCGAAGCCATGGAAACAACATTGTCCGAAGGGTAAGTCGTTATAGACTTTTGTCTGATAAGCTTTGGATGAATGAAGCTCTCAGTACTACCACTGTCAATCAGGCCTTCAACTTCTAGCCCGTATAAGCCAATCTTACACATTGCTTTAGATAGCGCTGATGGGCCAGTTACAGACGTCACAGATGCAATAGTTGGACGATTCAGCGGATTCATCCCAGTTGATGCAACCTTGGAAACAGGTTCCGAGCGACACACTTTCGCGAAATGTCCCTTCTTTTGACATGTATTGCATATGGCTTCGCGTGCAGGACATTTTGCGCGTGGATGTCTAGCATTACCACAGAAGAAACATTTATTGTTAGCCGGATTCATTCCAGTTGATGCAACTTTGGAAACAGGTTCCGAGCGACACACTTTCGCGAAATGTCCCTTCTTTTGACATTCATTGCATATGGCTTCGCGTGCAGGACATTTTGCGCGTGGATGTCTAGCATTACCACAGAAGAAACATTTATTGTTAGCAGCGGCAGACGCAAAAGAACGATCAGTTGAATCCTCCTCAACAGCAGATTTTTGTTCACCGACAGCGGCACTGAATGAGGGTACAGGTGGAGCACAGTACAGCTCCGAATTCTTCTGCGCCAAGTCTAATGACCTAGCCTGATCAAACATGGCCGCTAAGTCTAACGTCTTATTTTCCAAGAGGCGTTGACGGATCAATGATGATTGTAGACCGCTGATGAATGCGTCTCTGATGGATTCCTCTCGGTGTAGAGCAGCAGTAACACTTTTGAAGTTACAGTCTTTGCTTAACGTTTTTAGAGCCTGTAGATATTCGTCTAAAGTTTCACCGGCTTGTTGGCGACGTGTAGCCAGGAGGTGGCGAGCGAAAATCTCATTCGTAGGTTTTATGTACAAAGCTTCCAAAGTATCAATAGCGTTTTCGTAGGTGGCACATTCCGCGATGCCCTCATAGATCTTCGGCGTAACGTAGTTAGTTAACACGCAATGTTTATCCAGTCCTTCGGCAGGAAGAACAGACACAAAGTTTTGGAATGTTTTCAACCAGTGCGTCCACTCTTTAGATGCTGCTGATGAATTTGGATCAGTATCAAGACGTTCTGGTCTGAGTAGCCTATCCATGGTAGCAGTGAACCGCAATAGCAATGGGCCGAAGTAGTCGCCCGATTATCGCTCAGTAGAATGATTGCCGAAGGCCAGCGAGTCCACGATTGGAGTTGCCCAAGTACATATTATTTGAGCAACTTTTATGTTGATTAAATTGATGTAATAACACAAAGTCGTTAGGCCTAGTTGTAGGCTTTAATCAACATAAAAGTTCAACTCATTCTCAAAGTGCAACTGCACTGAGCTGTTACAATAATATCATGGTAGAGCAGCTAAACTGTAGAACAGTAAAATTCACTAATACATCTGCAGAACTGCCAAACGCATAAACAAATTAAATAACATTACTATGTCACCTATTATGTGGGGGTCAATATCTTCTACCATAATGTTTAGTTCATTTCTTGTGTTTACTATACTCCTTGCATTTAAACAAACACATTTATATCCAGCTTCAGAAGAGCTTTCCAGACTGTTCTTTGCTGATTTATGTGTGCTGTCTTTATCTATGCCTCCAGTTTCAGGCTTCTGTGTGAGTCTCCCTTGCGAATCTAGTTTAAATATATGCAACCTGTCCCACTGTCAACAGATCGCAGCGGGTTCTCTGAGAAAACTGCTTCCCCCTTTCCATAGGATGGAGGCCATCTCTCATGTACATATCTTCCCTCCCAACAAAGTATCCCCATAAATATGTGAATCCCACCCCCTCTTCTTTGCACATCTGTTCAACTAGTGCGTTGATCACCATCCTCTTGCAGTTGCCCCCCTCCTCCCATTACTGGCAAAATTCCTGAGAGAATAATCTGTTCAACTCTTGTCTTCTTTAGCTTCCTCACTCACTGTCTATACTTCTGTACTATCCCAGTTGTTCCCTCCCTGTCCGCATTATTTGTTCCTACGTGTTCTAGTATTGGCATGCCCCAATACCTTCTCTACCCTTTCAGTCACATGTTCTATCCTAGCCCCCGGTAGACAAACAACGACGTCCTTCCCCTCGCTTAGTGTGTTATCCGTCTTTCTCATAATGGAGTCGCCCATAAACACCCTCTCTTTCCTCATTTCCCCCTCAATCACTGTCTCAGAGTAGCTCCTTCTCCGGTTTGCACCTGTCTGGTTGCTGTCTTTCCCCCTGCCGTCTTCTCTCCTGTCATATTCTTTTCCGATCCATTCTTTCCTGTCGCCTTTTCTCTTGTCACCTTTCCTCCTGTCATCGTCCCTTTATCGACTTCTCTTCTATCACATTTGCTCTCACTTCCGTTCTTCCCTTCATCTTTCCTCCCATCTCATTTTCTTCTCTCCTCTCCCATCCCATCTTCCCTCCCTCCTACGTCACTTTCTCTCCTGTCAGCGTCACGCTTGTTACGTTTTCTGTCGTCGACTTTCCAATTTCTTCCCCTCCAATCACCTTCCCTCCTCTCAATCTCCTTTCCTCAGTCTTCTTGTCACTGCTATTCTCCTTCAGTCTTGCAGTATTCCCACCTCTCTCCCTGTCTCCACCTGTCTCCTTGCTAATTCCCATCTCCATCCCCTTCACAATATCTGTCAACCTAACTATCTTACCATCCAACCCCATTCACTGAAAGATGAATCCCTCCTCCATGTGGCGTACTGCGATAGGCTCGTAGCATTCTTTGCACCTCAGTGCGCCATGATAGCCCCTTGATGCTAGCGGCCTTCGGAGCTTTCATTATTGGCCTGTGGCCAGAGAGGGGTTATTTTGCGATGGCGGACTCCACACCCTCGCAGAAAGGATTTCCACACGTGTCCGTTAAACGGAGGCCAATTGTTTGTTTTCGCCACTTCCGGGAAACTGAATAGACTGAACACTTTGTCCACCACCGGGATCACTGTCTCTGCGGACGTACTCCTTACCACCTCTACGATTGTTTATCGTGAGAATTCGTCAACCATGATGAGCAGCTATTCTCCCGTGGGCAGCGGCCCACAGAAATCGATGCTGACTAGCCATGGTTTTCTGGGTAGTGGCGACATGGAGATGGGTTCGATCTCTCGACGAGCGGTATTCGCCCGACAAGGAATACAACGTTTTACTAGTTCCTCCGCTGCAGCGTCCATACCTGGGAACCACACCTTGGTACGAAGCCAGGCCTTTGTCTTACAGATACCCTGGTGACCTTCATGCGCAAGCTCAAGCACGGGTGGTGTCCCGCCTAAACAGTACTTCACACATTCGGAGTATATTCTAGACAGATTGCTTCATCTTGAATAGTTGGTATTAAGAGAGGATGCGCAGAAGGGACTATACTAGCTGCACTCACACCAAAACAGGGAGAGTCAAGGTTAAGCTAACTTCTGTAAAGCGACAACAACTACATGTACGATGGTACAGACATTGGTAAGCATTCAGATCGCATCTCATGAATGGCTCCGAAAGGGTACTTAAACGCTTCGACGAATGTTGAAGTCACGGAAAGAAGAAGAAAAAAGACCAAGAGGTGGAAGAAGACGACGAAGATGATGAAGATGGAGAAAATGATGAAGAAAGAAAAAAAACGAAGAACACGTACCAACAACCTTATAGAGAGAGAGAGAGAGAGAGAGAGAGAGAGAGAGAGAGAGAGAGAGAGAGAGAGAGAGAGAGAGAGAGAGAGAGAGAGAGAGGAGAGAGAGAGAGAGAGAGAGAGAGAGAGAGAGAGAGAGAGAGAGAGAGAGAGAGAGAAGAGAGAGAGAGAGAGAGAGAGAGAGAGAGAGAGAGAGAGAGAGAGAGAGAGAGAGAGAGAGAGAGAGAGAGAGAGAGAGAGAGAGAGAGAGAGAGAGAGAGAGAGAGAGAGAGAGAGAGAGAGAGAGAGAGAGAGAGAGAGAGAGAGAGAGAGAGAGAGAGAGAGAGAGAGAGAGAGAGAGAGAGAGAGAGAGAGAGAGAGAGAGAGAGAGAGAGAGAGAGAGAGAGAGAGAGAGAGAGAGAGAGAGAGAGAGAGAGAGAGAGAGAGAGAGAGAGAGAGGAGAGAGAGAGAGAGAGAGAGAGAGAGAGAGAGAGAGAGAGAGAGAGAGAGAGAGAGAGAGAGAGAGAGAGAGGAGAGAGAGAGCTGCGATGTCCCAATCAGGTCCATTGGACCGAACCAAATTGATGACAGCCTGGAGTGTGCTATCATTGGCTGTTTCACGATTTACTTCCTCGATTGTCAAAGCAAGCGGTATGGCTGCAGAGGCCAGCGAGTTCACATAGTAGTTTGCCATGTGAACTCGCTGGCCTCTGCATCCATGATTGCTCATGGCTGCGCAGGATGCCCTGTCCTGCCGGATGCCGTGACATGTAGTCAGCTGTGTTGTCTGCACCAGGCTGATGCTTGATGACCATCTTGTATGGTTGGAGACGACGTCCCCAACGCTCGATCCAAAGTGGTGATCTATGCTTCTACGAAATGGTTTCCAGTGGCTTGTGGTCACTGATGACTGTGAACTGACGTGCTCCGTTAAGGAACTTGTCGAAGTGTTCAGAGGCTCAGACCACCGCCAGAGCTTCACGCTCCGTCTGATTGTAACATGTCTCAACGTCAGACATGCAATGCTCTGCTCCCATACGCTACGACTCGCTTCTCCTGAACGAGGAGTGCTGCCAATCCAAGTGGACTGGCATCAACCACAATCTCGATCGCCTTCTTCACATCGAAGTAAGCGGTTGTAGCCAATTCTTCAAGGCCTGCGTTGACTGCGTTGAAGGCCTTGATTTCCTTCAGTCCCCATGGCCATCTGTTTTCCTGCATTGTGCTCGCAAGGGTTCAGTAATGGTCGCAAAGTTCTAGATGAACCTGTACTGCGCCATGCCCAAGAACGAACGAACTTCCGACGCATTCTTCGGTTCTGCAGCCTAGTGATGGTCGGCCACCTTCTTTGGGTCAGGTGAGACGTCCTCACCCGAGAAAATTAGCCCGAGGAACTCGATCTTCTTCCGGAATTCACATTTATCCAAGTTGGCCGTGCAGTACCAACTAGTGGTATCCGGAACGAAGGTCAATCTTGCTGAAGACTGTCACGCCGTTGAACACTGCGATGAGTTCGTCCAAAGTTGGAGTCAAGTCTACAAAATGGCCCTGTTTGCATCCCGCATGTCTACGCAAAGCCTAACCTGGTTTCTTGGATTTTGCGGCGTTACAATTCTGGATACCCACTCTGGGAACCGCTTGACTACTTCATCACCGTAATCATCCGATCCAATCACGTGACACACTCCCACTTTCAGCCGACCTAGCGACTCCGCAGTCGCCTTGCCGAGTAGTGGAGTGGCTGTCCCCTCAACCATCAAGAAATCAGCTTCTATGTCGTTACCCTCCTCCGTAGTGATGGTGGTTTTGATCAACTGATTTTCTATAATCGGTGGCGAACTGTATGTGTGTATCTTGCGTTTGCATGAATGCAGTGTCATACCTTGCTCGAGGAGTTTCTCCTTGCATTCGGTGTTTATGATTTTGCATGTTGATCCAGAATCTATCAACGTAGTTACAGGGACGTTGCCAACTGACACTGTCACTGTTTCACCCTGTGCCGTAGAGAGTGCGTATTCATTCATGAAATTCTCTGTCAGCCCCATTGCCACTGTTTTACCTCTTACGTACTTCACGGTATGTTTCTGGCTGAGTCGCGACTGTGTCTGCTTCTTGTAACGGCACATCTCACTGAAATGTCCCGTCTTCCCACTCGTGTAACACGTAACATTCTGTGTGCAGCGACAGGCATCTGGAGTGTGGCACCCGTCGACCACATCTTGTACAACTGTCCGAGTTGTGACTGGCACGTGTGTCGTTCACCTTCGCCGTGGGTTGTTTTTGCCTTTCTCGCCAACCTTCCGCACTCACCATGTTCACTCACTCGGCATCCTGGGACATCCGTGCTGCTTGTCGTTCTGACGCCTCCATGGGCATGGCAGATGCCAAGTCAAGTACACGTTCTAGTTTCAAGTCATGTTCTGCTAATAGTGGGGCAGATATGTGAAATAATTGTGGGTTTTGTGGTAAAGGCACCAAAATTGGTGTATATGATGTTAAGAGGGTACTAAATGATTTAAGATATAGTGCCAAGCTGAATTGTTTCCGTGACGCCCGTAACGTGGGAAAATCCAAAATGGCCGCTGCCCGAATCTAAATATCTATCAATTGTCAAATCTTCGTGAATAGTTAAAATAAAAACATAAATAAAGTGTCTTTTTATATGTTATCAGACATGCCGAATCCAATGGCGTCATCAGTTCATTGAAAAAATGCATATATTTTAAGATAGGGCACAGGTTAATGGTAACATTCAAGATGGCCGCCACCTGAATTGTGAATATCTACCACATGTCATATCTTCCCAACCAGTTGACATAAAACCTTGGTTGAAGTGTCCTTGTATATTTTGTCTGACATGGTTTATCGTCATGCAGCTGGAGCTCCTCGTCTTGGTGTATGTGAGGTCTCTACGTGATTCCAGCGGGTGTCAAAAAATCCAAGAGCCCTACTGTGCTGGATGGTGACAGGACCTGAATTGGCGACGGTCATTGAGGAATTTGAGATCAGTTGCATAGATAGCAGCACTGAAAACACTGATACAAGCAATTTCAAGCACCATGAGCATACTGAGTCTGTGCAAGTCACACTTGCTAAGGAGGTCAGGGCTCTTGTTCGAGTAATTGAAGACATGGGAAATCCATTCACAGAAGATAGTGGCTACCTTCTCGTACTTGATACTAGAGACGCAATAGTCGAAACCGTGCGTGTGATAGAGAGGACAGGTCAGGAGCAGTATGAAAAGTACATGACAGAGCGAATCACAACACAAGAAATCAAATGCCCTTGTTCAACCGACCACCATCAAGAGTTCCATTAAAAGCAAAACAGATCGTGTCATCACTCAAGAGCGACTGTCCATTGTTTTCACGACAGTACATTGCCTGTCAAACCCGCGAGGGCGACTTGGACAATTTCTTCAAGCATGAGATTCATGCATACCCACCGTTGTCTCAGCTAGGAAAACTCCGGTTTGGGACGAAGTCTGATTTTGTGGAATGTCTGGATAAGTTATGTACGTCGTGTGGAGATGCCCCATCAGTCGATGTCATCATATTGGATGGTGCTGCAATCATCAACATGTTGAAGTCAATCGGTGTCAAAACATTCCAAAAATATGTCACACAGGTGTTTCTTCCTTACGTCAAAGCGCAGCTGAGAAACGTGACAAGAATTTACATCATTTGGGATGTGTACCTAGAAGGGAGTCTGAAGTCCACGGCACGAGAGAAGCGAGGAAAGGGTGTTCGAAGGAGTGTTGTAGCATCCAAAACAATACCAGAAAATTGGCAAGAGTTCTTGAGACTGGAAAACAATAAGACTAAACTATTCAAAGTCTTGGCATACCAGGTAAGCTACCAATATGGCGTGGTTGATTTTGGAAACAATATTATACATGCGTTAATAATAGCATTTGCATTTTAATATCAATATCGTTATCTGCAACATGTACAATAACATACAATCTATTGGTTCTTTTACTTACCAACAAAGAATCTTTCCGCGGAGAAGGAGGAGTACTCAACATGTGGCCAGAATGTACTTTGCACCAGTGTTCATCAGGACGTCTCATCCCTAGCGCCATGTACGCATGTGGAGACCAACACACGAATGCTCCTTCATGCAAGCGATGCAGCAAACAGGGGTATCGCAGAGTCGTGTTGCGTACTGTGGAAATTGACGTGCTAGTTCTGGCAGAGTCTAGTGTTGTGCTCCTTGAGAACACGGCGTCATGTTCCGAGTTACTACGCTGTGGGTGCACAGGACTATGCAAGTGTGTCAGGGCAGCTCTGAAATGCACATCACCATGCCGTTGCAGTGGTAACTGCGACCACAATGACTCGTTTCGATATGACATGTGCAGAACAGTTTGTTTTGTCCGAAAAAAATATACAAGGACACTTCAACCATGAATTTATGTCAACTGGTTGGGAAGATATGACATTAGGTAGATATTCTCAATTCAGGTGGTGGCGGCCATTTTGAATGTTATCATTAACATGTGTCCTATCTTAAAATATATGCATTTTTTCAATGAATTGATGACGCCATTGGATTCGGCATGTCTGAAAACATATAAAAAGAAATTTTATTTATGTTTTTACGTTAACTATTCACGAAGATAGGACAATTAATAGATATTTAGATTCGGGCGGCGGCCATTTTGGATTTTCCCATATTACGGGCGTCACGGAAACAATTCAGCTTGGCACTATATCTTAAATCACTTCGTACCCCCTTATCATCATATACACCAATTTTAGTGCTTTTACCACAAAACCCACAATTCTTCGTTATTTACACATATCTGCTCCACTATAACAGTTTCGTTCTCAATATTTTCGACCGACAGTTGTCGATAACTTGATCCCGATTGAAATCTTCAACTTGACTGCCAAACTCGCAGAGAACCGCAAGCTGTTGAAGTCTTGTGACGAACTGCGCCACACTTTCGTCCTCGCCTTGACTGCTGTTCCTAAACATATACCGGTCACAGGGAATGTTCATATAGAATATGCCCTGTACATCCGTGCCTGCACAATGCAATAGTAGCTGCCTTTTCTGCGTTTCGTCAGTTACACCCGACGTTCCAACGAACAACTCGAACGACCAGATCCATCTCTCCCAACGCTGGCATAAGCTATTGGCATCACCGTGGACATCGACTGGTTGCACTTCTTCGTCTTCCATTCAAGTACAGGCCTCCTGTTGGAGTACGAGCAGACTGCACCAACCTGTACGATGCTGCTTTTAAATGAAACACACCATTTATCAGACTGAACGAAACATGGCCGTCGTTTATTATCTGATCCGACCAGCACCGGAGAAATCCGAAGTCAACAGGATCCGTCCGTAATACATAGGCTACGTATGTATATAACATGCAGGGAGCGGCTATATTACATCCCTCTCTACCTTGATTACTTAGTCACATTTGTTAATTAAAGGAACATTGAACTGCAATAAAGTTTGTGACACGGATTCCTAATAAGTGTTGGTTGTGAAAACTGTTGGTTGTGAAAACAGATGAACGCACAAACATGCCATGTTATTTAACTGAACACTTAACTAGATAACGGATATGAAGGGCAACGATCCGCCTACACCCTTATATCGTGTAACTAACTATATCTAGAACGGGCAGCGATCCGCCTACACCCAATTTCTAGATTTGCTCGATTAAGCGCTGTCACTTTTTTCGAGCTCGTTGTGGACGGACAGCTTGCAGAGCAGGTGGCTTAAAGCATCTCTTCGTCATCGTGACGGGTCTCAGACGACTCATCATCTGTTGGCGGGTCGTTGTCCGCAGCTGTGTCCTCGGGATGATGTCGTGCGATTTCATCGGGCGACGGAATTTAGACACATTTCGCGTCACCGTGGACCCATCACCACGCACGGCGGTGACCATTGGTCCTTTCACTGCACTGACGATGAGCGGTGTCGGTGCGAACGGAGTAGAGAGTTTGTTCACTTTAGGCTGCTTTACAAGCACAACCTCTCCTATTTGTAGGTTCACATATGAAGCGTGTGTACGCTCGTCTGAGTACTCTTTCATTCTCGCTTTTGCACGAGCGTCTTGTCTGCGAACGACTTCATCTTCTGAAGCGTTGGCAGCTCAGGTAGCTTAGTTCTCGGTTCTGGACCAAACAGTAGTCGGTGAGGTGTGAACAGCGTAGAACTATGCGGAGTAGATCGATAGTTTCGAAGAAACTGCTGCAGTTCGCGACGCCAGTTGCGATGTTGAATGATGGCTGAACGTACTGCTTTCATCATCGGCTTGTTGAAGTTCTCCACTTGTGCATTCGCCATCGGCCATAGCGGTGTGATTTTGCGGTGACGGACGCCACACGACTGCAAAAACTGTGACCACGCATTACTCTGGAATGGTGGGCCATTGCCCGACTTTATCGTTTCTGGATATCCGAACATGGCAAAAATGGACTCCATGATCGGCATAACTGTCTCTGCACTGGTGCTTCTGGTTACGTGAACGATATACACGTGGATATATTGAATATTCATCTGTGACGCAGAGTAAATATTCGCCTGTCGGTACTGGGCCGCAGAAATCAATGCTCAGATTGATCCACGGGCCTCGCGGTAGAGTAGTCATGTTTAATGGCTCCATCTGGCGGCGGTTGGAGTTTGCAACACACGGAATGCAACCCATGACGACTGCTTCCGTTTCTTTGTCTATGCCTGGAAACCACACTTTGCTTCTGATCAGAGCTTTGGTCTTGCAGATGCCCTGATGACCCTCATGTGCCAACTGTATGACACGACTTTCTCCCACTGTCAGTTCATCCCTCACTTTCCGGAATGCAGCAATGTCAGCTGACTCGTTGTTAGCTGTTTGTCGGTCGGACACAAAGTTGACTCCAACTCTCAGGGCCCCAAGCTGCTCAACAGTAGCCCTGCCCAGAAGTGAAGGCGAATCTCCATGAACGAGAAGAAATTCTGCAATTGTCGACTTGTCACCAATTTGCACGTCACACGTGACGAGCTTACGCGCCACGATTGGCGGCGATCCATACGGGTGTATGGTCCGTTTGCATGCTTCAAACTGCTCGCCTCGCTCTCGCAGCTGTGCGGCTACAGTAGAGTTGATTATATTGCATGATGCACCCGAGTCAATGATCATGTCAACCGGTCCATCTGCAATGATTGCTGTGATCATGCCAGAATGAGGCGTCAAAGTAAATGCGTACTCATTTTCGCTGTTGTCGCTATGGGCAGCTGATTCTGCCATGTATCGCATTGGATTGACTGGCTGTGCACGTTTCTTTTGCCACGTCTGTGAGCTGCGCTGTGACTGCTGCCTTGGTTTGCTTCGGCACATGACAGCGAAATGTCCACGCACTCCACATTTGTGACACTCTATCACGTGTGCACTTGCATTCGTCACTTGTATGGCCATGTAAGCCACAGCGAGTATACCGATCGTGACGTTGCTGAGTGTTAGAATGTCTGTTGACCGGTTTACGAGTGTGCGTTTCGAATGGTATGCGTGCTGATCTGTTGAATGCAGCATACACTGTGTTGTTTGCTTTGCCACGAGCCATGTCTTTAGCCTGGCGTTCTGACGATTCTCTCGTTTGCGCTATCTCGATCGCCCTGTTTAGCGTGAGATCCTTTCCTGCGGCCAGGAGTTTGGTACGCAACGAATCAGAGCGACACCGATCGATTACTTGATCTCTGATGTACTCATCGACATTGTTCCCACAATCGCATGACGATGCCAGCTGTCGTAACCGTGTTACGAACTGCCCGACGGTTTTGCCTTCATGCTGTTCAGCGCGATGAAACATGTGCCTGTTGTACGGGACGTTTGATTTAGGCGTGAAATAGTCCGTCAGTAGTTCTTTTGTCTTTTGAAACGACGACGACGTACCTGTTTCTGTTTCGGGGAATGTATCATAAATGTCCTGTACGCCTTCGCCCGCGGTGTGTAACAGCAAATCACGTTTTTGCTTGTCATCAGTGCATCCTGACGCATTGGCCATCCTGTCAGACTCAAAGTTTCGTATCCACTTTTTTCAACGTTCAGCCGTTGTTGAAGGCTCGTTTTGTGCATCGAAGGTCGGTAGTTGGGCCACATTGATCGGAACAGCCATTTGTATGATTGCTGCTTTTAAATGAAACACACCATTTATCAGACTGAACGAAACATGGCCGTCGTTTATTATCTGATCCGACCAGCACCGGAGAAATTCGAAGTCAACGGGATCCGTCCGTAATACATAGGCTATGTATGTATATAACATGCAGGGAGCGGCTATATTACACAACCTATAGCGCTAGCGCCATGGTTCGTCGTTTCTCGTCGCTAAATGTCGTATTGTACTTTAGTACTTACAATAAACGTTCACTAAAACACCAGGATAGTCTAAAAGTCCTTTATTCTATTTCCACGTGTCTGTTTTCACTTTCAAATGGTTGTCATTATAACAGCACAGCATGCAATATTAAAGTGTCAATGTGCCTTAAATTAATTAAACATACGTTGATTAGAGCCTACATTAACAGCATAATTGTGCTAAAGTCGAGAGAACTCCCTGTCGGACAGTGAAGAAAAAACGGCATTTATCCTCCCTGTTGGGTCTTACGCAACGAATAAATGTGAGTGACGAAGGTTGGACGGGTACTGTGAAAACATGTAGTATTATTTCGTATTTGTATTCCTTTCAACGTTTGGAAAATTAGCTTAGCTATGGAAACGAAACTGTCCCTGCTACAAAACATGTGTGGAAGCGACAATTATATCAAGCGAAGCTTCATTCTGGTTTTTTATCACATCAGATATATTCGCCAGTATATGTCACTTCCTGTCGCTAAAGCTATCGCTAAAGTTATCGCCACAGCTCTTGTTAGCAGCAGACGTGACTACAGCAATTCGCTCCTTTATTATTCCTTTATTATATCGCCTGCAAGAACATTGCAAAACTTCAACGTGTCTAAAATGGTTTTGCAAGGATAGTAACACGATCTCCTAATTTTCTCGGTCAGTGCCACTTCTAAAATCAATGCGTTTGGTCCCTGTGCGATATCGCATTATTGACAAGATCCGTACAATGATCTATCAAGCCCTTTCGTCCCAACAATGTGCAAACTACCTATATGCAATGCTCACCCGAGCTAGAAAGTCCAGACAATTTCGGTCGGCTGGTTTTAATCTTCTGTTTGTTCCCATAGTTAAGATGAATGCTAGAACTCGAGCCTTCTCGGTTGCCGCACCCACTTTGAGGAACTCGCTTCCTGTTAGCATTAAGGCAGTAGGAAATATAGTTTCATTTCGCCGTATATCAACCTAAATTTCTAATTATTGCATATCCTCCTTTGCTTCTTGGCAATTATATCCATCTGTTGACGACGTTTGCTATGCACACAATATACCTGCCAACTTTTGTTTTTAAATCCGCATTGTTTTGAAGAAGCACTCAATTACTTTGTGTAAGATAATGTGTTTGAATTTACATTGCGAACTCCCAAGAACTCGTGGCTATAAAACACACAACCACAACTGATAACAAATAGGAACTACAGAAACATAGCAACAATTGAGCAACATCTTTATAGAAAACGCAGCCTCTGGATGAATCTGGAGAAAACTGATGAAATAACGTGAATATATGAACAGGAAGAGGATCTGCAAGTAATCGATGATGGAAAGACCATTAAACAAGTGAACAGATGTGTATACTTGGGTGGTGCTGCGTGTGAGGACGAAGTAAATAGTAAAGAAATATAGAAGAGGATGCAAGCAGAGAGCAGAAACATGGATGAGGGTGGAAGGCTTTATATGGGATAGAAAACTGAAGAAACAACAACAATTAAAAGTGTTGAAAGTCTGCCAGGTACCTGCCTGTAAATTTATATATGTATATATATATATATATATGATATATAAACAACTGGGTCCGAAGAAAATGCAAAGTAACCCGGGGAAGATAGAAGGAAGATGAAGGAATAGAGAGATCAGATTGGCATGAATACACATTATAAACATGAAAGTCGTAGGAAGCAGACCGACATGGACAGGACAAGTGCAAAGAATGAACGAGGACAGGACGACGAAAAACCATGGGAAGCAGAAGAGGGTGGCAGGAGATTAAGAGGAAGACCATATCTAAGACGGGACGACAACGTGAAACGAGAACTTGGGAGAGCAGATGCGAACAACAAATAATGGAAGACCGTTGCAGAAGACAGATACAGATGGAGAGAGTTAATAAGCAATGCAGAAGAAGTTAGCGATCAAAAAGGTAATAACAAGAAGATTATTATTTGTTGTTCGTCCTTCACGAAGCGAAGAAGACCACATTTCTCCAGCGCCTACTGTCAATGTCATTTTACCGAGTCTTTCTCTCGCTTCGTCTTCATTTGGTGACTGCCATTTGTTTGTAATCATAGGATATAGCACCTGCTTTTGCGCTGTGCCAAGTTTGTCGCTCACAGTTTGTCTATCCCAACAGTCATGTTGCATATTGAAATGCTTCAGTGATATAATTAGTGTCTCCTTGTATCCTTTCTTTGGCCCTCCGCGAGAGTGTGTCCCGTTTTCCAGATTACAATAGAGCACCTTCTTTGGCAGACTGGCGTTCTGACCACATGGCCAGCCCATCCCAGCTGTGCTTGCTTCAACTTGTTGTATACACTTGACAAGTCAGCCTGGGCAAGCACCCCGGTGTTTGGTACTTTGTCCTGCCACTTGATTTTCAGCAAGTTTCGCATACAGCTCATGTGAACATGGTTTAGCTTCTTGGCTTGGCGCTGGTACACAGTTTTTCTCGCGTAGAGTAGTGATGGAATGACAACCGCTCTGTATACTTTCAGTTTTGTCCGCAGGCTTATTCCACTACGCTCCCAAACTCGGATGCAGAGTCTGCCAAATGCAACACTTGCTTTGGCAATCCTTGCATTGGTTTCATCGTCAATCTGATCACCCCGGGAGAGTATACTCCCAAGGTAGGTCAACTATACTGATATCTGATGTTTATTCCAGAGACATCGTCTTGAAAGTCGCCATTGTGCATAGCAGAAAACATCACGCTAATAAGGGTCGGCGCCATCACACATCCTTGATTGACACAATCGGTGACTGGGAACGAGTCAGACAACTCCCTGCCTTCACGGACACGCCCAAGCATGGAATTGACGAACTAGGGTGATAAAGTTATGTGGGCAGCCATATTTCTCCATGATCTTCTTCAGACCATCCCGGCTGACTGAGGTCGATGAAGGTTGAGTAGAGGTCCACATTCTGTTTTGGCATTTCTCTTGAAGCTATCTGTGTACGAACACCATGTCGATGGTTCCCCATCCTTTTTTCTGAAGCCGCAATGCCTCTCTGACAGCAAGCCATGATCAAGGTGTTCCACTGGGCGATTCAGAATTAATCGCCAAGTGGACCTTCTGAATTGCCTTCTTTTAAGTTAAGTAAGCAACCGTTGATTCGCGCATACCGAAGCGTGCTTCTAACAGCCAGTTTGTGCTAAAGGCGGCATTTATCCTTCAGGGTACGCGAATATATGAATATGAGGCGCTTGGTATGAAATACACTTTGAATGTTACAGAGCATCTTGCGTTGGTGGAGTATCTTCATGGTATTCCTTCCTTTGGCAGAATAACTTTCTCATCGCCTCGATAACGAGACCAGACTGCTGCTCTAGTCACAGAGGACAACGGTGAAGCGTTTTAGGAGTTGAGCTGTCACGAATCCAGATACAAATGGATGCAAGGATTCAGTGTCATGTAAATTAATGCCTTGGTCACTTCAGGGTATGCATTCTAGGTTTCTCATCCTGTCTCCCAACCATTACCGTAGAATACAGACGTCGTACTGCACCTCGGTTAAACCATGGAAACTGACAATGACGTTGACTTGTATTTCCACAGAGCATGATAGGTGCCGTTACCCTTATGATGAATAAAGTTATTGCCTGTCCCAAAGTCTATCGAAATGTACGCAGGTGAAGAACAATGTGATTAGGTCATGCATCTTAATTACTGGAAGCACAAGGACACCCTTGACCACGGTGTGTATCAAATATATTGTTGGTCCCCTTTCCAAAACAGTCTGCACATGGACCATCAGTGGTGAGTGAGCTTCCTCGAGGTCACACCACTGAGGTGTCTGATGAGGCAAACATTTCCATTCAACCTGGACAGTGGAGATTTGCAACTTTGGTGGAGGGAAATGCAAATACTTCGTGCTTATTGGTGATATCGCGATGGAAGTATATCCAGTTTATTGACACCGTATTGTCTCAAAGCTACCTCCGTCCGAGTCTCGTTACGCCTTTACTCTTATGTGGATTATTTGATGCTCTTAGGGAGGTACGTGTCCCAGACAATGTCAATGCTGTTGGAGTTATCTAAGTGCATCATGGTGTGAGGAATGACAACAGTGTCTGCATATCTATCAAACATGGTGAAGGTGCTTGTAGAAAGGAGATGATAAGGAGGGAGGGTATGGATAAGTTTCTTGTCTGAATAACGCACACATGTAAAGGTTCTTTGCTGCAAGACGATGTATAACCGAGAGAAGACGGTCGATCAATAAATTCTTCGGCATTGTTATCTTTCCCGCCTGCATGGTTTTGGACTGTGGCGCAGGACATTTGTTGAGGGTGAGTGAATTCGTCTTCATTGGGGCGTGGATGGGGTGTGCAGTGTCAACGATCACCGATTTAGCATTGTTGTCTCACTACGCCAGCGATGTTTACCACAAAGAAGAGTTCCTTGTGGTGCTGGCTTTCCTGAACTTCGGGCCCGTAGATGCACCCAAAATGTGTTGACTTCGATTCAAAAGTGAAAGCGTATTGTTCAAGGAAATAGCAAAAATGTTGTGTTTCTCCGGTTTAATTGTCACATATTCCAGGAAACAGATTAAGTAAAACGTACAGATACCCGAATTTGTACAGACACCGCTCAAAAATTTGAATCAAGGAGCAACAAATATGTCACGTTTTTAATTTTTGCCGGCTTTTCCCTTAATGGAGGGTGTGAAATGTATGGACCAACCCAATAATGTGCTGACATCAATAACAAAAAATGAGATGTCAGTGTTATGAGAAACAGTAAAATGTAGTACATTTGTCCGTTCTGTAACATGTGTCATGGAAAAGTGTAAACGGCATGGGTCTAAGGGTTCAGTTGAGGGGTGAGAACTTATGGATCCATCCAAAGCATTTGCTAATTCTCATTAAACATTGAAATCGTATTGTTCAAGGAAGCAGCAAAACATGTTGATGCTTTTATACGGTATGCCTCATATAATTCCGTGAACAAAAAGTCGGAAAACGGCATGTATGAGTCCAATAAGGGGTAAAATATGATGGACCCACCCAAACAATTTAATAACTCCAATCCAAAATTAAAATATTATTGTTTAAAACAAAATATTTGGCACGTTGATCGGGTCTGTACCACATCCCCTGGACAAAATATAGTAAAACGACACATATCTATTCAAAGGGGGTGAAAACGTGTGGACCCACCCGAAAAAATTTTGACACCGATCAAAACGTTAAATCTTATTGTTCAAGGAAGCACCAAAACAAAGTTAGTGCTTTTATTCGGTCTGTCCGCATCATGTTGGTAAGGTACCTGACTATAGACGCCGTCTGCCCTACATGCTTTTGGGCAAATGAAAACATTGTTTTTTTCTCTTCATTTCATTTGGCAGCTCGTTGCCTACAACCTTTTTGAGAAACGGTGTTCCATCCAATCCAATTACATTCCAATGAAAAATGTATTGTTAAGAACAAATGTCCTGTCCAAAGTTCACATTTCATGCTCAGGTGGAAATTGTAATCTGTCTATCGACTGAGTGGAAGTAAAAAGGTTAAGTCTTATGTAGCGCAGTATCCAGTCCTCGGGATTGCTCAAAGCGTTTTACACTTTACTCCCTGGCAGACCTGTTCAATTAAACACCATCTCGACTTCTCTGGGAAGCTTCCACCCACGCTGCAATTAATGCGCGAAGATTATTTATTCACAAATACCCACCACTGTCTACAGCCAGGTACTCATTCATACAGCTGAGTGAACTGGAGCAACATAGAGTGAACGAACTTGCCCAAGGTTCAACACCGCAGCACAGGATTAGAACCCGGATTCTCTCGGTCGAGAATCCGCAGCCCTAACCACTGCACCACCACCGTACCCCACGCCAATGTCAGTTGGCCAATGTCTGTGACTTCGATTCCGTGATTGATGGGTTCGCGGCACTCAAAGACCAAACGATTAGACTGCAAGAGAAAAAACCAGATATGTTTCCGCACTCGGGACCGACCTTTCACTCATGATCCGTCAGAGAAGTCGGGTCGTGGCAGTCGAACAACGAGTTGGACGTGATGAATAGTGAATTATGTTTTTTTGTTGCGCTGAAATTCATTATCAATGTCTTGGTAGCTGATTAAAATTGTGACGTTGGAGCAATGCTAATTAAGAAACTATTCCAACAATGCATTTCTTTTTGTTTTGGTGATGCAGCATTTTTATTCTTGGCAACAACGGCATTTTGCCTAGGAAGGCCTACGCCAGTGCCTATATTAAAGGGAAAAACATCTTTTGGGACCTGTCAATCTAAAAGATTTTATAAAAACTAATCACTAGCAACTGCAACCAAGAATGTGCCAGTTGTATATTACAATAACCTTGTTGAAGACGCATCATTTAAATCGTATAGCGCTATTGTGATAAAAAAAAACCTGACGTCACCAATGCCTATACTCCCCTGTTCGTCAGTCGCCAAACTGAAAATACAATTATTACTCAAGTTTGCGTCGCCGAATTTGTTTTGGCGCTTTAACTACTAAAACGTGTACGTCCGCGTGGTGCACTGTTTGACATTATAACAGTCGATACAAGTGTAACTCTGAATTGATCGGAATACGAGAAACCAATATATGAGCTGGCATATTCCTATACATGTCGAGAAAACAGGAAGAGTGGAATGGCGTGTGGTCTGATATGTTCATAAAAACCACATTCATGGGGTACGGGATTGGCCAAAATGGCACAGTGGGGTATCTGTCATGCCACCCACGCTGAAACGATGGGCACTGAGCACGCACATAAGCAGCAAAGTTGTTCAAGACGTCGGTGACATGGCGGATAGGTACAGACAGACGTATGTGACTACACATATGAAGGAGAAACCGTCACGCATCCAGTTTAACGGACAAGACTGAAACAGACCGACGAGTTTGTAGCACTCAAAGTGCAAACGATCGGGCTGTAAGAGAAAACAATTATACTTCTGTGCTCCGGACCGACCTCTCACTTCCGGTCCGTCGGCAAGGTCGTTGTTGTAGCGCAGGACGAGTTCTTGTGACTACATGTGTGATGTTGGAGAAGTGTTATGTAACTATTCCAACGTTGTGCTTCTTCTACTTCTCCTTTTTTGGGGGACACCATTTTTACTTTTGGCTGTTCAGGATGTTTCCAAGAACATATTACACTCCACTACCATGGTACCCAAAATATGCCAATTAGGTGCCGCCATTTGCAAAATATTGCATTTGGCCCATATCGCAGAGAGTATTATTGATAGCTAAATAAAACAGATGAGCTGTATATTTTATATAAGTTTTATATAAGTTTTGAGGGTACAGAATATCGACGAGGACTTTCAGATAGTAGCCCTGCCAATCAGTTTCTACTTAAATGCAACTTAGTTGCAGATATTGAGAAAAATATATGTTTTGTCAATACCTTCGGAACTACCTAAGTCTAAGACAGCGTTTGATATGAGGTGTCTAATCCCATGTTCACATGGTCGGGAATTTAATATTGCTTTATCCAAGCGAGTTGTTACAAAGTCAGTTTCCAGAAAAACGCTGAAAATTTGCACTAAAGCTGTGTACGACGTCAACCTAATATGTATGTTGGGACTACAACGAACACTGATTTGCCACGAACTTCACCAGTGCCAACATCAATGTTTGGGTAATCCTGCATCTTCTTGGCCTTTATTACGCTATTAAATGATCTTTTTACCTATTTTTTTCGACGCTGCCGTATTCATTTCGTCATTCCCCATCATTGTAGACACAAAACCGAACAGCACTGTTTGACAGGTGCGTGTCAATTCTGCAGAGTATATGTAGAAGAAGAAACTTCAAGTGGATGTGTCTGCCAGGTATCAGGCAGAGGTGACGATTCTTGATGGACGTGCCGCACGCGCGCCCAAATGTAGCTAGTAGGAACCCTGCCATTACACATCTACCGTGGCAAATCCCCAACTGCACTCCACCTTCCCATTTTATTCCTGTCAAGCGGAACTATTTTGTCTCATTGGCGTTATCATGGGCGTGCCTACCCCTAGACCTTTAGGGTCTCCGTTTAGGTTACAATAAGCAGACGTTACAGCGACGAAACATGTTTAACTGCACCACACCCCGCTCCCCCCGTCTACCGACAGCGCGACCGTTGAGTCCTGCTGAAACTCCAGCCGCCAGTGAAGGAGTTTGGCCCTCCCATGGAGTACCCTCTCTGGATCCGCCCCTGGTTATTCGCTCCCCTGGAAAACGTGGCGAGCTATTGTGATTGAAGTAACTCGCTCAACATAAGACAAACTCAATGCAACTTAAACGTAGATCGACAGTTAATCATGTTGTTTTACCTATTAAATGATGTGACGAATTCTAACTGAATGATCGGTCACATGGGATTATTTGTGTGTAATGTTAATAAAACCAGATGGGGTATTGCCATTTATCCAAGCAGCTTCGGACACATTTAGTATAACAATATATATCAGGGATGAGAGTGACATTCAGAGAAAAAACCGGAAATTTTGCTGTGGCCCACATTTCAGCCCGAGAGGACTGTCTCATCTAATCAGGGGGAGGGGGGGGACTCCTCAGAGATATTTTTAAAGCGAAAGCGCTGAAGCAAACAGCCGACAGAACTAAGGGTTTTACTTCGCAGATTCACGGGTTCGGTTGGGTCGGTTCTGTCTCTAATCGCCAGGCAGGTCCTTAACACGTGGCGACACTCGGTGGATAGATGGTTAACTCAATCCGCAGATAGATCGTCAGTGAATTGTCCAAGATTGTATATGCCCTAACCCCCAACATTCATTTTTTTCTCCCCGGATTTACACGATTCACAAAAGTGATCTTTGGAGCAGTATAAAAACCGGAATTCCGGCCAAAACCGGAAATTTCTCATCCCTGATATATGGTATAACCAAAATAAGAAGTGCACATCTTCATTAATACCCCAAAGTTGGATCAATGCAAGTATATCTCCTTTGAGGCCAACAAGCCTCTTTCTGTTTATTCACGTCCTAGGACCAATGGCCTCTGATCTACCAACTAGCATTGAATTTCAAAAGAAAAAAAACATCTAAATTTACTCTTTTTTGTTGCTAGCCTTTCTAGAGGGTTTTTCCCCTACCTGAGAGAACCGAGTGGTGATAAATTCACCAGATGACGCCAATGTAAATTAGTAGTGTGTTGCCTCATGGGTGGGGCTAACCTATTGGTGATGTAATCCAAACAACACAAAAGTAGCAAAGTTTAGTTATTTGCTTTTTCAGTGGATGAATTGAGTGGCGAAATACTCACCAGAGGGTGCCACTGTGGCGCTGCGTTACACTTAATTGGACACCAGAGTGCAGTTGTGTTTGCCAACTTTGCTGTGTATGCAAACTTATGAATTGCTAGCTTACACACATATATGGAGCAATAAACCAGTCTACTTGATTAAATAACCTGAATATGATAACAACTCATGCACGATTCTGTGATGATAACGACCGAATTAACAATATTGTACTCGAAATACCATCTGCGGAATATGTTCACATATTTTTATTATTATGTACAAAACATTTATAGACACTGTGCAAATGCTTGCCTTATCCTGCCTCTTAAGAAAATATCTATATTTTCCCGGAGCAACATACATAGTATACCGCTGAGAACATGTTTAGTTTGGCACATAATTACTATTGCCTCAACACTGCATTCACTTAAAGCCAAGGGGCAGTGCGTAATAAATATGTATTTTTTCAAGATTTCCTTGATTTTCTTGACGTGTAACAAAAGAACTCATGACAATGTAAACATCATATAGACCCAAGACAGTCGCAACAGACAGATTGCACATCTGAAATTCCTAATACATGATCTACTGCCGCCTCTTACCAACTTCCCTGAACGACTCGAGAGAATTCGTTTCTTCTATAGCATAGCCACATACTGTAACAACCGTATATATATATATATAATATTATTTATAATATAAACTAGTGTATTTACAAAGCAAGCGCGAGCCAGATTTGACTCGCCGGCACTATCCTGTCGATACAGTCCAACTAACTACAGTACGGTAGTGCCGTCTTTCAGGTAGATCCGAGTTATGTACATGCCACAAACAATGGCGGTCGGTAACTGACTGCATTGATTCCCTGATATCCTGTTCATTTGTAGGATGCCTCAAGAGGAATTACACACATGCCTGCTTCTTATGAAGCAGGACACGTACAGTTTGAACCTGGCTGAATGTTCAGGTTCCGCTACCACAATCGCGCAGACAAGACTGCAACGAACCAGTAGCATCACTTCGACGTCGACTGGATCAGGATGACCACAAACTTCTTGTTGGACACCCCAAGGCATCACTCATGGGTGGTCCTGGTGGTTATAGTAGCCTCCGTTCTGTCCAAACATCCAGTGCCTCCTGCACCGCTCACTTCTGATGTTGTGCCTTCTTGCGTCGTGCTGACAGCATGTCGTAGAATGGGTTCTCACTGATGCTGGCCCTGAAACCACACAAACAATGACCTATCAGCCTTCTTCCGAGTTCACACAGACCTTACGGGCATTCACCATTGTCTACATTTATCTATTACACAGACCCTAATCTATCAGCCTTCTTCCGTGTTCACACAGACCTTACAGGCATTCACCATTGTCTACATTTATCTATTATACAGACCCTCATCTATCAGCCTTCTTCCGAGTTCACACAGACCTTACGGGCATTCACCACTGTCTACATTTATCTATTATACAGACCCTCATCTATCAGCCTTCTTCCGAGTTCACACAGACCTTACAGGCATTTACCACTGTCTACATTTATCTATTATACAGACCCTCATCTATCAGCCTTCTTCCGAGTTCACACAGACCTTACAGGCATTCACCACTGTCTACATTTATCTATTATACAGACCCTCATCTATCAGCCTTCTTCCGAGTTCACACAGACCTTACAGGCATTCACCACTGTCTACATTTATCTAGTATACAGACCCTCATCTATCAGCCTTCTTCCGAGTTCACACAGACCTTACGGGCATTCACCACTGTCTACATTTATCTATTATACAGACCCTCATCTATCAGCCTTCTTCCGAGTTCACACAGACCTTACGGGCATTCACCACTGTCTACATTTATCTATTATACAGACCCTCATCTATCAGCCTTCTTCCGAGTTCACACAGACCTTACAGGCATTCACCACTGTCTACATTTATCTATTATACAGACCCTCATCTATCAGCCTTCTTCCGAGTTCACACAGACCTTACAGGCATTCACCATTGTCTACATTTATCTATTATACAGACCCTCATCTATCAGCCTTCTTCCGTGTTCACACAGACCTTACAGGCATTCACCATTGTCTACATTTATCTATTATACAGACCCTCATCTATCAGCCTTCTTCCGAGTTCACACAGACCTTACAGGCATTCACCATTGTCTACATTTATCTATTATACAGACCCTCATCTATCAGCCTTCTTCCAAGTTCACATAGACCTTACAGGCATTCACCATTGTCTACATTTATCTATTATACAGACCCTCATCTATCAGTCTTCTTCTGAGTTCACACAGACCTTACGGGCATTCATCATTGTCTACATTTATCTATTCCTACAGACCCAAATAATTTCCAGAACAGTACAGGAAATTAGTCCTGCTAATATGGTCACCTCGCTATTCAGGTCACTCCCTCGGGTGACCTTAATAACGAGATTCAACTGTATATACGTACAGTCGAACCTCCCTTCACCTCTGTACAACTGCCACCTCACAATTATGTTCACTCTAGGACATTCCCGAATAATTTGTGTAGCAATAAAACATAGGAAATTACTAATTATTCCCACTAATATGGTGACCTTGCTATTCAGTTCATTTTAGCCCAGTCCTGGGGGCAATCTTAATAAACAAACTTACAGTGAGGACACTTAGGGGTGGTTCATAAGTTAATACTGTAAAAAAAAGGCACGGTTCTTAATACTGGGTAAAATCCCCACCCACCCCCACCAACATGAATCCAAAACTACAAAACCATATCCAGTAATTGCCAGATTCTGATAGCGACAATACTGTAAATGTGCATTAATATATGTTCCACTCAACAGATGGCCCCACTGTAGTGATTTACTTTTCCTAAGCTACATGGTGATGACATCACGACCCACCCATGCCATGCCAACTAATGAGGAACCCTTAACAGAATCAACACCACACCTTGCAGCAAGCAATGTCCAGTATTGGCAATTTTAAATACATAAATACAGAGTAAGATTTTTCACAGTTTGCGTTCACAGAGCCACGCGGCGTGTGTGTGCTGAGAATGATTTTCTTACCGGATACATTTCATCCAGGCGTCCTTGTCTTCCATGTTGGCAGCTGACATCCGATAGACCGTGTGTTTTCCTGTCATAACGTTATCAATATTAGCCATCAAGAAAGTAAGAAGAGACCAAGTTAAACTAGAAACATATTGAAAGATACATTTTTGTGTATTTTTTTAAACTAAAAAGGTAGACAAAACTCACCTATATAAAGGGCAGTGAAGACTAAACAACAGTCGTCCTAGTCTAATCCAATGTGTTCATTATATTACAACACATCATTACAGATAACAAATGGATTTGCTACAATCAAAAAGAGTGGCTTGGTGCATTTTAGCAGTCAGAATTGCTATAATAAATTATAGCCTCCGTTTTGAGGGACGATATGTGAACTTAGCAAGTACCTCAAAGCGCACTATATTAACAAGTACTACTCCTGCCACTAAGAAGAAAGAAGAAAATTTATTCGACCCCATGTACATAATATCATTTTCTTGGTCGTATACATGTAATATGCATTGGAAAACATAGACACACATATAATACATCATACGTATGCATATAGATAATTTACGAATAAGTAAAATCAAAAATTTTCCAGATGGGGCCGGTGAATCATCATATCAAGACAAAATGTCGCTCTCATAGGAGCCAGCCCATTTACATTAATAATTACATCATTCTTCTTGATGAACATGTACATGTCCATGAGCATGCGTGTGTCACTGCGTGTGCGTCACTGCATGTGCGTAAATGCGTGTGCGTCACTGCACGTGCGTCATTGCGTGTGCGTCACCGCGTGTGCGTCACTGCGTCACTGCGTGTGCGTTATGTGTTTGTTTGTGTTGCCTGTGTTAGTGTGTATGTACTTGCCAACGTGCGCTAAAATGCACAATTTAATAATAATAATATGTGCACTTTTGTTACCATTGTGATGTTATGAACACACTGGCATTTAAACAAATGGGGTAAGAACGCCGTTCAGGGGTGTAAATAATATAGGCCAACCTAATACACCTCCACCAAGCATTCACTATAATGACTGGAGCCACGCTATTGAACATGTGAAGTTAACACAACTGGCACATACCTTCAACAACTTTGCCCTCGGAGTCCGTCTTGCAAGCCTTGATCACCTCGTTGTTGGTGGCGAACAGCTCAAAGCAGTGCGGCTTATTGCGGTCTGCCACCTCTCGCAGGCGGATGTTCTCCAGTGGGATGATCCCCTTTGGCTCCTTGTCCTGCAGACACAGATGCACTAGGATCAATCAAATATGTCAACTACTGGTACTCTCCATCTTGCCGTTTAATAGCACGCGTATACATGCTTGTTTCCACAGGGAAGCAATATCGATTTATAAAGTGCATTTAGTATTTTTAACATATTAGAATCAGTCCACTTTATAGTTAAATGACAACATATTAATGATCAATAACTATAAAAAATTAACAACTTTGTGACTTTGAAACAGATAGAAAGTGTGGCACTTGGATGCATAATTTTTGTTACCTGGGTTTAATACAACATAAGTGAAGAGAGGAAGAGAGGGGGTATTGGAATTAGTACACTCTCTACGAATATAGATAATGTCAACAATTGTGAACGACCCCTTAAATGTTGAACATTTGCCTCTTACTACCGGTAATTCTTGATACCGTTTCAAGTAGAATATAATAATGGCGACTGACCGTGGTGAACTCAAAGTAGTAGAGACAGTTGTCGTTGAGAATGAACCAGCGTCTCTTCCAGCTGCGATAACGCCCACCTGCAGACACACAGAAACATCCAGTCAACGAACGACTTCAATCACACGCGCTAATACAAAACATCAGGTCAACGTCACACAATCACCTCGGTAATTTGACCAGATTACAAAAACGATTACCCGTAGCTGCCATGTGTAGCACACAACCATGGTGAAACTGTGCACACACAATAGTGACTGCAAAAGCGTGCATGTTATTCCAAGCAATCAAACGTGAACCAGTTGACACTGGTACCAGCTGCGTACTCGTGCCACGTGTACCATGGCAAGCACAAGTAAATACTACTGGATTACTGAAATGCTCACAAGAACAAAAGCTAAAATTATTGCATAATTGTTTTACATGCTTTTATGTTATTATAATCCATTATGTGGTTGTGTTGTAAATGCTGCAGTACTCTTTAATGCCTGCAGAAACATGGACACACGCAACATAACAATCAGGCTTTCAAATTCAGACAGGCAAAATGTATGTAAACACCACTGAAATGTCATAAATAGTTCAATATAAAAATGTCAGTAAGTTTGAAAATATTGTTGTCACAACCAAATCTACAAGGGACAGGGTAAACATATATTTATGAAGTTACGATGGAATACTGTTTTGTATTAAACACAACGACCGTGAGATCCTACATCTGGGAAGAACACCAACTAAACAGCACGCCACAGAACTCAAGTGTATCTACCCGACGCTACTGTACAATCACTGTCCACGAAGGGTGTGCACTACCATCCACAGCATATAATCTCATACAGCATTCACATACAACTCTGTACACCGTACAGACAAGGCATCAACCAGGTGAGTAATATACAAACACATCAACACATACACTAGACACGTCAGACGGTAATCACCAACACAAGAGGGAGGAGGCATCTCTTGACAACGGACCAAGCCGTCAGTGTGTGACTATCATTAATCAGACCACAATGCAATCTCTGGACATGCATGCGTGCATGTGCACACACATGCGTGCGCCACCCAAAATGCTCACTGGAAGGGGAAGGTGCAACACACTGACACAAAGGAACAACTAGCTGATGTAAACAACAACAATGTCAAATGAAAATACAGTAACAGTTTCAACTGTTAATGCAAAATCTTAAAATGAACAATGTAACATTTAAACGAAAATGAACTTCACAAACAGTGAACAATTACTGCGACCAGCTTACATATCTAAAGAAAACACAACACTGTAACGACACAAAACCTTAATGCAGATGCAAAGTCTTATCGGCACCTGATGTTAGCATGTTTTGACACTGCAACGTGAAACCAGAAAACAGGAACCAGCATCAGCAAAAGCGACCGAAATACAAACACTTGCGGCAAGTTTCAATCAAGTTTTGTCACACTTGCAAATTTCTGCGTGAAACACTTACATACAAACCAAAAAATGGCAGCAGCGACAGCAGTAATAAACAAGTTAGCCATGTCCCGCCAGTCGTGGGAACAACAGCAGGCCGCCAGCACAGCAAGACAGCCAGAAACAAAAGGTTTCCCAACAACGATATCAGTGCAGCGATCACTTCACTCCAGCAGCAAGCGGTGGGGAAATCACACTAACATCAAAAAGGTGACAACATCGAGAAGTAGTGCGTGCCAATACCAACTGTGCGCCGGCGGTTGTGCGGCGTGCAGCACAACGTCACTAGGTGGCGCCACCACCTGGTTTAACGATCGGGGGGTTTCACAACAACCGGAACAAGAAGGGCCAAAGAAAGAGCAACTTACTGAACTTAGAGGTGCAGCCTGCGGGAAAGACAAAGAGCAACCATCAAGAGACAGTACTCGGACAACGATCACGCCACGCGCACACACACAAACGCAAGGTGTTCGAGAAAGTGCTGTTAACGTGTGACAGCGCTGTGAGTGGTGCAAGGCGGTGTGCGGGTGGTGCATTTTTAGAAGGGCGGGTGGTCTGTTTGATGGCAATTACTTACATCGGCCGCTGGCTGCACGAGTGAAAGAAGCAGGGAGAGATGACGTGACACCATCATGTGGGGACTTCATTAACATTTCAGTTAACCGTAATTCGTTTACCAAGTCACACTATGGGATACAAATTTGTGTATAATATATCCGGTTTAAGTAATTTTTCTATACACTTTTGCATAATGAAAATTCTGGAATTGTTGCAAAGAAAACTGGTCCCAAACCAAATCAACTGCATAGTCATCAAAGAGATATGAAAGATCACATTTAAAAAGGCTATCAATTAGCATCAAAAGGAAAGTAAAAAGGGGAGCATTTTGGGGTGACAAATTTAAAAAGGTGACGCTGTAGTTATTCAAGCATGAAACAATAATGTGTATATTTGAAACCCCTTTCTGACTTGTCACCCTCCCCAGTTGTCACCCTCCCCAACTGTCACCCTTCCCAGTTGTCACCCTCACCTTGTCACCCTCCCAAGTTGTCACCCTCCCCATTTGTCACCCTCTCCAGTTGTCAACCTCCCCTGTTGTCAACTTGTCACCCTTTAACTACACTGTTGCCATCTCAATCTGTCCTAATCAGCACCAATTATGTGTTAGTGCATTATATGACACTCGCTGTGTCACCAGTGCAATATCAAGTCATGTTACCATCAACCACTAGTGCTTATACGACAGTCGCTGTGTCACCAGTGCAATATCAAGTCATGTTACCATCAACCACTAGTGCGTTATACGACAGTCGCTGTGTCACCAGTGCAATATCAAGTCATGTTACCATCAACCACTAGTGCGTTACACGACAGTCGCTGTGTCACCAGTGCAATATCAAGTCATGTTACCATCAACCACTAGTGCGTTATACGACAGTCGCTGTGTCACCAGTGCAATATCAAGTCATGTTACCATCAACCACTAGTGCGTTATACAACAGTTGCTGTGTCACCAGTGCAATATCAAGTCATGTTACCATCAACCACTAGTGCGTTATACAACAGTCGCTGTGTCACCAGTGCAATATCAAGTCATGTTACCATCAACCACTAGTGCGTTATACAACAGTCGCTGTGTCACCAGTGCAATATCAAGTCATGTTACCATCAACCACTAGTGCGTTATACAACAGTCGCTGTGTCACCAGTGCAATATCAAGTCATGTTACCATCAACCACTAGTGCGTTATACAACAGTCGCTGTGTCACCAGTGCAATATCAAGTCATGTTACCATCAACCACTAGTGCGTTACACGACAGTCGCTGTGTCACCAGTGCAATATCAAGTCATGTTACCATCAACCACTAGTGCGTTATACAACAGTCACCAGTGCAATACCAAGTCATGTTACCATCAATCACTAGTGCGTTATACGACAGTCGCTGTGTCACCAGTGCAATATCAAGTCATGTTACCATCAACCACTAGTGCGTTATACGACAGTCGCTGTGTCACCAGTGCAATATCAAGTCATGTTACCATCAACCACTAGTGCGTTACACGACAGTCGCTGTGTCACCAGTGCAATATCAAGTCATGTTACCATCAACCACTAGTGCGTTATACAACAGTCGCTGTGTCACCAGTGCAATATCAAGTCATGTTACCATCAACCACTAGTGCGTTATACGACAGTCGCTGTGTCACCAGTGCAATATCAAGTCATGTTACCATCAACCACTAGTGCGTTATACAACAGTCACCAGTGCAATACCAAGTCATGTTACCATCAATCACTAGTGCGTTATACGACAGTCGCTGTGTCACCAGTGCAATATCAAGTCATGTTACCATCAATCACTAGTGCGTTATACAACAGTCGCTGTGTCACCAGTGCAATATCAAGTCATGTTACCATCAATCACTAGTGCGTTATACGACAGTCGCTGTGTCACCAGTGCAATATCAAGTCATGTTACCATCAACCACTAGTGCGTTATACAACAGTCGCTGTGTCACCAGTGCAATATCAAGTCATGTTACCATCAACCACTAGTGCGTTATACAACAGTCACCAGTGCAATACCAAGTCATGTTACCATCAATCACTAGTGCGTTATACAACAGTCGCTGTGTCACCAGTGCAATACCAAGTCATGTTACCATCAATCACTAGTGCGTTATACAACAGTCGCTGTGTCACCAGTGCAATACCAAGTCATGTTACCATCAAATAGTAGTGCATTATACAACAGTCGCTGCATCACCAACGCACTATGGTATCATGTCACATTAACCACTAGTGTACTATGACACTCGCTGTGTCACCAATGTGCTATCCTGTCATGTCACATCAACTCACATGAAAACTACTATGTCAAGTCAGTCAGCAGCAACGTCAATTAAAAGCCACTTCGACAAGGACATTTTGGGTGCATTGGTTGGGATAGATGTGACTATATCTCCAACACATGGCGTAATAATGCAAAAGCATAAGCATCAAACACGAATGTCTTGAACCTGAGTATTGTGTTATTCCCTGCTTGAGAAAAAGTCGACACAATACCCACTGCCATAGTACATATACCCAGTTGGCAGTGAGTTTGTCGTAAACATCACCTACTATGAACCACTTTAGTATGGATGCCACCTCCCACACCATTTAACCTTCATGTTTTATGTCAGATTCTGTGCAACTACACCTTAGTGTGATCTATCATGTAGCACAGTCTGGCATCTCTACCACAACACATGTGCATGACACAGGTTAGGGCTGATTCAGTCACATGACTAAACACCACCGACCTGCCATGTGATGATCACATGATAGCCAAGCACGTCCGTCTTCACATACAGCTTGTCTGTAAACTGTTTAATCTCGTTGGCGGGACTAAGTCTGTCCATATCATCGTCAAGTCATGCCATACAGCATAATCTCTACCTGTTCTAACATCTTCACCATCCAAATGAATTCTAACGAACCACAATTTTTAGATACAGTTTGATCATTATCTATCTATAAATATTGATGTTGATGTTTAGCATGCAATGCAAACATGATATTACGTTGAAAAATTCAAACCAAACAAATAATGGTCAAATTATATCAACAAAATGCGATTCAATAAAACCCATTTCGGCAGCATAAATATTAAAACAGATACGTGTCAAAACGTAATAAAATGAGTCGGATGTCAGTGAACTTGATTTCGAGAAAACACTGTGTCTACATTGCACGGTGATGGTTGATACTTTTGTCTCCATGTGATACTACTTTCATGTCTTTTCTATTGATTGATAATGGTTTTTCTTACTTTTATTAATATTTAGTACCTATTAGAACCTTTTTAGAAAAAGTACATTTCATGCATGAATTCCGTAAAACAAAAGCGAAAAATTGCACATGTTCCAGTAGCCTTTTTGGGGATATTCCTGAATGGAAGGCGGACATATCTGGTACTATGGGAAAGCCCCCCCGTGTCTACTTTCCATTTATGGCATGGAAATTCCATGTTTACGTCAACTTTATTAATAGCAGCACAGTAGCACCTGACAGAGAGGCCTATCTGTGAACAAGTCGGCTGCAGCTGGCCGCTTCACTGAAACATGTCGCCTCATTGGCTTATTCTACGTGCACAAGCGCAGAGCGACCTTTCTTGGCCTTGCTAACTGTAAACAACATATGGTAGTCATGGGTCTGTCAATAGGAAACATTCCTAATTACTTGGATATTGTTACAATAATATCTTCGACAATGAGCATGACTTGGGAGTGTATTTCAAATGCATTGAACAGAGAAATAGAAGAAAAACTGCTGAATTTGGAATGAAAAATGCAGGCGTAGCGATGTTCGCTCACTCGCTGTAGTCTTGACATCGGAGTCTGGCCCTTGTAGATGGACGATTCAGTTAACTAAGCCACAAAGCTTGTGTTATAATTATCTCTATACTGCATGGCAATTATATAAAATGTCATTACATTCAACTGTGTCGATGTCATGTTACGTTGCTGCTCGGTTATATGCCATTTGTGCGCGCAGTGATTATGTAATGTTATGAAGCACTTATTTTTACTATTGTTATATACAGTGTTTCGGTTATAATATTATTAAAAGGTTACGTATTTTTTTCATATTTACACTATGTGTAGAAAATACCTTTTGCCAACACTGTGCAAACTTTCAGAGAAATCTATTACGTGTTTCTACCCAGTCATGTTCATTGTGGCATAATTGTTGCTGTGAGTGAGCTAGGACCATGTTTTATGAACCATTGGAAAGCTTAACATATCTTCTTTCCAATGGTATGACTAACTCTTTTGTTACATGCGACTCATTTTGTCACGATTCGACACATAGTCTATGCACTTTAACATGATTTTAAAATAACAATGTCCAGAACATTTAAGCCTTAATAAAGAAGCCGTTGATAAATTGGTAATCTGACACCAACCATTCAGCATTCGTCATTCACTCCATCGCGTGTGTTTGGGACTCGTATCATACATCAACTTGGATCAACCTTCTCAACCACCTATGAACCTAACAGGACACACCTGTCATGTCACGTTAATTTTACACCAGGTGTCGCTCTGCAACAGTAGCTCCCCTGCTGGTAAACTTAGCAAAATGGTTGTGTTAGGGTTTAGGGTAACGGTGAGGGTGAGTACCTACCTTGCTTCCACAGCCACCCCTCTTTGTCGGGGTTGAAGAAGGTGTGCATGAGATCATTGCCATCGTCCTCTGGGATCTTGAACGGTTCCTTCTTGATGCTTTCATACAGGCTCTGAACACAGACAGACACGTTTACTTATTTCACTTCCACGGTCCAACAAACCAGTTGTTATATACAGATATATAACTGTAACTGAGTTTGCGTATGTTTACATGTATCTATGTTACGCTATTCCTTTTAAGTGGTTTGCATCGTGGATGCCAAACTTTCAGGGGTTCATATTAAACCATTCAGAAGAAAAGTAATGCCTTTATTTATTCAAAAATTCCCCTTTGATTAAGGGTTCATACCAGTTTCAGGGCTCTTACCATACGGTAGATGGACAAAAATTGATTGTTCTTCACGCATATTTTCTGGCATTGTTCCAAGATCGCGAGGAACACTGGTCAGTTGGGCACATTTTACGTAACTTGCTTTCAACTGAAAAACTTTTATAATATATATCATAGCAAACATTTACGAATACTCTGGGAAATCGTCTTCTGTGCATGTATCTGAAAGATGGGCATTTTTACTAGTTTCCATAATTCACAATCAGGCCTTGAACCATCTCCCATTTTGTATGTTCTGTACAAATAGATAAATGCCGAGACTTATGGACGAGCCTTAAAAACCCATTTGGTCAAGGATGATGCTAATGATGCAAGTACTGACCACGAGAAGGTCCTGAGGCAGGTCGCCACCATCATTGATGCCGCGGTTCATTGAGATGAAGCGCTCCACGGTTGGCTTGTCCTTCACGCTCGGGTTGTGCAGGCTCGTGTTCAGCATGATGATCGCGAACGACAGAACATAGCAGGTGTCTGAAGAAGGAAAGCACTCAAAATCAAGTTATGTGATTATAACGACAAATGACATGTACAGTATGATGATTTTTGTGAGGATAATTGAATTGATACATTGTACACAGGAAACATTGACTGTCAAAGATCCATCCACATCACAAATCAAGAACAATCATATGACACATCCTTCACTGGAAAGCACATATGATTCTACTTAACCATTTTTTCCAGAATATTACTTATTTATATGTATTTTCTTGAGTATTTATTGTATGGTTTATACAGCATGTTCTTGAGTTAGCATAATTTGAAACAAAGCCTGCTGAACTTGTACAAGTACTGTGGTGATTCAGAGTACATTTAATCAAAACACCATAGTCTAAAGGGTTAAGGCCAGACACCCCAGGTGAAATGGTGTTTTTTGACAAAAATTACTGAAAATGGTTTTCTGCCAGATTATTATACCTTTGTATGCATACTATCAATACAGTTAACTTCTATGACAATTACATACCTCTAAGTGAGTTTTAATCATGGATCAAGCATGTCGATATCATGTAATGAAATCCATTATGCAATCTTTGATAGCCATTTTCTCCCAAAAAAATTTCTTCAAATTTCTGCATTTGGAAACGGGATATCTCTTGGAATAATTATGCTATGTAAATAAAGTTTTCAATGTTGCATTCAGCATATTCTACTGTGTGCAATGATCAGACACTTTTTTAAATCATGAACAGTTTGAAAGATATAGCCATATTTGTTGCAAAAAAAAATGGCTAGATTTTCGTATTTTACCAAAAAATTATTTAAAAATTAAAACACATTTCAAAAAATGCTCTGATCATTGCACAATAGACTCTATAGAGAACATGGATTTGCAAGAATTATACCTAAATATGGATTCAATCAAGTGACAGCTTTTCCAAATTTGCCAATATTTGCTCAAAATGGCAGCCATTTTGTTTGTTACCATGGAAAAAGGGGGTCTGGCTGAAAAAAGTTCAATATATATTTTACTCAGTAGGACCCATTTCATGCATTGGGCAGAACAAATTGAACAGTTTGCACAAATTAAAAAATAATCCTATCTACCTGCCGTGTCTGGCCTTAATGCACAACAGATTATAAATGTTCATTACACATTGTACGCAGTACAAAAGAAAAAGGTGAATTCTTATATAGAACACTACCGTCCTTAAACTGCAAAGGGCAAAAGAAGATTTATAAAGCTACTAGAGCATTCAATGCCAGTATGCTACAGTCAACCTGAAGTTGTGTTTTCTCCCACCTGTTGACGTGAATACTCCGGGGTTGAGCTCGCAGTATCTCTCCGCAAAACATTCCATCATTCTGTCGATCTTCTGCGCCTCTCCGGGCAGACGGAAGCTCCATAGGAACTGCCTGTTGTCATGACGATGACACACAGCATAAAGATTGACACCAAAGATGGTCTACGCAAACTATCTAGTATTTACATCTATAATGTTATTAACAGAAGAATTTTTATTTGACTCCTCAAACATTTAAAACGATACATACAATACAATCATGTCAAATTTTAAATAGTACCAAGTATATAAGTGTATGTTAAATATGCTAATTTAAATGTGAACTTTAAAGAACAGGGTCAGAAAACTTCTCTGACATGTTGATAGTAGCTATCAAGTAGCCATCTTATTTATCAAAGAGCCATCTTATCTATGGAAGAGCCACCTTATATCTACCAAATGATTGTTTACACATAGTTATCTGTGAGTTATCAGGATGCAAACAAAGACTTTAACAATCTGGAATTTATATCAACAATTTTATCGATATCTAACAAATGATTTTCTTCCACATATTGATGTCAGTACAAGTGCCTGGATTCTGAACTGGACAACCATGTAACATGTTTGCTTCATAAACACGATGCCACGATTTTATAGATATAAAAAAACTAGAAAATCCGAGAGCTAAGTTAATCCACAATGGAAATTAACTGATCTACTCCATCATTTTTATGGAAAACTTTATGGGAGGGCGTTGTTTAATATCAGGCTCTGAGATAGGTGAAGGCATACAAATGTTAGTATACATTCAAGCGAACTAATGTGAACTTACCGGAGAGCCTGGACCAGAATCATATCAAGGAACTCATGCAGATTGACAAATGCCTTCAACACCTTCATGTTGAATTCATTCCTGAGAGACAAACAAAGTGGCATTACTTACAGTCTGCTATTGTTGTGTTGTTGCCTTAGCATGAGATTTAATATAAATTATAAAAAGTAAAGGTAAGTTCTTATACAGCCAGGCAATAAGCAGCCATCCAGTCCTTAGGACTGCTCAACAGTCAATGTACTTTGTATTTCACCCCCAGCAGACCTGTTCATTCCTACACCATAATAAATTTATGGACTTCTCTGGGAGAAGAAATATATATACATATAGAAATATTCATATTATTAGGGATCATCTCAGACGTCGATGTTCGATATCAGACAAAATTACTTTCGTTTGGGGAGGGGGGTCAGACATCAATATTTTATGCTTTAGACTGATACTGTTAATATAGTGATATCATCATATAAATATTTACAAACTTTCGTCTGAATGTAGGGGGTGGGGGTCAGATGAAAGTAATTTCATCTAATATTCAGCCAATTGACGTTCCCTTATTAACCTCCCATAAAAACAAGATCCCAAACAAATCTGTCCATCCAAACACATCCCTTCCCCTCTGTGTGGTGCGGCGGAACCCACCTTTCTCCGAGGTACTCCCCAATGGCCGTCTTGTTGAGTCCCTCGCCCTTGTAGAGGAACTGAGCGACATCCTCATGGGTGTTGTCCAACATCTCATTCTCAATGAGGTACTCAATGCCCTGTAACAGCCATCGCACCCAGTCATCAACGTATTCACCCACACCCCACAGCCGGGTGGGTCTCCACCTGTTGACTCACGATTCTTTTTTTGCAAAATTAAACCTAGTTTTGCAGCAACACACAAAGAAGAATTGTAGTTTCTGATTATCTATTCTGGTGTTTCAATTTGTTTTATTTGTAGAATTTATGTACATCTGTCTTCCGCACCGACTCCCGGAGAAGAGAATCTTGGTTTCTGAATATCTATCTTGATGTTTAGATTTTGTTGTTTGTACATACAATTAATTTTTATGTGTTAGATTTATGTACAATGTTGCGATTGTTTAAGGCACTTTGTAGAATATTATTTTCTTTCAGCTGCCATCAAATGGAGGCTGCCGATCATTTTATAGTTGTAGTTTCAATGGTAAAAAATGGTTGGGAAATAATTTTGTTTAATAATTGATATTTCACTAATAAATATAATGTTCCTATAATGTATGTGATATAATACACAAACATCTGTTGTATTACTGCAGTTCTTGTGCAGATCAGGTACTATTCTTAAAATTCAAGTGATGTGTTGTCTAGGATCCAGCATTATCAATGATAAAACATTTATAATCACCTTCTTTGGGTCCATGTTGAACTTCTTCCTCCCGATAGACAACGTCTTCGACTTAGGATTGTGCCTACAAAAGACAAGCGAGAATTGCAATTTATGTCAAACTACATTCTCTATTTCCTACAAAGCGCATAATTTATAAAACAAATGACTATATCAGAGAGCAAGTTGACTCATTCGCTGGAAAAGAAAAGCCACCGTTATCAACAGTAAAATGAAACAAGCTCTCCTGGTTTAGCCAAATCACCCAACACAACACCAGCTCAAAAACTATTGTGCATGGCACACTGAAGGGCAAGAGAAGATGGGCATGTCAGAAGAGAAACTGGCTAAGATAACAGAGTGGACCAACCTGGCCGTACTGACCTGTTGTACACCACAGAAGATAGATACAACTGGCACAGACTGACAGTGGACATGGCACCATTACAACTGCCCCAGTCAAGGTAAGGTATTCCTACTGAAATTCCACCCAGCAAAAGTGCTTTCGATGTTATAAAAGAACATTGCTCTGTGGTGTTCTACTGCAGCAGTTGAAATAACAAGAGTTAATATATTCTTTACAGACAATGCCGGTGTGATTGCTTAGTCTTGTATTCTCTGGGCATTTACTCAACATGAATTTGAAGAGTTTCACTAATATAATAAATTGCCTGTGAGAGCTTCTTCACAGGAAACCGAGACTATTCCTAGAATCTAGACAATCTGTCATGAACTGGTGGCTAATTCCACATTCTAGGCACACAATATCTAATTCCCTACAGTGGTATGAAATCAATCCCTAAATCCCCACCTCTATCCCAAGTCTTGTTTCAAAACAGGACATAAATAACTGTCAATAAAATTACAGATTATAATAACATTTATAAGAGTAACTAAGGCAAGAGTCACATCTAACGCATGCCACAGCGAAATCACTCCAATGTCTATTTTATCTGTAGCATCTTTAACATTGCTGAAAAATTGAGTATAAACATATAAATTGATGTCGCACGTGATGTAATCATTGGAGGCAGTTTCACTCTGCAAAGTAGCAATCTGCAACGGATGCACGCACTCTATCATGCCTAGTTCAGTATGTTTAGTTATTACTACCTCATTTTCATTGTGCAAACAATGCCATCCATTTCAACTGAGAACTGGGCGCTTTTTGTATCAGGTGTCAGGCATACACAAACAGCAGAACTAGGTCACTTGGTAGGCACGACCAGATAAAACGAATCTGCCTATAAAACATACGCGTAGCTGGCATGGTAACTGAGCCAGCACATCTGTCCGTTCGCCTATGCATCTCACCTGGGAGCCAGTCCACGTCTGCAGAGCTCATTTTCCAACTCCAACAAGACAGCGCAATAACACTTATTCATGGCAACCCTCTCAGTCTAAGCATTGGTGATGTTCTCGTGGAAAGGCACACAAAACAAAAGCATCACAGAACCGCACAAAACATAACTAAAAACAGGGTGAACCATCTGGTTGCCCTAACAAGCGGTGTTGGATTACCACATCCTGCATGGATCCACCCCCTTGCCCCAGCACCTTGGTACAGTACATCCTGCTTCCTGTTCAAGAGGGTCTCCCCACTCAAGTCTATCTGGGCTGCATCTACCTTGGTTGTCTCTACCCTCACCCAGCCAGAGATAGCACAATTTATCAACAGGTGCCAACTCTATCAGATCATGGAGTGTGTCTCTTTCTGTTGGCATCAGATCAAACCAAGCAAAGTGTTTCCACAGATAGATGGGAAGTTGATTCACCAGAGTGGGGAAATGAAAATCTGATACGGCAAACACCTGTCTCTCACATACACCTGTCTATCATAGACAGTTTTTACATGACTATAATTATATTATACTTAATTACCTATCCATCAATCTCCATAGATGCAACACTGTTACGACAGGTGCCGACAGGTGCCAGGAGGGTCTTAATGTACACTATACATAACACTAACAGCGTGTAGCGAACCTGGTACAAAATGTTATTAGGAGAAATTATCTGTATTTTCAGTTAATGTTTACATTAAGTAAGAAATCTTGATGGGAGGGCAGAATTTTAATGAAGAACCGACAACAGTTGTCATTATAAAGACAGATATGAGTATGTATGTATGTAGACTTCTACAGGAAACAAGACAAACTGTGGCAAACTAATTATGGCAAGGGGGTAAGGTGATGGGTTACCACCACTCGAGTACACGACTGGCTTCTTTTTAAACAAATACAAAACTACAGAAGCCGGCAACCTTGAGGATATGTGATCAATAATACTATGTGTCTACTCGGTGTACCGACAAATATGAGCACCCTATAAATTGGCCACAGTCTTGACTTGAGTTACAGTTAAACATCAAACTGAAAGAGTTAATGAGCTAGTTATGTGATGTTGAGCCTCTCTGTCTGGGTAATGCAGTTTCAAATCATCTACCACTTCTCCAACTTTTGTGAAACCTGCAGACCCCAGGCAGTTACATGAACACTACCTTGTAAGGAACACTTTCTACATTGTCCTGCAGAGTTCTCGGACAAAGAATTCCTTTTTTTGCAAAAATATTTTTTAAGGCTATACAGCATAGGGCTGTGTAACTACAATTTATAGAAAACATCTACCAGCTCATTGTCTGCACAGTGCATGCTAGCATTTCCATCAGACTAGCCATTATGTGTGGGAATAGTTGGGTGTTTTATTTGCTATTACAGTTGTAAGCCATGTAACATGATTTACTGCACACTGAATTGGCCTTTATGAAGATTTATTGCTTTTCAGTGAAATAAACATTTTATTGTATTGCATTATTAATGCTGTGAAATATATGGCATTTGTGCTACAATTTGTTTTTTAAATGTTTGAGCTTGCATGTGAGGGCATTATTATCACAAAATGTTAGCTAAATTACATGATAAATTACATAAACATTGTACAAGTTTAAACTTAATTATTGTTGCACAAGTTGGTTTACAACTGAAGATAATAAACAGAAATCAAAGTGATAGTCAACATCAAAAAATTAAAAAGTTTTCAAAATGGTCGATACTGGTGTGAAACGCTGTACTTTAAAATAAAACTGAACTGATAAAAACAGCACGGTAGTGAATAAATGTTGAGATGAAACTCAGTATAAGATATGATTTAAATGACTCCATTCAGATCACTGTTCAGTTGGTTGTCCACGAGGCCGTTGTCTGTGTTCGGACGCAGACTGGAGCAAACCAGAGTGCTATTTGGGCCTCAAAATGTGCATGTAATATTTTTGTAGCGTATTTTTGTATGCCTAGGATGATGTGGAATGATTTAATTATTGCACTTACATGTCAAATTTGTGCAAACTATAATTAATAACGGTAAAATCAAGGTGGGCCCAGGTTAGATTCTACACAAGTTCACGAGTGCCCCTCAATTTTTTTTAGATTTCTCAGACACTTTTTTGTATGCGTCTTTTGGGCACATACAGTAAAAAAAGTATGCAGCATTCCAGCATGGAACGCATCATTGATACGTTTCCGCAGGCCAAGGGAATCCCTGGATAAGTGGTACTTAGAGGGTCGAGCAAGCCAACAGAAAGGAGAAGATGTTATCGGAAAACGTGCAATTACACAACTATGCTGCACTAGACCATACACACACACAACTAGCCCTTGTCTGCTCCACTAAGACAAACAAGTCTACACACAACAACGCCACAAGGAGACATGCACTGGTATTTGGAACAGACTATAATCAAGGCTGTGCAGTCTCGCAACAACAGTCATAAGTTAAACATCATCTAGTTGCACCAAACACTAAAAAGCCACCCTTTAGTTGTTAAAAGTCCTGCAATTTCTGGTAACTACAGAGATTAAAAGATGACCTAAATTTGAGCTGTTCACTGTCTTGTTGATGAGCAGTTATTCAATAATTAACCAACAATGCACCATTCTGACACCACACTGCCAGCACAAAAACTACTGTAATCGGAGCAGTGCGGGGGGGGGGGAGGGGAGGGGGAGGGGGGTTACTCCCTGCTGAAGTAATGACACCCCTGTGAGATATTGCTTTTAGTGTGCTGGCAGCAATCACTCATAGTCCTACCACAAATTTAGAGCAGCAGATTTCCTTGGAGTTAAATTACTGGCTTGTTCATGAAGGCAGTGATAGTTCTGTAGAAAATCGACACATAAAAGATCCAAAGATGTACTAAAAGGACATGTAGATTAGATCGAAGAATGCACTTATCCTGCAAATAACTGTATGAAATGTGTAAATGTTACCTGCATGAACTTTATTAAAATAAAATGCACATATTTCTGACATAGTCAAAACTGCATCCAAAAAAGTTAGACTATGCAAAATGCATGCTAGATCAATTTCCAGTGCAAAACCCAAAAACTAGCCAGTCCTGGTGCTTTAGCAAGAGGTAAAAAAAGCAACAACTTCAAGAAAACCTGCTGTCGTCAATTATAAGAAGAATTGCATTCCCTGCAGCATAGCAACAGGCCTAAGAAGACATTTGATCACGGTGGAGCCAAGCGGATCCTGCCAGAAAACAACTGCACAATAGATGTATTTACTACTCTGTTGTTGGTATCAGCCCAATGTCTCACAATTACAAATGGATTACCCAGTGCAAGTGACACCTGGACATAAGCCCTTAAGTCACACGTCAACAGCACCAGTCTGTACTGGATATATGTACAAAGTCCAACTATCAATAAGACAGATCTAGTGATGACGGCTTACTGTGATGATAATCACAATATTTGCAAGATTATCTACATGTTAGGGTATATCATACCTTTGGCCAAGATGCCCCATGGTGTTCTGGTATGCAGACAGCCTCTTGCCAACTGTCCACATACAATGGCTGTCTGTACACCACTGACCAACTGACCAACTAAGTGCAGCTATACTGGACATTGGGCTTGTCTACCCCCCACTGACAACCAGACAACAATAGTTCATTATGAAGGCTTAATTGGGAGCCCAGACCATGCATCCCAGCACCTGTGATGGCCCTGAAAATCACAAGTGACAGGATTTCCAGGTGGGTGCACATGCTGTAACTAACTGCACCTCTATATAGGGGAAAACAAAGACTTTGTCCCTGAAGTGTGGAGTGAGTCCAGCCTCGGTACTGGTCCCAGATGTTTTCTTTTCCTTCTTCAGTCACTGCTCCCATTTCTCTGCCAATTCCACCTCCCATTTCCATTTTATGGCCAGCAAACAATGTCAAACATATATATATATATATATGGAATGAATGATGTAGTTCAACAACAATTAATGCAACTGTGAGCAGATGTGATAGATTTGATAGATTTGGGGGGAGCAAAATATGTTACACACTTGATTAAAGAATGTACAAAATATGGAATCGAAGCTACGGTGACAATGGGGCATTTCTGAAGTAAACATCATCTGCCGAGGGGCTGTGTAAACATCTGTCTGCTGTTGGCGTAGAATAAGTTTGGTATGTTCAACAATACACAGGTATGTTAAAACAATAATACTGATATGCAATAACAATACATGTCTGGCCTGCTCCCAGACTGACCATTGGTACCAAACACCCCTGTAGCTATTGATAAGGCCTATAGTCCAGAGGGCACTGAAATCCCTAATTGACATTAACCCAGATAAAGGTTCTAATCTTACAGGCAAATCTCTAGTTACTCAAGGCTGTATTTTTGATATTTGACATTACTTGTACATTCAGGTTTTGTTCTTGATATATTTTGGTTGCATATTTTCATGTTAACATTTTGTATAATTCTATTGATCATATATCAGAATGATGATTGATTCAAAAGCAGAGCATGTTTTCTAGATGTTGGTTTCTAGTTTGTCCTAGACATGGAGGTGCAGTGTAGTTAGGGGGTAAATATTTAACTGAGAGTAATCGAGATAAAGGGTATGACATTATCAGATCTAAGTTAAAAGGAAGAACGTAGTCATGGCACAGTACTTAGTAATGTAACAACATAATGATTTTCCATGTTTACAATAAAATACTAACATTTAATCAAAGGAAACTTACTATTACACAATATATACAACATATTAGTATCTTTAACCCATTCGATATTCTTTTTATAAGACATTTTATACATGTATATATATATATACACTAACAGGTAACAACTACAGCTTCCTCCTAGGCACAAAATACTTCTACTTTTCATTTAAAAACTAGAAACAGACTGCCGGTGGGGAGTGTACTAATTTCCTAAAATTGACAATTTACAACATCCGCCTCATATGGGGAAATCGCCTCATATGGGGAAATCGGGTGAGCCAGCAAATTATGCTCAATTACTATAAACTATCAGGCAGGGGGTCACCGACCCCTGGGCTTCAACTCTGCATGGCTGGTCAGGAAGGGAGCATGATAGGCACCAATTTTTGGCACATACAGCAACGTAATTAATTTTACTCATATTCCCTGTGACACCAGGATACAGCCATTAGCCCTGCAAGCACAGCTGCTACTCAAATCGAAAATAACCCTACAAAAAGCATCTGACCTGCACGCATGAGTCACGGGCTTGACTAGATAGATATTTATTTTCCTGCTGGCAACAATTCATTGTGATTTAGTAAAAAAAAACTGACAGGGAGGCATTTGCGAAACTTCCTCATGACTGCTCAAACTTCCTGGCATCCGCTACTGCTATCCACATATTGCTACTGACATTTCCTACTAGTTCTCGCAAAACCCATAACATTTCTTGACACATGCTGGCATATGTGTACACACATTTTGGCATGATTCCCGTTTAATTTGGTAATTGCTGGTGCATAATTCATGAGTTTTATTGCTGTCTGTGATTTCTAAATAGTAAAACTACACATTTCGTCTTTACACTAAGCTGTTGTGAGACATTAAACACTCCAGATGTGCCGGTTGTAAACTCTGGTATAAGCCCATGTGCTCCTACAGCTGTCGGAATCATCAGGGGTGAACCATCATATCCACAGCAGATGTTGACGCATGATGACGCATTTAGGAAATGCCACTGTTCTGAGAAATTGTTTCTTGATATTTTCCATAACTTCATAAGATAGCCATAGCTATAATTATCTCTGCAAAATTGGCATAATGAGAACTATACGTAAAAAAAATACAAACATGTAAAACTGACCCTAGGAAACTGTTCAGTTTCTTACATATTTCCAAACATGAAATATTGCAACACAATCAATTTTCTTATCTGTCTATTTTAAAAATCTGTTTAGCTAATTTCCAGGTAGTACCATTCAAGTTTGGGAATTGAACTGTAGTACAAGAATAATTTTATAACACAAACTCTCTTCTTAAGTGGACAAACCTAAATATACCATCTTCCTTTTTACCAAGTTGGTTCCTTCCAGTTTCCTTATCCACTAACAGCAATACAAACAACTTCTGTCCTGCCTGTATTCTTTGAAAACCCGTTCACAGAGTCGCATTGAAACAGAAGTAAACAATTTTAAAGTTGTCAACCGGAGCTAGAATATTTTGTTTGGCACAGACTTTTTTGTTTTTGTGATGAGTCACTGCATACACATGTGTTTGTGTGTGATGTTGAAAAGTGAGTTGATCTAAAAACTGGGACAATATAACCATGTTCAGAGGCTAAACCATGCCTCGAATGCGTAATCTACTGATTAGTCTGGTATGCCTCGGATGTCGATAATAGAACCACTGGTAATATTGGTCTGCAGGGTAGATCAGTCTGTGGCAGTTTTACCATCTTCTTTTGCAACTGCTTGCCATTGCTAATGGTCAACACCATAACCTTCTCTTTCTCTGATCAAAATCGTTACAGTGCTGTTTAGGTCTGAGTGTTTGGTCGCGATGGTTTTAGTTAAGGTAGTAAACATATTACTCAATTTCAGATTTTTGCATTTTATGTGCAGGGTATAAATCAACACATTAATAGGCCTCAGCAGCCTCTTATTCCCAAGGATACAGACACCTGGAGTTTAAGCAATTATAAACACAACACACACAGGGCCTTGTTAAACAATGCACCACCTGCCATGGCAGCCTATCTGTGTGTGACTGCAGGGACTTCCTGCCTGTACAAAGATGCACCTGGCTGTGCAGGAGTGGGCCAGAGATTGCTATCAGTCTGTGGGGCCAGGCAGGCTGGACCCAGCAGACTGGATGAGGTGGGGCAGGCACTGATAACATCCTAATGCTTCCTGTTGCCCAATCTCTCCCCTACTTAACCTCCTGGTCACCCCAGTCATACTCCACATGTGTGCAGTCCACACACTGGCCTACACAAATACAGGCAGGATATTGACATCACACTGGAGAGCTTCAAGTGGATTTAGTAGAAGGTCACAGATTATGGTTTAAACCCCAAAAAAACATAATAAAATGATTCTTTAGTGCCAATTACATCAGGAAAATTTAGCTGTGGTGCAAAAAACAAAGGATTAAGTGTTCTCATAATCATGTACATAGCAAAAGTCATCAACAGGTGGATATAATTGCTAAGAAGCAACTAAGACGGCAACAGCAAACCTCGATGGCAACAGCAAACCTTGACGGCAAGCAGCAAAATAAAAAAAATTCTAATTGGATTAACACAGACCTTAGTAAACTGCTCGACGGTAAACAGTCGAGAATCGAAACAGAAGCGATTTTCCAAAAAATGCTGCGCTGCAAATTGACTCTTTGTCCAAACAGCATTGTTGTTTTGGTGTGACATCAAATTGCACATGTCAGACTGCAAGTGTTCCAATATACCGATGTAAACACCATAAAATTAAATTGCAGATTCATTTTTATATATTTTGTTGTTTAAATTGGTGTAATTTTGATTTGATTTTCATGAAAATTAAGTAATCCAGTGAATACCATGTCTAATTAGAAGCTTTGTGTTTGCGTTGTCTTTTCCTTCTGGCGAACAACAGTAGGAGTAATGCTCTCAATTGATTCTTTGGACCGCCATCTTTTACTGCATCCACAGACTGTTCACGTGACAAATTTGTATATGCCGTCGAAGATTGCCGCGCTCTGTGTACTAGACTCTGCTCGCGGTTTACCGCTTTTCCGTCAAGGTTTTCCCATTGCCGTCGAGCAGTGTACTAGGTCCTTAAGGAGGATATGCAATATTAAAAAGACAGATTTTAGATGATGGCTAAACAAAATTATATTTCCTACTGACTTAATGCTAAAAGGAAGTGAGTTCCACAAAGTTGCCAAGGAAACCGGGAAAGCTCGAGTTTCACTGTTCATCTTAACTATGGGAACAAAATGGCAGAAGACTTCAGCAAAACCACAACTTTAATAACATTTACAACTATCATAATTTAAAAGGTAACATCTGACTACATTATTCAAATATGCATTACGCATACATAAGACTTATTTTCTACACAACATGACCTAGCTGTTGAGATAATTATTGCTCTTTAATTACAGGTAATTAATTTTATTGTAGTATTTTATTGTACGTCACAAAACAGGTCCAAAACAAACCTACTTTACACTGGTACAACTGCATCAACAGGCGAAATGATGGAACTGCTTTGCAAACATGGAACAGATTCAGTAAAAATAATTGGTCAACACAATCATATTTGCTCCCTTCAGTAGAAGACACTTTGTCAATCCACATGTCAATACAACGTGAGGGATTCCAAACAATTCCCTGATAACAACCAAGTTTGTTGTCTGGCTGGCTATCCATGAGAACGAGTCGATAACAGATTCTAATGACTTTGCCAGTACCACAAGCAGTACATGTCAAACATCAGAGATTACAACCTCCAACTGTAACTGTTTTTAGATCAGTGAATGACGCCAACACTGCACCTCAAATACAACCAAGTATTTCCGATTCGTGGCCAGTGGATAAGTAAATAATTAAAATTCCTTTGCATTGTCGTGCATATCCTTTGAAGTCTACTAAAACCAAGATAGGGAGTCTTCCAGGACAATGGAAGATCTATATAAGATAACTACAGATCAGCGAATACAAAAGTAGTACAGTTACCTGACCTTTGAAGTACACTGATCGCAAGGTATGTCAAATAAGACATTGAATAATCATAAATACTTAGTATTTCCAGAATGTAAACATAATAAAGAATACCCATAATACATGTAGTGGTGGCTGGCTAGGAACAAGTCCCAACTTGGTCAACAATCCTGTTCATATATCTGCTGTTCCTTTATCAGTGGTTACATAACTCAGAGCAGGTCAGGACAGAGGTTTCAAAGTTCCTTTTAAGCAGATATTCCTTACATTGGGAGTCCTTCTATAACGCACAGTAAATTCAGTATTTGAAGTTTCAGATTGTTGGTAATAGGATCATAGGAAAGAAAGTAAACAGGAAAAAGTAACAAACAAAAAGTAATAGATTCTGCTATGAAAACAGCAACTGAATTTCAATTTTTGTAACAAGAAAAACATTTATTTAAAATTATAAAATAAATCTATTTACTGAATTTCAACATTTTGACAAAAAGTTTTAATTCTTTCTCCGCACAACTTTTCACCAGAGTTCAATTATGTTTATTAATCCAAATGTTATAATTTTTATCACGATACATAACTTTCAAAATACAAATTTGTATAACACAGAAGTATTATTCTAATGTATACCAATAATATTATTAACAATCAAAACAAACTGTTACTTTTGTTCAGTTACTTTCTCGCCTGCAACTGTGTAACTTTGTTACAAGTGCAGCAGTAACAGTGGCTGTGAATTGGACATGATTACATGACAAGCACCAAATGTAGCAATATATGTTACTGACCTATCATCGCACGAGTCCATGCCCTCCATCTCGCTGGTGACTTCCAGAATCTCATCCTTCAGTTGCTGAAGAAGACAAACAGCACAGGTCAGATTGCGTCACAGTAAAGGTACGTTCTCACACTGACTAGCTCCGCAATGACAGCGTGTACACTGTATATTTGCGGACACCATGTGTTTGGACACCAAAAAAATTGAAAAAAATAGCACGTATATATTTGATAACAGTGTAAAAATTAAGTCCGTCACAACTGCATTTTGCAATGTATGTCAATAAAACAGGTGCATTCTGGGGACATGCCAATCGAAAAATCTTTATTTTATGCAGCCAATCCCCCTTCGCCCTTGCTTCTACCTATGTGAAGCAATATATAAATGCCCAGCTAGTTCTGTGATGGTTTTTACAAATCATACATGTGTACAGTGTGTACGTGACATTCATGAGACACGTACACTGTCCCTGGCATTGATAAGAGTGCACTGAAGTGATGTTAGTCTTTGCATTTAAAACATGTAGACAGTCATAGGTTAACAAGAAGTATACACTCTTGAAGTCGACTCTTAGTCTCATGGGTCGCGTTTACCTCACCCATTCATAAACATAACGGTCTAACACTGGCTTTGTTCCAGCCATTCATCACAGTAAATTAACATCAATGTTTTGATGCCGTAATGTGTCACAGTTAACCAAAGAAATTTTTGCTACTGAGCAACAACCAAGTTTAACAAATTACAGTAATGCATGAATGGTCTAACGAGTAGACATTCTGAAAGCATTATTAATAATCTGGAAATTGTCCACAGTTCAAGAACAGACATGCTGCTGAAAGATGGATAGTGACAACTTGTTGTTGGGAAGGCACTCATTTAACACCGGCGATTCAGTGGCCAAAAACGCCCAACCTAAAAACAACAAATACATTCACATCTGTTAATTTACTCCGGTTGATTGGTTTGCAGTCTCACGATAGAACTGCTTTTCTATGAGATTGAAAAAAGCAGTATCATAGCAGTTGGAACACTTAATTTAGCACACAAATGGTTTCAGAAAAAGTAGGTGACATCTCCATTATGGCAACTGGCTGCTCTCCGGCTGTCAGACTACAGCCCCTATGGATGTAAGTGGGTCAGGCAATGTTCCCTGATGTAGACAACTAGACACCTAGGAAGGGAAAGGCCAGACTGAGAACTATAATGGTAGGTCAGGGAATCATCCATGCTGGGAACAGTGTAAGTCTGCTATCCCTCAGAGGAATCAGCTAATAATGTGCCATATAGGACCACCAGTAAACATGAACTGGCCACAAGGTCCCTGTCAGCCATCTTCATGGCTTAACATAATCTTGAATACAACATTATATTTGCATATGACGTAAACAGACACAGGTTTGAACAACTCCAAGAAATAAAATTTATTTACCGCTGTATTGCGGCACTTATGTAACGGTATGGTTTCGAAATTCACTGAAATAGAAATCATAATGAGGCACACATTGGTTTTAAAACATCAAACCAAATTAAGAGGATGATAGACTGAATTCTCTTGTTGCGGTTTTGAACTCAGTCCAATCAGTTAAATGAGTATCAGGCATTTGCTACATGGAGTGATAAACCTGCCCTGCACTGGCATCGAATCTAAGAACACATGAATTCTCATCTATAAGTACCACTTTATAGACTTTCAACACAAGACTGATATTGCTCTGATTAGTACAATTATTACAAAATGTTTACACATGGTGACTTGGAGGAATGTTGTGAGACAATGAGAGATAAACATTACCATGAGTCTACTGCTCTTGAAGACAGACACACAGAGGCATGATGAGAATGTGATGCTCATCTTCCTCCTCTTCCTTTCTCCCTCCTCCACCTCCTTTCCCTCTACTCCTGAGTGTCAGTTGTTCCACCCACAGTACACAGCTACATCATGTCTCTTTCCATCACACTTGTATTCACAAAATGTACATATCCGGTGACATCCTCAATGGTTCTTTACTTAACTTTCCAGCCAATACGCTCCATTGTCCTGACAAATCTTCCTACATCAGACTTTCAAGCTAAACATTCTACTTTGCTCCTGCCGAAGCTTCCGACAATCAACAATTTAAATTCATTTCGGTCAAGTACTCCACAGATTCCCGCAACGAGACGATATCCATGCTAGCGTCCACAACTCAGCCAGCCATTTCCCTCCACAAACATCGCATTAATAACCCACAACTGTGCGGAACCTCCGTACAAATACAATGCCTTCACAGCCACCCGTAGCTAGCCGACCTCCTCATACAGCCCTGCAATCCAGTCTCCTGCACAGTTACACCAGACACCCGGCCAGTGTTAGTGCCCGCTTACATACCACCTGGTCACACCAATCTAACCATGGCAATCGACGACTACAACTACGTCAGACGCTGGCTGACTCACAACTAGTACTGTGTGATAACCAGGGAGTGTGGGTTAGGTTGGCAGACCCGACCAGCCAAGGAACCAGCCTACACCTGGTAACCTTCCCATGTTCCTCTATCTAAGCCATGTCAGTGTGCTTACACATCTATCAGTATAGTGCCTTTATGTGAACATAGCCTCTATTCTCTGTGTAAGTACCGGGATATCACGTTTGTTCACACTTCTCATATCGCAGAGGTTGCTGGGTTTACGTCTGTGACTGCTGCATAATTTCTTGTGTGTAATTTGGATACAGCTGTATAACAATGGACTTAACATTGTCCCATTAGCTATGTTTACATTATGACTATATATATACATTATTTTGTGACTAACCTATCGTTTAAACAAATGGGGGTAAAGGTATGCCTCTTAAGGGTAAATCAATCAAATTTATATGTTTACAAATGTCCAAGTTGTTTGTATTTAATGTATTTTTGTGTGGAATACAAATATATATGTCAGAGACTAACTGTCTAACTATACCATGATGTCTGTCAGTCTGACTTGAGACATCTGTATCCGTATGAATAAAGAATGGGATATCCAGTACAATTCACTTGAATCAAGTCTTGCATAATTAACATACATAGCAGTTATGTTACACGTTATATTTGATACGTTTTAACTTTTGAAAGTTTGTATGACGGTTTCTTAAACTCTGGAAGGGGTCGGACGAAACATTAAAATCATTTGTCATTGTCCTTGTACAAGATTGCTTGAATCAAAAATGATGTCACGGTTGGTAAATGTGCACACTATGGCTAGTATAGATCTGCTTGAATCTGCCTGAATTAAAACATGTCCATCTGTTTGAATCAAGAATCAGCATCAAGATATGTGTATATGTTGGAATCACGACTGTATCAAGATTGGTGTAATGTATTTTCAATCCGAATAACACAATTATGGAATAATTTACGAGAACAAGTTATAACTGCATCCAGCACTAACTCATTTTAAAACTGCCTAAACAAACACTGGAGCACAGAAAAATGTATCTATGATTACACAGCTGCCTTGCCAGGAAGTCATAAAGCTTTCACTGGACCAGCTGGAGATCTGACCATGGAGACCACTGCCTATGGTCAGGAACTACCTAAGAAAACCTAAGTAATGTATTGTAGTGCATTTCTGCTATAAATTTTGTAGCCAGACTTATCGCCTCCACTATGTCTCCCAGTAGCCAGATAGCCCCCCTCCCGGGCCTCCCCCAATCCCCTGGACCCACCCATCCAGACTACATGGTGACAGGGGCATAGTGGCAGTCAACACCACCAACACTCTCTCTTTGATGGAGTGTTGCTTTAAACACTGCCACATGCAAAGCTTCCACATTTACTGTCTGCTCTTACATAGGAAACAGACCCTAACAATCATCAATGCATGGCTGCTACACCACTCCACCATTGGCAGCAGTAAAGCCCAGCTACACTGAACTGTTTACTACCAAAGAGCATTGCATCCTTACTACTGCCAGTGATGGCCCCCTAGGCTTTGGCAATGTGTAGGAAGCGCACTACTATATTCACCAATGACCTTTCCAGTTAACACAGTCAGTGCCAAACACATTTATTGGGCTTAGCAGCAAACCAGGTTTTCATGGAATCAGACAGTGTCGAGTTGCGGGATCAGTGTCAGCTAGGTCCCTGTCATAAACACTGCTAGAAAAACAGAGTTCATCATGAGCAAGATGCACTGATACAAACACATTTCTGAGAATCGCGTTAGGTCACATATAAAATTCAGATAATGTTCTCCCATTTCGATAATGTTCTACCATTCCATATGAAATGAATTCAATGTTCTGCCTTTTTGGTACCAAATTTATTAAATGTCCCCTTATCCCTGAACATTTCCCAAATTTTACAAATGTTGACTTTTATTTTGTAATTTCCAAGGAAAAAATTTTCAACCTGTTCCTTCACAAAACATTTGCTTAAAATTTACAGGATAGATGTATTATTGGCCAGTAGCTTAAAGACGGTTTTAATACATTCATGCCATCAAGATTTTTGAAGCATGCATTCTGTAAAGGTCACCACTCTTCTGTTCAATAGCTATTTAAACCTTGTGTTGGAGAACATTTTCAAATTTTAGAGTCAGTCACACAACTTCAAGAGATAATTCTGTACCACTTTAAACACTGACAGCCATTTCTCGAGTTAACGAGGAAAATATGAATAAATAAAATAAAAAATACATAAAATCATACCCAGCATCACAAAATCTATTGGTCCAATTCCCCACCAAACTGTACTCATTGTGTATACTGTAATACGCATGAGATGTTAATGAGAGTGCTGTCTACCTTTGGAGAAGCACTCAGTTGATGCCTGAAGGACACAATAAACAGGTGTTACATAAAGGTTGAATCAACATGGAGTCCTGTCAACATGGTGTCTGGCATATGTCACCTAGATGTCAACACTGTCTACAATGCTCTCACACTGGGCCTCATGCAGGGACAACACATCCAACATTTGGAGCCTCACATTATTTTTTCTGCTTATAGCGTAATCATTTTAACAGATCCCCTCGTGTATGTCTGTGACTAGCATCTGGTTAATTTAATTCAACCAGAAACATGTGTTTGCTTGCCCCCTTGTGTGGCTGGTAAAAAACAGACAGTCCCGCTTGCAAACCAACCAAACACAGCAACATATTAGTCTAACTCAAATGAAATGGCAAGCAAGAACACCAATATTACAATTTTTGTGACCCTAAACAGGAAGTCTGCAACATACGGAGGAACTGTCGCAGATAGTTGGCGGTGCTTAACACACGCAGTTTATGTGGTTATTATGATAACATAAACAATAATTCTGTCATCATCGCGCACGTCATCTAGATTGCACGACTGTGTCATAGTTCCGTTGTAATCTGACCAATCAGACACATCCAATTACGAAATCTTAACTGCACTGCCAGACATAAACGATCATTTAATTTTGCAGTGCTTTAACCAAACCAAACTTCATTCAGAAAACAGCAGTTGGCCTCTTTTATATTTTATGATAAATGCATACATGTTTCGAGTAGACCCATCAGTGGCCTACTAATAATAGATCGTACTACAGAACAGCTCCTTGCTGACTTGGGAATAACAATTTGTTTTTATTTATTTAAGGTGATGAATTAACCCATGAAGACAAACTAACACTGGCCACACAAACATTTATTTCACTAACAACAACAATAAACATGTTGACCCAGAATGGTACCACCCATATACTTCTTTTGTACAACACCTAACACATACTCTTCAACAGATGTAATACGCAACATGATTGTCATTAACAATAATAACATGCTCAAAAGAACTCGCCCGCTTTTCGTCCGCTTACAACGCTATTTAGCCGGTGGCATTAGCAACATTAAGAGAAATTAATAGCGCCCATAATGACATAAGCTGATAAGCTGTAATAAAAGATATTGGCGAATGCCGCATTTGACTGGACTACAATATTGAGATGTAGGGGGCCGATACAGAGACTACAATGCCCCCAGCTGTCAGTGCTTTATGCTTGGTTGGTGCCCGCAGCTAACATGAGTCCAGCACATTCCCACGGCCAATGATGATGGCCTCACATGCTAAACACAGTAAATAGTCCCGTACATATTCCAATTACTGACGGTATTTACCAGTACTTAGTATCGTTTGAATTTTACAAATTTACATTTTCCTTGCACAATTAATTGGTAAAGGTTTTTTCACTTTACAGCCATAAGTTAAATAACACAGGTAAATACAAATATATAAAAACATTAAAAAAATTCAGTTTTGTTTAAACACAATCCAGTTTCCTTTAATCATTTTGCATCCATATATATAATATATGCCACTGGTTGTTTTTTGTTAACGTAAAACTGTTTCTAACAGCTCATCTATGAAATATTGTGTGACCATGTGTGTTTTCCCAAATAGGCCCTACTGATTGGTTGACCGATTTATTTTGGGGATAAAGTTATTGAAATTTGAAAAAGACTGACTGTCAAGTTGCCCTAAAAACATGTGAGTGATATCCAAGTAATTGCCAGTAACTGGGTTATCTTACAAGGTCATTTAAACCTGATCTGTTGTGACACTGTAAAGCATACTGCAGGATCACCACATGGCCTGTCCTAACTGACTACACCACATTAGTCATAACAATATTTAATAGAATACGACAGCGAGTGTCAACTGTAAAAGACACGACATGCCGTGGTCAGGTGTATTGAGTGATGACTGTGCCCTTTCCCCCACTGCCCAGATGACTAACAAGATGCGTCATAATCACATGACTCCATGTTTCCAATCATCTTCCTGATTCACATAAACAACCAATGGTCCAGATTCCATCTCTCACTGATTCTCCGTAATCTGTTCAACGGTTGTTTTTTATTTTAATTGTTTTTATTTCCGAGTCTATTGTCTCACCGAACTGGTCAAATGTCAGTAATACACACTGTGGTTATTTAATTCGCCCTTGGTGCTAGGTTTCAACTGCTTGCAGCTATAACTACAGAGAGAGCTGATAAACTTGACTGTGCCTCTCTAGAAGGTGTGATAACCCCATCTCCCAAAGTGTGAGTTGTCAGGTTTCTCAGCATGATCTTTCCAGGAGTTCCAAGATAAATCCTAGCCTTCATATCCTGTTTACATCGATTACAGCATAATGTCTGACAACTAGTAACTTGATCTGTTCCTCACCACAGGCCCCACTGGTTCAGGAGCAGGGTAATTGACAACAGAGATAAAGTATAATTTCAAAACAACATCTTATTTTAGGTGAGATTGTTAAAAATAATGCTGAATAATAAAAACATAATAAAATAATCACGTAACCATTAAGAATAATACATTTTGATAGATACTGTTGACTCCAAAACAACATCAATAAATAGGTGTCATGACATTCTTAATTGCAAATGAAACCTTTCCCATATAGTATATACAAAATACACATAGTCCACAATTTGATGTCTCACTTATCTACAAACGTAATAGTATTAACACATTAAGTATTTCCTAATAACTTCCATTATGTTGTGGCTTCCATGTAAATATGTTGGGTGTGATGGCATTTAATTTCAAAGCATTAGGCCGGTGCCTATAAACGACATATGATATGAAAATAAGCAAGATAATTACACCAATGCCAGGGGCTCTCGGAGTGGTCAACAGTGTGGACACTGGTCAGTATTGCTTTAGCTCATACTAACAGCTGCAGCAGTAAGAACAACAGTGGTCTCTCTTACTGTGGGTGAAACTCAATAGGCCCTGCTTGTTGTGATGGGGCTGGGCAGTGGGTTGCCAGGGGTAACAGTGTCCTATGTATCTATTGGAAAAGTTCAGGGGTCACCAGTTTATGAAGTAAGAGTCTGACTTTCACAATGGCACATTATGATTGTTTTGGTATAGTAATAATACCATTGGACAAAACAATGCTTACAGATTTAAGAAATGTGCAGAAAAGCATAGTCACTAACATACATTTGCATATAATAGAGGATAATTTGCTGTGGTTATGTCATAACCACAATGTGCTGTGGTTATTACATCATAACTAAAATGTGCTGTGGGTATAACAAGAGTAAATAATTACGACTTCCTAGATCTTAACTATAGCAATATGACAAATAAATCTGACTTGTAATTTACTAGATATTCTGGAAAACATGAACTTTACTGTTTTTCTTTTTCTAGACTCGTTAGATTCAGATAGAAGTATTAGAACATTACATTATCCTCATTTCACGCTGTAATTTAAATGTCAACTCCATGGCAGAGCCATGTTAAAACATGCCATGTTTCATTCTCTGTTTCCTCTTTACCATCGTAACTAACCATTTATATTTAAATCACATGCCTTTTATCAAGATATTTTACAACTACGGAATCACAAGAACCACATAACCACACACAATGATTTTGTCAAACATAGCTGTGCACTCACTGGCCCATCAGGGGGCTGTTTCACTAAGGTAAGGAGCTCACAAGGAAAATCCATCATTGACCTGAATTAATTGTTAAATTTAAGGTGCTTTTTCAACATGCAAAAATCGCAGAGGATACCTTTCCTGTGACACATCGGTGAAAGTGTCCCGGTGGCACATCCTCGCTTTGACCATTTTTATGAGCACTGTTAAGGAGCGAAATCAATTTTAAAGACCCAAATCGTGGTTATCAGATCAAGAATGTTAGTGAAACGGTACCCAGAGTGGGGCCAGTTTTGACACATCACATAGATCTCCCCTCTACACATCCTACCTGTGCCACCTGCTCCTGCGTGCACCCACAGCATGCATCGTCCGCACTCTCCTCCCTCCCATTCCCCTTCCTTCGTCTCCTCAGCCCACACGAGGCACACCTCCCCGCCGAGATCCGCTGTTGTGAGGCATAATGCAGCAGTCGACGCACCCCGTGTAGGACGCTATACCTCAGTGGGGCATCGTACATGAGCCGCCGTAACCGGTGCAGGCCGTATTTATGTGTAGAATGTGAGGTGGCATTTAGCGGGTCCTCACACCCAACTGCCCCTCCATACACACCCTCGGTGTCTCTCTCTCCTGCTACCTCCCTGGCGCCGTCTGGCTCGTGTTCCGTGGAGCCGGCGACATCCCTTGTGTCGCACGCTCCACGTTCTTCAGACATTGCATCAAGCCAACTCACAGACACACGATCCGATGCATACCATGATCATAATCCATCCACGACTGTCTCAAAGTTATACTTAAAACACAGTGCGCTAACTATCAGTAGTATCATGCCGGTAGATTCCCCCACAGTGGAGCATTGTCACATAAGCGGAGTCACCAAAACAATCCGTCACACGGTCGGCAGGGAACATGCTCGTATTTCCGCTGCCTGTTTACTTTCCTCGATCTTTGTCACCACTGGATTCCTGCTCCAACCGAGTGTAACCATGGCACACGTGACCGGGATTAATGTCCTCCGACAATTAATCCTACCAAAGCACCTCGCTCTATGCAGACCTATGGCAAACAACCACCAGTAGCATTCCACTCTCAACTGCAACTGCCGATCATATCCCGGACAGATACCAGCGAACCAAGACAGGATTCAAACACTGCCCCTGCTGCTAGTGTGCTCTGTGGCAGCTGTGCTGGCCAACTGAAGTCTCCTACACTTGAGAGCCGGCTGGTCACGGCCCAATGGCCAATGAGACCACAGCTGTAGTCAGGCCTGAGCACTATCTCAGTGGGAGTAGTCCACTGGCATTAGCACCACACTGCCTGAGTGCTTCTAGAATAGCCTGCCCATGCTAATGCAGGGGCCCACAGAGAGAACAAAGGGACCTGTGTGCCTGGGGCAGGGGCATTACCCAAGCAGTCTGTTGATTCCACCCCAACTTCTGAGTATTTCTGACATCACCTTGTCTTGGTGTACAGTATACATCAGGGGATATTTTTGGTGTCACACATCGATTCAGTATTTGATTACCCATAATATATATAAACCAGTATATACTTCGGACCAATGGACTTGATGTCCCGTTATCACCTCTCTGCTCAGTCATTATCTACTGCTAGATACACAGATCAAAATCAATATTTTTATCTACCCCGGAGTGATTGAATGGACTTTACCTGTATCTCATCGAGCAGTTGTAGTTTCCTCTTTCGTATGTCTGAGAGAAGCTGCTGCTCCTCAGTGGTGAGGTCTGTAACAAAACAATACATCGTTATCATACGATTATCATTGCATTATCATTCTGCATGATATTTACTCATGTATGCAGGACACACTCGCATTCTTATTGGAGCCTATAGTACTCAGGAATCGAGAAGATGGTACTCAGGAATCGAGAAGATAGTACTCAGGAATCGAGAAGATAGTACTCAGGAATCGAGAAGATGGTACTCAGGAATCGAGAAGATAGTACTCAGGAATCGAGAAGATAGTACTCAGGAATCGAGAAGATAGTACTCAGGAATCGAGAAGATGGTACTCAGGAATCGAGAAGATAGTACTCAGGAATCGAGAAGATAGTACTCAGGAATCGAGAAGATGGTACTCAGGAATCGAGAAGATGGTACTCAGGAATCGAGAAGATAGTACTCAGGAATCGAGAAGATGGTACTCAGGAATCGAGAAGATGGTACTCAGGAATCGAGAAGATGGTACTCAGTAATTGATAAGATGGTACTCAGTAATCGAGAAGATGGTACTCAATAATCGAGAAAATGGTACTCAGTAATCAAGAAGATGGTAACAAGTAAGTAAAGTAACAGAAAGATAGTGACGCATTATATCTGATTGATTGACTTCCACCAACATGTATTCAAGATAGAAGGGACGGATGTGTTGTAGTTGCCTTTCCAAAAGACACCGACGAAGTGTGGTGAACAAGTTTCAAACCGCTAGTTTATTACTGTTGTCATGTGTACACGTGCACACGCATGCACACACGCATGCACACACACACATGCACACACGCATGCACACACACATGCATACGTACACATATGCAATGACAAATTGTTGGTTCCTTTAGGCATCTTTCATTTAACCACTAGTAGTGCCATGGTTGCAGTAAACATGCACTATATTTACATGTAGTGCAACTGCTGCACTGAGCTGCACCATGACAGGCACAACGGATTGTGATTGACTAATACGTCCTAATGCTAGACACACTCTATTTAACATGACCACCATTGTACGAGTTTCTTTCATCTCTAGATAGCATTGGATCTTTATATACTGGTGGTATCTGCTACATTGTATCTTTCATAACAGCAAAGGTATGGTTCTTATAATGCTTCCGATGTCCTTATAATAAACCTAATGGTTACATAACACTTTTCTCAGGATAATGTTACAAACCTGAGTGATTTGTGCTTCACCCTAACAGACCAGTTCATTCCAACATATATTCTGTGTAACACATTCAGCTATGTTACAATCACTACACAAAAGGTGTTTGTTCACACAATTCTACCACTGTATAGTCAGGTACTCATCCACAGCTTAGTGAGCCGGTGCAACGTGGAATTAAATGGAAGCCAACATTTCAACACATCAGCTTCCTAGCCTCAGATGTGAATATACATTATTAAGTACTATGCATGCAGTTGTATGCAATGAAATCAGACAAGTTTGTTGTGTTGAACCTACATTCGGTTGCCAATGATGTGCTGGATCCTCGCGAATTCATCGTACTTTGTGTAAGAAGATGAGAGCAGAAATGACTGCGTCTTACAACTGACTACCTGGGGTCAGTATGACTGGACAACTACTTACAAGAACACTCGAATCAAGCACAACACCCACGTTTAATGGTAATCACGCCAGACAACCCCTCCACTACACACCAGCAAATATGCAAGGTTCAAGGGTCCACGAGTGTTTGTTAGTGGACAGGATTCATTAAAGGTGCCCCCTCAATTAAATGTTTTATTCATCTCATTTCAAATCCACCTTATGAAGAAACACCTACCTAGTATCAACTACAACATGCTAGCTCATTTGTGCACCATTTTTATGTAAGTTTGGTGAAATAGCAGAGAAATTATTCACTTATTTATTTTAATGTTTGCCCGATATTAATTCAAGTGATTCTTAAATTTAGAATATATGCATGTACTACATACTTGGACACCAAAACAACTGTATTCAGGATGGGTTAACAGCTGAGGAAGCAACGTTAACAACTCTACATTGGCATACCTGAAGCACATGTAAGTTGAAATCACAGTAAGTTGTTTGTCTCCAGGATTACTTAAAACCATGTAACCCTTCAAACAGCCCCCAAATCACACAAAGCAGTCAATGGACACATATATATATATTTGCTACCTGAGATTCCAAAATTGTTGACAGGTGTCACCACTCTGTCAAAGATAGGGTGTCGCCTGAACATTGCCCAGGGGCTACCCACCCACAAAGTTGGGCAGATGTAAGGACAGGTGGGGTAGTTAAGATCCCATGCAAGATGTCAGCTGACAATGGCACAATACAGGGTACTATCAACACCAGACATTATACAACCCATCATCGCATCAATCAGTCGCGTGCTGTCACCTAAGGCGCAGCTCACATGATTTTGCCTGACAAAACATGTAATTGTCATGCTTTTTTGCCCATTTCCATGCCTCGACTGTGCAATATGACTAGTTCAGTGTACAATTTTCATGCTTTTTTGGCCATTTTTATGCCTCGACTGCAGTGTCTGAATAGGTAGATGATGTGTGTCACTAGTTGGAAATACCAGACCAGTAGTATTCATTGGGAAAGCTGAACTATTTATATTCCCATCCTAATACAGTCACTGACTCTACTTCCATATTTTTTATGTCCAGCTAAAATATTTGACACAACATACAGTACGAATTACTACAAAATGACTAATCATTAAGATTAGAACATCAACATTTTTCAGTTTCACTTTGCAAACAATAACTATTAAAAAAACATAGGAAAACATAGGATGATGTCACTTCCATGGTTAAATAAGACTGGGAATTCCAAGAATGATTTCAACAGAAAAATGAAAATAATATATTATCATTTATTATAGTTAATAATAGTACATACTTTATGCTTGTGTGAGTGAGTAGAGAGATGGTTGCATCACAACAGTTAGTGTTACTTACAATGTTTCTGGTCTGGTATAATCTTGAACATTTGTGCATTCCAATCTTATCTATACTGAATTTATACCCCATCCATAGAATAAATACATATTTTATATAGAATTTATACAAGTGTACATATTCTATCAAAAAATACACAAATATTCTATATGTATACAGTAATTCATACACCGGTGTACATATTCTATCCATGGAATTCGTACACATTCTAAATATAGCTCAAACCCAGGGAACACATTCCATGGAACCCATAGACCATATGACATCAGGGTTTATGGTCGAAAACCTTTTGGACTCTGGCATGTCTGTGTGCGTTTAAAGTAAAGGTAAGTTCTTATATAGAGCAGTATCCAGTCCTCAGGACTGCTCAAAGCACTTTACTCTCTGGCAGACCTGTTCAATCGAACACCATCTTAACTTCTCTGGGAAGGTAAGTGATGTAATTGTAATTATGCATTAACAACGTTTAAAACGTCAACTCAAGACAAATTTGTTAGTAAATAATATTAACGACTTATATAAATTGCATTCTTTAAATGAAGTATTCATGAATATAGTACTGCTGTGATTCATGTTGCTGCTTTTCTTCTTTCTTCAATCACACAAATTGTTATATTGCACCATAAAATTTACATATGTATCACATGTATTGTGAGGGCTAATCAGCCACTTGTGGCTTTATACCCTCATTACAGAAACCATGGCAATCTATGTATGTAATTGACTGGAATGTATTATAGTTTCTGTAATAAAGTATTATTATAAAATTATTAAATACTAGTCTGTACTTTGGAATATGTAACATGTTGTAGGGATTTATGTTACTGCATTTAAAATGTTGTGTGTCTGCCATATTTGTTTACTTAAAATAAAGGGTGGTTGGATAAGTTCCCAAAATGCATTGCATTATGTATGGGACCCACACATAATGCTCCACCCATAGTGACTATGGGTGGAGGCTTTATCGACACTGGGGTCATGCATATACTGTGGGGGGGGGGGGGGGGGGGGGGGAATAAATTGCTAGTGGCGCCACCCTTTGAATGAAACATACATTAACGCACATTGACACTAATATGAATATCACAACCAGAGCAAAAGGCTGAGATAATTGCTGAGATAATTAGGGGGTTCAGAGAAGTACCGCCATACTACTATCATGCCAGGAGAGATAAGTAGGAGGTTCAGAGAAGTACCGCCATAGTACTACCATGCCATATCACTCAGAAGTAGGCTTTGCTACTAAGGTGGTTTGTTTTGGTTAAACATTTTTATTATTTGAATACATAGCATAATCATAGATGTAATAACTTGGGTAAATTTTACAGGAAAATAATAATAAATACAAGAAAACTAAAAACACTAAAACTTGGCTACTTCTGACACTGCTGGACAACTGATGGAGCCAATGTGTCACTGTTTGCCTACGTAACAACGAAAATTATGTGCATGACCTCCATCAAGATTTGCCTTGTCAACTGTGTTTACATAAGTAATATATGTGCATTACATTACCAGTGTGGCATGGCATCTACCAAATCAATCTTTACAGTTCTTGCTTAAAACAAGTCTGCCTCATGCGGCTGTCACAAAGAAAAACATTTGGCACTAGAATCTCAACAGAATATAGGACGGAATGTTCCAATGCTCAACAATGTTTGGCATCCAGTTCTGATGGCTTGACAAACCTTTTAAAAAGTCCTTGTTGCTAGGCAATAGGTCATGTGATCGATCAATTGACAGGGTTCAATGCACCTGCACAAGCACAATACGCTTTTGCCTACTCGTGGTATGGGATTCTTTCACCATGTCGTAGGTAATGTCGTCGAAAATGAGTTGACTACAGCGGCTATTAGCTGTGATTTTGGAAGCCATTTTGGATTGCCCAAGTCTTACCACACACCACATATTGGTTGGGGACTTGGGGTGGGTTTGAACCAGTATAAAAAAATAAATTTGTTTGTACTTTGCTAACACCTTACAAGACCACCCCTAAGTATTCCATCTATTGATTTCTACAGACTTGATTGTGCGCCCTTGAATGACACACCGCCATCTGGCTGTTATTGTGTTCACCCTGCTGTTGCAACAGAAGGCTGATTCAGGGAACTTTCTGCTTTCCAGGTAATAACAGAAGGACAAAGACATCACATTACAGCTGATCTACACTGCGTACAAAAGAACAAAGCCAGATGCTTGATGTGAATAACTAGTGGGGTGTATCGGGGACTGTCAGTGTCGGGAAACAGAAAGGAGAGTTAGCAGATTTCTGATGAACTGTCAAGATCTGTGGATTTTTACATCATTAAAAATACCTAATAGTTTTACAACAGTTTAGGACATATACAACAAAATGGTATTCTTCAAGAAAAATAATATTTCAGCAAAACCATTTTCCACCAGAAAAATTCCACCCAGCTCGAAACTGTGGAAACATGGCTGTCTGTAGAAACTAGAATCCTATAAAGATCATAGGATTGGTCATATTTTGAATGAGAATTAAATGTATGCATGGCTCAATATCATGGGTACACTCAACACTTGGTATGATTGTGCTCAATAAAATTGTATACATAATCTGATTTTGCTTGTCTATTGGATTTATTATGGATGTTATGGGTCATTTTTGTTTTTCAACAAGTTTTAATAAGATCATGTTAAGAATAATCTTTAATTTATATTTACACCACTAAGTCTTATGTACATAATTATTGTTTTATTTTAACGACTCTGTACACACTATTGAACATAGTTATACTCTGGAGAGTAGTGTATAAATAAAGTTAATTATTATTATTAAGTCTTTTTAAAAGTAAAGGCGCAATAGTCACCTTCCACAACTCAACTTCATGCCCCACTAGTCTCAAAATCAGGAGTGCACTTGTTCAACTTTCAAGATGAACCCATGAAAGCTTGGCTCCCAAGATGCAAGGCATCTTAAGAAGAATTTCATAACAATAAAAAACACACATACATATGCTATCTCGATTGTAGTTATATATTAGTCAAGAACATAGACTAGATAGAGTTTATGCTGTGACATGTCACACATGAGATTATTATGATAACAATGATCACACTTTGCACCATCAGATTCCCTGACTATCTGTTCAACAGCACCACTACCCCAAGCGCTAGATTCCCAGGCAGTCAGTAGACCAACTGATCTATAAATACAAGAAATGGGTGTAGTCCTTAATTGGCCAGGTGCTGAACTGGGAATCAGCCGTTTCCAAATTAGCCACAGAAGAGGGAGTTGGCAATGGCATCCATGAATCAGTTGTACCTCCTCTAATAATAAAATGTACTATATTCTTTTCTGTTACAAGATTTTCTGATTGAAATGTTGATGCCAGCAAACAGATTTTGCAAAATAGATGAACATCTTTGATAATATAAAGTATCTTTGTTTGTTAGACTTCAAATGGTTTATCATACTACCCCGGTAAGTTCAACAGATATTTGTTTGGTGTAGTGACAAAATATCCATCCACCTCAATTACACTCGAACTGTGTTCCTGGTCGTTATTTTGTAGACACTCCAGCATATTCAATCTGTATATATATATATATATATATATATATATGTACACATAAATATTAAGTTCTTTGCAAATCAATCATTATAATTTTGCTGTGAAACAATCGTGTGTATGCACATGATCTTATACTAAAATCTCTTGTGTGCTGTAGCCTATGGGGGGGGCCTGTAGGGTGTGTATACAACCAGTATAGCATCCAGCATCATTGGGATCTGCTTGTTCTTTCTTGGAGGGGAGACAAGCAAAATGTACTAGTCTGAGCATTGGTGATTTCTTCATATATGTACACACTCACAAATCAAACCCAGCTCCCGTTGGTGCAGATGAGATAACCGCAAACACATCAAACAGACAGGGCTCTGGCTGAATAGGAGAGGTGACGAGTGCCACATAGTCTACAAAACCCAACAAATAAGAAAATGGATGACTACGATAAAATCATACATTAGATCAGCCGAGGCCCAAGTTACCACTAGACTCCAGGATGTTCCAGGAGCGCACCCCTATGACTGGTCCAGACAAGGGATCAGTCATTGAATGAGACCAGCATCAGACCACTGCGAAATGAAATGAGTTTAAGCGCAACATGCTGCAGTGTCATCAAGTTGATCTCTATGATACAGAGATCACGTCAGATGGAGACTGAGTTTTGTTATGCAACTGCTGAAACAACAGTTGATCGCTGCATTTAATTACATTACAAAATTACACCGACAATTAATTACCACAACGGGTACGTGCCACGATGCCAACAATGATATGCAAGAGGACAGAACTTTTGCAGAACTTTGTGTCCTTAGAGCCCATACATTGTGTCCTTAGAGCCTATACTTTGTGTCCTTAGAGCTGCTGTGCATTTTGGTGATATTTCCCGCTGCATGGGCCAGGACAGAACAGCTATTCAGATTTGAAACAAACTACTGGTACTTTGTATAAAATTTATATTTTTGTTGACACAAAGTTACACAACGAATGGGATCTGCACTGATCATGCAAAATAAAAATCTATAAGCAGCTGAAGCCCGAAAGATAAGGTCATAACCAAAGTTACATACCCTGGTAGTTTGTCATGGGCGTAGGTTTACATATAATTTAGGATGATGTTGGTCTTAGCACTAACAGTTGCATAACCCTAGTGAATAGCTACCTCAGGTGCTCCATATGAAACTACTGTCATTAGCATTACCACATGAAAATTGTAAACTGCATAACCTAAACATTTGTTCTTATGGCTATAAGCACCTACCCGGTACTTCTTTTTAAGTAAATATTTTTATTTCATGAAAATTTGACAATTAATAACAAAGTTATTAAGTTGTAAAGATACTGGTGCCAGGCGATTTCATTGGAATGGCATGCATGGAAATTAACACAGAAAGAATAAGATCACACTTCACCTGATGTACCTCTATTTTACCATTATTCTTATTGTTTTTACTACAACGAAATCACTATTTGAGTTAAATACTTCCATTTTGGAATACATTTTGACATGCCGAATCTATTTTTTTGTATTTTCACCAATGTAATTTGCATATTTAATGACCTAATTAGTATAAGGTAGCCAAATTGGATCCTAGAAAATAACAAGAGACATGTCATTGATTGTTTAACGTATAAGTGTTTTACAAAGTGTAACATACAATGTTTCATCAGAGCTGATTTTACCGCTACAAATTTACATAATTTGTCGCATAATTAGCATATTACAAATTGGTGGACATATTGAATGAATTGAATGTATATTTTGTGTTCAAAGCATGTCATTCTCATTTTAATGCCACTTGTAAATATTGCATATTTAATTGCCACAATTTGCAAAATTACTAACAAAATTATAACAAATTAGCAAACATATTTAATGTGGAATCCCAATTTTATATACAAATAAAATGTGCATATAAAAATTGTATACAAGCTATAATTGATTATAGAAGGTAATATCTGGAATTCTAAAGCATTGGATTTTGTTGCTGTACAAGTACCTTATTATAATATTAGAAATACTAGTTCAATTTATCGCAATCATGTTCAAAAATGATGCGACATCGTCTAACAAAACCTAGTTTCCGCATTTGTAAATCGTGTTCAATTATCACACAACATGCATAATTTGAACTGTGGAAAACTGACAAAATGGCATCAGTGATGCACAAAGTTGTATTTCGGGCGATAATGTAGGTAAACAGACATGCTTACATTTCAGTTCATTGTAACTTTCATTTCTCTGACAGCATCGATTTCGTGCAACATCAATAGTGAAGACCAACACATTTCCTCATTGGTTGACTAAAAATCATGACAATCCAAATATGTTTACAAGTGTGGGTTTTCAATTTGCCGTGACCTGTGTTTGTGAAAACCGTACCATCACGATGTGTCATTGTTGGAATGGAAGTTTTGCCGTGCATTTTCACTAAATCATGGACGATAAGTTTGTCAAATAAAGGAATACTTTTTAAAACTTTCTAACATTGTAAAGAATGTTATGTTGTCGTTCCAATGATATTAAATATGTATTATTTAACATGGACTGAACAATGTAAGGGCTGCGTGACCGGTGGCTCTCCGTAATTTAGCACCAGATCTGGCTAGATCCAACAACCGCAGCAGCCACTGTGGTAATGCTACTGTCATGCACGTGGTGGCCATATTTAGTAGATGTGTGCCACATAACATTAAAACCAGATTAGACATATGTGACTAAACAGCATTATTACCTATTTTGTTCTATGCCAATGCATTTATTCCATCACAACACATTATTTAATGTACCTAAAAAGTGCACTGGTATTATAATCAAATCGTGCATTTTTGCACTTTTTAGTAGTCCTAATTAAGTGGTAATTTTGAGCGATAATAACTGCATTTCACAAGTTCACTCTAGTGACTCGGCCCAATCTTACAGCTCATTCCAGAGGAGTTAATGTCAGTCGTGTTCCCATTCCATACCTGTGAAATTGTTGTTATCTGAGGGTTTTGTGTTATCTGAGGATACACACTGTCAGACATTGGGTTTCCTAGTTTGAAACAAAATGTGTTACAAGTCTAGGTCTTGTTTTAAAGGTTTTGGGCCACTAGCACACTGGCAAGTAATGCCAACATTTTATTTGCCCGACCTGAATTTTTACTTGCTCTCAAATTGTGATTGATGCAATTACAATGCATTTTTGCACAAATAAAATTAATGTTATTCTGTGGTTGTGACATATTTTAATAACAGAGCTGTCTCAGGCATCTGACAAGTCCTAAACATTTATGAAATGTTTACAAAACAGTATCGCCATGCCACACTGTGTCTATGCATTGTGTTGTACCCGCAAAAGGGTTCCATTTCATTTTGATGAAATATTTTTTGTTTTCCTCGTTCAGTTATTCACTGCTGTTCAACATTCCTCTCTTGTCTTGCGGTTAACTAACCAGGTTTCTTGTCTGCTGTTGATGGCATTACAAACATGCTGATTGCAAACAAACACATCTAGATATTCACCACCTGTTTTATGTTTCTTTTCTGCACATTCGACAGAGTTTCCCCAGGTCACTATGTATAATGACCTAGGAATACTGCCTGCTATGAAACCAGGTGGATTAATTGGCAATACAAATTATACAAAATTTGCATTGATCGTTGTCAGAGCGATGGCATATTTATACCATTTTTATGGCATTAGAATAGAGACAAAGGTCATTGATGTGACAGAACAAATCAGAAGACAGAAGCGGACCTGGGCAGGACACATCAGCAGACTACGAGATAACTGTATCACGAAACAACCTTTGAAACGATCTAGAGGAAGACCGGCGAGACGGTGGAGAGACGAACTAGATGAGTACTGGAAGGCCACCATCTGGCAGAGGATGGCACAAGACAGGCAGATTTGGAAACGACATGCTGAAGCCTTCACCCAACCACGGGACACTATGGCTGCACAATGCAATGATGATGATGATGATGAGAATACAGGGCCTAATAAACAACAATAAAAACATGCTAGGTGAAAACGTATATAATGTTTACTTGGACAAGTGCTACACTGAGTTTGCTTGTGAATATATCAATTTCACGATCTGTCACAGTGAATGTGTGTGCTGCCTCCTGTCGAGTCTTGCCTCTTCAAGGCTCTTGCCTTGGACGCAACGTTGACGCGCGTCGTTGTACGGTGGCATCCTTGTCATCAAAATATAACCGATACGTCTGCTACTTTCACACTCGTATATCATTTATCAACAACATGTGGTCACCATAAGGGTACTCGATAGGTTGTGGCCATATCATTGTATCAGCATCGGCCGAAGGATGTGAGTCATGACTCATTGAATCATAGCCATGGGCATGGGATGGACTCGATCAATGGAGAGTTTCTGGACTAACTTAACTAAGTCTTAATGATGTCCGCAGTTGGACACCGTAAACAATGAAGGAAAGACACGAAAATGGGAGAATGCGAATCAGAACACTTACCAGATTCGTTGAAACCACCTTCCTGGCTCTGCATCATCGTTAATTGCTTTCGTTATACTATACTAAGTCTTTAAACCTACTTAGATAATCTCAAAACATCAACTACCGAGGACTTCACATCCGGGTACCATTCGGGAAGTCTCACCCAGACGAGAAGGCAACGTTATTTTTTTATTACGTTTAGTAGGCTATAAAGTTACATATATTTTCACTTGTTGTCTTTTTTATCTTATAAATATATATATATATCATAGTTTGTGCATTTATTACAGTATTAAAACTAAACTAAAAACTAGCACTTTTTTGTTTGGTTTCAAGTTTTGGGTGGTTCATGGCCCACTGTGCGGCGCCACTGTTGAGGGCAGGGCTTCCACTGGAAGCGACGTGGATAGACCACGGCTAGTTTTGGCAGTCAGCTTTGAAATAATAGCAGTTTGGGTGTCGCCGGTCTGTGCAAATAAACACAGTGATTATTAGACTGATCGCAAACAATTTAGAGTATCTACGCAATTTAGTTCTTTTAAACATATTCAGTACGTGGTTTTTGGATGAGTCTTTTTAAAAATAAGTGTCTTGTATTAATTGTCTCTGGGAACATTAATCTAGCTTTCGTCGCTCATAACCAATATATGTTAGCGAACCGTAAGTTTGTTAATATTTTCTTGACTGACAATACCATTTCTCTCTTGTTTGTATAATGTATAAGGACGAAGTGTGTGTGTGTGTGAGAGAGAGAGAGAGAGAGAGAGAGAGAGAGAGAGAGGGGGGGGGGGTGCTAAAGCTCAGGCAAAAATCTTCAACTGCACCCGGCCCTCCCCACCCACTTCCCCGTCATCTGATGTCACGATCCTACGATGGCAGCGAAGTCGTGCTGAAGCTTCAGCTAAGCCCATCCAATATTAATTTCGTTCCGGTGCCTGAAGGGTGCAATTGTAGGTTTGTGTGCTTCCCTAAACAATGCCCTCTCTGGATCCTGGATCTGGCTGCATTGGCCACACAACTGCCGGGTGCGTAGGGCCCATGATTGTCTTAATCTGCCATTGATCATAACTGAAATTAAGATATGATATCCAGGCTTTACTACACCTGCATGTCAGTCATTACTAATCTTCCTGGGAAAATGAGCCTCGACGAAAATTTGCTTTGCTCACCAGAATGATAAGAATACCCGCTTCTTGTCTCGTAAACTTAAAGTTGATGTTGTAGAATTCAACTGCGACCTCCGAGTCTGAGTAAGCATAGCACAGACCGATGATGTATCGTATGTAAACTATATAGCACCCATCTATCGTACTTTGGCTGATTTTCTGTGATCCAAGCTGAAGAAAGTTCTTTGGAGACAGTTTTCTAAGGCAGTTTACAGCTCTATGTCAAAAATGTTTTTGGTAACCATTTAAAAGTGGCAGCCAAGAAATTACATTTTTCAAACGGTCCACTTCTAAAATGTTAGTAGGACCAGGCCCCTAGCCAGAACTGTGAAATGTTCCAATTTACCTATTCTCAATTTTTATTTATCTGTTTTGCTCATGAAAACCCGGTTATACATGCATTGGTCATAGGCGTCGGAACATGGTGAATATTCAAAGGGCTCTGAAAATTTCCAACTGCACCAGCCTTGAGGGCTCTCCGAAAACGTTCAACTACACCCCTCCTTGAGACTCGCAAAATACTCAGACTTCAAACTATGCTCCAGCATTCGCTTTCAAACTTAGCACTGTTTAATGACAACGCAAATACGGTTTTGTTATTGGGAAAATAAAACCACGTTATGTTCCAACACAAGATCATGGTATATGCTGTATCTGAAATATAAAAATCCTGTTATCCCAAAAACAAAAGACATGTTTGCCGTTATTTAAAAAAGAAAAACCCGTTGCGATTATAAAATAGTTACAATAACGGGACAATGGGTCTCTGTGTAAAGACTTCTTCCTCCAAATATTGGACTAGGTCCTGTTTAGGCGTTCAAATTCCAATGAACCTTATTATAAAACTATATCTCTGTAATGTCCATTGCCTGATATTACGGTTACAGAAGAAGGTGTCCTGAAACTCCTGCTAAAGACCAACCCACACAAAGCCACCGGGCTGGATGGAATCACGGCAAGAATCCTCAAGGAGTGTGCTCATGCCATCGCACCATTGCTCACCATCATCTACAATAAGTCGCTGGAAGAAGGATCCGTGCCAGATGACTGGCGACATGCTAACGTGACAGCTATTTTTCAAAAGGGAGACAGAAAAACTGCATGCCGCCAACTACAGACCAGTCCCCTTAACAAGTCTGTGCTGTAAACTGCAGGAGCACATCGTGATCAGCAATACATTGAAGCACTTAGAAAAACACGAAATCCTCGCTGACTGCCAACATATGGTTTTAGGGCCAAGAGAAGCTGTGAAACCCAGCTACTGACATTAAGTCATGAACTAGCAAAATATTCTGGACCAGGGCAAGCAGATGGGCCTGGCTAGTTGCTATATTAGACTTCTCATAGGCATTTGATATTGTACCTAGTTCATCAGCGACTCCTGTTAAAGCTATATAATTATGGGATGAGGGGATCCACTTACAGGTGGGTCGCTGAATTCCTGTCCAACGTATCTCAGCAAGTAGTCGTTGAAGGAGCATCACGCGACCAAGCCCCTGTCATCAGTGGCGTACCTCAGGGCACGGTATTGGGGCCGCTCCTGTTCCTCCTGTTTATCAACGATCTACCTAACAACCTTCACTCCTGCACTCGTCTATTTACTGACGACTGCATCATCTACAGGAAAATTAGATCTATGGACGACTGTCGAATTATCCAGGAAGACCTATTCACTCTATAGCATGCAGAGAGAAGAAGTGGGGCATGGGCTTTCATCAATAGAAATGTAACATCGTGACCTGCACAAGATCTAGGAAACCCAAGTCATTTAACTACCAACTTAAGGGGCATACTTTAGAAGTCTCCACATGCGCACAGTATTTAGGCGTTGATCTGCAAAAAGACAGACCTATCTTGGAAACGACACACTGAGCGATCAACAAAGACAGCTCATAGCATGTTGGGTTTCTTTCAGCGGAATTTGAAGTCGACCAGTGAATACACAAAAAATAATGCCTACAAAGCCCCGGTAAGACCCCACATTGAATATTGTAGAGCCATCTGGAATCCTCACCATCAGGACAAAGTAAATAAAGTTGAAGCTGTATAAAAGAAAGCCGTAATATATGTTACCAACAGATATCATAACACCAGCAGTGTAACATCCATATGCTCGACCATCTACATGCGGTGGGAGTCTCTGGCACCAAGACGCACCAAGACACAACTGACCATGCTTTTCAAGATCATCCACAACTATGTTGATATCGACCCCCAGCCCTACCTCTCCCCTGCCTCATCAAGAACTAGATTCGATCATTCCCTTAAGTTCCTCCCAGATAGCATGCAAACGTTAATATAACGGGTGCAGAAACGTTTGTTTAACGTTTAATGCAAACGTTAATTTAGCGTTATTTTGCTCGTTTTTTTAATGTTAATCTAACGTTTAATTTCTAACCAAAACGAAACGTTAAACTAACGTTAATGTGACCGTTGCAGAAACGTTAATTTAACGTATAATGCAAACGTTATTTTGTTCGTTTCTTTAATGTTAATCTAACAAATATGTAACGTTAAACTAACGTTAATGTAACCGTTGCAGAAACGTTAGGTTAACGTTGAATGGGAACGTTCGTTTACCGTTATTTTGCTCTTTTCTCTAACGTTTAATTTCTAACCAGAATGTAACGGTAAACTAACGTTTTTGTAACGTTAGCAGAAACGTTATTTTAGTCGTTTGTTTAACGTTTAATGTCTAACGAAATTGTAACGTTAAACTGACGTTAATGTAAATGTTACAGAAACGTTAGCTTAACGTTCATTTAACGTTAAATTTCTAACCAGAATGTAACAGTAAACTAACGTGTTTGTAACATTAGCAGAAACGTTAGTTCAGTCGTTTGCTTAACGTTTAATTTCTAACCAAAATGTAACGTTAAGCTGACGTTAATGTAACTGTTACAGAAACGTTAGTTTAACGTTCATCTACGTTTAATTTCTAACCAGAACGTAACAGTAAACTAACGTTTTTGTAACATTAGCAGAAACGTTATTTCAGTCGTTTGCTAAACGTTTCATTTCTAACGAAAATGTAACGTTGAACTGACATTAATGTATAACCTACGTTCTAACCATAATTTAGCGCAATTCAACCCATTTCCTATAGCACCTGTGCATTTGATATATTGTAACACATGGCCATTCTTGGTATATGTACGTACAACTGTTTTCACTTTATAAACACAAGGAAAGAGTATTTTAAGTGTGACTTTTTATGATGTACCAACTGAACGGACTGACTATGAATCGTGGCTAGTTTGCATAGTAACACAAGACAAGTGTATTTTTGTATAAAAGCTTTATATAAAGCTGAATTTATTATGAGGGGACCAACCACACATGGGTGGGAGACCCACCAAATAGAAATAATAAAAATTGCAGTATTGGATAAAGAAACCAGTCCTATATATAGTTTCCGTGAGTGGCCTTCATCGCACCGCGATTACTTCGGTTCGCTTCCTCTCTTCTTTCTCCTTCCGGCCGACGTTGCTCTCCGTAGCAAACTTTAACCACATCCTCACCTCCTGTTCCACCTCTTTGTCTGTTGCCTTGGCAGTCAAGACGTGTTTGCGCCCAGCTCCTGTGTGTTTAAACAATTACCAAGTAAACGATCGAGATTACAAGTGATGCTGTAGTGATCTAGATTACAGTTTATGGCACTCGCTTATAGTTATGGTGCATCATAATCAAAACCATGGAAGTTTTTGATCAACTTACTCCATAAACGCAATAGTTATGTAATCAAAAGTATCATGATGTCATCGAAATTACTTTATATTGCAAATAACCATACTTATTTGATAAAATTTATCTTATCTACGTGAATGTGTAAAAATAAAAAAAGGTTAATGTATATTTATTGTGCGTATGCGCATGCATGCGCGTGTATCGGTATGCATATTGAATCCCCCTTTTTGTGAACCTCCTTTCTCCAAAATGTGAACCCCCTCAAAATTGCATCTTTAAAATGTGAACCTCTAATTGTATTCCATGTTTCTCAAAAAGCGTTACCCCCCTCCTAAAAGCTGCTGGATGTTCAAACATTACAAGGAATGCCAAGAATGCATGATTTGTGCAGATTATAAAGGGAGAACCGTTATCTATTAAGTGATCATCACTGAATGTATGGGAGCCTGGCTGAGGGGTCAGTCCTCAATGCCATGTGTGAAAAGGGCAGTCACTAGAGGAATGTGTGTCAAATGACCATTGCATCCAATTAGCCGTGCAGAAGGACTTCTCACTATCCCAGGGTCTCCTGTTATGAAAACGTAAAATTATCAGTCCTAATTGTAGTCACTCAGAGGTGACAGATGCAGACAAAATACTGGTGAATGAACGGGGTGACGACGATTTAACAATTATGAGCACATAAATTAAGCCATATAAAATAATTCATTATTTTTTATCAGAACTCTGTTACAGGTAAACAAATGGTGCGGCTTTTTATTTTTAGTATGCTGATTAAGGTAAGTACCGACTGTCAAAGAGGCTATTCTCAACAATCAATAACTTAAGATGTGTAGCGAGTGTATTTCTTACAATCTGCAAACCAGGTAGACACACTCATCTGGCTTAACACGAATCATAATTTTCAACTATTGAGCTGGAATGCGAATTTTGATTAATAATTGTATTTAACTAATACAAAATAAAGTTTAGCTTCACCTATTTTAAAATGCGCGTGCTGATGAAAAATCGTGCAATTGTGTGGCTGTATGGTTGCATGGGCTAATGCATGATTACGAAAAATCCGTACTGGTAGGCAGCCTTACTCTGGGACACTGTCTAGCCCATTACACAAATCTGGGGAATAGTCTGGCAGTCGTCTTCCAGTCACCTCCTGGTGTGATTAATCACTCAGCATATCAGACTCCCAACTCCCCCTAATTTTGAGGCGGAGTGGGAGTCTGATATGCTGGCTTAACAGTTCAGAAGGTAACCTGATATATCAACATGCACAACCCATGCCGTATGCATACATTCAATGTCATAATGCCAGGGTTGCCTACCTGACAAACGCAATTTCCATAATGACCCCCACCTCCCGTCGCACCCTGCCCCCCCCCCTCGTCGCATCCCGCCCCACTCCACAAGGTTGCCAATCAAACCTTTCTCTGGAGTAGATATAGCGATAAGCCCAACCTGTTCACAGTGCGTGGGAATCCAGTAAGTTACTCATTTAATCATCAAAAGTAGATATACGCTGTTTCAACATAATTATTGGTTAAGGTCGTAGGTTAGCACTTCAAAGGGATGCTTGTTTAGCAACATCCAATAGGTTACATTGTGTTAATTACAGCTGTCAAAGTGCATGAACTATCCGGTACTTCTGCAGACTTTGAAAATTGTGGCAAAACCCGTTACGGAGATGACGCTTTCTTTTCAGGATATTTTTCCAAGGAACAATCTACAGCTGTATTTGTTTTACTTGGCTATTTGATATGTTATTCATCCTAGGAAACTATAGTATTTGGCATATTAATCGATTTCCTGTTGCAACGCAATAATGCGCAAATGCGGATAGCGGGTTGTTTTTCATCTCCGTAACGCTTCGCTCTTGGAAACCGGATAACCAGAAGACCAGTACTGTCACTGGCAGTTTCAATGTAGAAAAACCATTACTGTCAGCAGTTTGACAGTTTTTTGATTTTAACTAGTTGTCGTATCTGTAGTAAAATGGAAAGTGAGAGTTTGCCATCCTAATGCAGTGATGCTATATTTAATTTATAGTGAAACGATCGATATACCACTTCTCTGTTACACCAACAATATAATTATAATAATGATACTTTAACACAAGTAGTAAGGCGCCGGAACCGGGGGGGGGGCTTTTGGGGAGGGGGTCTTTTGAGGAGGGGGCTGAACCATTTCAATTTAACCCAACAACTAACATTCCGAGAACGGTAGAGGTCTAACCAAAACGAAGACGTAACGTAACGTTAAAGGAACGTCTATATTATTAAACAGTCTTTCTTTGTATGTATGTATGTATGTGTGTATGTATATATGTACGTATGTATGCATACAGGCCAGGTTTGTTCTACAACTAGGCCAGTAACCAGGTACAATTTATCAATGTGTGTAGGCTAGAAACATCTGGGATTGGTTTGTCGGTTTGGAGTGGGCGAGATTAAAATGTAGGGCATTTGAGGTTTGGTCTAATTTTAGCATTCATAATATTATTATTCATGATTTCAGGATGGATCACATTCCAGTGTACAAGATTGTGGGAGTGCTCCCTAAGATTTTATTTATATATATAATTACACGTGGTTTTATCTGGACAATTTCGTTTTCTCCCGTGCAAAGCCGAGCAACTAGAACATTCGTCTGGGGCAGTGGGGATCTCAAGGATTGCAATTTTCAAAACAGTATTTGAGCGAGCGACTGCCGTTTTTCCCTGAGCAACGCCGGACAACTCGGCTAGTTATAGATGATATCTAACTAGCCGAGTTTAATCTATTTTATTATTTTAATAGCTTGCATGTATACTTGTGTTCCGGCAACGTTAGTGAGATCAAAACGTTTCTAATCAAATCAAAAACTAACGTCCCGGCAACGTTAGAAATCAAACAGTTTAAAATCAAACCAAAACCTAACGTTCCGGCAACGTTAGAGATGTAACTGTTTAAAATCAAACCCAAAACTAGTGTTCCGACAACGCTAGAGATCAAACTGCTTAAAATCAAACCAAAAACGAACGTTCCAGCAAAGTTAGAGATCTAACTGTTTAACATCAAACTAAAAACGAACGTTCCGGCAACGTTAGAGATTTAACTGTTTTAAATCAAACCAAAAAGGAACGTTCCGTCAACGTTAGAGATCTAATAGTTTAACATCAAACTAAAAACGAACGTTCCGGCAAAGTTAGAGATCAAACAATTTCAAATCAAACCAAAAACTAACGTTCCGACAACGTTAGAGATGTAACTGTTTTAAATCAAACCAAAAAGGAACGTTCCGGCAACGTTAGAGATCTAACTGTTTTAAATCATACCAAAAACCAACGTTTCGACAACGTTAGAGATCTAATTGTTTTAAATTAAACCAAAAACTAACGTTCCAGCAACGTTAGATATTAAACAGTTTAAAATCAAACCGAAAACTAACGTTCCGACAACGTTAGAGATATAACTGTTTAAAATCAAACCAAAACCTAACGTTCCGGCAACGTTAGAGATCAAACAGTTTCAAATCAAACCAAAAACTAACGTTCCGACTACGTTAGAGATCTAACTGTTTAAAATCAAACCAAAAACTAACGTCCCGGCAACGTTAGAGATCAAACTATTTTAAATCAAACCAAAAAGGAACGTTCTGGCAACGTTAGAAATCAAGCAGTTTCAAACCAAACCAAAAACTAACGTTCCGGTAACGTTAGAGATCTAACAGTAACCAAAATCGAACTGTTCTAACCAAATGCAAACGTTATATTAACGTTTACCTGCTATCTGGGCTTCAGCTTACCGCATGCACATGCAGATGTATTTAAATTCAGTTTTTCCCCAGAGTCATTCCTATGTGAAACTCCTTGCCAGCACGTTTTGCTGAGGCTCCCAGTTTGGGTATTTTCCAAATGGAGCTTGCCAAGCTTTCCTTCTGATTTATTTGCTTTGTCCTTGTCCGAAGTAGGGTAAATGAGGGACTAGGGCTGTGTTGGCCGGGATTTATCTCCGGGGACCACTACGGTTGCCGAATTGGCCTAGACCTGATACCTGAAAAAGACAATGACGACTTTAATCTTTTCTCTCTCTTTCTTCTCTTTCATACTTTTTGTCTTTTGTATATTTTCTTTTTTTATCTTTTTTTGTTTTTGTTTCCTCCAACAATAAACCAACCGTTGTTTAATTATCAAGATTGATTGGTCATCGTAGCTAGCATACAGATACAATGCAGATACATTGTATTTGCATGTCTCAGCAAGAAGCTGTCTGGTGGCAGATGTTGAAGACACCAAAGCCAGCGTTAAAAGCCTCTAGGCAGGTTGTAGTTGACAAGCTTGCAGGGAGCCTATTCCACTCCCTGTTTCTGCATATGGCACAACTTCGGTCAGTGGTGTTCGTCTTGCCTTGGACTTGTCCCTTTCGATCATGGTTTTAGTACAAACATACACTGGGTGATTGCTCAAGGGGTGTCAAGCCATTTCACAGGTTGTGAGTCTGTGGAGCCCAGTCACTCTCTGGTGATAAAAACCCACAATTATATGTACCTGGTATCAAATATCTTTACAAAATGATATGCCTGCCTCTCTGCTTTGAGCGCACAGTCGCGCAATTAATAGCTCTCCTAGCGAATAGTAGCCAAACTAAAAGTAAAGTCGGGAACATAAGGGAAATACCACGTCAATGCCTTGGGTAGAACTCTATTTAGCGATGTCAATAAATTTATGAATATCGCTGTCATAATTCGTCGGCATGACTTGGACGATTAATGCAGTGTATGCAACGAACTGCGTCTAAACTTACCTATGGTCCAACCGGATACATTTAAGGAGATTAACTGTTAATTACTGGAGGGATGAAGCAAATGAAGGCGGTGACGTGATTGCAGCCGCAGGTTGCAGACGACAATCAATGTCAACAACATGAACATTATAAATCGTAAACGGGGTGTTTCTGATGCGGTTTAGTATACCACGACAGTAAAGTACCTCGTTTTACAATCGTTTGGCTACGTCCACGATGGAACGAACTCTGGCGATCCCTAACGTCTTGTATATTTGCCTTTTTTGTCTGGTTTCCTGGGTGGCGGTTTGTTCTGAGCCGGCCGCCTCGGGCTCGGGTAGACCACAACAAGAATCTGATACAGGTGAGTTGGACTGATTTTCAAGCATAACGTGCAACCATTGCTATTTACCTGAACTATGTTATTACACTATTTGTTGTCAACAAAAAGTAACTTTGTGAGTTTGTCGGAGCCAAATAATTCAAATGACAATATTTCATATTTAAAATAATGCATTAGATTAATTGATTACGACTATTTCATAATGATGTTTTGTGCCAAAACTTGGAATAGCCGGTAGTATTTATAATATGTCATATTGTTGTATTATGTGTGTAAGACAAGATTTAACAAGACAAGATTTAACAAGATTGCCTGCCGTCCAGCGCTATATGCTCCAGACAGCATGCGGACAAGGAAGCATTTGGTTTATCGAAAATCCAACAATTTTCCACCTACGTATAATCCACCCTCGCCAAATAACTGTCTGTTTTATTTTTGAACATATTCACACTGCTAGCGTTAACACAATCATCAGATAATTGGTTCCAGTCATTTATTGTCCTCTGAGAGAATGAGTACTTTCTCATATCCAGCCTACACTGTTCCTTCAATAATGCTTGAATTGTGACTATCCAAGGAATATATGCGGGACATTTGCAAATCGTTCGTGCCGTGGATCTGTGATTAACCAAGCTTGACCGGTTTCTAACCTACATTACCTGGACATCTGTGTTCAGCCTGCCAGCGACCGGCGAAGCATGTCAGTGTCCAGGATGTTTCTTCTCCACCTACAACACTGCCATCAACCACCTAGTCAACCGTGAACAACAACAATACGGACGCTGTACGTGTGCCGACCAGGCGCGGGACATCACCCGAAACTAGGCGTATCAGGTCAATAACCACAGTTGGGCTGTTGAATGAGACCTGGTATTTGTAAACAGCGCGGTGTCAACAAAGCAAATCTCACCCAGGTAACACTTGAAAACTGCAGTACGAAATCCATCGCCAGTCATTATACTCCAAATGTGGCTCTGATTAATGCTAGATCCCTACGCAACAAAACCACCATAAGCGAATCTATTCTTGAGCATAAATGAGATGTGCTGGCAATCACAGAGATGTGGCTTAAGAAGAACGGAGATGATGCGATAATAGCCGAAGTAACCCCGCCCGGATATACACTCCAACATGTCGCTCGTGCTTCTGGTCGTGGGGGTGGAGTGGCAATTGTGCATTGTGCTACATACACACAAAAATTGCAACCAAAGTTATCTTTAACAACCATTGAACTACTCCGTTTGCAGTTCGTTAACCCGTATGAAATTCAACATGTGGGTTGTCTACCACCCGCTGGTATCAAGTAAAACATCCGGGTTAACATCAGACTTTTATATCGAACTCGAACACTTATTCAGCGAAGCGTCTATATCTGTCGTACCCACCATCATTGTTGGGCATTTCAATATCCACTTTGATAGCGAAACTAAATCTGAACCTCTACGTGACCTTCTTGAGTCGTTCAACCTAACTCAACATGTACTTTCACCTACGCACACTAGTGGACATATCCTGGATCTTGTCGTCAGTAATAGTAACAACAACCTCATCTCTGCTGTCACAGTTCTTCCAGACTCAATTTCTGATCATCATCGTATTGAAATTGCAGTAAACTCACTGGAGCCACCTTCTATGGTATCGACGACTACAAAACGTAACTTTCGGGACACTGATAACTGTGCACTGAGAGATGAAATAAAATCTGTTTGTGCTGATATGACATCGTGCTGTAGAGATATACAAGTGGGTGAATTAGTCGCTATGTACAACACCAGCTTAATGAAGTGTCTGGATAAAGCTCCGTTACGCACTGTACGCACACGAAACAACTCGACCCACCCTTGGTACGATGCCCGTGATAAGAAACGGAAATTGGAAAATCTTTGGAGGAAAACCAAACTTGAAATTCATCACCAGTTGTACGTCACATCACGTGATGAATGCAATGCCTTGATACTGGAGAAAAAAACATTATATTTTCAAGATCGTTTAGAAAACGCTAACAACAACGCTATATTTCATCTGGTGTGATCTCTTGGTGGTCACATTTCTCAGCTACATCCAGAATTCAGCTCAGCAGTGGAAGAATGCGAACTATTGTCGCATTTCTTTAGTGTCAAAATCGATAAATTGTTGTCAAGCTTACAACTTGTGCACATCAACTGATGTGATGAAAAGCAATGTTTCGCAGATCATATACATGTCTTCCATCCTACGACAGCCAAAGAAATCACAAAAATGTTTGCTATCATGAACAAAACTTGTGTGCTAGATCCTCTACATGCCAACCAACTGAAAGACAATGCCTCCAGCCTTGTGTCCATTGTGACACTGATCACAAATGCATCTCTTGAAGACTTGATCATGCCAACACTGCTTAAGCAGGCTATTGTCCGCCCTTTGTTGAAGAAGCCCTTGCTTAACAAAGACGTCTTGAATAACTATCAGTCCAGTGAGTAATCTCACACATTTGTCTAAAGTAGTTGTGAAAGTAGTGGTGCTTAGAATATCCACACACATCACTAATCAAGGAATGAATGACAGCTACCAGTCAGCATATCGAAAACACCATTCGACGGAAATGGCTTTACTATGCATTACCAATGCCATGGATTCAGCCATGAATAACAAACAAGGCATATCACTGGTTCTCATCAATTTTAGTGCAGCTTTTGAGACAATTAACTATGCCATCTTAATTCGACGACTACGATTGCGCTACGGCTTTGTTGACAAAGCATTAGACTGGGTGGTCACGTACCTGCAGGGATGGACTAAGCGCATCGTAATTGGTGACACATTTTCGGGTACAACTACTCTGATGTCAGGTGTCCCGCAAGGCGCCGTCCTAGGCCCACAGCTCTTCTCGTTGTATGTGCAACCAATTGGCGATATCATCAGAAAACATGGCCTTTGCTACCACCACTACGCTGATGACATACAACTCTACTCCCACTTTGACCTCAGTACAACCGCTTACGCTGCTGATTTATGTCGAATGGAAGCATGCCTGGATGACATAAAACATTGGATGGCGCGGAATTACATGTGCATGAATGACAGCAAGACCGAATACATTCCAGTGGTGCCTAAGTCGGCCGCTGCACTTGTGGATGACAACGTAATACGTGTTACGTAATACGATTGCAGCTTCACGATGTGTCCGGAATCTCGGCGTCTACGTGGACAGACACCTGAACATGAACAAACAGGTGTCACAAACCGTTAGTGTGTGCGCATTCCACCTACGCCACATTAATCAAATCAGCCGATTTTTGCCTAAAACAGTGAAGGAACGCATAGTCAACACCATAATAACATCGCGGCTGGACTACTGCAACTCAATCATATACGGAACATCTGCAAACAACATCGCTCGTCTGCAATGAATTCACAATTCGGCCGCTCGTCTGATATTGTGTCGCCCGCGGAATGATAGTGCTGCTCCGCTGTAGCATGATCTGCATTGGCTACCTGTTGCTCGCAGAATCGAGTTCAAAATATTGGTGTTTACCTACAAGACAATGCATGAAAATGCACCCGTCTACTTTCGTGATCTCAAGTGTCCTTACAGACCCGGTAGATCACTGTTGTCCGTAACGCATACTCATGTCAAAACTGGTGACAGTTCATTCGCGGTGGCCGCTGCAACTCTCTGGAACACTCTACCTAATTACATTAAATCTTTGGACACTCTTGGCAGTTTTAAATGTCAACTAGAAACACATTCATTTAGAATATCAATCTGGATGAAAGCTAGTAGCTTGTTTGTGATTGCCCTCATTGATCCTGTGGACTTGTTTATATTAGTAATATTTTAGAACTGTTTATTTATTTGATTTTATACTGCTATATTTTAGTGATTAATTTATGCATTGTAATTTATTAATGATATTATATTGTGTTTATTTTAAGTTAACATCTTACTACAATATTCCAAATATTTTGTTGCCTTTTACTTAATTTATTTATTAATATTTTTATTACTATTGTAAGGCACAATTTTTAGTTTAAATGACTGTTGGTACTAATATTTTAGTTTAATGATCATGACGCATGATGTATTGTAAAGCGCCACGAACAATCTGGCGCTATAACAAATTAAATATATTATTATTATTATTATAACCATTCAATATCTTTAAAACTTCTATTTGGTCTCCTCTTAGTCTCCTGGTCTCTAGTGTTGTCAACCCACATTCTAATAGACACCATTGATAACCAAGATCTTTCAGTTCAGGAATCAGCTTAGTTGCTCTTCATTGCACTCTTTCTAGCTTATCTATGTCCAGGACTTCTTATGGTATGGCCTCCATGCTTGTATACAATATTCCAAATGTGGCCTAACTATTGCTTTGTAAAGTGGTACAATTAGCTGTTTCTCCTTATATGTGATATTTCTCCTAATTAGCCCTAATATTTGGTTACCCTTTGAAGCAGCAATTTCACATTGCTCCGAAACTTTCATGTCAACACTTACTGTCCTTTTCTTTTACAGTTTTACCTAACATTGTATCCCCCATTATGTATTCTTTGTTCACATTTCCATGTCCTATGAGGTTGCATTTACACTTCCCAAAATTGAATAACATTTGCCTTTTGTTCAGACCATTTGACCAATTTGGCTAGATCATCCTGTAAAGTGCGTTTATCTGCATCTGTTTTAACTGTTCTGAACACTTTTGTATCATCTACAAATTTCAGTACTTTGCTTGATATATCATCATCCAAATCATTTATATATATCAAGAATAATATATTCCACTCAAAACTGGTTTCCGGTTTGAAATCTCCCCCTCTACTATTACTCCCTGTCTTCTGTCTGTCAACCAATGAAGATGGACCATGTTTGTATCCAACTGATCACACTATCCCCTATACCATTATTTAAAGTAACAATCTTTGATGTGGCACTTTATCAAATGCTTTCTGAAAATCTAAGTAGACAACATCCACATCATCTACCCACTTTGTAATTTAATCTAAAACATGTCTTGCTCCTTGATCCCTTTTTAAATAATGGTATAATCTTTGTAATGTGGAACGATTCCCTCTTTAAGTGACAAGTTAAAGAAAGAATATAGCAAGTGGTGTACTGATTTGGTCTACAATTTCCTAAAGCAGTTTTGGTGGTATCCCGTCAACTCCAGGTGATTTGTTTTCTTTCATCATGTTAATTTTCTTTGATATAATTTCAGGAGTAACAAAGTAAACAAACCGCCCTAACTGATTTGATTCATTCCCCTCAAATTTTGTAACTGGTAATGGCAGTGAAATTACATCTTTGTGGTAAACACTGAGCTGAAATACTCGTTCAGAGCCTCTGCCATTTGAAACCCATCAGATATTACGTTTCCTGTGCTGTTTTCTAGTGATCCCACCTTATCTCGAACCTTCTGTTTACTCCTTACATAAGCGTAGAAACTCTTGCTATAATTGTTTATATATCATTCACCAATTTTTGCTCAAAAGTTTGTTTGGATTTTCTAATTTCGGTTGTAGCTAGATTAAGGGCCTCTTTGTAGTTGTTATAATCTTCTACATTTCCAGTGTTTCTGTAAACTCTCCACATAATTTGTTTGTAAGTAATCTTTCATATAGCTTCTTTTGATAGGTGTTTCTTCCTAGATCGCTTCCTTTGCTTTTTTAGGGGACCAAATCTTTCAACAATACCCTCGATCTCATCTTTCAAGATGGTCCAACATTATGTTGCTGTCTTGTCCTTCATTAAGTTAGTCCAATCTATGTGTGCTAAATATTTTCTTATCTGTTTATATTTGCCTTTGTTAAAGTTTCTCCTCCATCTTTTTTTACCATTATTCCCTGATTGTACTTTTATACTAAAATGGATCCAGTTATGACCACTAGATCCCAAAGGTTCATGTATTTTAACATTGTCAACTAATTCGTTTTGAGAAGAGAACACAAAATCCAACACATTCCAACCTCTGGTTGGTTCCAAAACATGTTGGGTAAGGAAACAGTCCTTTATTAGAAGTAGAAACTGTTGGTCATCACCTCCAGCACTCTCTAGTGATTTCCACTGGATATAGCAGCCATTAAAATGGTTTTAGATGGAACAATAATTTGTTTTTGGAAAATTTTAAACATGTAGCTGTACTGTAATGAGTGATAAGTGGGGGTTCCTCCTTCTCCCCTCAATGTGTGACTAGCCTAGATCTGGTGTTATGTTTGTAACAGTACACTGATATACATGGCATTTAACAAATCTGGCAGCTCTTCATTGTACATTCGATGTACACCACCAGTATGCACGAAATAAATAGTTATAACTTATAGGGTCATACATACAGACATACTATTATAGCTATCATATTTATCTTGCTAGTGTACTTAAGCAGTCCTTATCTCCTTAGTATTTAATAAGGACTGTTTAAACAAGCGCCTCTCGGGTAATCTTCCATTTTAATCTCGGTGGTTGTCAGATGGATGATATGCAGACAGGCCATGGACCTGGCCATGGTTGACAGATACCATAGGATAAGTGAAACACATTTGACAAATGCATTAATTAAAGGACTTCAATATCAGAAAAGCAAAATCCAAATCTAGAGACTGCCTTTAACAGATAGGAGAAATATTGGAACTTGAAAGTCATGTCTTGGCCGTGACACAAAATTGGCTTGAACTTCATTTTAGTACACACCAGAGATGTAGGCTTGCACTTGCTGAGGTATCATACAATTGAGTGGCATCAGAATTGGTTACTGGAATCAAAATTAAGTTTAGAAATTCCACAGACCTCTACTGGAGTTTTTGTGTAGCGATAATATTTAGTAGAATTGGAATAAAATGTATCAGAATTGCTATAGTGTGGGTGGAATCAGAATCGAAAAGTTTGTTGGAACTGGAATCACTGATGTAGATTCAACCCCCACATCTGCCTACATTAGCTACGCATTATAACATATCTTTTTAAAGTCAGCTGGAGATCCAGTTAACTGTAGACAGTAACTGATGCTATATATATATATGGCATATACAGTTTTGATAGAACAGAACTTGTTCTTTAATCTTTATCACAAATGTGCTAGTGTCCATCAAGATGCAACTGTAAGTGCTATCGAATGTCAGTTACTATTAGTTTGCCACAGGCAAGGGAAGTTCATTAAATTCTTATCGCGTACATTATTCATACAAGTCCAGCAGTCAAATGTGTTCGATCTCATTAAAGCATTTGGCATGCCTTTATGCAGTGAATGTATGACTATTTTATTACTTATTTAGCTGATTAGAAGATGTGTAGTGAGGAGTTATTATAAACAAAACAATCACCACTTACAGCATAAGGTGTTTTTGTATGACAAAAGTTTTCGGTAGGGTAATCAGCTTAAAAATGGAATGATCAATTTGCAAATTACCAAACAGGTTTCCCTGATGTGATAATTGTTTGTTTTTATGTTTTATAGATGCAGCAAGCTATGCTGGGCACGTGCCTTTTACAGCAGAGCTTGTGGCCATTGTACTGTTGGCAACTACCATCGTCATGTTGGTTGGATGTGCTGACCTATGCAACAAGCACTTTGGTCTTGGTCGTTTTGTGGTAGGTTTCAGTTGTAAGATACAAGTTTACTTACCCTGTCAATATGGTGTGAACATGTAATAGTAATAGTAATAGTAATTGCTTCAAATGTAATAGTAATAGGATGAATTCAGCATGTAATAGTTTAAGGAAGGAAACAAAGTAATAGTAATATATTACATTGCAATGTAATTGTCCCCAGGCCTGATGTACACAAGCTGTTCATAGTCAGGTGGTAACTTTGCAATGATTACGACACAAAATCAATATTGACCTTGCTTAAAAGTCCTTTCTTAATTGATTTAGCCCGTCATGAATAAGATTAGTTAATATTCAAATGTACAGTGTGTGACGAGTTTATGTACTATGCACATTCGGTTATGGATGCATATTATACATGCTTTTGTTAAAATTATCAAAAGAATTGACGTTGATCACTAGATTGGGTAACTTGTGAAAAAGGTTAATAGCCCCTATGTAATTATAAAGAGTTGCACTTCATTTCACTATTTGTAAGTTGAATTTTGGCCAGTGCTCTCAAAAATGATTTGGTAGTTTGTGACGATTTCACTAAAACTAAATTAAAAAAATTGAAACTTATAGAAATGAGCTAGCATGTTATAGTTTACCACAGGTAGGTGGAATGATTATGAAACAATCTGTACAAGCAAAACATTGAATTGAAATGGACTTTTAAGATTATTATATTCTTAGTTGTATCTGCTTATCAAAATATGTGTGATTGTTGCACAGTATAAATTACAATTTACCAGCACATGCTAGAAGATAAACATAAACATTTTTGTATGACAAAAAGTTTTGTATATAATTACAAATATTGCTACTATTCTCTAAATTATATAAACAAATTAATATTGCGTACAGTAGCTACCAGCCTAAGACAACATTCTTTAGCAGCAAGTAAGGTGACATTTAGCTTGGATCCTTTGCGTCCGATTTATAATGATGTCTTTGGTCATTTCAAAGTGTGTCAATGGACAAGTGTATGTCTTATGCATTGCAGAGTATGGACAATGATGGCTACACCCACGACAGTACCGTCGACCTTCCCGCACCCCTTGCTGATGAATTCAGCATGTACCCGCCCATTGAGAGCACCCCCACGCCAATGTCTTCAGTTATCTACTTTGAGCCGCTCCCTGACATCGCGGGTCAGCGACGACCCACCAAAAGGTCGGAGGTCAACAGGCGTCGCCTGCGTCCCCGGGTGGCGATGGCATGGAACATGGACAGAGACAGCGAGGAGAGCTTGGAAGAAGCTCTTAAGCGGGACGCAGCCGAAGACCAAACAACACTTCAGAATCTCATTGGTCAGTGGTTAACCTGTTTCTTATGAAATGCGCTGCATGGATAGAGTACATTAAACAAAATAACCAAGATATGGGTGTAGCTAGTTCTTTGCATTTACCTGTTTGTACTTTGTTTCCTGACATTGCAAAGAGATGAAGCCCCTGTAAGTTAACTTTTTTGTTTGATTGTTGCCCATGGTTACGTGCCTCCAGAATATAATCATTGCCTGTGCATTATAAAAAATTGCCACTGAAGTGATAAGACAACAAAAGTTTGATCATTCAGATAAGTGTAAATGTCTTGCTTATGCAAATAATTGTTATCTAAATGGTTTTCCTTTACCGTGCATCCTGTTTTTGTTAGAATTATCTCTGGATAGATTGAGATATAGTAGGGTTAATCAAGTGTAGCTTATGTAGGAGGGTTAAACAGTTATGTACTTATGCAGGAAGCACAGTTACACATCAACTAAACACACAAGCAATGTACTGTGAATTGGCAGTTATGTTTACTATAAAGATGTACGTGCTTATTTATGTATTTATATTCCAGCTCACACACGGAACCAACTGGCACGCAGTCAGATTCACTACATCAAAGAGCTGGGAAATGGCTGGTTTGGCAAGGTTTGTTGATTGTTGTACCACTGTTCTGTGATGTTTCTAAAAAGACAGACAAATAGTGAAATACCAACAACATTTGTATGATTTCCAAACTGAAATGTTATCTAACTAGAAGCTATAAGTAGATAGTTTAATATGTATTTTGATGAGCAGCTTTTTATTGCCGTTTAGAAGTCATGAAAATTGGTTCAGTTATTGAAACACGACCTTGTGCCACTGCTTGTGTATTAAGATTTACTGTATCTTTTTATTGGCAGTGATCTAACTGCCATTTGATCTGGGTAACTCTACATGAGAGATCCAGAGTAGATAGCTTGCTTTACAATAGTTGTTTAACAAGAAATACCTGTTGGTTTAATCTTGTCTGAAAATGTCTTCACCAGATGGTGCTAATGTATTTATGTGCAACTGTGATTGTCTTATTCTTTGTAAATATATTTTGCAGTCAACATATTTTTTTCTGGTGACGTTTCATTCACTTTAGCGAACTTCTTCAAACAAAATACGTAAAAAGAATAACAGCTTGAATCAGACAATTTGATCAATCACTTCATACAATTATCTCTGTTGTTTCGTAGGTGTTGCAGGGCGAAGGTCAGCAGGTCGTACCAGGTCACAAGAAGACGAAGCTCGTAGTGCAGATGTTGAAGGAAGATGCAACTGTCACTGACAGACTGGCATTCCTCCAGGAGGCTCAGCCGTACAGGTACACCTTACACACCTTTACCACAGTTGTACAGGTACACCTTACACACCTTTACCACAGTTGTACAGGTACAACTTACACACCTTTACCACAATTGTACAGGTACAACTTACACACCTTTACCACAATTGTACAGGTACAACTTACATACCTTTACCACAGTTGTACAGGTACACCTTACACACCTTTACCACAGTTGTACAGGTACAACTTACACACCTTTACCACAATTGTACAGGTACAACTTACACACCTTTACCACAATTGTACAGGTACACCTTACACACCTTTACCACAATTGTACAGGTACACCTTACACACCTTTACCACAGTTGTACAGGTACACCTTACACACCTTTACCACAATTGTACAGGTACAACTTACACACCTTTACCACAATTGTACAGGTACACCTTACACACCTTTACCACAATTGTACAGGTACACCTTACACACCTTTACCACAATTGTACAGGTACAACTTACATACCTTTATACCACAGTTGTACAGGTACACCTTACACACCTTTATACCACAATTGTACAGGTACACCTTACACACCTTTACCACAATTATACAGGTACAACTTACATACCTTTATACCACAGTTGTACAGGTACACCTTACACACCTTTATACCACAGTTGTACAGGTACAACTTACACACCTTTACCACAATTGTACAGGTACAACTTACACACCTTTACCACAATTGTACAGGTACACCTTACACACCTTTACCACAATTGTACAGGTACACCTTACACACCTTTACCACAATTGTACAGGTACAACTTACATACCTTTATACCACAGTTGTACAGGTACACCTTACACACCTTTATACCACAGTTGTACAGGTACACCTTACACACCTTTACCACAATTGTACAGGTACAACTTACATACCTTTATACCACAGTTGTACAGGTACACCTTACACACCTTTATACCACAGTTGTACAGGTACAACTTACACACCTTTATACCACAGTTGTACAGGTACAACTTACACACCTTTATACCTCAGCCGTACAGGTACACCTTACACACCTTTATACCACAGTTGTACAGGTACAACTTACACACCTTTATACCACAGTTGTACAGGTACAACTTACACACCTTTATACCTCAGCCATACAGGTACAACTTACACACCTTTATACCACAGTTGTACAGGTACAACTTACACACCTTTATACCTCAGCCGTACAGGTACACCTTACACACCTTTATACCACAGTTGTACAGGTACAACTTACACACCTTTATACCTCAGCCGTACAGGTACACCTTACACACCTTTATACCACAGTTGTACAGGTACAACTTACACACCTTTATACCTCAGCCGTACAGGTACACCTTACACACCTTTATAACACAGTTGTACAGGTACAACTTACACACCTTTATACCTCAGCCGTACAGGTACACCTTACACACCTTTATACCACAGTTGTACAGGTACAACTTACACACCTTTATACCTCAGCCGTACAGGTACACCTTACACACCTTTATACCACAGTTGTACAGGTACAACTTACACACCTTTATACCTCAGCCGTACAGGTACACCTTACACACCTTTATAACACAGTTGTACAGGTACAACTTACACACCTTTATACCTCAGCCGTACAGGTACACCTTACACACCTTTATACCACAGTTGTACAGGTACAACTTACACACCTTTATACCTCAGCCGTACAGGTACACCTTACACACCTTTATACCACAGTTGTACAGGTACAACTTACACACCTTTATACCTCAGCCGTACAGGTACACCTTACACACCTTTATAACACAGTTGTACAGGTACAACTTACACACCTTTATACCTCAGCCGTACAGGTACACCTTACACACCTTTATACCACAGTTGTACAGGTACAACTTACACACCTTTATACCTCAGCCGTACAGGTACACCTTACACACCTTTATAACACAGTTGTACAGGTACACCTTACACACCTTTATACCACAGTTGTACAGGTACAACTTACACACCTTTATATCTCAGTCGTACAGGTACACCTTACACACCTTTATACCACAGTTGTACAGGTACAACTTACACACCTTTATACCTCAGCCGTACAGGTACACCTTACACACCTTTATAACACAGTTGTACAGGTACACCTTACACACCTTTATACCACAGTTGTACAGGTACAACTTACACACCTTTATACCTCAGCCGTACAGGTACACCTTACACACCTTTATACCACAGTTGTACAGGTACACCTTACACACCTGTATACCACAGTTGTACAGGTACACCTTACACACCTTTATACCTCAGTCGTACAGGTACACCTTACACACCTTTATACCACAGTTGTACAGGTACACCTTACACACCTTTATACCACAGTTGTACAGGTACAACTTACACACCTTTATACCTCAGCCGTACAGGTACACCTTACACACCTTTATACCACAGTTGTACAGGTACACCTTACACACCTTTATACCACAGTTGTACAGGTACAACTTACACACCTTTATACCTCAGCCGTACAGGTACACCTTACACACCTTTATACCACAGTTGTACAGGTACAACTTACACACCTTTATACCTCAGCCGTACAGGTACACCTTACACACCTTTATAACACAGTTGTACAGGTACACCTTACACACCTTTATACCACAGTTGTACAGGTACAACTTACACACCTTTATACCTCAGCCGTACAGGTGCACCTTCTTTTTCTATGTGCCATGTCTGTCACAGGCATTGGTGATCATGGCCCTCCAAACCGCACGGTCGTGTGCAGTTTGTAGCAGTTCTGTTGTGCTCCTTCCACACCATGTTGACAGACTATCTATTATTTTTATTCTCTGGCGTCCTCTGGATCTTTTTCCTTCTATCTTTCCTGTTGTTACTGTTTGTTCTAACTTTTTCTTTCTCATGTACACCTTACACACCTTTATACCTCAGCTGTACAGGTACACCTTCCACACCTTTATAACACAGTTGTACAGGTACACCTTCCACACCTTTATAACACAGTTGTACAGGTACACCTTACACACCTTTATACCTCAGCCATACAGGTACACCTCCCACACCTTTATACCACAGTTGTACAGGTACAACTTACACACCTTTATACCTTAGTTGTACATGTACAACTTACACACCTTTATACCACAGTTGTACAGGTACACCTTACACACCTTTATACCACAGTTGTAAGGTACACCTTACACACCTTTATACCTCAGTTGTACAGGTACACCTTACACACCTTTATACCTCAGTTGTACAGGTACACCTTACACACCTTTATACCTCAGTTGTACAGGTACAACTTACACACCTTTATACCACAGTTGTAAGGTACACCTTACACACCTTTAAACCTCAGTTGTACAGGTACACCTTATACACCTTTATACCACAGTTGTAAGGTACACCTTACACACCTTTATACCTCAGTTGTACAGGTACACCTTACACACCTTTATACCTCAGTTGTACAGGTACACCTTACACACCTTTATACTACAGTTGTAAGGTACACCTTACACACCTTTATACCTCAGTTGTACAGGTACACCTTACACACCTTTATACCTCAGTTGTACAGGTACACCTTACACACCTTTATACCACAGTTGTACGGTACACCTTACACACCTTTATACCTCAGTTGTACAGGTATACCTTACACACCTTTATACCTCAGTTGTACAGGTACAACTTACACACCTTTATACCTCAGTTGTACAGGTACACCTTACACACCTTTATACCATAGTTGTAAAGGTAAACCTTACACACCTTTATACCTCAGTTGTACAGGTACAACTTCCATACCTTTATACCCCAGCTGTACAGGTACACCTTCTACACCTTTATACCACAGTTGTACAGGTACAACTTACACACCTTTATACCACAGTTGTACAGGTATACCTTACACATCTTTATACCACAGTTGTACAGGTACAACTTACACACCTTTATACCTCAGTTGTACAGGTACACCTTACACACCTTTATACCATAGTTGTAAAGGTAAACCTTACACACCTTTATACCTCAGTTGTACAGGTACAACTTCCATACCTTTATACCCCAGCTGTACAGGTACACCTTCTACACCTTTATACCACAGTTGTACAGGTACAACTTACACACCTTTATACCACAGTTGTACAGGTACAACTTACACACCTTTATACCTCAGTTGTACAGGTACACCTTACACACCTTTATACCATAGTTGTAAAGGTAAACCTTACACACCTTTATACCTCAGTTGTACAGGTACAACTTCCATATCTTTATACCCCAGCTGTACAGGTACACCTTCTACACCTTTATACCACAGTTGTACAGGTATACCTTACGCATCTTTATACCACAGTTGTACAGGTACAACTTACACACCTTTATACCTCAGTTGTACAGGTAAACCTTACACACCTTTATACCACAGTTGTACAGGTATACCTTACACACCTTTATACCACAGTTGTACAGGTACACCTTACACACCTTTATACCACAGTTGTACAGGTACAACTTACACACCTTTATACCTCAGTTGTACAGGTAAACCTTACACACCTTTATACCACAGTTGTACAGGTATACCTTACACATCTTTATACCACAGTTGTACAGGTATACCTTACACATCTTTATACCACAGTTGTACAGGTATACCTTACACACCTTTATACCACAGTTGTACAGGTACACCTTACACACCTTTATACCACAGTTGTACAGGTACAACTTACACACCTTTATACCTCAGTTGTACAGGTAAACCTTACACACCTTTATACCACAGTTGTACAGGTATACCTTACACATCTTTATACCACAGTTGTACAGGTATACCTTACACATCTTTATACCACAGTTGTACAGGTATACCTTACACATCTTTATACCACAGTTGTACAGGTATACCTTACACATCTTTATACCACAGTTGTACAGGTATACCTTACACATCTTTATACCACAGTTGTACAGTTACACCTTAAACACCTTTATACCTCAGTTGTACAGGTACACCTTACACACCTTTATACCACAGTTGTACAGGTACAACTTACACACCTTTATACCACAGTTGTACAGGTAAACATTACACACCTTTATACCTCAGCCATACTTGTATTATTATTATTATATTTATGTCTTGTCATTTCTAACGACTATTGTCAACACTACTGAACAGAGTTCTTCTTTGGATTTTAGTGTATAAATAAAGTTATTATTATTATTATATACCTTACACACGTTTATACCTCAGTTGTACAGGTAAACCTTACACAACTTTATACCTCAGTTGTACAGGTACACCTTACAACCTTTATACCTAAGTTGTACAGGTACAACTTACATACCTTTAGACCACAGTTATACAGGTAAACCTTACACACCTTTATACCTCAGTTGTATAGGTACACCTTACACACCTTTATACCACAATTGTACAGGTACACCTTACACACCTTCATACCTCAGTTGTACAGGTACAACTTACACACCTTTATACCACAGTTGTACAGGTATACCTTACACACCTTTATACCACAGTTGTACAGGTACAACTTACACACCTTTATACCACAGATGTACAGGTACACCTTACAAACCTTTATACCACAGTTGTACAGGTACAACTTACACACCTTGATATCACAGTTGTACAGGTACACCTTACACACCTTTATACCACAGTCGTACAGGTATAAGTTACACACCTTTATACCTCAGCCGTACAGGTATAAGTTACACACCTTTATACCTCAGCCGTACAGGTATAAGTTACACACCTTTATACCACAGTCGTACAGGTATAAGTTACACACCTTTATACCTCAGCCGTACAGGTATAAGTTACACACCTTTATACCTCAGCCGTACAGGTATAAGTTACACACCTTTATACCTCAGCCGTACAGGTATAAGTTACACACCTTTATACCTCAGCCGTACAGGTATAAGTTACATACCTTTAAACCTCAGCCGTACAGGTATAAGTTACACACCTTTATACCTCAGCCGTACAGGTATAAGTTACACACCTTTATACCTCAGCCGTACAGGTATAAGTTACACACCTTTATACCTCAGCCGTACAGGTATAAGTTACACACCTTTAAACCTCAGCCGTACAGGTATAAGTTACAAACCTTTATACCTCAGCCGTACAGGTATAAGTTACAAACCTTTATACCACAGTCGTACAGGTATAAGTTACACACCTTTATACCTCAGCCGTACAGGTATAAGTTACACACCTTTATACCTCAGCCGTACAGGTATAAGTTACACACCTTTATACCTCAGCCGTACAGGTATAAGTTACACACCTTTATACCTCAGCCGTACAGGTATAAGTTACACACCTTTATACCTCAGCCGTACAGGTATAAGTTACACACCTTTATACCTCAGCCGTACAGGTATAAGTTACACACCTTTATACCTCAGCCTTACAGGTATAAGTTACACACCTTTATACCTCAGCCGTACAGGTATTAGTTACACACCTTTATACCTCAGCCGTACAGGTATAAGTTACACACCTTTATACCTTAGCCGTACAGGTATAAGTTACACACCTTTATACCTCAGCCGTACAGGTATAAGTTACACACCTTTATACCTCAGCCGTACAGGTATAAGTTACACACCTTTATACCTCAGCCGTACAGGTATAAGTTACCCACCTTTATACCTCAGCCGTACAGGTATAAGTTACACACCTTTATACCTCAGCCGTACAGGTACACTTTCTGTAGTAGAGGAGAAATTTAAGGTAACTATTTAAATATAATTGTGACTGTTATGCCAAGTCGTGAATTCTACACTTCACTAGCAGTTTGTTATTTCTAGTGTTTCATCACTAAAACTACAACATGATAATTACTTAATTTGATGTTAGCTTGAAGATTGTCACACATGAAGTAATTAATAATAAATCATATTTAATAAAGCATATTTATAATCAACACATAGTTTTGTGAATATTTTAAGATGGCCCCCTGTGAGGTATTACATAACTGTTTATGCATGTTTCAGGGACATTGAACACTCAAATGTGTTGAAGGTGCTTGGACAGTGCACAGACTCAATGCCGTATCTCACCATCCTTGAGTTGTGTCCCTTTGTAAGTGTTTATGCCTCTTCCTCTCACATGTCTGTGTTGCATATCTTTAAACATTTAGGGATCATCTCAGAATGTCAACGTCCGAAATCAGACGAAATTACTTTTTGGGAGGGGGGTAAGAGGCAGTTTTTGTCTGGCGTCAGGCATTGATATTTTACATTTCAAACAAATATTGTTAATATATTGATATCATCATATCAGTGTTTACAAACTCTTGTCTGATGGGGCTGGGGGGGCTGAGGCCAGATGAAAGTAATTTTGTTTGATACTGGACATCAGTGTTCTGAGATGATCCCTTAGTGTGGACTTTGATAAAAGGTAATATATGTATATCTTGTTTACCAGTTACTTTTTGGTACTTGAGTGAGATGCGTCGTCATGGCTTGTAGTAATGATATATGCCCGTATGAATAAAAAAAGTAAAAAAGTAAAGGTAAGTTCTTATATAGCGCAGTATCCAGTCCTCAGGACTGCTCAAAGCGCTTTACACTTTATTCCCTGGCAGACCTGTTCAATCGAACACCATCTCGACTTCTCTGGGAAGCATCCAGCAACGCTGCAATTAATGCGTGAAGACTATTCGTACACAAATATCCACCACTGTCTATAGCCAGGTACTCATTCATACAGCTGAGTGAACTGGAGCAACGTATAGTGAATGAACTTGCCCAAGGTTCGACACCGCCGCACAGGATTCGAACCCAGGTTCTCTTGGTTGAAAGTCCGAAGCTCTAGCCACTGCACCACGGCGCTACACGATACCTGTGAAGCGCAGTAGCGTAGAAGCTAGAGCTTTGGACTCTCGACTGAGGGAACCCGGGTTTGTATACTGTATAGTGGTGTCGAAACTTGGGCAAGCTTGTTTACTCCATGTTGCTTCAGTTCACTCGGCTGTATGAATGAGTACCTGACTATAGATAGTGGTGGATATTTGTGTATAAATATCTAAGTGCAGCATGGCTGAATGCTTCCCAGAGAAGTCGAGATGGTGTTCGATTGAACAGGTCTGCCAGGGAGTAAAGTGTAAAACGCTTTGAGCAGTCCTGAGGACTGGATACTGCGCTATATAAGAACTTAACTTTACCTTTTGTATTTATATCATGAAGCTTAGTGATTATGCACATGCTCTAGTTAATTTGTATAAGAAAATTCTTAAAGTGCACCTTGTGTATGATACAGTATAGAACCGGTGTGGGTCACACCTAGTTAGACCAGGCTGTGGTATTGTTTTATACTGGGGCATTTTACTACTTTTGGCCTAGAAAAATACTACTTTCACAACTGACTGGCCCAAAACAACTGTGTGTGTTTGTGAGGGTTTGTACATGTTTACAGGGAGATCTGAAGAACTACCTGAAAGGTTGCCTAAGGGACCACCATATAGCTGTGTGTTTGTGTGTTTGCAGGGAGACCTGCAAGGGACCACCATATAGCTGTGTGTTTGTGTGTTTGCAGGGAGACCTGCAAGGGACCACCATGTAGTTGTGTGTTTGTGTGTTTGCAGGGAGACCTACAAGGGACCACTATATAGCTGTGTGTTTGTGTGTTTGCAGGGAGACCTGCAAGGGACCACCATGTAGCTGTGTGTTTGTGTGTTTGCAGGGAGACCTGAAAGGCTACCTAAGGGTCCACCATGTAGCTGTGTGTTTGTGTGTGTGTGTGTTTGCAGGGAGGCGTGAAAGGCTACCTAAGGGACCACCATGTAGCTGTGTGTTTGTGTGTGTTTGCAGGGAGACCTGAAAGGCTACCTAAGGGACCATCGTGTAGCCATGCAGTCTTTCAATGAGAAGGGCCTCCTACTCAAGTTTGCATGTGACATGGCTGCTGGTCTGATTGCCCTGCATGAGTTCAACTATGTCCACAGGTAATTTATTTAGTCCCATGACTCATGCCCTATCACTGGTCCTGGGTTTCAGCTTCTCGTTTTACACCGTTCTGTTATTTTGTGATAACGGCATATCAGGAAGTCATCAGGTTGTGTAGCATCTGTCAGAGTGCCATGTGATTAAGGGATAAAATAATGGGCATTATGCTTTTTGTAAATGTTAGGTACAGTCATTTTTTGTTGTGCTAAAGTATCTTTTCTAAATAAAATGTCTGCACAATATAGTTTGCTACTTTCCCCACCACCTTTAGCTCAATTAGAGACAAGTGTTAGATCTTACATGAGGGGTACGTGTATAATAAATTCTGAATTAGTAACAACAAAGAAACAGCGGAAGGATATCGTTAGAAGTGGCGTGACAAAATAGGAAACCAACGGATCAAACTGCAGACATTAAACTGTTGTCTTGGTTGCAGTTGGAATGTTTTCCTTCTAAAATATAACAAATTTGTATCTTTTAACCACATTTGTCATACCTTATTCATATTTCAGAAAGATGTATTCTATTGACTGGTTTCCTAATTGTCAATAGTCTGTCTCTGTGTGAATGCTGCTGACCACCGACAAGACTAGTTAGCTAGGATTAAACGTCATCAACCAAGTTTTTGTGAGCTCAGCTGAAGAGTGAGATTGTCACTGATCGTCATCTTCTGCTTCCTGCATCACACAATTGCCCATGGTCTATGTTTGGTTAGATCACACTATCTCCCTTGTGATGTACACAGTTTTTTCTAGCCATACATACACATGGGGTGCAGTGGCACAGTGAGTAGAGTATCGGACTCAATCAAAAGAACCCTGGTTTGAATCCTGTGCTGTCGTGTCGAACCTTTGGCAAGTTCGTTCACTCTAGGTTGCTCCAGTTCATTCAACTGTATGAAGGAATACCTGACTATACACAATAGTGGGTATTTTTGTACTTTGTACTATAACTAGCCTTTGCGCATTAATTGCAGCATGGCTGAATGCTTCCCAGATAAGTCGAGATGGTGTTCGATTGAACGGGTTTGCCAGGGAGTAAAGTGTGAAGTGCTCTGAGCAGTCCTGAGGACTGGATGCTGCGCTATATAAGAACTTACCTTTTACCATACATACAGTGCATGTGTGTGCTTGTGTTCCAGGGACTTTGCCGCTCGCAACTGTCTGCTTGCGTCAGATCTGTCTGTGAAAATTGGTGATTACAGCCTTGGTGATTCAATGTATAAGGTGTGTTGTAGTTTCTCAATGCTATTACTTTTCTGCATACTCACACTGTCACAGCAGAGAATTTCCATCCCTCTGTATGTATCTCGGTCACAAAAAAGATTTGTCAGTCCTCTATATATATCCATGTTTTATTCCTTTTTACCCAGGATACGGCCGATCAAAATATATCATCAACCAGCTCCAAATAATTGTTCACGTATTTGTTATTTGTACGAGTAGCCCAACCTGCCTTACTTTGAAAATCCAAGACTCCAAGAGCAGGTAGAATATTATACCATTACCACATATCTGTGAACAGAAAAAACATTTCATGTAGTTAAAGATAGTACTACTAGATAACTTAAACAATTAAAAAAGAAAATTAATTATACCCAGATAACATGGGGTCAGTTTCATGAAACACTCAACATTTAACATAAATTACATAACTTGGAACAAACGTAGTAAACATGCAGAGAACATTGCACATAATTGTACATAACTACGTAAAATTCTCTTCATAAGAAGGTTCTTACATATAAACGAGACCGGTGCATGAAGTTTGTGAAATGAAACAAGAACAGTAAATCATTTAATTAAAAAAAAATTGTAAATACGTTTGGAATGTTCCTAAAGATATTAATTAACATGAGTAAAATACAAATAAATACAGTAATTAAATAAATGTACTAAAATTATTATTTTAGTTAGAACTCAACAGGTCTAGCAGTACAATGTGACATTTGTGTGTACAGGATGACTACTTGTGGGATGATGGTGGTGACGCGGTGCCAGTGCGGTGGCTCGCACCCGAAGCAGTGCATTACGACAGTAGTGACGCGAGTGTCACCGTCGGTCGTATCACAAAGGCCTCCAATATCTGGTACGTTGCCGTCAAACAGTCAAAATGTTATGTAAAAGGATGTTAATGTGCACCCCAAACCATGTTCACAGTTCAGGGGCGGATCTAGAGAGGGTAGTCTGGGGGGGGATAAAAAAAACCACTGGTGGGTGTTGTTGAAATATTGTTGCCGCCGTATCACCATATCTTCAGCTTATTGTAACCTAAACGGTGCCAAATTCAAAAGGTCTAGGGGGGGCATGTAACGAGGGCCCATTCAGAAAGGTCTGGGTGCACACTAAATTCCAAAGTCTAAGGGTCACGGTCCCCAGGCCCTCCCCTGGATCCGCCTATGTAGTTCTTACAGTCTTTTTGGATGATTTCAATTTCTGTTAATCTGATTAAATCTATGTCTGTAACTATTTATAAAATTTTTTAAATAAGGCTAGACTCGAATACGTTGGTGCAGTTTGGTGTACTATTTATGTGGCAGGTCTTACGGTATCGTCCTATGGGAGGTGATGCAGTTCGGGGCAATTCCCTACAGCGATCTCAGCAATGAACTAGTGTTGCGCCTGGTGGTGAATGAGTGCAGTGTCAGACTGACGAAACCAGACTTGCCGATATCCAACATTGACAGACTGTAAGTACAGTCAAACCTCTCATTGCGGTCACCTCAGTATTACAGCCACCTCTCAATTAAGGCAACTGCGGGATATTTCCTCTTTATTTCTGTAACAGTAAAGTGTTGGACATTAGTCCTGCTAATAGGGTCACCTCACGATTCAGGTCACTATTGTCCAGTCCCAAGGGTGACCTTAACAGTGCGGCTCCACTGTAGCAGTGTGGAGCGTCCATGTGTCCAGCTTGTGTGTAATTTATGTTTTATGCATTCAGCTAACTAACAGAAAATAAATTGTTGAAAGACAAATGATGCATTTTACAGTTTCATTCAAATCTAACTGGTGTGACAAGCATATAATGTGTGTTCTAGACTCATAAACTGTGTTCACAAAAGTCAGGGAGAAAAGTATTTTCTCACGGTTAATTAAAAGTCTGCATTATCTCCGTGGAAGGTCACAATATGTGCCTTCAGAAAGTCGAGCTGTTGACGACTTTCATATGGCACAAGATGAGAAGAATGCCCAGTCCTTTTGTTTTGTGGTGCCACTCAGCTTGCATTTCAGAGGGTATTGTCATGGTTCTATGGAAGCTAAGACAATACTGCAATAGTCTTACTTGTTATTATTTATGTCAGTACTTTTGGTCCTGGAAAAGTCTGGGAATTGTAAAGTTGATCCTATCCTAGTATGCCACTAAAAATTGTCACAAATATAGTGGTACATAAGACTGTGTATGCATCTGTGCTTTCTGGATAAATTGTCAGCAGTTTTCAGTGTTTCTACTAGTTATAATTATCGTAATAATTATGAAGGTAAATAAACAAAAAGTTTACATTGCCCATTGCTAATGTCTCAACAGTGAAATTACATATCAAAATGTATTCCTGCCACTTTGGAGATATTACCTTAAAATCATGATGTTGAGTATTTATTTATAAATAGTCTTCATGCATTCATTGCAGTGTGGCTGAATGCGTCTCATTGATGTCGAGATGGTGTTCGATTGAACAGGTCTGCCAGGGAGTAAAGTGTAAAGCGCTTTGAACAGTCCTAAGGACTGGATACTGCACTATATAAAAACTTACCTTTACTTTTATCTATATGTGTGTTGCAGGTACGAGCTGATGCAGCTTTGTTGGTGCAATGAGCCACTACAGCGGCCGTCGCTACGGCAACTGCGCATTATGCTGCTTCATCTCATGTCGAACAAGATCGACACAAACTCTGCAGCGTTTGACCGCAAGTGGAACCAGTTGTTGCCACGGCGACTGCCGCAAGTAACAAATGTGGCCGGGGCTGTAACGCGCAATACACCCCCATTGACTACCATGACACCTGGTGACGTATCAGCTACAGGCAAGACAGGATTCAATTCGGAGTTTACACGACTCGACGCATCTTTGCTCACGCAGGTTGGAAGTTTGAAATCTGACTCCGACATCTCCATAGACGATAAAACTGTAAGCATCACGTCTGCAGTTAATGAACTCTCCCTTGAAGCCGAACTGAGCGCTCTGGCCGGAAATAGAAGCAATGACTCACTACATAAAACCAATAACAGTTTAAGCCTTGAGCAAGAGTTGGCGGCGAGTTCAAATAATGATCCTTCCCGTGGAGACAAGAGTTCACCATCAAAACCAACTCGTGAGAGCGTCATCACCGAAGTGCACAGGAACAACAAGGCAGCTGGTGACACACGTAAACCAAGTCAAGATGACAGTAAATCTGACAGCCGAATGTCACTGGATCTGTCCAACATACACCCATCACCGAATCACGCGCTCGTGACAAGCACACCGAAGAAAAATATGGATGATAGTGGTGACACCTATGAGACAGTGACACAGACCGACTCGACCCTGTACCGAACGGCGCTGACATCGCAGCAAAGTATCAGCCAATCAGAGGAGTGGGAACAACAGGAACAGAAGAAGTTTGCGGCGATGTTGAAAACGGTGACGTCATTTGATTGTGACGACTTTGACATGTTGAGTCTGACGGAATCTGACCCTAATGAAAATAGTGTCCTGGATCAGGTGTTGGATGGAGAGGTGACGATGACAGGTCAAGTCAGGCCAGTCACAGAAGGGGGAGAATTGTCAGAAAGTACAGGTGTGAAAACGGCAACGGACACGTTAGATAAACCTGACACAGTGACAGACACATCAGACAGAACTGACATGGTGACTGTGACTGATATGTCAGGCGAAACTGACACAGTGACTGCTTTGACAGACATGTCAGACAAAACTGACGCAGTGACAGACACATCAGAGAAAAATGACACAGCGAATGTGACAGATACGTCGGATAAAACTGAGACAGGCTCAAAACACAAGACAGATGATACAGATGTTGTTAATGTGAGGCGTGAACCTGCAAACGGAACAGACAGTTTGGATGAGACTGATACAGTAGGCTCAGTGGTAACCGCAGTGAAGACAAACACAGAGACACAGTGAATGGAAACAGGGCCTCGGTCTATAGAAGGTGTCGGACATAGCAAACACGTGTTTGGTGTGTCATAACTGATGCAGTTTGTTACTGTTTGCGTACAACACAATTATACACATGATCTCAGTCAAGCTTTGTCTACCAAACATGTTTATATATTATGTAGATTAGCAGACAGACATGGCTACTACAGCTTGTCCTGGTCCTAGCAGACAGACATGGCTACTACAGCTTGTCCTGGTCGTAGCAGACAGACATGGCTACTACAGCTTGTCCTGGTCCTAGCAGACAGACATGGCTACTACAGCTTGTCCTGGTCCTAGCAGACAGACATGGCTACTACAGCTTGTCCTGGTCGTAGCAGACAGACATGGCTACTACAGCTTGTCCTGGTCCTAGCAGACAGACATGGCTACTACAGCTTGTCCTGGTCCTAGCAGACAGACATGGCTACTACAGCTTGTCCTGGTTGTAGCAGACAGACATGGCTACTACAGCTTGTCCTGGTCCTAGCAGACAGACATGGCTACTACAGCTTGTCCTGGTCCTAGCAGACAGACATGGCTACTACAGCTTGTCCTGGTCATAGCAGACAGACATGGCTACTACAGCTTGTCCTGGTCCTAGCAGACAGACATGGCTCGTCTTGTGTATGAAATACATTGGCTAGCCAAGTTATTTGATCCGTACACCAACAGAGGAAGCGTGTGTGATACGTAAAATGACTGTTTCTGTGCATTGTTTTTATCCAACCGCTTATATTGAACTTTAGCAAGCCTTGTTTTAGTGGAACCAGTGCGATATAGGGAACAGTATCAGTGTAGACTTTAATTTGGCATCTCCACACCTTCAGGAATCTTGTTTTTATTATTCTGGTTACTCTCGGTTAAATGCATTTAGGATTTTAGATGTTTTATTATGTTACATAGGCCAGTGTGTTGTAGGTACATAATTAATGTTATTGTTGTGCGGTACCTCATAGAACACGTGGTAGGTTTGAAATGTTTTATACTCTCCTGTTATTTGTGCTGAAGCTACAGAAAATTGTTGCAGAGACATATGTGTAAATGTGGGTTGTTTTAGAAGATTGTCCAATTCTGTTTTAGCACTGCAGGGGCCATGTGTGCCTTGTTGGCGAGATTGAATCACTTCCGTCCAACAGTTCTGCCAAGACTCTAGCACCGTCTTTTAGCACTCTGTAGTTGTTATGCAGAGTGTTCATGTTAGTGTTGTCAAGTTGTATCCACTCGAATCTGTTGTACGTGCTTAAGACCAATGTTTATGCAATTATAGAACACATCTGCGGGGGTGTACCATGTCTTAGGCTAATGCAAGTTCTGCATGATGCCTGCAATGTCCCTGTCTGTTCTGTTACTCAGAATCATCCTCTCATGCCAGGGGTGGTTGTTATTAACATGACATAAAATCACCACATCATGCCAGGGGAGGTTGTTATTAGCAGGACATAGAATCATCCCCTCATGCCAGGGATTGTTGTTATTAGCAGGACATAGAATCATCCCCTCATGCCAGGTTATTATTAGCAGGACATACAATCATCCTTTTCAGGCAGGAGTGGTTATTATTAGCAGGACATAGAATTATCCTCTCATGCCAGGGGAGGTTGTTATTAACAGGACATAGAATCATCCCTTCATGCCAGGGATGGTTGTTATTAGTAGGACATAGAATCATCCTTTTAAGCCGGGGTGGTTGTTATTAGCAGGACATAGAATTATCCTCTTAAACCAGGGGTGGTTGTTATTAACAGGACATAGAATGATCTCTCAAGCCAGGGGTGGTTGTTATTAACAGGACATAGATTCATGCTCGAGCCAGGGGTGGTTGTTATTAACAGGACAGAATCATAATTGATCCAGGAGTGGTTGTTATTAACAGGACTTAGAATCATCCTCTCAAGCCAGGGATGGTTGTTATTAGGACATAGAATCATCCTTTCAAGCCAGGGATGGTTGTTATTAACAGGACATAGCATCATCCTCTCAAGCCAGGGATGGTTGTTATTAGGAGGACATAGAATCATCCTCTCAAGCCAGGGATGGTTGTTATTAACAGGACATAGCATCATCCTCTCAAGCCAGGGATGGTTGTTATTAGGACATAGAATCATCCTTTCAAGCCAGGGATGGTTGTTATTAACAGGACATAGCATCATCCTCTCAAGCCAGGGATGGTTGTTATTAGGACATAGAATCATCCTTTCAAGCCAGGGATGGTTGTTATTAACAGGACATAGCATCATCCTCTCAAGCCAGGGATGGTTGTTATTAGGAGGACATAGAATCATCCTCTCAAGCCAGGGATGGTTGTTATTAGGAGGACATAGAATCATCCTCTCAAGCCAGGGATGGTTGTTATTAACAGGACATAGCATCATCCTCTCAAGCCAGGGATGGTTGTTATTAGGAGGACATAGAATCATCCTCTCAAGCCAGGGATGGTTGTTATTAACAGGACATAGCATCATCCTCTCAAGCCAGGGATGGTTGTTATTAGGACATAGAATCATCCTTTCAAGCCAGGGATGGTTGTTATTAACAGGACATAGCATCATCCTCTCAAGCCAGGGATGGTTGTTATTAGGAGGACATAGAATCATCCTCTCAAGCCAGGGATGGTTGTTATTAGGAGGACATAGAATCATCCTCTCAAGCCAGGGATGGTTGTTATTAGGAGGACATAGAATCATCCTCTCAAGCCAGGGATGGTTGTTATTAACAGGACATAGAATCATCCTCTCAAGCCAGGGATGGTTGTTATTAGGAGGACATAGAATCATCCTTTCAAGCCAGGGATGGTTGTTATTAACAGGACATAGCATCATCCTCTCAAGCCAGGGATGGTTGTTATTAGGACATAGAATCATCCTTTCAAGCCAGGGATGGTTGTTATTAACAGGACATAGCATCATCCTCTCAAGCCAGGGATGGTTGTTATTAGGACATAGAATCATCCTTTCAAGCCAGGGATGGTTGTTATTAACAGGACATAGCATCATCCTCTCAAGCCAGGGGATGTTGTTGTTATCAGGACATAGAATCATCTTCTCAAGCCAGGGGAGGTTGTTATTAGCAGGATGTTTGATCCGTGCAGTCTTGTTTGTTGGAATTGGGCCAGTTGTGCTCATCTTCAGCGAGGAAATCCAGGAACTTGTGGTTCGCTCAGCAACAGTTGTGTTTACTATTTGAATGTTTTGTACAGTTTGGACATTTCGTGTGGACAAATATTCAAGTTGCGAACACAATTACAGGCGTATTTGGTGGGCAGTATAGCTTCAACATATTTATTCTAGTATTAAGAACACTGTATTAATAAATGTGAAAAGGACATGGTTGGTAGAAAACAAGATGGCTATTTTAATCCTGATCACCAGGGATGATACAGTCCCCTGTATTCTGGACATGCTGTTCGCCCCTTGGTTTTATTGCTTTTAATCTGGTCCCTTTGACATGAAAGGGACCAGATCCAACTGTGCACTCTCAAGTCACCCAGCAAGGTGGCCTGTTTTAGTTAGATTCACTGACAGGCCCGTGAAAACATACTGGTTATTGGTTAGCTACATGTGACAACGCTGTGGTGTTTGCTACGAAAATAACTTTCACCGGAGCGTTTAGAAAGTCGCAGTACAATGTTGACTTGCAATTATGTGGACTGCGCCGGGATGAAGTGACAGGTCTTATTGGACTCCTTGCTATAGCTGTGATCACCTCAACTGTCCTAGTAACAGAATGTACACAAATGTTAGTGTTTAATTATTTTGTGTAATTATTATGCTAACTTTGGGGGCAGCCTTGCAGCATCTCATCCTGGGTGCCAAGGTGACTCACCTCTTTCTCTTTATTCACTTCCTTGAATGATTCGTTTCTCATTTAACAATTGGCAATGTATTTAAATAACACACAAGTTATTTAGAGTTGTTGACTTACTACGATGACCCACTACAGAGGGAGCCACAGGCATTCCATTCGCTATATACAGTGTAACCTTGCTATTACAGTTACCCATGGGACTGAACAAGTGAGGTAACCATATTAGCGAGTCTAATACTTAACTGTTAGAGAAATAATACGGGACTATCCTAGAGTGACCCTCATTGCAAGGTGGCTGTATTACCAAGGTGACCATACGGCAAGGTTTGACTGTACCTGGAAATGTTTAGCTTGCCATATAGTTGGTGGCTGCAGAAATTAATTGGTCAGCGGAAACGAGTTTAAGATGGAAAATATGTAATTGTGATAACTGCTGTGCGTAGTTTGTTGTTCCAAGAATGGGTGTACACTTTGGTAGCAGGATCCATCTGAACTGTTCCCACTGTGCACTAGTCATGCACTGGTTCTCTTTAGATTAGGCTGAAAGTATTCATTTGTTTGTCGGTTTAAGATAGTGATAGGTGTGTGAAGAATGAGGAAACACCTGGAAATGAATGTAATTAGGAGCAGACTGAGATGGGTGAGTTATCTCAAGTGCCATAGACACCAGGTAGAACTACAGCTTTGTCTCGTAAATATACATATAACTTAACAGCAAAGGAACATTCTTATTTGTGGTTTCCAGTCCTTGGCAAAAGGAAGTTCTTATATAGCACCGTTTCTACCTTTGGGGCTGCTCTGCAGATCTTTCAATCGAACATAATTACTGCACGAAAACTATTTGTATACATTTGTCCATCAGTGTCTATAGCTGGGTACTCATTCATAGAGTGAATAAACTTGCCCAAGATTTGAAATGGCAACAAGAGGATTCAAAACCGGAATCTCGACCGAGTGTGATACTCTAACCACTGTGCTACTGCACCTCACTTCCCTTTTTGCTAACAAACTGGGAAGTTGTACCCAGCTCAATGGCGGGTCTGGGTGGCAGGTCCAGCCTGGCGTTTTAATCCATGACCTCGTTTAACATAGCTAAGCATGTTATCTTAACGTTTATTTATGCTACCAAAGTAGATCACATGTAACAGAGGATTTTTATTTTCACTGAATGCATTTAATCTGTATATACAACACGTGCAATGTGATTTGATGTGCATCAAAGTGTGATGGATTTATCCCAGAAGTGTGCTACTGTTTTCTTATACTACTTGGAAGCTGTTATATGGTTTGTTGGTAATAAATTCAAGTTATTATATGATAACCTTTTTATTTCATTATTGCGTGCAACATGACACATCCTGTGTTCGATAACTTGATGACTGGCATTACCAAATGACATAGAAATAAACAAACCAAAAGTTGTTGGCCTATCAATTAAAATTGTATGTATAAAATATAATTTATTGATCATCAAATGCACAACCTCACCATGCAGCAATTGAACAAAAATGACTAGTTTTTGATTGTTGTAGATGTACATGGCAATTCACACATGCACACACACATGTGCAACACATTGTCATAATTATTAATACCGTAGAACATAGAACTTTGAATGTACAATGATATTTACAATAATCACACTTGGCTATCCTATATTTACAGCATATCTGCCAGGCAACATGTTGCCTCAGCTTTGTCTACATCAGTTCCACAGATTACCCATATTTACATCGCACTAAAATAGCTTTCTTCTCCACCTCGTAATACTCCCAAGCATCTACCTTTTCTTCTTGTCATCTTCACAAAAGTCCCCCTTTTGTGTAAGTTTGGTTGTCATAAACAAAGAGACTGACTGGTTACTGCACACGGTATTTCAGCAATCACGTTTGCAGACTGTAGATCTGCCTAAGTCATTCCAGTAGGGTTTCAAGTCGTCTTTTGTTCATCAATCAATTATAATATACACCTGTATATATATTCCATTAGTCGTATCTGCCTACTGTGTTGCACACAATCCTACTCTCACGTCTATGAGCAGTTGTATATTTATACATCTCAGGAATGTGATGTCTATCACAAGAGACGTTACTTCTATGGAATGTTGTAAATGGGTCTAAATAAAATGTTGTTTTCCATTGAATGGCAGACTTACATGGCACATGATATTCACCATGCATGCATCACATACAAGTGGAGAGGTTCACAGAGATTCTTACAGGGTACAGAGCCTCAATGCCAAACAGGCTTGAGAGCCCCACTGGCCAAACAGGGTTGAGAGCCTTACTGCCCCAACAGGGCTGAAGGCCTCACTGCCCCTACAGTGTTGAGGGCCCTACTGCCCCAACAGGGTTGAAGGCCCTCTTGTCCCAATAATGTTGAGGATCTTGCTGTTCAAACAGGGTTGAGGGCCTCATGGCCCCATAGGGTTGAGGGCCTCACTGCCCAACAGGATTGAGGGCCTCATTGCCCCAACAGAGTTAAGAACCTCACTGCCCTAGCACAGTTGAGAACCTGACTACCTTAATTGGGTTGAGATCCTCACTGGCCTAAAAGGTTGATAACCTCACTGAGCCAACCGAGCCCCAACAGGTTTGAGGGCCTTACTGGCCAAAAGGGTTGAGGGTCTCACTGCCCCCTCTGTTCCCTCTTCCAGATGATGACTGTGCCCAGATAGTCGCATGACGCGAGCATGCTCTCATCATAGTTGAAGCAGACGTCTAGGACGGGTGCCGAGTGGCCTTGGAGCTTGTTCACGCACGGCTTGTCCTCCTTTTGCACATCAAAGAAGTAGACACACAGGTCCTCACTGCCCGTTACTGCAAAAGTAGATGCAAAGTTACTGGAAGAGGAGACACAAAGTTACTGGAATAGTAGACACAGACTTATTGGAATAGTAGACACAAAGTTACTGCAACAATAGATGCAAAGTTACTGGAACAGTAGATGCAAAGTTACTGGAACAATAGACACAAAGTTACTGGAACAGTAGTCACAAAGTTACTGGAACAGTAGTCACAAAGTTACTGGAACAGTAGATGCAAAGTTATTGGAACAGTAGACAAAGTTACTGGAACAGTAGACATAAAGTTACTGGAACAGTAGACACAAAAGTTACTGGAACAGTAGATACAAAGTTACTGGAACAGTAGATACAAAGTTACTGGAACAGTAGATACAAAGTTACTGGAACAGTAGACGCAAATTTACTGGAACAGTAGATATAAAAGTTACTGGACCAGTAGACACAAAGTTACTGGAACAGTAGATACAAAGTTACTGGAACAGTAGATACAAAGTTACTGGAACAGTAGATGCAAATTTACTGGAACAGTAGATACAACGTTACTGGAACAGTAGATACAAAGTTACTGCAACAGTAGACACAAATTTACTGGAACAGTAGACAGAAACTTACTGCAAAAATTTACACAAAGTTACTGCAACAGTAGTCGCAAAGTAGATGCAAAGTTACTGCAACAGTAAATGAAAAGGTACTGAAAAAGTAGACACAAAGTTACTTGAAAATAGACACAAAGTTGCTGAAACAGTAGATACAAAGTTACTGGAACACTAGACGCGAAGTTACTGGAACAGTAGATGCAAAGTTACTGAACAGTAGACACAAAGTTACTGGAACTGTAGACACAAAGTTACTAAAAGAGGAGGCACAAAGTTACTGGGACAGTACACATAAAGTTACTGAGACAGTAATGGCAAAGTTACTGAAACAGCAGACACAAAGTTACTGAAACAGTAGACATCAAGTTACTGAGATGGTAATTGCATTCTCCAGACCAACCGGGTAATTGCAACGTTACTGAAACAGTATGCATAAAGTTACTGGAACAGTAAATACAAAGTTATTGAGACAGCAAACACAAAGTTACTGGAACAGTAGACAGGTTACCGATACAGTAGACAAACAGTTACTGGAACAGTAGTAAACAAAACATTACTGAAACAGTAGACACAAAGTTACTGGAACAGTAGACAGAGTTACATGTGCTCACCAATCAATTATCCAATGAAGATCATAGCAACAAGTAATCTAGTCACAACTGACTTTCATTTATATAATCATTGAATGGAAATAAAACTGTGAATGTGTGAGTTTCTGACATGGTTATTCCTCAACAGCTGACGGATTAAGTAGAACTTAGACTTGATACTGAGAGGAAGATGAAGATGACACTGACCTACACAGGCCCCTTGGCGGAAAGAAATGAGCGGACAGAAAGTGCTGCGGACATGGTGGCTCTTCTGCTTGATGGGAAACTTCCTCTTCAACAAGAGAGCTCCATCGGTGCTTTTTATCCTGCAGACACAAAATAAAATTATAAATTATTTGTTTTACTCACTCAGGTAAATTAACATTTGTTTAAAAAATATTTAAGAAATTTGTCTTCCAAAGCAACAGGCTCCAGACAGACAATTTTATTGAGAGACCACTGTTTGTAAAGACATCAGTGCCTATTCGATGATGACTGCATGCAGTAGCTTAATGTTCACCTGAATATAGAATAAACATATCCACATTTTCTTTTTTCCACCTCCAGTACAAGATGTTTCCTTTTTTCACCAGTAATGTAACATGTTTCTCTTCTCCACATCCAGAATAACATGTATCTCTTTTCCAACTCCACTATAACATTTTGTCTTTTCAACCTCAACATATCAATATTTGATCTTTTTCCAACTCTAGTATAACAACATTATATTATGTAACAACATCATTAATTCCATTTAAATAAAGCTACGTTCTTATATAGTGCAGTATCCAGTCAAAGCACTTTACTCTTTACTCCCTGGCAGATGTGCTGAGTCGAACACCATCTTAACTTCTCTGGGAAGAATTCAGGCACGCTGCAATTAATGCGCGAAGACTATTCATACACAAATATTCACCATGGCTATTGCCAGGTACTCATTCATACAGTTGAGTGAACTGAGGCAACATAGAGTAAACGAACTTGCCCAAGGTTCGACACCACCGCACACCATTCAAACCCGGGTTCTCTCATTCGAGAGTCCGAAGCTCTCACTACTGCGCTCCACACAGTAAGTAAATTTATTTTCTCATCCACATGATATACAACACATTTCAAAACAAAAGCAACACAGATGGGGTGGCTACCAGAGAAGTTAAACAAAAATTTAGTTAAAAAAAGTAAAAAAACAGTTTTAAAATACTTTAAAAAACAGTTTAAAAAAGTTAAAAAACAGATTGCAGATCTGCTTAAGTTATTCCAGTAGTGTTTCAAGTCGTCTTTTGCTCATCAATCAACTATATATACACCTGTAGCACTATCACGATGGTTACGCTTAGCTAATGTTTTCAGTAAAAGGTTTTGGACATCCTGTAGCTTAGCTATGCTGGTCTTGCACGTTAACCCATACAATTCAATCCCACAATTAATATTGGGAAATACATAGGCATAATATAATTGCCTTACCATATCAGCATTTATGAACAAGGCTATATGATGGAATACATCTGATAGCTTAAACATCTTTATATATTGTACAGAGTTCATTCATATGTTCAGACCATGATAGTTCAGTCCAAATAGATGCCCAGATATTTGGCTGCATGAACCAGTTCAATTTGTTTGCACTGCAGCAACAATGGTATAACTGAGCAGTCCACATGTCTAACGAATATCGTGTAGCAAGTTTTATTCAGATTCAGAGTCAGCTGATTGTGCCTGAACCAAGTCCTAAGTGACTCTAACTCATCCCGAGCCGAACATACAATATAATAATAATAAGATAACTTCTATTGCACCTAAATCCTTGGAAACCAAGCTCAGAGGCGCATCAAAACAAAAGGATTGGTCAATCTCAAAATCCATAAGTAGTATTCCAGTTGTTAATAGATGGGTCAAGGTGCTAGGGGGCTACGGTGGATAAGCAAGGTTGCAAAGATAAGTTTTTAAATAACGACGGAATTTTGTAATATTTTCAACTGATCTAACACTAAGAGGGAGCATATTCCAAAGAGTTGGTGCAGCAACAAAAAAAGCCCTAGTTCCAATGTTAGTGTTGACTCTAGGAACAATAAGTAGGTCAGAACTAGATGATTGAAGCTGGATAGGTTTTCTTACAGGAGTAAGCAATGAATGCACATAAGATGGTTATTTACTGGACAGTGCCTGGTATGTAATGGTACATATCTTAAATATTATACGATATCGTAGAGGAAGCCAATGCAAAGACGTCAAAAGTGGTACAGAGCGAGAAGAAAAACGAGGAGATCTTGTAACTACTCTTGCTAGACAATTTTGGACACGCTGAAGTTTTGTGATATCTTTGCTAGCGATATTATAAAAGAGGGAATTGCAATAGTTTTGTGATATCCTTATCACCAATGAACAGGCTGGTGTCGTCCACAAACAAATGCAAAGATCCATTTTCTCTGGCATTAGAAATATCATTGATAAACAGTAGAATTAACACTGGTCCCAAAATGGAACCCTGCAGAACACCAGTTTGAACATGAGCATATCCTGATACGATGTCATTAACTGCTGCCTATCGCTTAAATAATGTCTAAACCAATCACATACATGGCCTTTTTATTCCATAGTAGTCTAGCTTATACAACAGTATTTCATGATCAACGTATAATTAAATTGCCATGTTCGAGATGTTTCCTATGTTTTCTATTATGTAACAACATCATTAATTCCATATCTCAAAGATCCCATCCCGCAAGTAAGAAACAAAGTATCAATATTGTCCTACCTAAACAGACACAGTGCATTGACCCCACAGTTGACAAGTAATGAAGGATCCCTGGCTTCTCGACTGATCCAGGCTCTGGCAGAGATACAAGTGATGGGACTTCCTTCACAAACTGTCATCCTGTCAATGAGACACATGTCATATAAATACACTTATCTCAACAGTGATTAATATTTTTCCAATCTCAGTCATGCGGGAACACACACTGGCCACACTGCGTACTGGGCTTTTTAAAAGAAAAATGGCGGTTACAAAAATATATAACGAAACGTTTGTGATAGAGATCCACACTCTATTTCAATCTAACATTTATTTAGTTCAATTTGTGAAAGTTGATTGTTTTAAGAAATTTGGTTTTAGTAAAAAAACACGTATTAACAATGAAAACACACTTTGTGAAAACACTTCCAGAGTTGCCCAACATGTATGCAGTTATTAGCCAATGAACATGTTATTAGCTATGCATGTGACCTTCACCTCATGCCCACTGGCGCATCTCATAAACATTGCTTGACATATCTATGCCAAGATCCGGCAAGATTTCAGTGGGCTTGGTATGCGATGGAACACTGAACGCAACATCTTGACTATAACAGACTCATCCAGAATATGACATCACAGTCCAAACCATGCACACAAGCTTCACTTCACCTAACCTGCTTCACCTTACCTTGTAATTACACATTTACTAAGCTGGTATACAAAATGTCCATAGCATGTTTGGTATTTTGTCAATGAAGTGTCAATTACAGTCAACTGGCGTAAGACCACATTTAGTGTCCATCCGCCATTACCCTCTTAACGAGTCCCTATGAAAATCGTTTTTTGGTGTTGTGTGAATTTTTTTGGAGCACTTTTACATAGAAAATGTTGGTCCAGTGAATACTGAATGTACTAGTGCATTAGATCTTTCACGAGGTAGCAATAAACATACGCTAGTCATTTGAGTATTCTTACAATGGCTATTTTGTAGAATGCATTAATATTCCCAAATCCGTCACCTGTTTGGGTGGATTTTTCTTTATAATTACGTAATAATTTTCATGTATTTTCCACATTAATTAATGTTTCATGCACAATATAGTTTAAAGAAAATCAATAAATAAAGTATTCCAGCACAGGAAAGGTTATAATGGCCGCCTATGTAAAATCTACTGTGGTTTGAATCCAACTGTCAACCCACCGCTTTGCCTTGGTGATCTTCCCTGTCGCCAGGTCAAAGAGGAAGGAGAAGATGAATCCCCTGTCATCCCCTGTCCACAGTATCCTGCCGGTCGTGTCAAAGGCCAGGGTGAGGACCTTACCAAGGACCTTACTGGTGCCACCCTGAAACAGACCAAGTCACAGAGAATGAGCTACCAAAATACCTTAAGCTTTACACAGGGGGGCAGGGAGTTTGGTTGTCATCAGATATCACAGAGAAATACATTGCTACAATGGCACCACCTGGAGCAAAACATGATAATACGAACTGAAGCTAATAGCGATTTTGGAACTCACACACCACATAGTGGACGGCGCTGAACCAAAATTTAAGATTTTTTGGACATGGGGAACATCTGAGACGGTCCCTAACTGAACATTTTAGATGATACTCAGGACAGATACTGCACTCACCTTTGCCACTTTCCCTGTTGACACGTTCATCACCTGCACTGCCTGTCTACTGTTGCCTGTCTGGGGGTCGGGTCAAAGAGGAAATAACAGCAGACGACACCCTCGTTATTCCAAATTATTCTAATTGTATTTACGCCACGTTGTTTCTAATTTTTTATTATATATACTTAATTATTTTAAACTGATTGTATTAGTTTGTAGCAAAGTTTGCATGTTATATTTTCTGTGTATAAACTTATTTTATATGCATTTTACGTAAACTGTACCGAACGAAATAAAAATAAGGTTATGGTTTATTTATTTTACTCCTGATATAACTTGAGATTGTTTGCTTGAAACATTTATTACATTATAATAATAATAATAATAATAAGATAACTTATACTGTGCCTAAATCCTTGGAAACCAAGCTCAGAGGCACATAAAAACAAAAGGATTGGTCAATCTTCAAAATCCATAAGCAGTATTCTAGTTGTCAACAGATGGGTCAAGGCGCTAGGGAGCTACGGTGGATAAGCAAGGTTGTAAAGATAAGTTTTTAAATGACAACAGAATTTTGTAATATTTTCAACTGATCTAACACTAAGAGGGAGCATATTCCAAAGAGTTGGTGCAGCAACAAAAAAGCTCTAGTTCCAATGTTAGCGTCGACTCTAGGAACAAAAAGTAAGTCAGAACTAGATGATCAAAGCTGGATAGGTTTTCTTACAGGAGTAAGCAGTGAATGCAAATAAGATGGTTGCTAACTGGACAGTGCCTGGTATGTAATGGTACAGATCTTAAATAAATAGTATACGATATCGTACAGGAAGCCAAAGCAGACTTCAAAAGTGGTACAGAGCGAGAAAGAAGAGATCTTGTAACTACCCTTGCCAGACAATTTTGGACATGTTGAAGTTTTGTGATATCCTTGCTAGCGATATTATAAAGGAGGGAATTGCAATAGTCAAGTCTGCTGCTAACAAGCGCTGTTGCAAATGTTTTAGTGACAGAAAATTACATATACCGGCAAATACGGCGAAGATCACGAATATAATTTAAAAAATCATTTTCCGAGATAATATTCAGATAAACTGCTACAGTGTGAACTATTCTGTTTGCTTCTCCAAAAAGGACTTACATTCAAGATGCTGTGTAGTGATAGTGACATGAACATCATAAACATGTGAGTTGGTTAACCACAGCTAAAAGATAAGCCTTCAGATGTCGGCAACATCTGTCCTGCTGATTTAACACTAACAAGCCTGAGTTCTTGAGTTGGGGCAGTAACTGAAAAGTTCTAGTTCCAGTGTTAGCTTCAACTGGATAGAGATCAGTATTGTAGTGCTTCAATGAAACCAATGCTAAAAGTCAGTCATAAAAATCAAATTCACCTTTAACAAACACTGCACAAGTTTGATGTTTGTTTTGTTACTTGCAGTAGTGTTTTGTACAAATCCTACAATCCGTTTAAAAACATGGAAGGCGCTGCCTGTCATTTCTCACCCAAACAAGTCAGATTATGTCTTTGTAACCAAGGGATCCTTATATAATTAAATGGACATATATGGTCAACTAGCAACAATAAATGTGCAGCAGAAATGTGGTAATCTGCAAATGCGCCTTTTCCTGTTCAAAAATATTTTTTTCAGGGTGAAAAATTCGACAAAAAGGGTACCATCTGAAAATCACTCGCACTGTATTCATCTACTCTGAATTGAGAAGTGAAATAATGATCTATCCCCAACTGTAGGCTGACAAAGGATACGACAAACCAGTTGTTGTTGAGGGGTTGGAAGAGACAGGACAAGACCTGCGCCCCCTGAGTCGGGTCAACCACGGTGCGCACACACGTCCCGCCCGCCACATTCCACAGTCTGCTGCTGCCATCTAGTGACGCTGATAGGATGATGTCGTTCGACTGCGACCAAACAAAATCTGTAACATGAACAGATGACATATATTCGTTATCATCAAAATACTCTGTATTACCCTATTTATATGTTTATTTATTATAATAATATTGTACAACTACTTATACATATATATATACTTATATATTTATACTTAGACATTAGTTAGGTGATATGTATTTACATTGGCTTATTTCCACATACTGTTAACCCTATTGAACTATAATAAAAATAATTATTTTAATATATTTATTTAATTACTATATTTATTTGTATTTTACTAATGTTATTTAATATCTTAGAAAAATTCCAAACATATTTATGCATTTAAAAAAATTAACTTATATATGTAAATATATATTAAATTAGTACATGATTATTATATGTTCATTAGTCAAGATACACAGATTTTATATTTGTATTTAAAGTAGCTTTTATACTACTTGTAGAGAAAGTGTGTTTGTTTAGCAATTTTATGAAACCATATTCGTCTTGCATGCTGAAAAGCACCATGGACAATTTAAAATTAAATCTGGGGCTATATTAAATAAATATAAATATAATTATTATATATCATCCATTTTCCTGGGATAGAATAAAAGCAATAACATGTTCAATCCATACTTTCAAGTTGTACACCAGTGATGATGATTTTTAAATTTGTTTGTATTGATGACGTATCTTTTGTTAAGTGTTTAATAAAAAAAAATTGTATTATGTATTTGTAGTACATGTGTTGGTTCTTCAAATGACTTAATAGTGCTTATAATCAGGAGGTAATGTCCCTCCTTTCTTAATATCATAATTATGAATGTCTTTTGACATCTCAACAGTAACTATATTATTTATTTATTAATGTTTTTTTAGTATGTTATTTTTTCATATTCTATTTATATCTGTGTCATGTATTTGGTTGTCTGTCCAAGGACCACAATGGAAACAAATGCTTGCACTTTCTTGTGTCATCCTTTATATTTAATGTACCCTGTATTTATATGTTATGTATGTACAAGCCTACATTTTATATTGAATAAATCATCATCGATGGGATCTCGACTGGTTCACCATCTAAATCTCTGGTGACTGGATCACCATTTTATGTGCAGGTAGCAGGTCAATTTCACTTAAATGTTTATGTGGAAAACCGGCATTGGCAAGTAACACTATCCCATACCATAAAAATGGGCCAAGTGGCCCTGAAGTCCTTTGGACTAATACGTCTATATGTGACCCCGGTTGACCAAATGAGTGATAAGTTTGAAAAATTGTAACATTGTTTTCTTACATCCTTGTAAATGTTTGGTAGGGTGTTTAACACGGTTTCAAAAATTATGACTGCTACAAAAAAGGCAAAGTTATGGAACATTGAACATGGTAGGGGTCAAAAAGGTAAAATGAAGAAAACGGCTGTTGAAGTTTTACATTATATATGCAAATGGTTGCATGGAAATATTACATGCACAACATTCAAATGTGGCACACAGTATGTAATATGTATGTTATGTTGCAATGGTACACTGTAAGTACAAATGTGCTGCTACAAAGACTTATCAAGTTTTGCCAGATTATGTCTTTATGTGTAAAACTAAGAGGACAGATTATTTGAGAGCAAAATGTAGACTCACTGTTTGACACAGTTTAAAACCTACAGGCAACTGTCCAGTTTAACAGGGGTCTAGTGGCTTAATGCTGTCTGTTGACACAAGCTACTGCCAGTGACCAATTACAGATTAGTTACAGTTTCCATCAAACAATAGCAGGCAGAGAATCTAAGCTCCACAGCTGCGTGTAATACACAACATGTGATAAATATATGATACACTTGAAATACAAATGTGCTGCTACAAAATTGTATAAAGTTATGCCAGATTATGTCTTTATGTATAAAATTAAGAGGACAGATTATTTGAGAGCAAAAGGTAGTCTAAAGAAAATTTAAAATGGGTCAGCTGGACAGTGATAGACCGTTTGAACTTGAAGCCTTTGTCAAACTTTTGTCTCGACTTCACCGAAGGTGGTGTCCTGCTGTCAGAACTTCGAAGGTGTTACTCACCTAACTTATAAGTTTTTGTCAGTAAGAATAATGGGATGATAATTTACACCAACGTTGTTTCCTGTAGAAGTCATTTTGTGCAATATATTAGCATTAGTCGTGCCAATTCAAAAATTAGTGCTATATAATAGTAGTTTGTCAAAATGTAAACAAACTCAAAGACAGTTGCAACTTAGCGTTAGCCTGTTCTGAAATATTTTAATGACATAACGATATATTTCACATAATTATATAGGGAGCTAATGGAGAGGCCCATCATAATCCATAGCACTACAAAATGAAGTATCTGAAAGTCACACTTCATATATTGAGTGACACATCTCATGCTGTCTTTCTGGACTGTCGCAATGTTCTATAGTTTCCTATCACAACCCTCGTGTACAATATACCAAAGCTATATATTTCCAACACCACAACATATGTATTATCATTGGATAGGTAATTGAATAATCTTTCAGATGAACGCAACTTGTAGCAGCAGAAAATGAAGCATACAAAAGTTACACCGCAAACAATGACATGCATTCTCAAAATGTGATTCATTCAAAAATTAGTGCTACATAATAGCAGTTTGTCAAAATGTAAACAAACTCAAAGACAGTTGCAGCTTACTGTCCACTAAGCAGTAGCAGAGCAGTTTTATAATAATAATAATCCACAAATTAAGTAGCTGATCTTCCTTTTATCATTCATGTGATGTTTATTGTGAGCATGGCGGACAAATGGTTATCATACTTAGACAGGTACAGAAAGAAACTGACATTTTCTTTAAAAAGAACATGTTTGCCTATCAATGGCATGTATTTCCTATTGTTGCCATTTCTGCCGGGCATAAACCGTTTCTACCCGGCATAAATCAAACAACCCTGTAGGTAATTATTAATCAAATGTTTTTTTCATGTGACAGATGTTTTGGGAAGGGGATTAGTGTTCTATTTCTGGTACAAGGTGCTGTGTTTGTTGACTGAAGCCTCTGCCAGTGACCAATTACAGATTAGTTACACATTAACCAGCCAGCCAAAGTGAGGTGTGACAGATGTTGTGGGAAAAGGGATTAGTTGAACAGGAGGACTGGAAGCCTTCTAGAGCTACTGCTACAATAGATCATTTAGTTAAAAAATTTAGCATTTTAGGGGACATTTGGAGCCCTTAGAATTATCCAATGAAATACAGATTTCTTGTGTACAGTGACACTACCACATGAAATGTATATGCAAAATTAGAGAAAAAGTTGCTGAACAGTTTTAAAAAAATAGACAAAATGTTACATTTTTTTCAGTTTTGGGGTCCTTGGAGGCCCTAGGGAGCCCTTAGAATGATTCAATCAAATACAGATTTCTCGTGCATAGTGGCAGTGCCCTAAGATATGTCTATGCAAAATTAGAGAAAAAGTTGCTGAACGGTTTCTGAGATACGGCAGCTAACGGCGGACGGCGGACGCAGAGTGATGGCAATAGTCCCTTGGACCTTCGGCCAAAGGACTAAAAAGGGTTTGTTATGAATAATAAACCATGCATAATAGTTACATTCTCATGATTATGACAGCCAGGGTAAATTAAGTCTATTTACATCAATAACGCCTCACTGATAGTAAGTTAGCAACACATAACCCCATCACCCACTCACTCATGTCGGCCACTGGGGTCAAACATTAGTGGCTTCAATCATCCGTCTCCAGTTCCCTCTGTCTGCCATTGCTGTCTTCAGCTCCTCCTTCTCTAGACCCACATCTTCCTTTAAGCAGTCGATGTAAGTTGCTGCAGGTCTTCCTGCCTTGGTTGTTCCATGTGTCGGTTGCCACAAGATGGTCTTAGACGCCATTTCATCCTTATGTCTGTAGCAGTGTCCGGCAAATCTCAATCGTCTTCTTCTTATTTTGTAAGTGATTTTACACATTCCACTGTATAGTTCTATGTTTGTCAAATGCTGTTGCCAGTGAATGATAAATGCGGCTCGAAGCATTCTTGTATAACATCCGTCTAGTTGTTTGTCAACTGTTTTTCGTCAGTGTCCATGTTTCGCATCCATAGAGTAGCACAGACTCTACTGTTGCAATAAACAGTCGCTGCTTGATTTTGCATGGGAGTGTAGATTTCCATTTTATATATATATTTCCTTATATGGAAATCTACACTCCCATGGAAATCTACATATCCCCACATTAAATAATAATTACATGTATATTATGATTAATGTAATAATAATAATAATAATAATGATCAATAGTAATTAAATCCCTACACAGACCTGCACTTAAGAATTAGCAATTACACAGAGGTGATATATTTTACTAGTTTCAAAATTGTCAATAGGGTGGGGTATATCCCTCCCCAGCACCGCACTGACCTGTGACCCCGGCGGTGTGTCCACGAAGCACACAGATGACCGTCGCTGGAGGGGGAATCACCTGACAGATGGACAACTGACCGTCCAGGGAGCTACAGGCCAGTCGAGACTTGTCATCATGGGCAAATTTCACACTCGTTACTATGGCAACACAAAGTATTCATAGTTACAAGAATGATCTGTAAATGGGATATCTATTACCTTATGTCAAAAACCTCTTCTTAGACAAACCAATTTACAATGTACAGTAAATCTAGGATATTTACGAATTCACTTATTATGAATTTTGCTGATACTGAATTTCACTTATACTGAATAAATGAGTTGGTCCCAATTTTGTTTGGTGTTTACATAAAACGATCATTTTTCAATGTAATGGAACGGGAAAATCGAATTTGTCCAAAATATTAAAACATTTTCAACCAAATTGCTCTGTTGCACAATGTTTGCTTGAATAAATAACAAAATTAGACATATATACAAGACACGATTTCAATAAATGAAAACATTTGAATATTAAAAAGACCACAATATGAATATTACTTTTAACCAACCAAGAAGTTATAAATTCTAAGTGTTACAAAACAGATTTCTTTTACAATTCTTATAATATCCTCAGACATTAATTACACTGACAAACACGATTCATAGTAATTTTGTGGACATTTTAGTTAGCATAACTACAAACTATTAGAACTGTTTCACTGAAACATTTTATCGGCATGCATGAGCCACTTTCTGTTTCTTCTTGACTTCTGACATCTTATGAAGACGAAACAAACTGGATGAATGTATGTAGAATGGTGACACCGATCCAGTGAGGCAGTCTTACCTGGGGCAGTGTGCTGATCAAAGATGTGGTGCATGCCAGCGAATGCGTAGTTCTCGCCTACCGTTGTGTCACCAGCCATTGCCCTGTCATGTATATTAAGCAGGTTTACTTGAATTTTGATGTTTTGGTGATTTGCAACAAATCATCATCATAGAATTAGTGACAATTGTTACAACAAAGTAATTTTCATGAAATTCAACGTATATAAAATCATGCATTTTTCAGTACGATTTAAAGAAATGTGGAAAATGAAAGAAATACAAAATACAATTCTAAAATCTACATGTTTAAAAATAAATAAAGTAGGAAACAAGCATCGTGAACATAACAAAATGCTTTTTTTAAATTATAGAAATTATATTACAGAAAACACAGCAAAGTTCTACAATACAGAACATTCACATGTATTACTTCTCAAACATGTTACTGTGAGTTAGTAATATTGGCAATTATCACTGGCAAAATGGGTAGAAAGCATCATCAATTCATCCAAAGCCCTACACCCCAACACCATTCCTACCAGGTTAAGGAGGGAAGTCCTTCAACACTGGAAGAACCAAGAACGGCCCTAAGGTGAGAAAGAGAGTGGAATCTTGCGACAGTGTAGGAAACAGGCAACTCCTGCAACAAGGTGACAAAATAGGGATGGATTTGTACATGTAGGTGGACAATAGGGATGGATTCCTGGTGAACAACAGGGATGGACTAGCACAGTGTATTTTGGGGTGGCCAATAGGAACAGATTCATATAAGTAGGAAATAGGATTGGATTCTTACATGTAGGTGGAAAATAGTGATGGATTCCCAAATGTGTATAGAAAACAGTGATGGATTCCGACATATGTATGGAAAACAGTGATGGATTCCTACATATGTATGGAAACAGTGCTGGATTCCTACATATGTATGGAAACAGTGCTGGATTCCGACATATGTAAGGAAAACAGTGATGGATTCCTACATATGTTTGGAAAACAGTGATGGATTCCTACATGTGTAGGGAAACAGTGATGGACTCCTACAAGTGTAAGGAAAACAGTGATGGATTCCTACATATGTATGGAAACAGTGATGGATTCCTACAAGTGTAAGGAAAACAGTGATGGATTCCTACATATGTATGGAAACAGTGCTGGATTCCTACATATGTATGGAAAACAGTGATGGATTCCTACATATGTTTGGAAAATAGTGATGGATTCCCAAATGTGTATAGAAAACAGTGATGGATTCCGACATATGTTTGGAAAACAGTGATGGATTCCTACATATGTATGGAAACAGTGCTAGATTCCTACATATGTATGGAAACAGTGCTGGATTCTGACATATGTAAGGAAAACAGTGATGGATTCCTACATATGTTTGGAAAACAGTGATGGATTCCTACATGTGTAGGGAAACAGTGATGGACTCCTACAAGTGTAAGGAAAACAGTGATGGATTCCTACATATGTATGGAAACAGTGATGGACTCCTACAAGTGTAAGGAAAACAGTGATGGATTCCTACATATGTATGGAAACAGTGCTGGATTCCTACATATGTATGGAAAACAGTGATGGATTCCTACATATGTTTGGAAAACAGTGATGGATTCCTACATATGTATGGAAACAGTGATGGACTCCTACAAGTGTAAGGAAAACAGTGATGGATTCCTACATATGTATGGAAACAGTGATGGACTCCTACAAGTGTAAGGAAAACAGTGATGGATTCCTACATATGTATGGAAACAGTGATGGACTCCTACAAGTGTAAGGAAAACAGTGATGGATTCCTACATATGTTTGGAAAACAGTGATGGATTCCTACAAGTGTAAGGAAAACAGTGATGGATTCCTACATATGTATGGAAACAGTGATGGATTCCTACATATATATGGAAACAGTGATGGATTCCTACATGTGTAGGGAAACAGTGATGGACTCCTACAAGTGTAAGGAAAACAGTGATGGATTCCTACATATGTATGGAAACAGTGATGGATTCCTACATATATATGGAAACAGTGATGGATTCCTACATGTGTATGGAAAATAGTGATGGATTCCAACATATGTATGGAAAATAGTGATGGATTCTTACAAGTGTATGGAAAACAGTGATGGATTCCGATATGTGTATGGAAAACAGTGATGGATTCCTACATGTGTATGGAAAACAGTGATGGATTCCTACATGTGTATTGAAAACAGTGATGGATTCCTACATGTGTATGGAAAACAGTGATGGATTCTGACATGTGTATGAAAAACAGTGATGGATTCCTACATGTGTATGGAAAATAGTGATGGATCCCGACATGTGTATGGAAAATAGGGGTGGGTTCCTACATGTCTATGTAAGATAGGGATGGATTATGACATGTGTATGGGAAATAGGGATGGATTCCTACATGTGAAAAACAGGGATACATTCCTCCTGGTCCTCCACCAAAGTGGAAAAAAGGGAAGGATCCTCCTGTCTGAAAGGGAGAACCAGGCACCAGTGAGCCACCAGGGTGGGTAGGGGAAGTGGGAGTAGGGAAGAAAGAGAAAGAGCAGTGATACCTGCTGGCCCGGGCACACTGGGTTGGTGGGAGGGTCTCCTCCCTGACGACGGGGGTGCATGGACCCGCCCAGACCCCATGCCCTGTGCCAAGGGGGGAGTGCCTGCCCACCGGGGGCATCACACACAGTGAGGCGCGGCGGTGGACGGAGCTACGTCGACGTGTTTGAAACACCCTTACGACCTCACTGACCACAACACAACAGCACTGGACATCAGCACAAGACAGCGACAGCGACAGCATGCATCGGGGTAGACAACGTTTATGGCCAAACTAATGCTGTGTTCACACAGAGTTAAACCGCTTAACTAAGTTACTTAGTTAAGCGGTTTACCAAACTGGTTGACTATGTGACTGTTCACGCAGAAGACAGTAAGTGGTTTAACTTTACACTGGCTAGAGCACATCAAGTTTTGAAGGTTTAATGCATTAGGTGGCGCTGTGGTTGAACATTGATTGTCATCTGGCCATAAATCTATAAGCATACTTAATTCATTGTGAGTCCAACTATTCGCCCTCATGACTGCCATTTTCTTGGATGTTGCTACATCAAAACTACTTTGCGAAACTGTCCCCGAGAACTGTCGCAACGCCCCCTGTTCTCGATTTAAGGAAACTTGTGATGCGTTCGCACAGAGAGTTAAGCAACATACATCTGTAAATCGTAAACTGTGTCTCAGCCAGTTTTGTTAAACGACTCTGTATTAACACAGCTTAAGACTATTAAAGATCTCTTCTCAATTCAATTTTGTGCTCATCTTGCTGCAGAAACATAAAAAAATGAATAATCCAGTATCCACAGTAACATGCTAGTTGGTTCAATTTTATTTTATTCTGGATAAATTTTTAGACAAACCATAATATTAATTTTGATGGGAACCGATCAAAAGTTGGCCAACAATTATTCTCCAATAAGTTACTAAATTTTATGGTCAATTAAATTTTGTTCAGAGTTCAGCAAATGTAGGCATATTTTTATTAAATTACTTTTTTAACAATTCACACATGCTGAAACTTTGTAAATCAATAAATTCATGATGAGCTAACTAAATTGCGGAGAGTTTGGAAACAAGTTTCACTAGCCCATACTACATTGCATGCGGACAAAACAATTCATGCTGAGCTACTACCTCCAGGGACATCCAGACATGGCAGAAACATCAAAAATCAAATCAAAAGAAAAACATAAATTTTAATAGTTCATAAATTAAACTTACAAAATGCTACATTGAGTAACGTAGTCCTCTTTCTTGCTGACATCCTCACAAGCCCGGGGGCTGCTGATTACATCAGCCTCAGTACCCCGGGCATATAAACTAGTGAAAATGTGGAACTCACATGGAAGTCTGGCTGAGCCCATTATCAAATCATGCCATTGCCTACTACATCAGGCCAATTTTGGTTTGGGCCAATTTTGGTTTGAGCCAATCATGGCTGTTGTGACATGTAATGTTCGGGAATTAGAACTACATAGCAGAAAACAAACTACCAATGGCCATGTTATTGGGATTTCCTGGGACTTTTCTCTGAAATGTAACACGTATTTGCACAGTCCCCTAACCCTAGCCAGAAAATATCGGCGAGGAGCAGTGTAATTAACTACCTCCCCTGGCTTGTGAGGACAGGTGACAATCAAACAAAATGTCACTGGTCTGCAGTATAATGTGTCGTGGAAGTAACTCTAATATTGCACTGTAGTGACCAACTATCCAATCAAATAACACCATAGCAATATTACCATGTCAATCAGGTTATTCGATTCATTCTTCATGCATGCTCCCAAAATAACATCAGTGCTATTAGTAGCAAGTGCTATTAGTAGCAAGTGCTATTAGTAGCAAGTGCTATTAGTATTGTTAGTCTATAACTGTTAGTGTAAACAGAAAAGCAAGCATTATTTTTAACTACAAGACAGACGTTGCATAAGTAGCTAGTGTCCCCACCTGCTGGCTTCAGCCACATTAGTCGGTATGACGCCCATCAGGTTCTCGTGACTGTAGCGGTAACATCGCTCAGCCTTGCGCCCAATAATGTCCAGCGACTCCATACTCTAGAAGATGTGTCAAATAAAAGGTCAGTTAGACACAGTATCCAGTCCTTGGGTCTGCTCATTGCGCATTACACTTCACTCCCTGGCAGACCTGGTCATTCGAATATCATATCACCTTCTCTAGCAAGCATTAAGACACACTGCAATTACTGCACAAAGGGTTATTCATTCACCTATACCTACCAGTGTCTATACTCAAGTACTCCTCTATGCAGTGTACTGAAACAACGTGGTGTGAATTAATTTGCTTTGAAATGGCAAAATTATTCAATCTGTGGGCAGGGATCGTGAAGTCTGCCCCTTTCAAAGTATTTGTGCTTACCCTTTGTACAAAATTAATATAAATAACACTTACCGGTAAAGACTTACTGGTTTGAAATTGCATTTCCACACTAAACCATTGGCAGTCCTTTGCTCTGAAAATGACTTTTGCACGCCCCTGTTCATATTTGCGTAGTGATTCTTGTTTGTTCCAAAATTATATTCCTGAGGATATAGACATTTATAGAAGTGTATAATTATGGATGACATGACTGTACCTCCATTGTGTTTCTGTTGACGCTGCGTAGACTGACAGTTCTGCTTCGCAGACTGCTGTAATAAGAGCGTGGTCAAAAGTTTAAGCAGTTGACAGATAGAAAGGGTTAACAGCCAGGGCAGTACAGCAGCACAAGGTCTAGCCCTACCCTTTCATCTACTAAGGAAAATGCGAACTGTCTGAATTGTGAATGAAGTCACATTTCATGAACATTATTTTATCATTTAATTTTTTATATTAATCTGGTAAAATATTTATTTATTTCAATATATAATTGTTTTACTATAATTGTGTGTGTGTGTGTGTGTGTGTGTGTGTGTGTGTGTGTGTGTGTGTGTGTGTGTGTGTGTGTGTGTGTGTGTGTGTGTGTGTGTGTGTGTGTGTGTGTGTGTGCGTGCGCGTGTGAGTGTGTGTGCGCATGCGTCAGTCCACAAAACTAATATGTTAAAAATGGTTAGAAAAAATAAGAACTACCACTTCATTTATTTTTGTGTGAAAACAATGGGGTAGATCAGTATATTTGTTCATACCAAATACACACAAACACAGTACAAAATATGTACAAAGCATGTACAAAACATGTACAAAACATGCAAACCCACAAAGACAAACAGTTACAATGATTGTATGTAAGAATAACCGAAACTAAAGAAAATATATCACACCCAACAACATGTTAATATTTAGCTAATTATGATATTTGGAAGGGCTTATATGTACACAAGTAAGCACAGATTACACCCTGATGGTTGTTTCAAACATTGACCTAAACTTTGTTCTCTAAAATCAAGTTCTAAAATACTTCTAGGCAACTAGGAATGAAAGATGCATGTTTGAGGAGCAAGTTATAGTGGAAACTTTTCCATCTTGAAAAATCCTCAAGTAATAATGGCACGAACCTCTGTTCTGACATTGCGCACACACCATAGCGCTGAGCAAGCAGTGCTGCCCTCTGACGAAGGTATTCTTTTCGCACCGTTGGATCAGTCTGAAAGATAATGTAAGCTTTCAACGAAGTTACAAACCAATCTAACATGGTCTAGCAGTATTATGCATAATGTTTTACTATTTTTGTTCAGAATATGACATGTTCAGAACAAAATCTGCATTTCCAAGTCTGATGGTTTTTTAATACATAAATACTACAACCAAGTTATACGATCAATAATATCTAAGTGCACTTTGACTTTCCATATACATGTATTTTAATGATTTAATCTAATTTAATCATTGTTTTTATTTGTTGATATGACTATTGACCCTGGTATTCAGCATGCAATGTAACTATAAAATTTGAGTTGAAACATTCAAATTAAACTGATCTATGAATAGATAGAAAATCATATCAACGATTCATTAAAACACATTTGTGTAGCTAATGTGCTACCACTAGAACAGATAGCTAATACGCTACAACTAGGATAGGTAATGTGCTATGACTAGAACAGACAGCTAATGTGCTACGACTAGAACAGATAGCTAATGTGCTACGACTATAACAGAAAGCTAATGTGTTACCACTAGAACATATAGCTAATGTGATACTACTAGAACAGATAGCTCATTCTATAAAATGATTTTACGATAAAAAAACAATCAGTCATTTTACTTTTATCCAAAAGGAAGCTTCGTGTTTGTGTGGTGTATATGTATATATATATATATATATATAAATATATATACACATACATACATACATACAACAATTGTGGAATTTAATGTTTTCATAATTCTTCAGCTGTAAGTCTAAGCCTCTAGCGCGTAACAATTCTTGTTTTTACTTACCCCATTTTTGGCACTCTCTCTCAGCAGCTGACTTCTCCTTCTGATGTACAGAGTTCCTACGAAAATTAAAAATGAATTGCCCTGGTATATAAATGTCATACACCACGTAACAGCACTTAACCAGATTATGTAGGTTTGGGTCTGCAGCACTATTTGGTCCTATGATGTTTGAATGGTTCCATAATTCAAACAGTCATCTGCAAAGAATTGTTCTCTGGAATCTGATGACACAACTTGTGGTAGATCATTATGTACAACAGTCACAACAACAGTTGCCCTATTACTATTCCGTGGAATTCCAGATGCTACAATTCACCATTTTCATTTACAAGGTTTATTGGCTTTAACCACATGTCTATGAGACTTCTGATTTCTGAACATTTCCATTTCTGCCATGTAATAATTCAGATTATTAAAGACGTTTATTTATAAGCCTGTGATGAAGTATACCTTGATGCTTGCGAACAGCAATATTCATGAGTCACACTAAATACTGTCCCCAACCATCGCCAAGCTGACTACAAGCATTTGCAACCACCTACATGCGTATACTAATGCAAAACACCTTTTAAAAGTAACATAGTATATATTGTGGACCATACTATATTGACAATTTGAGAACATTAGTTGATGGATAATTGCCTGCGCTTGCGGATGGTTGTGGATGGTGTTTAGTATGTCATATTAAACACAGTCCACAAACATCCACAAAAACCACCTAGTTTCCTAGTTATTTCCAGCACTCAGCAACATTCTATTAGGCCACACCAATTTTATTGTTAGGATTATGGATTTGTTAGACATTTTTGTTAGGGAAGAAGGGGAATAAAAATAAAAGTAATTGCATGAGAAAGGTGTTTTGTATAAATACATGAATTGTCATATGTACATACAGTACATTGCTAAACAAATTATTTAGCCTTGTATCAAAACTTACTAGACACATATTTTTATGAAAGTTTAATCAAAGTTGAAGACTATTAGAATTTAGAATAACAAGTACTGATAACAAGACTTGACAGATACCATTATGCCGTTAACATTACAGCCATAAACGTGTAGAATAGAGGCAAGATATATCTTGCTGTGATAATATTAATTTCACTGGCATAATTAGGATTTGATTGTCGTACCTCCAAATATAACTACAATATTCTATGCCGAAGTATGCTGTTTTTTGGAAGACATCACTAAGTGGGTAGATGAGGGAACACCAGTAGATATCGTCTACTTAGATTTTCAAAAAGCTTTTGACAAAGTACCACATCAAAGATTACTGCTTAAACTAAAGGCCCATGGCATAGGAAATGGTATAATAAACTGGATAGAACAATGGCTGATTGACAGAAGACAACGTGTAGTAGTTGATGGGGAGGCTTCAAACTGGAAATCGGTATTGAGTGGGGTACCACAGGGATCAGTATTAGGTCCTATATTATTCTTAATATACATCAACGATTTGGATGATGAAATAACAAGCAAGGTGTTGAAATTTGCGGATGATACAAAAGTGTTTAGAAGGATTAAAAGTGATGGAGATAGACAGCATTTACAAGATGATCTTGACAGGTTGATGAAATGGTCTGAAAAATGGCAAATGATGTTCAATTTTGGGAAATGTAAATGCCTCCACATAGGACATGGGAACGAAGAGGTAGAATATACAATGGGGGGTACTGTACTAAGTACTACTGTTAAAGAAAAGGACTTAGGGTTAACCGTTAGTGCTGATATGAAGATTTCAGAGCAGTGCGGAATTGCAGCTTCAAAAGGAAATCAAATCCTTGGATTAATTAGGCGAAACATAACGTATAAGGAAAAAGAGCTAATAATACCGCTGTACAAAACAATAGTTAGGCCTCATTTAGAATATTGTATTCAAGCGTGGAGGCCATATCGCAGGAAGGACATAGATATGCTAGAAAGAGTGCAGAGGAGAGCAACTAAAATGATACAAAATCTGAGGGATCTTAGTTATGAAATACGCCTAAAAAAATGCGGTTTAACAACACTAGAGACCAGGAGATTGAGAGGAGATCAGATAGAAGTGTTTAAAATATTGAAGGGTTATGAAAATATTGATAGAAATATGTTTTTCTCAGTTAAGAAAGATAGAAGGACTAGAGGACATGATCTTGCATTAGCAAAGGAGCAGAGTAGATTGGATATAAGAAAGTTTTCATTTTCACAAAGGACTGTAAATGAATGGAACAGATTACCTGCTGATTGTGTGGGTGCTAGTAGCGTGAATATGTTTAAAAATAAAATCGACACATACCTCAGACGGGCGGGATACACATAGATAAAAAGGTCGGACTCTCGAAAAGCCAAGGGCTTCCTTGTCCACCTGCTACCTAGAGTTAATTCTCTGGGTGGCAATCTTGTTAAATCTTGTTAAATCTTGACATTGAAGAGAGTTTCTACAACCCGTTTTCCCAGCATGTTAACTTGATTGGCCAAAATTTTATGTTCATATTTTTGCATGTAGACAGAATGAGTTGCGCGTTAAACATGCGCACGTTACTGGTTTCACATGTGTTGCGAGTTGGCAGTTTATTTTCCTTTATTGCTGTTTTGCATCATGTTTAAAATGTCAGCCTTCGGGTAGCCTTTTCGGTTCATTTCGGTGGCACTACCATTGTCATTGTTCAAGAAAATAAATGTGTCAAATGTTGAATTGCTCACATAGCGTCATCAAGGACACTCACTGTCATTTTGACAACAATCTGCGCATTCAATGCCAACACATACTTTTGATTTCAGAGCTACAAACATGGGAAATGACATTGTTGAATGTGTCGAACAATTTTAATTTTTTTACTTCCTTTTGGGAAGCAGCGCCAAACTTCAATTTCTCTAGCATCTAGTTCAGCCATGGTTCAGATCAATTAATGACAAGGTGGTCTTTTGTGGATTCGTTAGATCATAGACTGAAGATGCGCGACAACCAATGAAACAGTGTTTAACATACAATGTTCGGTATGATGCATATATGCTCAATGAATCGATACAAAATCATTGGTTTGGCATATCGATGAGAAATAAAAGATAAAAATTGAAATTTTATTTTTATTTCCGTTTTGTCAAAAACAATGTCAGCGGGTCCGTAATCCGAATAATCAAATTGGTGTTGCCTTAACTGACTAGTGTGTATTATTGTGGTTACAATCATGTAATGGTCTTGAGGTCTCATTCAACTAGTCAGTTTTCTCAGAACATTATCGCCAAACCAACCTTTATATGCTGGCACTGAGGGTGGCCACTGCCAGGGTGTTTGTCGTCCTCAGTGGTTCTGTTACGTCCCAAATTGAGACGGGACCGACATTAACGTGATCTCCGAGTCATGAGGGATAGACAGTCCCCAATGTTGAGAGCCAGGTTTTTACACCAAATACCATGCCTGCCGATACAGGTTTCGAACTCAGAACGCTGGCATGCTAGGCAGATGTGTTAATCGCGCTACCACCCACAAGTATCAACTAATGTTCCCAATATATTTGTAATAGCTTGAATTTGGCCCATCTGACACACTATAGCAAAGTATCCCACAAGGTGGACACACTCGCAAGTTGGCCACGTAAACACATCGCTACTTATCGCCGCCAATCAGTTTAGTTAATTAGCATGAGTGATTTAACAAGATTGCCATCCAGAGCTATAAGCTCCACACGCCATGCGGACAAGGAGGCCTTTGGCTTATCGAGAGTCCAGCAATTTTCCACCTATGAATAACCCACCCTCGCCAGATAGCTGTCAATTTGATTTTTGAACATATTCACACTGCTAGCATTAACACAATCATCAGATAATTTGTTCCAGTCATTTATTGTCCTCTGAGAGAATGACTACTTTCTCATATCCAACCTACACTGTTCCTTGTCTAATGCTGCATTGTGCCCTCTGGTTATATTGCAGTGTTTCTCCTGAGCAAAATGATGGGTGAGGTGGTAGGGGTGGGGTATGCGAGTGCCGCAGACGCAGAGCATTACTAGGGGGGTCCGTGGGCATGCTCCCCCAGATTTTTTTTAAACTAGCTTAAAAATGGTGCATTCTGAGGTATGTTTTAACCTTTACTCTTGAATGTAGAAGGGAAGATATAAAACAACACTACTTGTAAATGTAGTAATCATGATTGATAAAAGTCAGTAATCATGATTGCTTCATTCATCGTATTGAGCAACTTTACCACTGGTACTCAGTTGAGGTGTGGTTTCCACTTGACCACTGGTACTTGGTTGTGGTGATGTTTTTCTTGCCCTAACCCTAGGCCTTGTTACCACACTGACACAGTCAGTAAAAAAGTAAAAGGTAAGTTTTTATATAGCGCAGTATCCAGTCCTAAGGACTGCTCAGAGCGCTTTATACTTTACTCCCTGCAGACCTGTTCTGTCGAACACCATCTTGACTTCTCTGGGAAGCATCCAGTGGTATCATCTGAAGACTCTTTCATCATCACCTTTAAACGATTATAATATAATAATATTATGGTAAATTGGTGGTTTATGTTCCAAAGATTATGTTTTATTTGTTGCTAGCATGCTATGCAATTAATTAAACAGTCATTTCTGGAATGCCACAAAAGTATGTTTCTATTAATTCTAAATTTAACAAGATTGCCACCCAGAGAATTAACTCTAGGTGGCAGGTGGACAAGGAAGCCCTTTAGCTTATCGAGAGTCCGACCCTTTTATTTATGTGTATCCCACACGTCTGAGGTATGTGTCAATTTTATTTTGAAACATATTCACGCTACTAGCACCCACACAATCAGCAGGTAATATGTTCCATTCATTTACAATCCTTTGTGAAAATGAAAACTTTCTTATATCCAATCTACTCTGCTCCTTTGCTAATGTAGGTTCATGTCCTCTAGTCCTTCTATATTTCTTAACTGAGAACAAAATATTTCTATCAATATTTTCATAACCCTTCAATATTTTAAACACTTCTCTCTGATCTCCTCTGAATCTCCTGGTCTCTAGAGTTATTAAACCGCATTTTTTAGGCGTATTTCGTAACTAAGATCCCTCCCTTTCTAATAGGTGTCTTTCATAACCAAGATCTTTCAGTTGAGGAATAAGCTTACCCAGTGGTAGTTGCTCTTCGTTGCTCTCTTTCTAGGTTATCTATGTCCTTAATTCTTACGTTATGGCCTCCATGCTTGTATATAATATTCCAAATGTGGCCTAACTATTGCTTTGTACAGTGGTACAATTAGCAGTTTCTCCTTCTCCTAATTAGCCCTAGTATTTGGTTACCCTTTGAAGCAGCAATACCAGATTGCTCTGAAACTTTCATGTCAGCACTAACTGTTACTCCTAAGTCCTTTTCTTTTACAGTTTTACCTAATTGGCTAATATAGTATCCCCCATTATGTATTTTTTGTTCACATTTCCAAGTCTTGTGTGGACGCATTTACCCTTCCCAAAATTGAACAACATTTGCCATTTGAATGTATCACGTATGACCGATATATCATAATAATACTGTTTTTATTTCAGACAAAAGTCCATAGGTACATAAGATACAAGTAAAATAAAAAATACAAAGATTTAGACATAGTCATACTCATAGGACAGATGGATGAAATAAAAATAGATGGTTACCATCGTTATCAATTTATGATCTATTTATTTTTGGCGGATTCTGGATCTGGTTATTATAAATGTGGGCATCCGGTAAATGGAAACCAGCCTCTGTGTACTGATCTACACGGTTAGGCCCTGTTTCAGTATTTGTTTACAAAACGCAGTCAAAACACTGAGTGACTGACTGACACTGACAGCGACACTGACAGTCAACAACACTGACCAGCACAACTTCCGGTTAAAAAAATTGCCATTTCGTCAAAATATGCAACTACCCTAATATAGTGGATCAAGACTTACGAAACTGCGGGTTGTTCGGTGTTCTGTACGCGTTGTATCTTGCATCTAACGCAAGCACTTGCTGCCAAACTGCCGCCATTTCATCAACACAAATGTAGGCGGACACAGCGGACGATAATCCGCACCGGAAACGCTGATTAAATTCCGCGGGTGTGCACAGCAAAACATGGTTTGGCAGTTGCCGTCAGATGGCATCACCGGTACGTTAACCTGGACGCTTCGACAGCGTTGCCTCTTCGACTTCGGCTAGTCTGCGGTGAATAATCACTGGCGTATTTACAGGGGGGGCGAGGGGTGCGATCGCCCCCCAATGGTGGCAGCTGCCTCCCCCCAACAGTCGCACGGCAGCTGTCAGCTCTTGTACGCTGGACAGGGCAGTACTCGCCCGTTTTTGCTCCTCTCAATTAAAAATCCTGGATACGCCATTACCGTGAATTAACCTCTCCACCACGTGACTTATCAGGGCCGTAGCTAGCCTAAAAGAAACTGGGGGAAGGGGCAATAACAAATTATAGTAAAACATAGAAATTCACGAGGGGGCTCTCTCCCAGAAAATGTACGCGCGTATTGTCTGGAAAATGTCGCCCACGGCTCAAGTATTGTTTCAGTGTCGGTCGCACGTTGCGTGGGAATGAAAAAAATACATGAAAAGAAATCAGTAATAGCAAATGACAATGCATTTATCAAAATCGACAGCCATGCATCATATACGGAATATCGGCCAACAGTTACACACGTCTGACATTGTTTTATTATATCACTTCCTCTCCCGTCGCGTGCGGTGATTCGCCAGTTGGCTTTACATAAATAAGCCTCTTCGGGGGTGGGGAGATCGTTTGATTTTCTATGGACATATGACATTCCGAGGCCATTCAGCCGTTTCTCTGTCATTTTTGACCGACTTCACCACTTGAGTCGTCGCAGGGCAGAAAGGGACTGTTCGCAAACAACGCTTCCGACTGGTGTAGTGAGGAAGATGTTTACGATCTTGCTGATGACGGCAAATGTTTGACCACACGCCGAAATCAGTTCTTGTGAAAGCGACGGTCGTTGAACTCGAGGGTCATTGTACCTCTTTCGTCACATTTCCACAGGAAGTTCGTTTTGTTCAGCTGAACTGAAATACCTACTGTAATACTCAATTAGTGTAATATCTAGTTTGTGTAGGTTGGACAGCAGGAGATCTCGAGCTGCAATGAGTGTGTGTGTGTGTGTGTGTGTGTGTGTGTGTGTGTGTGTGTGTGTGTGTGTGTGTGTGTGTGTGTGTGTGTGTGTGTGTGTGTGTGTGTGTGTGTGTGTGTGTGTGTGTGTGTGTGTGTGTGTGTGTGTGTGTGTGTGTGTGTGTGTGTGTGTGTGTGTGTGTGTGTGTGTGTGTGTGTGTGTGTGTGTGTGTGTGTGTGTGTGTGTGTGTGTGTGTGTGTGTGTGTGTGTGTGTGTGTGTGTCATATCCCGCTACTCAATGCTTGCTTGGATGCCGGATGGCTCCCTCCAAAAGAAAACCCTGCCTGCACCACTGACTCCCCCGTCTTCCGATGTCATCAGTTGAGCTGAGACAGCTAGAGGAGTAGGTGAACAGCTGAAGTTGCGAGTTGCGGCGGCGAGGCGGCGAGGCGGCAAAAACGGCTCAACAGGGACGACAACACCCGCGGAGTCGTGCTGAAGCTCCGGCCAAATGTGAATTTGATTCGGCCGCCATTGAAGGTTTTGGCCCCCCTCTCCCGACTACTCTCTCTGGATCCGCCTCTGGTGTTTTAATAGGAAATACATTTTACCGAAGTGGTATTATCGTTGCCGACACGATCTGAACAGGCGAATTTTAGTCGATTCGGCGCAGTTTTCTATGAAAGGTTTCGACTGTAATAAATTAATTATGCTGACATTTCCGTGGCAAACTGCGAAACTGTAATTACATCTTTATATATATATATATATATTATAGTCATAATTCGTATACTAGAATACTGGATAATTTTTATCCTATTTATAAATGTTATATTTTGTTAAATAATTTATGTTTTATCTGTTTGTGAAATTGTGACCCTCTAAGTATAAAATGCTAGTAGGGCCTACATAACTATACAGAATGGCAGCGGCATTGTTTTGCAGTCCATTTCCGTCGGATCAGACAATGAACTCCGAAACTTGATCGACGCTGTACATTTCGGGAATTTTCGGAAGAACGATCAAATCGGCAGCGTCCCACGGCACGCGAGGTTGCACTGTACTAATACCGCAACGGACGTCACATTTCACTTGACAGAATAATCATGTCGGGCAAATGGACTCATCACAGACAACGCTGGGCCGGAACCAGGATCTCGCGTCGCCGTTTGGGGAGCACTCGAAGCGCTTGCGTGGTTGTTATCTTCGACCTAGCCGAACTGCGCACAAGCTAAACATTCCACGGGTCGCCTAATCAATATATCGAGTACATCTTCAGTAATCTAAATTAATTATTTCAAAAGGCTTACATCCACTGCGGCAGGTCAAAATAATAATGCAAAATAGGCCGTATTTTGATTCGTCACTCATGTACAGCTTTGCTTAAGTTAATATAGGCCTAATATAACAATTGTATTAGTGTGTGTGTGCGTGCGTGCGTGCGTGTGTGCGTGCGTGCGTGCGTGCGTGCGTGGGTGCGTGCATGTGTTCCTGCGTACGTATGTTTGGGTTTTTGGCAGTCTCCCGGATTTGTAAAAGTCTCGACCTCCCGGAAAAGAAGAAACTTTCCCGGATTGTAGGCTTTTAGGTGCATTTGTAGTTTGTTTCGAGTCACGACCGCGGGGTGCTGTTGGGGGTGTTTGTTTGGTGAGCCTGAAGAGGGGGTATTTATAGTGTTTTTGTGAGCCTTAATTTCTCCTGGATGTTAGCAGAATTACATATATTTTCTAATAACGCGCGCGTCTTAGTCTAGGACCTTTATGGTCAAAATAGGGTCATGTTGAAACAAATTATAACAGGAGCAATTCTTGGAGTTTTGAAAGCAGGCCTATATATTAGATAATTAACATATCGAAATATACAACTCTAAAATCGTGCTGGACATACCGCTGCATTGAAGGGAAACGACAGTGCAAACACCACGTGTAGGAGACAGAGTAAACATTGAGACGGCAGAAAAACAATGAAACAAACAAACATGAAACTATACTCCCTTTTGCATTAAAACGCATTAAATTTGTGTTTAATAAAATACTAATAATAATTACAATGTGATTCTAAACATAGTCAATAACGTCCAAAAGCCAATCAACCTATATATACATTGTTATCACCATAATTGCATGCAGTACGGTGTGGTAGGAATACGTATCTTACAGTGGTATATTTGTGAAGGTAAGGGCAAATTAAATTATTAAAGCATTTTGGTCACGTTCGATTTTCGCAGAAACAGTACAACAAAAAGAGACACCTTTTTTATCGATATTAGATAATAAAAAAATTATACTGCTTCAAATTAATCCATAATATCTTTAAACAAAAATTTTAAATAGCCATTCACATGTCACCTATATATATTGCTACGTACGACAGGCGGTATAATTTGTAATTCGATGTCACGTTCATTGCAAATTAAAAGGATAAATGTTCCGATAAATGTAAACAATATTGATAAATATTGATTTAAAACATCATTGGGGTCAAAGTGCACCGGCGGGCAATTATTTGCCCCACATGATGAAATTTGCTAAATGTGTAGGACTCTCAAAACGGATATTTTTGTTTGTTGTGTTACTACGATTCAATAATCCTAGTACTACTTTGGATAAAATAATTGACTGTGTGAATTTGTTAACCGTTTCTGCCTTAATTAGCGCGATATAAGAGGACCAATTTCCAAATCGCATTTTAACTGTGCGTTTTGCACCACATACTCTAGCTAAAACACATACTATAGCTATGCCACACGAGATCGGCCCGGATTCTACACAAGTGCCAAACGGTTAATGCACCACTAATCTGACGCAAACATTATTTTTTTGATTAATTTACTTTGCATCCTCGGAGTTTGCAGTACCCGGATCTGTGATGTTTGCGATTAGGCCAATGTGCGTACGAGTTCGTTGTCCGCAACCCAAACTGATCCGCAAGTGATTCACGGAAACGTCCGAACTGTTCCATAAGTGACTCACGAACACGTCCGAACGCTCGAGTTAAAAATAGTAACATACCAAGCAAACCCGCCATATTGGTTTGCCTGTCCTGAGTCGGATGTGCGTGTGTTTGACACTTTGATCAACTAATCTGCCACAGATTTCGCCTATTTTAAAGTGTCTGTTGGGCTAGCTACGATACCAACATGCAAGCTATTAAGTGTGTCGTTGTAGGGGACGGGTAAGTTTACAGTTACTAACTTTTAAGCCGGTGTCACCGACTCGTCTACTAACACCGAAGTACCCGCCTACAAAATGGGGTCGTAACATTAACAGGTCCACGAAAGCTTCATTGAATCTCGTTGATGCAAACCCTTTGACGCTTGTCAATTCTCTTATGTTGTAACGGAACGATATAGGTCATCGGTAAAGTTGTAAACGTACATCTTGACTTCAGTCCATGTAATTGTAATCGGTGTAGTGTTGGTTTTTATTAAGATACAATTAACGAATTTCAAGTATCTAGGCCTAGGCTGAGCCTGAGGCTAACCTTAGCCTAGAGCCAGGCTAATCTAGACTAGAGTAGATGCAAAGATGGGACAGACATAATATTTGATAAGACGAAGAAGTTGTTGATTTTATTAATATACCGTAGTACCGTAAATATCCGTGTATAAATATATAATACACATTTTTTCTTTCACTTTTTACTCAAAAGTCGGGGTGCGTATTATACATGGTGCTAAGGCTAAACACAATTTTCTCTGACCAATTTATCAATGTTTGCAGACCAGGATAATGCTTCTGAAAAACTAGTAATATCAAAGTCAGCGTGATGTTACAATCACGTAAATCACCAGACAAAAGGCACGAATCGCACTCCCGTAACGAGAGAAGACGAGAGCCCGGAGTCTGACATCACGAATAACACCAATGAGCGGGAAGCCTGCAAGACCGGGAAGCATCCCGCTATGATTATGATTGGCGTTCCTCAATCACGTGAATGATTCTCGCGTCATGGGTTGAGTGTCAACAAGTGTGACTCCATGTTTAAAGTTGTGAATGTAAATAAAGACGAATGTAGCGCATGTATATATCACAATTGAAAGTACCAAGTTTGCATGTAGCATTTCAGAATAGTGAAAAGTGAAATTAGAACGACAATGCAAGTTCTAGCAAGCGCTGATTTAATCAATAGGGCAATTGTCAAGCTGCAACACAAATTACGTAGTGCTTACACACTAGTCACTAGCGAGCGACAAGCCAGCAGCAATGTCGTAACTTGCATAGGTGACATGTTTACGATTCTGAGATGGATTCAAGCAAAATATTAGAACGGGGAAATCGGGGATTGATGTCAAAATTTGGGGTGTGTATTATACATGGTAATATAGACTATCAAAATTTAGTAAAAGTCAGGGTGCGTATTATACATGGGGGCATATTATATACAGAAATTTACGCTAGTAATTTGTGAAACAAATAAACGTAACAAAAGTATGTATGATAAAAACGATGGTAAGCCTATCCTAACATTAAATTGTGAATGATTAAGTGATAAAAGTAGACAGTTTTTATCACTCCCCCTGCCGTCTACTCACCATGTGATGTCACAATAGCATTTTATTTGAATTTCCGATGACAATTCCAATGGAGTGCATGGGGACAACATGGCCAAGCCTACTATATATGCAGCGATAGAAATAAGCCAGAATATTTACTTGTCCGCCGGACAAATAAGTTTTGAAATCTACTTGTCCGCCAAAATTTTAACTTGTCTGAGTGGTTGTCAAGGGGATTCGAAGCTTCGTAAAACACCATAAAACAGTATGTCTTATTTTTATGACAACAAGCACAATGTTCCTGCTGTTTCGTTGCATGTACTTCTGAGTGACTTGTGATCAAAGACACAATTTGATTTAATCTGTAAATTTTGAAATTGCAAAATTATATTTGCAACTATTTTTTTCAGTCCATTATCATTACTATATATATATATTCATCACGAATATTAAAAGTAGTCATGTCATATGATGTATACCAATATTTTAGTGATGCTAATATAAACGCTTTTATTAATAAAAAATAATTATTACGATGATTGGAATGAGACAATTGTTTTCCTTGCTATTTGTTATAATGTTGCAAAAACTTTTTTTGTTTAATATGGTATATATATATAAAACATATAACACTGCTGTAAAATTTTGGCATCAGTTTGTCATTGAAGATGCCACTCAACCATCAGGAACACTACCAATGCAAAGCCAGGAATTGTCACAAACATCATAATAAACTATATAATCTGATATTATTTTGTTAAATCTCTATGAATTTCAATATAATTTTTATTAACAAAGTTCTGTATTTTACAAACGAAGATAATATTCAATTGATCACCAGCAAACAAATGCATATTTTTACTAACGTCGTTTTACTGCCGCGCGCAGACCGCCATAGGCGTAGTTGGCGGAAGCCGACATGTCAACGGCGGTTGGCACCCTGGCCGCGCGTCTTGCATAAGATGTTGCTTCGAAAACTCGCAATTTATGGTTAGAATAAATGTTTATCAACCATCACCATAGATTTATCGGAGAGCCAATTACAAGTTTTGAACATTTTTACCGATTTGGGACTGGATCGGCTAACGTTCGATAACTGAAGACTGCCGAGTCCGCGTTGGTTAGGCATAACAATGGTTAAAACTATATAATTATTCAAATAACAGGTAGCGATACAAAGTCTACTATTTCCAAAGTTCGTCAGATATGATCCGTGGGTGGAAGCAAGTTGTACGTCGGCCAAACTGTACGATTTTATGACATACAGCCTCGATCAACGATGGCTGATGCGCAGTCTGTCCTACGTGTGTGACAGAGCTAGCTCGGTGCGCTCAGCGGATGACCCTGTTAACGCAAGCACTAAACTTGGTCCAACGCTGAAGTACAACACATTGGCGGCGGAACGACAAGATGCAGGACACACTAAAAAGATTGCAACATGCGCGATTGCTAGCGAACTTCGTTTACATTTGAATTTCCTCAAATAAAAAGTTTGCAATGTTGCACGCGTCACTATTTACTGTAAATTTTCACTTGTCCACCGGATAACCATGTTGAGTCATTTTATTTGTCCAGGCCAAAAATCACTTGTCACGGACAAGTGCTATTTCGAACACTGATATTTATGTAAGATCTGTGAGGAGAAGTTTGGCAGCTGTTGGTGGTCGTTTTCATGGTTGGGTCAGAAAGTAAAAGATCACCTAGTTGGGTGATGTGATGGAATAAAACTAAAATAAGACAATAAAGTAGCATTTTATCACACGCATGTAAATGTTCCATACGACTGTCGAATGGGAAACTTGCTGAACGTGGTGAATGTAAATGACGGCTGTTTACATCTGGTTAGTATAGGATAGGTAGTGCCGCCTAGCGACCATGAGTGATGGGTGACATGGACAAACATACGTGCGCTGGTTGCAGACATCGTACATGCTATCCCATCGTGATGGTAGTTGCGTTATCCCCGCATCGGGTGATCATTTTAGCAAGTTACCAAACACTAGCAATGTTACTGATTGTTCAGTCGGCTTCGGGTAAGGAACCGCTAATGAAAAGTTTAGGCCAAATGATGCAACTTTGTCCGACAATGTCGGTCATTCGTCGCCGTCAGACTTCAAGTTCTGCTGGCATCACCTTGTCCACCACTGCCGTTTGCTGCCCCTGAGTAAACTAGTCATTTCTTCTGATGACTGTAATTGGATCTACGAAATGACATGTATTTGTTTCTATTAACGACACATTTACTTGAACTTTTTGAAATGAGAAACAGCTTGTTTTCTTTATGAAATAAAAGCTACTTTTACTATGTGCCATAACAGTCACACATATAAACTTATGATACAACAGTATGGCTGATGGTACCTGGCACATTAATTTTTAAGGACAAGTAAAACAATATCAGGACTAGTTGTTTCTGAGTCAGCTAGTCTGACAGGCTACCTGTTAGCTAAAGCCATTGTGCACCCTGTATCTGTACATATAATGTTTGTGCAGTAATTGAAACATGGCTGCATGCTTCTCATATAAGTCAAAATGGTGTTCGATTGAACAAGTCTGCCAAGGAGTAAAATGTGAAGCTTTTTGAAGTTACCGAAGATACCATGCTATATAAGAACTAACCTAAGCTATCTTTTTTCCAGGCTTCTTATGAATCGGGTGTTTATTTCTATTAATCTGGTATGTCTATAAATCCCCCCACACACAACATCTAACGCCCATGGACTGAAGGTTACAATAACTGACTAAGATAGTACTTAATAATTTCTAGTAAGTCCTGACCTACAGTTGAGTGTGCTCGTGATTCTTGAATAAAACAAAATCCAAGAAACAAACTTTCTCACACAAGATTCTAACAAACATATATTTGCTGAATGTTACAGAGCCGTAGGTAAGACATGTCTACTGATCAGTTACACAACCAACGCATTCCCAGGAGAGTACATCCCAACTGTGTAAGTATTTGGTAACTGTGTTGAGTTGCAGGTCTGTGTTGGCTGTCATATCTTTGATTGATTTAATGATTCAACAACATGTACCGGTATTATAAAATGTGAATTGTTGAGCAATAGCATTGATTCCTTGCAGAAATATTTTGGGGAAAATTATGAAGTAATGTTTCGTTAAAAAAAAAAAATATTTCACACTGGCTGTGTTAATTTCTGTTTTACCATTCAAAGGTGAATAAATTGTATTAAAGAAAGTACTAAAACAGTCTGAGTTTTATTTTAAATCGGTTTCCATGATCACATGTCACTTGTGACTGGAGACAGTCTCCGTTAACAATTGCCCGGTAAGAAACCTGTACTGTCATAGTTTTGTGTGTAAAACTAATGGTTGCCTGTGGTTGGTAGCTTTGACAACTACTCGGCTAATGTGATGGTGGATGGCAAGCCAATCAATCTTGGGTTGTGGGACACAGCAGGTCAGGAAGATTACGACCGACTGCGACCACTGTCATATCCACAGACCGTAAGTAACCAGCTTCTCTGGGACTGTTGTAACATAACAGTCACTCTGAAACTTGGTAATCATTAGTAGGCAATACATGCCATACTGCTGGTAACAAATGGCTAGTTCTTTCCATTTCCTAGCCTGAAGGAACTGTTTGTGTTTGTAAAGCGTCAGCCTGCCCATTTTGACTCATTTTATTCACGTTTATAACTTGATGCTTCCGTCGGTAATAAAATATGCACAACAGTTTTGTGAGAACGTTTATTCTGCTTCAACGTTACATTAACTGAGCTTGTTTGAAAACTGGACCTAATTTAATTTTTAAAATTAACAAAATATTTTTGTATCAATTTACAATGAATCTTCAAACAAAAATGTATATTATTTTAACAGCAAGTTGTTGAAGATTAAAAAATCTGTCAAATATTGTGTTACTTTTTAGAATTGATAAAGGTTTTAATATAATGAGTCACAATGTTGTTGTTCAAGATTAGTTTTTGAGTGATATATGCAGTATCTGAGAAAAAAAATTGGTTTCTCCACAATAGCCAAAACTGTTTTCTTTCTGTAATTTACACAATCATAGTGACATGAATGTGGGTGGGCCAAATGTCAAATACGACCACTGATTACTTATATGGAATGCACATATAACATTTTGTGAATGCTACACTATGCTGTAAACGAGAGAGATACTGTCACAAAACTAAATGAGACTCGTCATGTTTGGTTTATGTAAACGATCAACAAATGCATATATGAAATTAACCTTCTTTTTCTCATAATTGTTTTTAATTGCTTTGAGCATATTTTGCCTACATGTCACTTTTGATATGTCATACATTGTCACTTTTGCAGGATGTCTTCCTCATTTGCTTCTCATTAATCAGTCCTGCCTCATTCGAGAATGTTCGTGCAAAGGTAAGTTCACAGTTACCATGATAGTTTTTTTTATTTTTGATATGGAAAGATCAGTGATCAAGACAGTTATCGTTTAGTTATATTTTTAATTATACTAACCATTATATTTTTTTTAGTTATAATTCTTAAAGCCTTGCCTTACATTTTTTTCATAAATAAGAATGTTTGGGGCCATTATTTTAACAAAATATACAAAGGAATGTCCGAATGCTCTATGTGTTTGGCATCATTTTTTGATGGCTTGACGGACATGTTGCTAGGCAACAGGTCACGTGATGGATATGTCAGTCGTTATCCTTATCGGAACATCTGTGAGTTGTTCCGCTGCAACATTTGAACATAATCATTATAAAATCACTGCATTGGCTCCCTGTGTGATATCGCATTATATTCAAGATCTGTACGATTACCTATCAAGCCGTTTTGTCCAAACAATCTGTATGCCTGCGTTCATTGCTTATTCCTGTAAGAAAGTCTATTCAGCTTCGGTCATCTAGTTGATTTTTTTATTTATAAAGTTAACTAATATTGGAACTAGGCTTTTGGTTAAATATGTGTGGTCATTTATTGGTGACAAACAGATAATAAATGTTCTTAACAACTAAAGAGTGGAATATCATACCTTTTATAGACATCAAATGCATTCTACTGTGTATTGACACTTGCCATGCCTTGCTTAGACATGAGGCAATGTAAATCAGTTCACTTTGTATAAATATAGACAGCAAACACAGCTTAGTAAGACTTCTATCTTGGTTACTGTCATCCTACATATGGCTTCTGTGTCGCATCAATGTCAGTGTTGACATTGTGATTACTAGTATATTGACACCTGAAACAACCAAATGTCAACCATTAGAACAATTGACAGAGTGTTAGAATACTTACCTAATGATTCATTATAATAAAAGACATCATTTTCATATAACAACGTATAAAAAGCAGTCTCAGTGCCAAAAACCCAACTGATGGTGACCAAACTTGGACAACAAAACATAAACAAAGCCCAACTCGTCCATTTTATCGCTCATTCAGTTGCATTTCAAACACAATATCAACTTATCTTTAGTTCAGTGTCAGAATTGTCCCATCCAACGAAATAATAGTGCAAACTTTGTCATTAGTAAACAACTACGATGTCCTAGGCGCCACCATTTTTGAAAGTCCACAGGTGGCGAACTTCTATCGTGAAAAACTAATTTTTTCAATGTTAGCTCGTCAAAAATTCTTAGCTCAGATATTAAGGAATCAGCCAGTATTAGTTTCTTACGTATCTGCATTCTATCAGATGTGCAGGGTCTAATGGGTTAAAAACTTAACTTTATATCCTTATCCACCTTAGCTCCCTGGTGTATCCATCCATCACTTGACAACTTGAATACTGTTTATCGAGTTTGAGATTGACGAACCCTTTCGTTTTGTTACACCCTCTAAGTTTGGTTTCCACGGATTAAGAAGAAATTACAAAGTTACCTAATTATTATTATGCTGTTGCAGTGGTTCCCCGAGGTGTCTCACCACTGTCCAAGCACGCCCATCATCCTTGTGGGAACCAAGTTGGATCTGCGGGAAGACAAGGAGACCGTGGAGAAACTGAAGGAGAAGCGCCTCTCGCCCATCACTTACCCACAAGGCCTTGCGATGGCAAAGGAGATCGGTGCAGTCAAGTACCTCGAGTGCTCAGCACTCACGCAAAAAGGACTTAAGACAGTGTTCGATGAGGCAATCCGTGCCGTCCTATGTCCGAAACCGAAGCCAAAGAGATCGCGTAAATGCAAACTATTGTAATAGTCGAGTCTGTTTAGATTGCTGTAGAATTAATTTGTGCGGTGGGTGCATATGTGGAGATATAATATGGTTGTTAGCCTGAGTAAATTGGGGCGTACTTGTGTATATATTTTGTATGATTCTATACGCACACATGTATAAGGAAGTTGATAGATGTGTGTGTGTATACATACATAAATACACACATGCACCCATTGGACAAGAACAAACACACTGTCACACACAAATAAAACATCACTTACCTTTTGACCGCCTTATTGTTGCAAATTAAAATTGTATGTATGTGTATACCTATGTGAGTATGTTCATACAGTTTTTTTATTTCGGCACTATGTACTTTTGTGTTGCGGTCAGGAAACAATTGTTTTGTGACAAATGTAGCTTCAAGGGTACTTTACTGTTGCTGTGGCAACCTATCGGGGCAGGAGAAAGCTTTTGGTGACGACATTTGTGACTTGTACGACAATTTCTCCTGAGTGAAATGTCATTCGGGAAAGTGGCTGATCGGAGCGCCTGTATTTAGGCAGTCTTGTTGTTCTGCTGACCTCTGCTGGGGTCTCGCTTGCTGCCAATTATAATTTGCCCATGTAATGTTGGGCGGCTTCAGACTTACACCTTTATAACATGTTGACATGTTAACTAGCTACATAACACAAATGACTTATTTATTTGTAATAGTCGATGACTAAATTTCTTCATCGGCTGACAGCTTAGAGTTGTTGTATGTACAGAGTTCTAGTACACTGTACTTCATCGGCTGACAGCTTCGAGTTGTTGTATGTACAGAGTTCTAGTATACTGTACTTCATCAGCTGACAGCTTTGAGTTGTATGTACAGAGTTCTAGTACACTGTACTTCATCAGCTGACAGCTTAGAGTTGTATGTACAGAGTTCTAGTACACTGTACTTCATCGACTGACAGCTTAGAGTTGTTGTATATACAGAGTTCTAGTACACTACTTCATCGGCTGACAGCTTAGAGTTGTTGTATGTACAGAGTTCTAGTACACTGTACTTCGGGAAATGTTTGCATGGATATTCATAGATTGTACTCGGTTTCTGTCTTGGCCTTCCAAGGACCTGCTGTGCAACGAGAATGGGCACATTTTCAGCAGGAATCCATCATACATAATCACTAAATGTGTTAATTAATGTATAGCTAGTGTTTAATAGTAATCATTCATAATGAAAATGAGATTCAGTGTGATGGTCTCTGTAGCGTAGAGTGCCATAAAGGGCAATTCAGTGTTTCGTCGCTAAAGGTTTATTATGGAAATAAAACTTTATGAGCTGAAGAATCACGGTGAAATGGACGAAGGGCCTTGGAGTTGTATAGTTCACAGTTAACGAAAATGTTTGCTTCCGACATACCTAATGGATGCTCCATTTCATTGTGTAGGCTGCATTTGCTGTGTGGTGCACCGACATATTTATGCCCTCAAATTTTATATATTATGTACTGCACATAACTATCAAAATGGAAATGTCCTTGAGTTTGAGGGCAGTGACGATACCAACCCTTGTTATACACAAATGTGATGTAAACTAGTTGTTAATTATTATATGGGCGTATCAGTGCTGTTATACTAGGGCACATATTTATGCTTTTCTTGTAGAAATAAGCTAATCTATTTTTGCTAACATGAACAATTCTGTAATAGGTACGAGTATGTTACCGCTTTGATTTGTAGTAGAGTTTCACTTGATGCACACAATTTGTATACTATAATGATGAACATTAAATGACGTACCTTCACGTTTGTGTTTCTGTTAATCACCAAGGATAAAACTGGAATTAGTTAGTTGTGGTGTGTTGTATAGCATATTGGTTAGGCTGTTGGACTCTCAGACAAGAGATTCCAGTTTCAAATCCTTTTTGCTGACATTTCAAACGTTGGGCAAGTTCATTCAATCCACAGTGCTCCAGTCAACTCGACTTTTGGAAAGCGGTGGTTGTTTGTGAACGAATAGTCGTCGTGTAGTAATTGCAGAGTGACTGAATGCTTCCCAGAGAAGTCGAGATGGTGTTCGACTGAAGACGTCTGCTAGGGAGCAACTGTCAACTGCAGTTATCAGTCCTAAGGACTAAATACCATACAGTATTAGAACTTTTAGTTTGTGCAGAAATGTTCACAAAACAACAATTATTTCGTGGAAATACAGTATATACACGTAGGAAAGGAAGATTTCACTGATAAGTTATGTTGGAAGGAGGAACTGTGGTTGGGGTCGGTTTTTACAGACAATGTGACTTAAAAGAAGCTTTCGTGTTGTTTTGTTATATTAGTTTTTATGTCGTCTTGGAAAAATGGCGGCCCGTTAATCGATATGAATGGGGCCTATGATATAACGTTTGGCATTTGATTTCCATCATTCGTTCGGCGCGCTTCCACAGTCATTTTGTAACAACGTCAGCATTACATTCATATGATATGTGATCTTACAAGCATTGAAGAGAAGCCTACTGTCGTGCGAACCAAGAACAGTTGCATTGACACCAACTAACATATAGTTGTCTAGTGTAACGGAAGGATCCGAATTAAAAAAAAATCTGTTCGCTTTGGTTGAGAAATGATGGGGGGGCATCTCCGGTGTCCAAAGGCCAGAAACTTATTAACTAGCCAAAATATTAGCAAGCGAAATATTTTCAAGAAGATGACCGAAATGTAGAATCTACACGAAATCTACTTTGTGTGTGTGTGTGTGTGTGTGTGTGTGTGTGTGTGTGTGTGTGTGTGTGTGTGTGTGTGTGTGTGTGTGCATTACAAAAGGGTTAGTGAATACTAGAATCGATAAGCCGTATTAAAGTCGTAAACATATGGATTGATACGTACGTCAGGGTTATAAAGGTCAGTTTTTAAATGATGGTGAAATTATATATTTTCAGTTGATTTAACACTAAGAGGGAGCATATTCCCGAGACTTGGCGCAGGAACACAAAATCCCTCGTTCCAATATTAGTATTAACTCTAGGTCCAAAAAATATATCAAAACTAGATGATCGAAGTTGGATAGACTTTCTTACAGGAGTAAGCAATGAATGTAAATATGTTGGTTGCTTACATGAAAGTGCCTGGTAGGTAATGGTACAGGTCTTTAAAATAATACTATATCGGACAGGAAGCCAGCAAGTACAAAGACACCAGGAGCACTGAGTGAGAAAACCGCGGAGACCGAGTCACAACCTTAGCTAAGCAATTATGTACACGTTGTAACCTAGTGATATCCTTAAGGGCAATAATATTGTGGAAAAGGGAATTACAATAGTCAAGCCTACTAGTAACTAGTGCATGCAGTTGCGATAGTTTGTTTTCAACAGAAAGATGCAAATAACGGCGAATACGTCGTAAAACACGACTATGACAATAACATAGTAACAGCAGTGATAAGTTTGAGAAATATGCCGTCTAAATTTGAAATTATCATCAAAGGTAACTATGATATTTCGTGCTGAAAGTGCAGGCGTACCATACTGGTTAAGCATAGGTGTGGGAAATTATTTTTGAATTTCGTTACGCTACCTCTGTGTACCAATAACAATTAAGAAACTCTGTTTTATCAACATTTAACTTTAATCTTCTCTCAGTCATCCAAACGAAAATGTCATTAAAACAGTTTTTGAGCTGATCTAAGGCGCAACTATATTAGGCGTAGATAAAGAAATGTAAATATGGGTGTCCTCTGCATAAAGATGATGACTGAGCTCAGTGATGGTGTTTAGACAGTGAAAAGTAAAGGTCCAAGGACAGAACCGTGAAGAACACCACATGAAATAGAGAATGCTGATTAAAGACAATTTTCACTGTCTGATGCCAATGTGTTAGATATGACAAAACCAACCTAAAGCTGTGCCGGACACACCATACCATAAAGACAGACGATTTATGAGAATGGCGTGATCAGTTGTATCAAAGGCAGCAGACATATCTAGCAAGGTAAGCGCCGTTACTTTACCTTTATTCATATTTAAAATAACATCATTATGCACTTTAATAAGGCGGTTTCCGAAGAATGAAGCTGTTTGTATACATATTGTAATTAATTAGACAAGCAATTTAATGTGAGTTGCAAGACGTTTTGCTACAACTTTTTCAAGTATCTTGGAAATTAAACTGAGATTAGAAACTCGTCTATAATTCTTGAAGTTATCTGTAGGAACAGATGTCTTCTCGTGGAGTGGGTTTACATATGCATGTTTAAAATCGTCTGGAAAATACCCGAACTTTACAGATAGAGCTAATTTTATCTTCAAATAATCAGAAGACATATCACACAGAGAGTTTAGTGAATCGTGTTTCGGTAGTGACAGAGCAGGCTGTCTGTGAAGAAGTTTATTTACACAACTCCATAACTGACGAGAATTTTCCGAATTATTGGATACCATATGTGTAAAATAATTTGATTTTGCTTTTGTCATAAGTAAGGCTTTAAGCACAGAACAATAATGGTTAATACAAGTTATCATTTGTCGGATTTCTGAAAAAGATCTGATTCCAGAATTTTATTACTAAAAGAGTAGTTAATAGTTATGTACATGTGAGTGGCTGACCTTGTTATATTAATATTTCTAAATGCTACTGGTGGATATTATTTGGTAATTTTGTAATATTGATTGTTGCAGACCAAATGCGTTTCCTGCTGTACAGAGTATTTCCCACTGTAACACTGCCATGCCTTCTCGGTGGTCTAGAACTGATCCTGTTGTGCTATACCTGTGTTTTGACAGACAACGGCTGGTTTATGCAACGAATAATGTGTGGACTGATGTAGTAATGTGAGTAATTGTATCACACTATTTTGCTTATCTGTGTAAAATTTAATGTTAGGCTCCTATGGCTAGACAGGGACAATTCCTGTAGAGACAGGCAGACAAACAATTAAGATATATTGTAGGCCTAGTCGTCACACTTGATGCAGTGTACCAACAACTCATTTTCAAAGTGGGTAGGCCATTACACGGTTCTTGTCTGTTTTAGGTCAGGTCATACAAATCGAGTACCACGGATTTTGAGACGGCTTTGAGACGGGTAAGTGGCCACATTTGCAAACTACAACAGTTCTGCTAGTCAGATAGTTGTGGTGGTCGGATGTTTACAATTCTAGTTGGTGACAAAATACACGTGAACGAGTCGCTGAGGTGAGGATGTAGTCTATACGTAAACCCATTATATTTCATTTTTTGTACCATCTGAAGGACAGTGAACACGTAGTCTATTGTAAGTTTCTCCAGAATAAAAATGTATGCTTTAATTTGTCAACATTTTACAATAGGACAATGACATGACTTGATAAAATCCGAACTGATAGTTTGTGCAGCACATGCAACAAACGTTTCCATTGTCACCTGTAGCTACAACATTATTGATTAGACCCAACACTCTCTTATCTGTCGGATAGCTAAGTCCAAGAATAGCTACTACTCATTTGTTAGATAAAATCTGCAATGCGTACGGGACGCGGCTATTTGAGGTTGCTTTGAAAAATACAGCATACTTGTTCATAATTGGAAACTCTTCAACACACTACCATTTTGCTAATTAATGAAGCTCCAATTGAGACATTGTCGACATTTTTGAAGAGATAATCCACCGACTGAAGCCATTATAGTTGCGGGAAAACACAGTAGGTAACAGAACGCGTGCTAAACATAGTTTAAAATTTAGGCAAATCTCTACCCCACTTGATTGTTTTAAATACAGCTTTTTCCCAAAAACAATATCTGTGTGGAATAGTCTTCCAGCATCAGTTGCTGAGGCTCCTAACTTGGTACATTTCAAGCAGGAGCTTTCTAATTAAAAATTGTTATCTTGTCATTCCAATTGCTGATAAGGAAATCGGGAAATCCTTCTTTTTAATAAGTAACTTAATGTGTTCTTACCTTAAGTTCTTACATAAGAACGGTCAATAATTGCCCAAGTTGAGCATTGAGACCGTCTCAAGTTTTGTTTGCTGTAGCGGTAGTCCACGGCATTGTCTATTGATTTTGCTGCTATTGTTGTTGCTGTTGTATCGTACCATTCGGAATATTATTTGCTATTTTTAATTCCTTTTAATCTTTTGTACAATGTAAACATAGAGTAAGCCTTCCAAATCCCAGTACAAAAAAGTATGCCACCATCTTTGAAATATATGACAAGAGCGAGATGATGACCAAAGACCGTATATCAATACAAGACGATGCAGCACGCGCTATTTACAGTTCAGTTCAGTTCATCCCGAGACCTGTCAGGTCGTAGGGGAGACATGAATGACGCATTCGCACCGAATGCTTTCCAGCCGGGGCGGTCTAGCGCAAGGCTCAGTAGTGTTTGGACGTCAAGGTCGGTCCACTCCGGTATGCACGTTGTCCATCCATGTCTTCCTTTGCCTGCCTCTCTATCTGCTGCCCTCAAGAGTGCCCTGCAAGATTGTCTTGGCAAAGGAGTCGTGACGTGTGACCATGCCAACTTTCTCCTTTTCACTGTTGCGAGGAGTGGCTCCTGTGGGCCTGCCGGGGCAGTGGTCCGGTTTCGGACAAAGTTTTGTGCTCAGCGCCTGAATCACTTGGTCTCAAACGCCTGTATCTTCTTTGTCATTGCAACCGTCAGTGTCCAACTTTCGCAGCCGGAGAGCAGGATGGAGACAACAAGGGCTCTGTACAGTCTGATCTTAGTTGCGAAACTGATGTTAACACTTCTCCATATCTTACTGACAAATGTCATTGCTGCTGTCGCAAGGGCTATTCGGATCTGGATATCTTTGTCCGACCATCCATCTTTGGTGAGTGTGGAGCCGAGATATTTGAACGCATCCACTTCCTCCAGCTTCCGGCCGTTCATCGTGATGTCAACAGTGAAATTTTCACCTTGCTCTTTTCGTTGTTTACTTCCATGCCGTAAGCGCCTGCTCTATCGACTAGTCTATTGGTGAGATCTTTGAGCTCGTTGTTGCTTCATCCAAGAAGATCTATATCGTCTGCAAATCGCAGGTTGCTGACAGATCTGCCTCCCACAGAGGTGGTGGTGTTGAAGTTGTGGAGGGCTTCTCTAATGATGTTCTCGAGGTAGATGTTGAAAAGAACTAGCAACAGCAATGACGGACTCCGACTGTGGTCCTGAAGTACACCCGTATTTGGCTGTTGAGAAGGACCGCATTGCTGGCGTTGTTATACTGTGCGCTGATGACTTGAGTGATGCCTTCTTCAATGTTGAAGCGCCTTAGCACTTGCCGCAAACCTTCGTGCCACACCCTGTCAAAAGCATTCTTGAAGTCTATAAAGTTGTGGAGCAGGCTCTTTTGGTATTGCAGGTGCTTTTCGATCAGGATTCTGCAGTTGCTGATTTGTTATATGTGATGCTTTTTCCGGGTCTGAATTCGGCTTGCTCTTCTGCTAGTAGTTCTTCTGATAGCTTTTTCAACCGGTTCAAAATGATGCGTAGCAGCATCTTACTTGGGTGGCTAATAAGGCTAATGGTTCGGTAGTTTTGGCTCTTCCGGAAATTTCCTTTCTCAGGTAATGGGATGATGAATGACTGTGTCCATTCTTTTGGCCACTGTTTGAAGTCCCAGATCTTCTGGCATATGGCTGTCACTGCAGTGACCATTTCTTCGCCACCATGTTTGAGCAGCTCCGCTGGAATGTTGTCTGTTCCTGGTGATTTCTCTACTGATATACTGCGGATGGCTTCTTCCAACTCTTCCCTTAAAATAGGCAATGTTTCTGGTTCTCTCTCTGGGGCCAGTTCTGTCTGCAGCTCGCTTGTATCAAGCTGCAGGGGGTAATTGTAGAGCTGTACTTCGTTCACCTCTTTAAGACTTCGCCAGTCTCTGTCAGGATTGCTCCCGTGCTATCTTCAATGACTAATGTTCTGTTTTGCTGCGGCTTGATCAGGTTCTTCAGCGTGTTGAAGGCTTGCTTGCTGTTACCCTGAGCCATTCCTTTCTCAATACTGGCACACTGCTCCTCAATCCACTGTTCTTTGGCTACTTTCATTTCCTTCCGTATTGTCCTGTTGACCTGGCAATACTGTTCCTGTGCCTCTGGGCTGTACTGTCTGCTCTTCTTCAATTCTCGTCTTTCGTCACATAGGTCAGATATGTTGTTTGTGACCCAGGATTGTTTCCTCCTCCTCTGTCGACCCAGTACCTCCTCAGCTGTATTGCGAACTATCTCGTTGAACTTGTTAGTACAGAAGCATTATAAGTGGTATAGCCTGACGATTATTCTGATGAAACATGACGATGTTCAGATGGCTCAATAAATAATTGCAACGTTTCTACGTGATTAGTTTGCAAATTTCATTTATCTGACTTATATAAACAGTACTGTCAAGTACTCAATGCATTACTTAACAAACATGCACCTATAAAATCCAAATGTGTGTCAGAAAGGCCACCGGCTCCATGGATGACTTCCGAAATTATACTATCTAAAAGGCGTCTTCGTTATTTAGAGCGTGTATGGCGCAAATTGCGCTCGCCATTAGATAGGTCGCGCTATTCTAAGCAATGTCACCTCTGTAACAAACAAACGGCCAGAGCTAAATCAGATTATTATAAAAATGTGGTCATAAATAAGTCTGATAACCCGCGTCAGTTAATAACATTTTAAACAGACGTCCTAATCCATCGCTACCTGATCAATTAAGTCTCTATGTGATTCGTTCTATAATCTAAAATAAATATTATTCGTTCTGCTTTCCCACGTCATAATTTAAGTAATGTCAGTGTGGACTTTCCACAGGTAAATGCTCTACTTGTATCATTTGAACCTGCAACAGTTGACGATGTTAGGAAAATAATTATGTCCTCCCCAAATTAATTTTGTGCACTTGATCCATTTCAAACAATACTGCTAAAAGCAAGTCTCGGTACACTAATTGCACCTATAACAAATATTATAAATGCATCATTTTGCGCTGCCTGGTTTCCTGATGATTTCACGATCACGATGTAAACGACGTTATAGTAATTGTTCTTTGTACTCCGTGTAGGCATAATCTATGACAATTATGATCTCCGTCATATGTATACTTCATTTCTCAGCCTCCGCTGCTGTCTACTGTCTGTCGAATTTGGATACAGAGTCAACGTGTTAAGTATGTCTACATTGACTAGTCTACCAAGGGCGAAGATAGAGGATGTCACAGAACGAGTAGATCATGACATGGGTAACGGCAACGGGGGATCTATTCTTGTGTACGTGGGCATCAATAATGCTGAGAAGGAAGGTACGACGGCCATCGTTGGCAAGTATAGGAGACTGGTCTGCACACTGAAAGAGGCAAGCACTGGACATATCGTGTTATCGGGTATACTGCCGAAAATGCGTGGCAAGGGACACTACTACAAGAATTGCAATCGGGGTGAGCCTGCTATTGTTATACTGGTACCGAACCCAAATGTATTTTAAATGGGATTCCACAACCTCTGATTTTTTATATATATCTAACGGTGTTTGTCGTGTACTGGCCGTGGGCTGTGCGTACAGCGACATTATAGAATGAAGATTCTCGTAGAGAAAGTACGAACACGTTTATTGTGACACATTGAGATGTAAAAGGAAAAGAGGAAACGGGGCATGGTAAACGGTTCCGCGATCAAGGATCTAACATTCCTCCCCCTTTAAGAAGAACATAATTAGTATAATTATTAAAATGTAAACTTTTAACGCAAACAAGAGTCCCTTATACGTATCAATGTCATATCTAAGATAGCTAGTATGCCATTGTTTATAGTACTAATCTAGTGCTCTCGCGACTAGCCACATCTACCGAAACCTAGTCTATTCTGGCTATCTTGATCTATGCATTGTCCGTTATGACAAGTTCACAAGTTTACAAGTTCAATCTGTCCGGTGGCTTCACCACTCTGTGTGATCTTCTCAGCGGTACTACCACGTCTGGTACTACACAGGACTGCGACCGTTCAACTGTTGGTCTTGAGATCACCTCTCCTGTGGCGGTACCCGTAGTCACGTCCGAGTTGCCAGATGATAGTGGTGTCGATGTTGTTCGCTCGAACCAAGGTAGTACTTCACGTTCTGCAAGCCTCGGTGGAAGTTGAGGTTCTTCAACCCTCAATGGTACCAGACGCTCTTCCGTCGCCTCGATCGGCCTTCTCTCGCGCAAATGATCCTGGTGACGCTTCCACTCTGTCATCCTGCAGACGTACCTCGAAGGTCAGCGGACCCAGCCGGTTCTCTATCACCGCAGCGACCCATTTCGGTTGTCCCTGAAAGTTCAACGCCCAGACACAGTCTCCTGTCATGAAACTTCGCTCCACTGCTCTCTGGTCGTGGCGTTCTTTGTCTTCTTCCTGTTTGCGCAAGACTCGGTTCTGAATGGATGGTCGTAGACGATCCAGTCGTGTGCCCGGTGGTGTCTTCAACACAAACTCTGTTGGAGCTCTGCCGGTTGTAGCTTGTGGAGTTACCCTGTAGCGTGCTAGGAAGGTGTAGAGACGATCTTCTAGGTTGCCATTTGTCTTCTTCAACCCTGCTTTTACAGTCTGAACGGCGCGTTCAGCTAAGCCATTACTGGATGGGTGATAAGGTGAAGACTTGATGTGTTTGATTCCGTTAGCTCGACAAAACTGTTCAAACTCCTCACTGGTGAAACAGCTTCCGTTATCTGATACCACTGTGCTTGGTAGACCCAAAATCGCAAACGTCTGTCTTAGCTTCGTGAGAGTTGCACTGGTTGTCGCAGCTGATACAACGTGTGCATCGATGTACTTGCTGTGAGCATCGACTATGATGAGTATCATACGTCCCTCGAACGGTCCCGCATAATCAATGTGTATTCGATGCCACGTTCGTCCCGGCCATTCCCATGGATGCAGTGGTGCCACTGGTGGTTGTTTGCTGTGTATTTGGCATGTCGTGCAGTCCTTAACACACATCTCGATTTCAGCGTCCAAACCTGGCCACCAGAGGTAGCTTCGGGCTAACGCCTTCATCTTCACTATGCCCGGATGCGTCTCGTGTAGTTCTTTCAACAACGTGTCACGACCCTTTGGTGGTACGATGACTCTTGCTCCCCACATCAGCACCCCGTGTTGGACACTCAGTTCGTCTTTCCTTCGAGAGTAATTCTTCCACTCGCGTGGTACATCGTTAGGCCATCCTCCTTCCACGAACCGTAGAACTTGTGACAGCATCGGATCGTTTGCTGTCCATTTAGCGATGTGTTCTGCCATGATGGGTGTATCGTTCATGGTTGCAAGTGCTAGAACCACTTCCTCCGGGACTGGTACTCGTTCAGGAGTGTCTGGTAGCGGCAAGCGACTCAATCCGTCTGCATGACAGATACTCGTACCCGGTCTGTACTCCAGATGGTACTGATAGTTGCTTAGTGTTAGTGCCCATCTCTGAATGCGTGCACTAGCCATTGCGGAGATGGCACGATCTTCCTTCAACAGCCCGACCAACGGCTTGTGGTCGGTCTGCAACGTGAAGTCCCTCCCGTAAAGGTACTTATGGAACTTGGATATCCCGAAGACCAACGACAACGCTTCCTTTTCCAGCTGTGCGTACTTCTTTTCCGCTGTGGAGAGAGAGCGTGATGCGTATGCGATAGGCTTGTCGCTGCCATCGGGCAATCTGTGTGACAGTACGCTTCCAATCCCGTAAGGAGATGCGTCACTGCTCAAGATGATCGGGAGTTCAGGGTTGTAGTGTACAAGCACATCTGAAGAAACAAGCAGTGCCTTAGACTCATCGAAAGCCTTTTGTTGCGCCGGACCCCACTTCCACTTTGTGTGTTGGCGTGTCATTTCATGCAGCGGAGCAAGCAGCGTACTGAGATTGCGCAAGAAGTTGTGATAGTAGTGAATGAGTCCTAGATAACTCCTCAACTCCTGTACATTCTGTGGTGCAGGCGCGTTCTGTACTGCTCGCACTTTGTCTTCCGTAGGATGAATACCTTCAGCATCAATCGCATGACCTAGATAGGTGCACGATTTCTGAGGAAACGCACATTTCTCCTTCTTCAGGCGTAACCCTGCGTCTTGTAGTCGCGTTAGCACAGTAGCCAGATTACGATCATGCTCTTCTGGCGTTCTTCCTGTGACCAAGATGTCGTCGAGGTAGACTACAGTCATGGGTATGTTCTGTAGTAACTGCTCCATGATTCTCTGGAAGATACCTGGAGAAGAACTCACACCGAAAGGCAGACGTTCGAATGCGAACAGCCCTTTCGACGTGTTGATTGTAGTCAACGGACGTGATTCTTCATCCAGTACGACCTGTTGATACGCATGGCTCATGTCCAGCGTTGTGTACAGTGTACCACCTGCTAATTTTGTAAACAGATCAGATACGTTCGGGATCGGGTACTTGTCTACCTTGACGGCTCTGTTGATGGTTACCTTATAGTCGCCACAGATTCTGACTGCGCCGGTAGACTTCAAGACCGGTACAATGGGCGCGGCCCACTCAGAATACTCCACAGGACGGATGATTCCGGCCTTCTGCATACGATCTAACTCGTCCTCTACTTTGGCTCGTAAAGCAAGAGGTACAGGTCGAGGTTTACAATACCTCGGTTTAACCGTGTCATCAACGTAGAACTTCGCAGTCAGCCTTTAGAGTGCCTAGTCCCTCACTGAACATTGATTCGTAAGGCTTTAGGAAGTCCTCTCTGTCTACCTGGTTCACGGTAGCCCAGTTCACTTTCAACACTGTTAGCCAGTCCCTTCCCAGCAGGTTAGGTCCCGACCCAGACACTACGATTGCCTGCAGCCTGTGCTGTTGATTGTTGTGACAAACGTTCACCTGCGCTCGCCCTAAAGGCTCAATTGTGGTACCTGCGTACGTTCGCAACCTCGGAACGTTACGCGTGTCGAGAGTGAGCACAGATGTCTTGCAGATTTTAGCCCACTCATCCCCCGATATAAGCGAAACTGCTGCTCCGGTATCTATTTCCATAGCCACTTCACTTCCCTCTATCTGGACATTGCAAATGTACGGTGGTATGGTGTGGGTGGCACTTGTGTGATACAGGCCAAGTGTGTATGTGTCTTCACATAACTTGTCATTGCGTTGCAAGTGTATGTCATTTTCTACTAAGTGTGTCTGTCGAGTGTTTGCATTGCACACATTAGCAAAGTGATTTAGCTTTTGACACTTGTAGCATCTCCTGCCCCAAGCTTTGCACATTCGCCGATCGTCGTGTGGCGGTCCACCACAGCCTGAGCATGCTGGTGCTGCCCCCTTGTGACGTCTGTACCGCTGCTGACTACTCACGACTGGTCGATCGTCTCGACGTGGCGTCCCTTGGCGATCAGGCGGAAAACGCTTTCTTGGTGGATTGCTATCTCTGTGTGTCGCCACCTGGCGACCAAAGCTGAAACCTCCACGTGAAGAGTTGCGCCGCCCCTCGTCATTCGATACGGCGTGGACAGGCCTCGGTACGGTCGAAAAAGAGTTTCTCATGATTTTCGACTGCTGTAGCGTAGCTTCCAGTGTGCGCCCGAACGTCAGTAACTTCTCTAGCGTGATTGTAGGTTCACTTAACCCCTTTTCACGCACTTTTGACATGGCACATTTTTGGATGATTTGCGACTTCACTTCTCTGTCTTTCTCATGGAACTTACAGTTTTTGGCTAGTTGCTGCAATCGTGCATTGAATTGGTCCAGCGTCTCTGACGACGTCTGTTCAGCCTGTCGGAACTTGAATATTTCATATTCTTCATTGCACTGCGGCCTGAAGTAAGCAGTGAGCTTCCGCTTGGTTTCTGCGAAATCATCATTTTCTGTCACCCCCACTGCTTCACTCAATTCAAACACTGCCTCACCAGCATAATGAAGCAACATCGCTCTCATTCTTGTATCGTTCTGAATGTCTTTAGCCACCACAAAGTTCTCAAAGCGCCTCACCCAACGTTCCCAACGATGGCCTGCGCTGTCAGTCGGCTCCAGCGAAAAATGTGCGACGTCAGCGACAGTTTGAGTTTCCATTTTCACACAGAAATTAGACGTAGTCTAGTTCAAAGTAACTCATTTTCACACAGAAATTAGACGTAGTCTAGTTCAAAGTAACTCGTAGAGTTGTCAGTTTACCTCGTCGCCAATTAATGTCGTGTACTGGCCGTGGGCTGTGCGTACACCGACATTATAGAATGAAGATTCTCGTAGAGAAAGTACGAACACGTTTATTGTGACACATTGAGATGTAAAAGGAAAAGAGGAAACGGGGCATGGTAAACGGTTCCGCGATCAAGGATCTAACAGTGTTCGACAAGGTGGGAGTTTGTCTCCCTACATATTTACTGTATACATCGATGATTTAGGCAATGTGTTAAATAATGCAGGTACAGGTTGTCACATAAACAACTGCTGTACTGATCATATGTCTTATGCCGACGATTTATGTGTTATTGCGCTTAATCCCAGTGGTCTTCAGGCTGAATATTTGTGAAAATTTTGGTTTTGAAAATTATATTGAATATAATCCTGTAAAGTCGATATGTATGGTCATCAAACCACGCGGTTTTCATCTGAAATGCCCAGATATTTATATAAACAGTAAAAAACTTGTATTGGTTGAAAATAAGAAATATTTAGGAGTTGTGATATGCAATGGCCTGAAGGATGATGAAGATGCGTAAAGACATCTGCATAGCTTTTATGCCAGGTCTAATAGCATTATCCGTAAATGTCATCAATGTTCCATCGGTGTTAAACTAAATCTGTTTCTTGCATATTGTTCTAAAACCGTGCACACATTGTTAATAGTGGAGGTTTTTGTGCCCCCTAAACTACTCCCTCTGGATCCGCCCCTGCGCGCGCGCACGCATGCACACACACACACACGGACGGACACACACGGACGTACATGAACACACACGGACGCACACACGCACACGCACACACACACACGCACACACACACACACATACACATACGTACATCATCCGATCTGTTGTTCGATATTTCACAACTAAGAGAAAATTATCGTTGTGTGGAAAACGTTGTCGTTTTTATCGTGAAAGTGCCATATTGTTCCAGCAACTTGCCTTTTAGGAAAAAATCGCTTTTTGTCCAAACATGCTTTTTATAACTATAAGGCAATTCTAATTTGTTCTTTGATAGCATAATTTGTGGTTTTGACAACGGAATGTAACCTTTGGGCTTGCCCTTTTATGAGGAAATTGCCCATTTTTTTCATAAAAACATCGTTTGTTTCCTAAAAGGGCTCTCTGGGGACTTTTCCACTAAAATTTGTGGAAGGCCTATTGTAGAGCAATTTGCAATATTTGATAATGAATTTACTCCCACGTGGGAATTTGTTCCCCAGTAGAACAGAAACTGCCTTTTTTATGAAGAATGTTGCCCTGCCTGCAACATAAGTATCTGTTATCACGTATTTGCTCCTAGATAGTTGTCTTTTTTTAACAAAATAGATCTGTGCCATTTTAAAATTGTTTACCACTGAAAGTGCCATTTTAGGACGTTGTCCTTTATTATTGAGTAATTAACTATCCACCAAGCAGCAGTAGAGCAATGTGGTTTAATTAGACTGTAATATAATCCTCCAATTATGTGGCATTGACTATTGCTTTTGTCTTTCATTCCAACATGGTATTTAAATATAAAATGGAACATAATAATTATGTTCTATCCTTAGTCAATGTAGTTAGTAAATTGTACTAAATCTGGTATATACTATGTACAACTGTAGATATATATTTTGTTGTAAATATTTATGATTTCTTTATACTTTATAATATTTCCCAATTATGGTGAAAGCAATCTCAAATAGTATTTCAAATACGTTGGGCATGGGTACCGATAAATGTCAAGTTAGATTTTTTTTATTCATTTGCCTTGTTTAACTTCTTGAGACTGTGAGTCAAACAATTGTACTTATTGTATTTATGCATACTGTGTACCATGAAATGATACGATGAAAAATTTAATAGTAATTGCTTCAAATGTAATAGTAGTAGGAACAATTCAGCATGTAATAGTAATAGTAATAGGAAGGAAACAAAGTAATAGTAATAGATTACATTACTCTGCAGCACACATTGCCTAATTTTTTTTTTAAATCTCCAGTGATAGCATCAGATGATTTACTAGACCAACTGTTTGGAAATAGAATTAACAATAACGACAGCTACAAAGCACACCACCAGGGGGGCAGCATCATTGGTCACATGACTTTCTCCCAACTAAGAGTCTATCAACTTCAGCTTTATATTTGTAGCCATATCTTCATGTAGTATCCTACATTACTTGAGAACGCACGATAACACCACAGAAAAGCCGAATATTTAACGATATCCTAGCCTCGATTATCCACGGCCGTGAGGTGGCAGCCTTGGCCCCTCACTACGGCCTGGAATATTAAGGTCCTGCCAATGTTACTGGTAGGGGGCTTTACCCCAGATTCGGGTAGAGTCGATGTTTGGCTCTCAGGCCAACTATGAAATAACAAATTAAATAAGTATACACTTTAATTAAACTTATATTGAAACATATATTGTCACACACAAAAATAAACCGACGTTACACTTTTTTCGTAGTTTAGTGCCTTTTAATTACATGCATATTCACTAGGTAGCAGCTCTCATAGCTGTCAACAAGTGGGCAGTCAAAACGCGATTCTGAGCCAGACTAGAGGTGTATCTTCCTGGCGAAGTCACGCAGCCAGGCGAGAGTCGGTTAAGCGAGACTAACAATTATCCCGCATGATCTGTTGACATAAAGTGCTGCCCCTTACTGTTGTCTTTGGTGATTAACGCAGAACTTTGCTTAGCGGGTGGAACTGATAAATGCTATGTATTAAAGAGGAGCCATCGTGAATGGTCATGAACCCCGACTTATGTTAAATAACTGACAAACAGACATAGTTGTTGCAGCCACATGCCTACACCGATTCCCATTGCTACCTGTGTCAGCTGCTGCCTACCATAGCAAGACAGGATCGGCTGATTCAGAAGTAAGACTTCACACCCCTCCGACTCTTTGGAAACGTCAACATGCTTCCTGTGCCTTATACATTTGCCTATGCATTTACACAATGACAGTTGATTGTACTTAGTAACAGCAGTACAGTTTTGGTTACTGACGCAAACCCCGACGTTTGAGAAACCCCTCGAACGGGATCTCCCTCAGTCGGGGGTCGTTGCAATACTTTAAATGCTCACAACATGACTTTGGTACAATATCAAAATCTCCCTTGACGTCAAACAGTTTTGTCATCTGCAGTTACCGGTAGACTGCTGCCATCGCTGTGCTGGGCTACCGGGCATCAAACTCACATTAGTTGTTGCACAACGTCATCGACACTATATACAAACATACACACTGCACTACAAGTTCAACCCCACGAGTAGTGTATATGGTCATCTGGGGGATCATCCTGTGGTGTTTTCACCGTATTTTTGAGCGATATTGGGGAGATTGAGGTGTCCGCCCCCCGAGTGAAGTGAGTAGTCACGTGACTAGCGAGTGTAACGAGAGGCGCCACCTGGCGGGTGCGTCAGAGGTGAAATAGTAGGTGACGTCCCCTGACAGAGAGAGCATGTGCCTATGGGTTGATGGAGGGGGGCGCGTGATGTAGAGAGGGCGTCTACCTAGCGGTTGAATGTGATTAGTGTGTATGAATGCGCGTGTATGAAAGAACTAACGAAACACAAGAGTATACGAGTGCACACGAATTTTATTGACGAAAGATACAAGCGTATATACGTATAACATGAAACCGTGTTTTATTAAGCGAAGACAAGCACACGAACAGCAAGACTTGTGGGTGAGCGAACACCGTGCCAGAGGTCGTGAGCTTAGAGGTCAATACGACCACGCCAGAAGACGATGGTAGTAGTACGACTTACGGGTGAGCAAACACTGCGCCAGAGGTCGTGAGCTTACGGGTGTGTGAGCACCGCGCCATAGGCTCTAATCATATAATGATGATGATGATGATACCTGTTCGTTAATGAAACACGGTTATCGCAGTTGTTTAAGCCAATTGAATACACGGCAATCGTTTGCTACCAGATCAGTGCCGAAAACGTTTACGAAATCCTTCATGACAAGTCCACGACAGCGAAACATGAGATAAGCAACACAGTATTGTCCGCAAACGTTAGAAACGGGACTCTGGAGTCTCTTAGAATTATGAGCCCACGTTACACAATGTTTATTCAAGAAGCGGCGGAACTCGACGTGCCGTGGCGGCAAGCCGTAAGAGCAGAAGTATTCGCCGCGACCGTTGGCGTCTACGTAAATCGCTATCCAATGTTCGCCGGGTTTACCCGCGTCGTGCGTGTTGCACACAAAGGCGACGAGGTAAGCGTCTGTCCGGAGATCGAGGAGTCTTTGGGTACGATCCCACGGATGATGGCACGGGCGCGCGTATCGAGGGTGAGTAGGCGGACGAGCTGTATGGTTTCCATCCGTTCTCGAAGATGACGTTACGACTCTTGTCGATCTCCAGCACGTTCTCGAACTCGGCGTAGGCGATGACGTCCACAGTGGTCGTCAGCGCGTCGCGGAAATGAAGCTCGACGCGCACGTTGCCCTTTTGTACCAGATGGAAGCAGCAGTCGTCGCACGCATCGGGGGTGAGGTCCACGCCGAAGAAGGTGTAGCCGTGTCGGAAGTCAGCGCGAGACAATCCGTTGCCTTCGTCCTGCCACATCTTACCCGTCGAGGTGAACAGGTTATGGTAGCACCTGACAAAGAGGTCGTCGTCGAAGTTGGGCTGGAAAGGTTTGGAGGGTGTCTGTCGTCCGTCGATGTACACGGCGAGGAAGTTGATGTGGTTGTTTTTAGCGTGAAAGGGATTTCTGGCGTAGCTTCCGTTGTAGGCGTCGTTATCGATGCAGCACAGCATGAGACGTTTCAGAAGAGCGCCAAGAAAGAGATTCTCGTGCGTGTGCGAGCGGGTACCTGCGGGAATGGAGTAGACCTTGCATTCGACGGGTCGCATCGAATACTTGGCGGTGGTTTTCTCGAGGGCTTTGATGTGAGCCATCTGCAAGCTCGGATTCAGGGTGGTCTTCTTGACGAACAGTTTAGCGTTGACGATCTGTATCGTGTTGGTCGAGGGAGTCACGAGCGTTCCGTTCAGGTAGACGTCGACCTGACTGAACAGCGAATAGAGCCAGTTATTCACGGGACCGACGGAATCGGCGGCGTCGAGATAGATTCCGTCGGCACGCGTCACCTTCGCCTGAACGTGTAGCGTCTTGCTGGCGAGATCCAGGTAATTGTCTCCCGAACCGGGTATGACGAATTCGATCGGTCCGCCCGAGTCGAACGAGGACATCGGTTGGTGGTGGACCGTGTGATTATCGATGATGCCGGTCTGAGTTGGAGGCACGGTGAAGAGATCGAGTTCGCTCTTGAGACCCTCACACGATAGTTTATGAACGAACGCCATCGTCGAATATATCGGGCTCACGACGTGTCGGTCTCTGCTGCTTCCTCTGGCGTCTCGCGGCTGTATTGACTCGTTTCGCCGCGGGTGCGCGTCTTATACGCTTACGCGGTTGCACGCCAGGGGTCAAGAGTTCGCTCATCATGTCTCTACCGGCAGCGGTGACGCGACGTTTGGCGGCCGTTCTGATGTTCTGTCCCGACATGACGTCGTCGGCTATGCGTGCGACGGTCGACACCGCTCTCCTTCCCAACGCCACGGCACCTCTCTTGACGAGCGGCATGACGCTACGCAGTTGACCTCCGAATAGACTTCCCAGTCCGTGTCCTCGTTGGTATCGGGCACCCGCGAAATAGGGAAGCGCCCCGCCCGCTTGACGAGTGTAGTAGTCGCTGTAATTCATCTCTCTAGAACAGTGCCGTCCCTCGCCGTTGGAAATGAAGTGTCACCGTCACCTTACCGACCTCGAATGGCACGCGTCGTCCGGTGTCGTCTCTTATATCTATCTCGATCGTACCAAACTCTTTGTAGAGCACGGGTACGTAGTGAGTCTTGTCGCGACCGCTCACCGGAACGATGCGCAGCAGTGGTACGAGACTGTCACCGACAACTCGCGGTTCCACGACATCCGTGTAGACGTAGAGCGATTCGAGCCATCTTTCCATGTTGACCACGGTGTCGGCTTCCATGATATATACCTTGATCTCGGGAGCCGTGGAATCCTTCGAGAGAGCCGACAGCGTATCGACACGAAAGCCGAGAACGGTGGTCAGCATAGCGGCGCGGAAGACGGTATTCGGTAGCATGTGCACCGTTATCTTACGCGTGATGATATTGTACCTCAGTTTCACCCGTCCCTCCCCCGCCGCGTGACGTAGAGAGGTGTTAATGGCGAGGACTAGTGCCCACGCATCGCTATAGTGTCCTGTCCCGATTCTGGTAGTCTCCGTGTGCATGGGCCACGGGTTCCTCACCTCTTCTATCGGTAGCGTTACAGCGAATTCCGCGTCGTCGTCTACGACGTTGTGCCAACTGTGCGGGTACTGTACCTCCACCAGTCCACACTCCCATTGTCCCTGTAGTAGGATACGTTTCGGTAGCGTCGTAACGTAGTGGGTCAGCGTGTTATCGGGGTGCGTGTGCATGGAAGCATTGCTGGGCAACGTGAGATAGAAATCACTCGTCATGTTGTTTCAACGTCGGGCTGGGTAGCAGGTAACCCAACGAACTGCTCAACAGGGCCGTCCACAGAGTCGGATTCGCGTGGTGTCCGAACGACAGGTTGTAGATGCTGACCAAGATGACCGTGTACAAGACGACGACCTGACACAGAAACACGATCTCCTCTTTGGGACACGCGGTACCGAATATGTGCCACGGAGTCCTCTCTTGCGGCGGCGGCGGCGCGTCGACTTCGTCTTCTTCTTCTTCTTCGCTAACGGTGACCTGTGATGTCGTCTCGTCCGTCATGAGTGGGCGAATGGCATCGTGTCGGATGCGCGACTAGTCTTTATAACCGACGAGGGCCTTGGCATCGATCCAGCTGTTGAACTTCGAAGGGTATCCGAACCATTTTACCAACACCTCCCGTCGCCTGCCTACCTTGCGGCGCTGCACTATCGATTCCACACGGTACAGTTTATCGGCCGGAACCGTCACCTTCTGCAACTCCGGTTCGTAGAAGGTACCGTCCAACGTTTCGCCGAGATCGTACGATAGACGGGCGGATCGGACGGATGGACCTCGCGTATGGTGAATATTTCCTCTGTCCAATTCGCCGTGTACCCTTTATCGAAGCGTCCCTTGACTCTGCTGATACGCACGCGATCCGCCACGTGATACTTACCGTACTGACCGCCGTACAGGCGCTGCCACACCTCTTCCTGATTCGACGCGTTCACTTGCGACGAGGCCATACCGAGATGCTGCGGTGAGGGGTGTCGTTGTACGAGCGTACGAGGTCCTGAAGGAAATCCATGTATTGCCACGTCTTGTGTTTCGTCAAGTATCGCCACATGCGCGTCAGTAGCGTACGATTAAAGCGTTCCACGACGCACGCCTTGGTCTCCCCGTTGTAGGTGGAGTGTAGATACCGTGCTTTTCCAATACACCCCGAACGCCACGGTTCAGGAATTCCAGACCTCTATCGGTCTGCAAGGTCAGCGGACGATCGGGGGCGTCGGTGAACAGTCCGTCCAGCGCCCTCGTCATCGCCGTCGCCGTCGCCGACTTGGTCTTCAGCGGAACGCATCGGGCGACTTTCGAGAAGACGTCGATCACCGTGAGTAGGAACGTCGTACCGTCGTTGTCTCGTTTCAGACTGGACACGTCGACGAGATCGGCCTGCCACTGTTGATTCCGACCGCCGACGACCATGCGTCGCCGCCGGTAACGAACTCTCACCGGTTTGTGTGGGGTATAGGCGTTCTGTTCCGATAGCCATTGTTCGACGACCTTTCTCGATACACGCTGTATGGATCGGAAGGCGACTCGGCGCAACGACTCGCGTCCCCCGTAACTCTCCAGCTTGGCGGGATCGAAGTAGACGTCCTCCAGCTGTTTACGACGGCACCCCATGATGATGTACGTATGATATAATCGATGGTAATCCCGCACACGATGTGAAGTCCGGCGTAAGCGACACCGGTAAACAGGCGACGTGTTAGACTGTCCCCATTATGCCGGTGAATCGGGACGGTGCGCCTCCTTTATGCAAGACGCTCCCATGTCTTGTGTCTTTCCGACGATGGTGGCGTAGATAGTGTGGACGGGCTCATTCGTAGCGTCCGCGCGAGGGGTGTCCACTGCAGCGTTCGACGCGCTCTACCGAGCGATCGTGTGGCCGCCACTACGGCACTCTTCCTTTGTCCCTGTTGAATGTGCAGTCTCCTGGCCTCGTTACCCACCAACTCCATGGGCAGATTCATGTCGCCGAGTTGGCGCGCAAACACCTGCCATCCCGTCGGATCGCCGACGGTCTTGCGCTGGAGCAACAGATCGTTCACGAGGTCCACCACGTTACTTCCGGGTACCGCTACGCCTTTGTGCTTGAGCTCTCCGCGCGCGCTCTACGCGACGTCTCGTTTCAGACGTTCCATCAGTGGTCTGGCTTTGAGCAAGGGTAGAACGACCGCACCGGCCAACGGTGCTAGCAGCGCCGACAGGAAACCGCCGGTCTGTCCCTCGCCGACCTGGTTACCCTGTAGCAAGATGCGACATCTCCTCGCCGCCGGCACGCCTCTCCGTGCCAAAGTGCGCAGGTTTGTTTTGTACCGACGTAGGAGCGCATTTCCTCATTGTGTCAGCAGTGGTTCGGCAATCGTTACACGTCCACCGGTCCCGTGGTGATTCCATCCTCGTGGACCACGCGCTTGGCGTAGAAGTAGGTAAACGCTGCACGGTCCTGGGTGTACGTCAGCACGGACGAGTGATTGACCCGGATCCCGCGGTTCTTCCCGCTTCCGTTCCGACGATTGGTCAGCACTTCCAGGAACGCCTGCTTGTCGATAGTGTTGAGTCGTTTGTTCAGTCCCTTGGTGCTGTATGTATCGATCGTACCCGAACAATAGTAGGTCTTGTTGCACAGACCCAGGAAACAGTCGCCGGACCAATTGACCTTGAAGAGTCCCGGTGTTCTCTTGTCGTACGCCCTGCGCGCCTTGCAACACGTCTCGGCACCGTCCCACGGACGTCCGGCCAGTCGACAGCGCACGTAGTCGATCTGATGATCGACGCAACATTCGGACGGTAGCCATTCTGAGCGGTGACGAAAGTAGTGGTCGCGCAGTGCCGGTGTCACGAGGTCGTCGACGGACTCTCCGGCCAGAGCCAAATAGGCACTGTCCGTATCGGTTTCGCAGTACTCGAACAGCGGACGATCCACGTACCTGACCATAAAGTCGTAGTAGAACTCCAACATGCGCAGTTTGGCCCACTGCAACACGAAGAATCCCACATGCGTGGGCAGGGTGTATTTGACGGTGCGCTTGTGCATTTCGATCTCTTACGCATGGGCGGCGACGACGTCGAGTTGGCGGAAGCGACGATCGTTGATCGCGAACGATGCCCTCTTCTCCGTGCAGTAGGTGACCTCGCGGTGCTTATCGACGTTGGTGATAAATTTCCCATAGGAAGAATTGCCCATAAGTTTGTTGGTGTCCGCGATCATGGCCTTGTCGGGGTGGGCGTCTCCTTCGCGTCGTGCGGTGGACACCGCCTCGCCGAATCGTTGGAAGCAGGCGACCGGTGTGTACTCGATGACCTGGTAGACCTGCGTCACCTCGAGTCCGTGCGCGAGGTACCATCGCAAGAGAGGTGTGGCGAGCAAGATCTTATCCCCACGATAACTCCCGACAAGCATGCGACGCGGGGTTGCCACGATGTCGTGTTCTTCGGCGTAGCGACGCATGAACGGCCCGAGGTCATTGCGGGTCAGGTGAATGTTCTTGAAGATGGGCTGCATCTCGGTAAAGTGCGCGCGCAGGTCCTCCTGTACACGTAAGTCGCACTGAATCATACCGAACACGCTACCGTTGCGCACGCCTCTCAGGATCTGTTGTGACATCATTTTCCAGCACACGTGTCGATGGCGTCGGCGAACGTCCAGAAACTGTTTCACGCACGGATCGCGTCTCGCGATCTTCCACTCGCATTCCCACAACTCGACGACCCTCACAAAGTGACGAAGATAGGCCGTGTTCTTTCGCGTTTCGGCGAGCAATTCCGTCATGGGTTTCCCGTTGACCTCGTTGACCTCACGTCCGGTGCACGGACAACCGTGGAAATAGCATCCGTAAAACTGATAGGCCGTCTTCGTTTCGCTGCACCAACCGTCCACCGGCAGTTTACCGATGCGGTTCTCTCGACCGTTGGACTGGTAACGTATGGTGAGTCCCGTGCTTTCGGACTCCCACGTCAGCCATTCGGCGGCCATCTGACCTGTGGGCTGTGCCTCTTCGGGTCGGAACTCCTTCTCTTCCCGTCGTCGCGTGTACCATCCCGTCGGCATCTCTTGCGATATCGACCACAGATACCATGCGTTTGCGTCATAGCCAACGATGGACTGGTATACTGATCCCTTGTTTGAACATGTCGAGACCACGATGTCGGTAAAGTCGAACTGTTTGGCGATGGCCTCCAAGAACGGCACGACGTCCCTGTTGTTGTACCAGACGAGAAAGTCTCGCAAAGTCTCCATGTCGTTGTCTCGCCACTCCTCCCTACATCATGTGTAGTCGTCGTCGGATATACCTTCGTTCTTCAGTCGACTAAAGAAGGCCTCTTTGGGAGGTAGAGCGGTGTCGTCGAGTCTCTCCAAGCTGTCCATGTATTCGTACGGGAAGTGACCTTTCGTGACCTCGCAACCGTACGCTTTCAAGTACTTGTCGTACGAGAATCCCGGGGTGATATAATGAGTCATGTCGAGGAATTTGAGGTCGTCCGTCGATAGAATCATAAACGTGTTGCCACGTTTGATCACGTGAAACGTCCCTGCATCCTCCTCCTCCGTCTCTTCCTCGTCCTCGTCCTCTGTTGCTTTCTTTGCGGACAGGAAGTAGGATACCAGGAACTGTTTGACGACGTTCAGATCGTACCTGGCCGAGTTGAAGCCGATGACGGGCAACTGATGAAGCCAACCGTACAATTGACCCATGAGTGTTTTGTAGGGATTGGTCGGTTGTTGCCGTGACTCGTTGTCCTCCTCCTCCTCCGTGGCGTGCGCCTCCTGTTCGTCCCACGTCACGATAGCCTCCGCGAGTTCGTGGAGGGTGCCCTCGTATCTGTCTACGATGGCGTCGTAGGCTGCTTCGCTTATCGCCTGAAGGATGGTCATTATGTCGGATACCAACTTGTTGCTGTCGCCGTCCGTGATAAGACATTGCACCTGTTCGAATTCGGGTACGTTACTCGCCAGGGATCCACTCAACGGTACGTGACGAACCACCCAGTGGACCTTGGCGCTGTCCGACGGAAGCTGTGACGTATCGAACCAGGACTCGAAGTCGAAGGCGGCGCGATAGGGATAGTAGCGCAACCACTCGGGAACGCGAATGTTTTCGTCGTCCAACCGCTGGAAGACTTTCGGCGACGGACGGTAGACGCCACCGGGATAGATCTTTCGCACGCGCTCGTGTCTCTCTAATTTGGATGCGTATTGCCATAGCTAGTCGCCACACTTCCTACATCGATACGAATGACAGTACATGTTCACCTCTTGTATGTAGGAATAGTGTGTCTCGTGAAGATTGACGTACATCGTTTCGGGATAGTGACACAAGGAACGGCGTACGAGTTCGGCAGTCGCCTTTCCACCTTCTTCTTCCGGTTCTACGAGCGTGTAGACGCACACGTTGGTCTCAAAGGTAGTCTCGACGCGATAGAGGACCGTCACCCCTTCAAAGTCTTTCATAGCCACTCCGTCACGGTCGTACTTCGCGTAGAGTACTTTCACAGCGGGTTCCAGGTGGTGTCTGTCGCACCCACGATTCTTGTTATGATTGGGGTACCTGTCGAGTCCGATGACGGCTTTGTTCCCTTTGATGTACGCCGGAAGTGTGACGTCCACACATTCTATCGGATGATGGACTATGTGACTGACGAAGAAGGTGACATTCGTGGCCACCTCGCATACCCATTGACTGTCCAGACGCTGATTGATGACCCACTGCAACACGTCTGTTTCTCCAGAAACGCATCAAAGTCTGCGGTGTTTGTGATCAGACACGGTTCGTCAAGGTAACGACCGCAACAGTTACAGGACGAATGGTAGTACCTGTACGTCACGTCACGTTATCGCACGTCATCTCCAGAGGTGGGGATGAGCTGTGACAGCGCTGCTCGTGGAGCTGAATGAGGAGGGGATGTCGTAGCGGCATGGGAGCGTGGTGGCGCCGTTTCTTCCGTGGCGCCCACTCTATCGGATTGTTTGCTTACGACTTGCGTATCAGCTCCAATCCGTTAGAGAGAGCATCGGTGTCCTGGCAACACAACAACAAAACAACATTAGCAGGGGTAGTATGTTTCCTTGTCAGTGTCGTACACCTGTGATATGCCATGTGTACGCAGGATGGCTTGCACACGTGCTATAATGTCTTGTTTCCTCTCCTCGGCTTCCTTCTCGTCTGTCACGGCTATACCTCGGCTGCGCAGACTCTCTTTCACCCGTGGCATAATATCACGGGCAAACCTCGGTGTGTACGCTGTACATGTTAGGTCGGACACTACCATACGGAGACTATTAAATATACTTGTCCGATCCACACTGCACAGGTCCTCGTGAACGTCCGCATAGTGACGACACAGTGCCTTGGCTGCGTAGTGCACACAGGCGGTATTTAGAGTGACTATAAATAGTTCCTCGTCTATCATTCTCTCCGTACGCTTCTGAATGCTATTCACCTTCTCTACCGCCTCCTGTAATTCACTACGCCTCCGGACCTCATCACCATCATCATCATCAACGTCAGCATCATTAGCATCATCATCATCATCACTAGACCACGAACATGATCCCACATAGATGACATTTGCCTCTTCGTCATCGGACGTGAAGGTAAGCCGGCGTTTCACTCCACGATCGGTTCTTGGTGTCACCTGCGACGACAACGGAATGGGATCATAACGCGACGGTGTCACCTGGGGCGTCGTCGACCAAGGGACCGTCTACAACACGATAGAGAAAATTACGTCATAGCTTCCGGTGTCAAATAGACAGACAGACAGACACCCCCTCCATACCATTCAACCGCTAGGGGCAGGCCCTCTCTATACTCCGTCAGGGGGCGTCACCTACTATTTCACCTCTGTCAGGTGGCGCCTCTTACGGCTGGATTATTTCCAGGGCTGTCACGTTGTAGTTCTGGTAGCCTGCTTTTGTTGTCTTTCTAATTGTCACCCTCGCCTGTTTGCCACGTAGGACACTCAGTGCCTGGTAGCGTTCGTCGTCGGTTTTAAGCGACATATAGTCGCTTGCTGTCAGTCCCCCCACAGCCCGCTGGACTAGACGGTCAAATCCCGTCGCCCACACTTCGTTGCCCTTGCGATCGGCGAAAAGCATGCCCATAGCATATTTGTATACGGGAACCCCCTTCTGTCGCCCATGAACCGGACATGCATTGGCGCTATGGTGGCCTTTCATCGTTTCGACGAGGACTTTCCGATTAGAGATACGACATGCTGGATAACATACATATTCAGATGACAGAGCACATGTTACGAGTGTGAGTGGCCGAACAAATGCGTACGTTCCATCTTTTACTTACTCGAGGTTTGTCAGCAGCATTTCCTCGGACTTGACGTTGGGCACCGTCGCCATCTTGTCGTGCAGGAGTCGGTGTGTGCGAGAAGATCTTCGAACGGCAGCGAGTCGGAGAGAGAGTGTTTGTCCTGTTAGATTTAGCCTGGGTTTATATACATAATCATTCCCTCCAGGCATCGCCCACGTGAAACCCTAGACAATGACATCATGCATCCCTGGGCGTTCGTGTCTTATCGAGCGTGTGACCTTATCTCTCTCTCTCTCTCTCTCTCTCTCTCTCTCTCTCTCTCTCTCTCTCTCTCTCTCTCTCTCTCTCTCTCTCTCTCTCTCTCTCTCTCTCTCTCTCTCTCTCTCTCTCTCTCTCTCTCTCGTACTCTGTCACCGTGTGGCTGTCTGTCTGTCGGTTTTTTAATGGACGCCTTATGTAAGCCGTACAGAGCACTGCCTAACGAAGTCTCTCACCTGCATAAGAATCACACCAAGTATATTCTTACCTGCTTCGTTACGCTTTGAACTCTTCCCCCAATACCCCTCCGCGCTGGGTACATTCTCAATAAGTCGTGCGTCACCTGTGGCAAGCAAGCGTTGCCGTAGTTTAGATACACGGAACTTCGCGGCTACTATCGCGTACATCACGGATCGACGTTGTGATAGCTATGTAGCGGTTCGGTCTGGTGTCCATCGAGTGCTTTTACTCCAGTATTTCGCCTGTAATCCACTGCGCGCAGTCTGAATCTTTCTCGCTGTGTTCTCATCGTGAAGATGTCTGGCTTTTTTATAGTGATATGCTGCCTCTGCACACGCAAAGTCTTCGCCCCATATGTGTATATCACACGGATAGAAATTCGATAGGAAGTGACCAGCACCCCTGAATTGTATATCTAAGCTCTTGACCGCCATATGTTTCATCACTGACCGCTCACAGAGTTCTTTTCTCCCGCCTGTATTGTTAGCGTTCCAATAAAGCGCATTCCACATGCATTGTAGTTTAGCTGCTCTTCGAACATCACGCGCTTATTGACAGCTGCTCCCTCTGTCATATGACTGATATAAGTTTGTACTTTACTACACCGAAACTTTTCAAAACACTTTCCACATTGCTTCCTACATAATCGATCCCTCCAGGCATCGCCCACGTGACACCCTAGACAATGACATTATGCGTCCCTGGGTGTTCGCGACTTGAGCACTTTACATACACCGGTATTTTTCCATCCTACAGTGTGTCTTAAACGTTGTCTTCACAGTGTGTCTGTATATACTCTATCCTATATATATCTCTCGTTTGTTACATTCACATCATCCCATTCACAACTATGTCATCGATACCTTGGGCTGAACTTCGTGCGGAATGGCGTCTCCGTGATGCTTCCTGTGCACCGATGTAAGTACTTTGATTCATTTCAGTATATCCCTATATATATATATATATACTTTGCTTTGTTTCATTCGTTAGATATCCTATGCATAATTACAGTGTTCTTCACGCAGCCTACCTGTATATCTAACCTCTATTTCTTATAAGTCGTTACCTCTTCTTTTCATTTCATACGTATTCCTTACGCTTATTTATACTCACTTCGTTCGTTGTCTCAGAGTTGTCTATATTTACCTTTCAGGTCTGACAGTGATACTGACGATACCGGCAGTGCGTGCAGTGACTCCAGTGTCTCGGAATGGACGTGAGTGTTCAATGATTATATACATACTTTTAATAATATTTATTTATGTTCTACTTTCGTTTCGGCTAGCTATGCGGTGTCTGGTTACGTTGCTCCAGCCGCTACAGCAGATGTCTACGTATTGTGTCATAGTCCATTCTTCTCTCTCCTGTCTGTTGACCCAGCATGCCCTTTTATCGTGTCGGCTCCCTACGCGGTGTCTGGTTACATCGCTGGCTTATTCCACCCGGTTGTACTTTGCACAATATATAATATCATTTTCAACGTTTTCATATGTTTCAGAGACGATATTTTCAAAGTTTTCATATATATATATATATATATATAATACCGTTTTCATATATGTTTCTGAGACGATATTTTCACAGTTTTCATATCTGTTCAAGAGACGAAGAGTTACGTGCTGAACACGAAATATTCTTCTGCTATGTCATGCCGGAACTGCTGCGTACATGAGAGCGCATCGAACCGCCTAGTCCATGGTATAGCCCGCCTCCCACACCGCCAATTGACACAGGACAGGGAGAATTGGGTGTCCGATGGTAGTGATGAAGATGACGGTTTCATTGATATAATCGATCGTTGATATTAATAAAACTATTCAACTGTCAAACTGTGGTGCTTGTTGGTTATTACCTTAGATATAATCCTTCTTTCATACATACATACACACATACATATTTTAAAGTTTCATATATATATATACTCTTTCGTTTATTCCTCGTTATACACGGTTTATAAACATTATTCACACATCTTTCAATATACTTCATTATCTCTCATAGTCCACCTTCCAACATGCTCGTTATACATGATACAACATAGGCAGACTTACCTATCACTTCGTTAATACATCATTCAGTTTACTTCTTTATCTCTAATGATACACCTTTCAACACCTTTTAAAACTTTCGTCTTTCGTTATTACACTTTCCTTTTTGTTCTTTCGTTCCTCATATACACGATAGGGTTTCCATGGCTACTCACTCCACTCTCTTCCGTCAGGGGGCGCGCTACATACGCTCACACATACGGTCACGTGACTACGCACTTCACTCGGGGGGCGGACACCTCAATCTCCCCAATATCGCTCAAAAATACGGTGAAAACACCACAGGATGATCCCCCAGATGACAATATACATTACTCCCACGGTGTATGCATTTAATACTTCACTCATCCCAGGACATTATCCTATTGTTCTTTCAGGGAGACATCCCTAGTTTGTTTAAATAAATATCAACAATTTGTTTGACAACGTCATAAATTATTAATTTCCTTAAGTCGCAGGCACGCACCTTGATGACTGCATCAGTCGATTCGGCTTATAAAAATTGTTAATAAATAAAGATATCTACACTACAGGCTATACTAACTGTACATGCCAAAACGGCAACACAAGTCGTTGCGTCTCGAAAAGTCTCCACATAAACTTAACTTCGACGACGAACAGACAGTCTGATATGCACAACTCTTTCAAACATCTTCTCTCGGACGTATTTACAATGGTCATGACATATTCACTTACTGACATGACAGAGGGTAAAAGAACCGTCTGTAGACAATCTTTGCAGAGGCAGGGGCAGATACAAAGACCCCTTCTCGGCGGGAGGAAGTGATCGAAAGTGCATACGTAGTCGGCTAGTTGACGACCGCCTGCAGTGGAGTGGGTGCGCTGGCATCCTGGCGAATCTGATCCCCGCACTTTGTCATCGCAAACGGGCCCCTGATCTATGGCGCTTCAAAGGACGTTAGCCTCATCAAAAATGGTACAACACGTTTTAAAACTTGAATAACAGTATAATCAGTCATGAGTAAAAACTTGTGTTCAAAGTAAACTTTTGTTCAAATTGAAAACTTAATGTACTTCGATACTTTGTCGATCTTCGATGTATATATATATATATATATATACCGTCGATACTTCGACGATCTTCGGTACCGTCGATATTTAGATAATTCATCGATCTTCTACACTGTTGATATTTCGATACTTCGTCGATACCTATATTTCGAGATATCGAGTCCATTTGACGTCGAAGCGAAGATATAGTATTACATTGCGGCACCCTCTTACAAAGTTACGCCCGGGTGCCGCCGATGCAGCAGGCCTGCGGCTACGGGACTTATAGCTACTCCTCTACGGACTTCGCCTCCTAACTTGATTGGGTTGATTATGTTGTATGTGTTAAGCACGTTGTTGTTAAAAAAGCCAGAATGTACCACGTGTCGTAGTATTACGCGCTTTAATAGAACCTCATTATACTAGAGGTCAGAGTTCAGATGTTCACGTGTTAAGGCTTTGATTAAATGTTCATTCCTTCTAACGTGTCTTATAGTAAACAGTCATGTAATAGCTATTATCAGTACATCCAAGTAACACAACAACATGGTGACAGCGGCGAGATCAAACTAAGGGCGGCGGTAACGTATTGACACTGAAATCGTGAACTTTGAATCAACTGATGAGTGAAAAATATGTCTTTATTTGCCGTGCCTAAAATTTGTTCAAAAGAATCACGCGCAACATGAATGACGTCACTCGACAGCCGCGTCTGGATCAAAGGTCACGTCACATGCAATTTGACAGCTACGTGTAAACAACAGAGACATTCAGCCTGCTGTAATTTTTACCGGGGCTCATAAAAGCAGCCTGGCTGGTAGTTTTTAGCTACACAATTTATAAGACACACAGCTAACACGCTACTAGTAGGCGCGAATTGGCTAACAACAACAGCGAACATGGATCACGTACCAAGAATGGATTGGTCAGTGGAAAATCAAGCAGAAACATTCAAATTATTTGAACGAATGGAATTATACTTCAAAGCAAAGCGAATTGAGGAAGGAGAACAAGTAGTACACATTCTACTACAAGTCGGCGATGAAGGACTACGCCGATACAACTCTTGGAGCCTCACAGAAGAGGAAAGGAAAGATCCTACCAAGATATTCGCCAAATTCGTTGAACAACTTGAGCCGTGTGAAAACTATCGCATCAGCCGGTTACAACTTATGCACTACCGTCAAAGGCCAGAAGAAAACTTAGATTGTTTCATAAACAGATGCAAGCTGCTAGCTCTGAAATGCGAGTTTCAAGACAACGAATTGAATGAGCGACTCATTGAACTGATCATAGCTGGTACGCCAATTCCTGATTACCAGAATGAATTGCTTGGAAAAAACAAGAACTACCCACTGGACGAAGCAATTCAGTTGGGACGAGCGTATGAAACGAGTGCCTCCCACGTCCAGCAGATTCGTGACATGGGAACAGTGGCGACAACTGCGGTGCATAGCTTCAGACGTGGTGCAAACTCATCCGCCAGATGTCGCAACTGTGGTCAACAACACCCATTCAAACCGCGTGAAAGTTGTCCAGCGTTTGGAGTCGAGTGCAGAGCATGCGGCAGAATAAACCACTGGGCGAAATGTTGTCTGACTAAGAAAAAACAGCATGCCAATAACATCACGCCACATCAGCGCGGGCGTTCGAAATCCAGGAACAGGAACGAGCATCGGCAACGAAAACATTCGTATGCAAACGAAAAGACAATTCATCAAATGCGTTCCAATGCACAGAACACTGACACACTTGAACAGTCATTTGATGCACTCAATGTTCATGACGTGAAAGTGTCAGCAATGTGTCTCGGGCAAAATAATCACGACGAAGCCTATGCGCAGGTGCAAATTAAATTGAGCAATCGTCCTGGCATCCACAATTTGAGCCTGAAAGTGGACACATGCGCACAAGGCAATACACTTCCACTGCGAACATTTCGACGCATGTATCCGGACAAGTTAAATGCTGAGGGATTCCCCGTTGATATCATCGTCGCAGCATCAAGAGGCGCACGATTGACGGCGTACAATGGCACGTCCATCACATGCCATGGCGTGGTTAACATTTCATGCAGCTACCACAAGTCGACATGGGGTGACACTCGGTTCTACATCGTTGATGTAACCGGCCCTGCAGTGATTGGTCTTCAGTCGTGTGAAAAGTTGAAGCTGGTGACACTACATTGCACCATCAAGGCGCACTCCTCAACAGAAGATAGACCTGCTACGGGACAATCAGCTGTCACGAGCACAGCCTCTATAAACAGCGTTGATGACCTCACTAGAATGTATCCAGAACAGTTTGACAGAATCGGCTGTTTTCCTGGTGAAGTTCCTCCTCGCGTAAATACTCGCCAATTGCGCTAAAAGATGCTATCAAAAGCAGTCTTGACTCCATGGTGGAAAATGACGTCATACGCAAAGTGCACGAGAATGAGCCAACAGAGTGGGTCTCAACCTTGGCATATGCAAAGAAGAAAGAGGAGCCTAAGAATATGTTTGGACCCCAAGTTCTTGAATCAGGCACTGAAGAGACCGCACCACAAAACTCCTACGTTGGAAGAACTTAATCACAAGTTCACAGGAGCAAGATATTTCTCCAAACTTGACGCCAAAGCCGGATACTGGGGTGTCCAGCTTCACAAGGACTCTCAACTCCTCACTACGTTTCAATCTCCTTACGGTCGATATGCCTTCAAGCGACTTCCATTCGGCTTGTCTGCATCACAAGACATCTTTCAATCCAGGATGGACATGCTTCTCGATCAGTGTGATGGAGCAGAAGGAATCGCTGACGACGTGGTGGTTTACGGTGCCACAGAAGATGAACATGACAGAAATCTTCATCAACTCATGAACATTGCGTCGAGGAACGGGCTTGTCTTCAATTCCATCAAGTGCCTGATCAAGGAGAGCAGTGTCAGTTTCTTTGGCCTCATCTACGGCATTGATGGCATCAAACCTGATCCGGACAGGATCCGCGATTTGCAAGACAAGAAAGAGCTTCAGCAGTTTCTTGGACTTATGACCTTATTGAGCCCATTCATACCGAACTTGGCTGACAAGGCTTCAATGCTTGGAGATATACTGAAAGAAGACAGCATGTTCATGTGGGAACCGCACCATCAAAGTTGCTTCGATGGTATGAAACATCTTGTCACCTCAAGGTCAAGTCTTCAATACTTCAACGTGTCCAAAACGCCCATACTTCAGACAGATGTTAGTCTCCTTGGACTTGGCGCAGCGTTACTTCAAGAGAACGAGTCTGGTATAATCCAACCGGTGGCATACGCATCGAAGAGTCTATCAAACGCAGAGAAACGATATGCCTGCATTGAACGAGAGTTGCTAGCCATTGTTTTTGGCACACAACGGTTCCACACGTACCTATACGGACGCAAGTTCAAGGTCGTCATGGACCACAAGCCTCTCGTTGCGATCATCCAGAAAGGTCTTGTCAACTATACACCGCGACTACAAAGAATGCTTCTCAAACTGCAAGGTATGACATGGAAGTTGAATACCAACCAGGAAAGGAAATTGTCCTTGCTGACACCCTCTCGTGTCTTCCAAGTACGCACAACACAGAAACGATCGACCTTGACGTTCGTGTTGACTTCGTCCGATTCTCTGATGAACGCATCCAAGAGCTGAGGAACAAGACGAAGGCTGATCCAGTTCTCCAAGCACTCTCAGAAACGATCATGACTGGATGGCCCGAAGCAATAAAGGTGTTGCCAACTAGCATCCGTTCATACTGGTCGTTCCGCGACGAACTCTCCGTGGAAGATGGTATTCTACTGAAAGGAACACGAGTCGTCATTCCTGAGAGCATGCAGACATTCATACTGGAGAAACTACACTACGGTCACCTCGGCATAGAGAAGACGAGACTCAGAGCAAAAGACTCTGTGTATTGGATCAACATCAATCGTGACATTGAGACTACAGTCAAGTCGTGTGACATCTGTCAAGAACACCAACCAGCGCAGCAGCACGAGACGCTACAGCCGCACGAAGTACCGAGTAGACCTTGGGAAGTGGTTGGTACAGACATGTTCTTCTTCAACGACGCAGACTGGCTCATCATTGCGGACTACTATTCAAAATTTCCCATCGTGCGCAAAATGCCGAAGCCATGTCTAAGCTCAACCGTCGTTTTTGTCACAAAGCAGAACTTCAGCGAGACAGGCGTTCCTATGCGTGTCGTGTCGGACAATGGTCCGCATTTCGCCAGTGCATGCTACACAGATCTGTCAAAGAAGATGGCATTCCAACACGTAACGTCTTCGCTGAAGTATCCACGCTCAAACGGCTTCATCGAACGCCAAATCCAAACCGTGAAGCATGTCATGAAGAAGGCGAGAGTAGTATACGGGGGTTTTTGAAGGGGTATCTACGGCCCTTTTTGAGGAGTTTTGGTTGATAATAGGGAGGTTTCGAAAGCCGCCCCCCTGAGCAAAGTGCGTAGTCACGTGACCGTATGTGTGAGCGTGTGTAGCGCCTCCTAGCGGTGTAATGAGCAGCCATGGAAGGGTTATTGTGTATATATGAGAGACTGAAGAGGGAATAACAAAAGTTCAAAGAGGAAAGGTAGTGAAAGAAACGAAAGATCAAAGAATCATAACGAAAGATCAAAGAGAAAAGTTTTAAAAGGTGATGAAAGGTGTATAATGAGAGATAAACGGAATGATGTAATAACGAATATATATATATAATGTGTATACGAAAGAGAGAATATATATATATATATATATATATATAATATAATATAATAGCCAACAAACACCACAGTTTGAAAGTTGAATGTTTTATTGATGTTAACGAACTACGAAATCGACAAAGCCGTCATCACTGTCGTATGACTCCGGACACCAATTTTCGACATCCCCCGTGTCCAGGGGGGCAACAGGGTCGGAGTCAACCCAAGGATTGGGAGGATCATAAAGCTCCCGTGTCTGGACCAGCTCCGCCATGACTCTACAGAATGAATACCTATGATAGTCGCGGAGCTCTTCGTCTCTGGAACATACATTAAAAACTCTCAAAGCATATGGACGAGACGTTAAATATATGAAAACTTTGAAAATACTTCTCTGAAACATATATGAAACAGTTGAAAATGATCAAGCGAGTGGAATAATACAGCGATATAACCAGACACCGCGATATATATATATATATATATATAAAACTTTGAAAATATTTATAATATAATATATATATATATATATATATATATGAAGTACAGTCGGGTGGAATAAGCCAGTGATGTAACCAGACACCTCGTAGGGAACCGACACACGATAAAAGGGCAAGCTAGATCAACGGACTATGCTACAATACGTAATGGAGACGTCTGCTGACGCGATCGGTAACCAAACACCGCGTAGCTAGTCGAAACGACAAGAGGTCGGTCGAGGTCAACACATTGAAGAGAACGAGAAACGTGGTAACAGAAAACATAAATATATATATATATATATATAATATAATATAATAACCAACAAACACCACAGTTTGAAAGTTGAATGGTTTATTGATGTCAACGAACTATGAAATCTACAAAGCCGTCATCACTATCGTATGACTCCTCACACCAATTGTCCATGTCCCCCGTGTCGACAGGGACAACAGGGTCGGGGTCAACCCAAGGATTGGGGGGATCGTAAAGGCCCCGTGTCTGGACCAGCTCCGCCATGACTCTGCAGAATGTATACCTGTGGTATTCGCGGAGCTCTTCGTCTCTGGAACATACATTAAAACTCTCAAAGCGTATGAACGAGACGTTAAATATATGAAAACTTTGAAAATACTTCTCTGAACCATATATGAAACAGTTGAAAATGATCAAGCGAGTGGAATAAGGCAGCGATGTAACCAGACACCGCGTAGGGAACCGACACACGATAAAAGGGCAAGCTAGGGCAACAGACGAGAGAGATAAGAATGGACTATGACACAATATGTAGACATCGGCTGACGCGATCGGTAACCAGACACCGCGTAGCTAGCCGAAACGACAAGAGGGCAGGCTAGGTCAACATACGCATAGATAAGAAAGGACTGTGACACAACATGTATATAGTTTTTGTTAGGTTTATATACGCAAATCCGATAGAGGCGTTATGACTTTTCTATTACGAGACAGTGCAAAAACACGAGAAGCGACAAGACAAGCTCAAGCACAGTACACACTAGCTGAGAAGGAGGTCAAGAAAGCCACCAAAAGAGATTTGACAAGATCAAGCACAGAAGGGAGACAGAGGGGGATAGGAAGGCAGAGAAGGCGAGGAAATAGAGGAGAGGGAGACAGAGGATGATAGGAAGGCAGAGAAGGGAGGGAAGAGAGGAGAGGGAGACAGAGGAGGATAGGAAGGAAGAGAAGACGAGGAAAAAGAGGAGAGGGAGACAGAGGAGGAGAGGAAGGCAGAGGAGGCGAGGAAAGAGAGGCGAGGGAGACAGAGGAGGATAGGAAGGCAGAGAAAGCGAGGAAAGAGAGGAGAGGAGACAGAGGAGGATAGGAAGGCAGAGAAGGCGAGGAAAGAGAGGAGAGGGAGACAGAGGAGAATAGGAAGGCAGAGGAGGCGAAGAAAGAGAGGAGAGGGAGACAGAGAAGGATAGGAAGGCAGAAAAGGCGAGGGAAGTGAGGAGAGGGAGATGGGGAGGATAGGAAGGCAGAGAAGGCGAGGGAAGAGAGGAGAGGTAGACAGAGGAGGATAGGAAGGCAGAGAAGGCGAGGAAAGAGAGGAGTGGGAGATAAGGGAGGATAGGAAGGCAGAGAAGGCGAGGGAAGAGAGGGGAGGGATACAGAGGAGGATAGGAAGGCAGAGAAGGCGAGGAAATACTTGGGAGATCAAGCATATGTCAAGCGATAAAATACAAAGTTTGCAGCACTTACTTATTGGAGACGTATAATATTCATCTTGTCCTCGGGACATGCCTTGTCGTGAGCGCTCGCCATCTTCAGCAGTCGGAGTGAAGTTGCGTTGTTCGAAGTCGGTAGAAAGTAATATGCTCCACTAGAGTTTTGTTAGGTTTATATACGCAAACCCGATAGAGGCGTTATGTCTTTTCAATCACGAGACAGTACAGACAATGGAGTCACGAGTTGAACTCTGCTCTCTGCCCGTGCTCGTTAGCGGGTGCAATATGAGATAAGCCGCGTGCCTCGACACTCACGAGAAGCCACTACGCTACGTCCATCCATACACGTGTTCCAACTTCCAACAGTTTACTTACCACAATTCTCATTCTTCAAACTGTCATATACATCTTGTGTCACAGGTGCTCGTTAGCGGGTGCATTCCGTACATGGTCTAGCCTGTTACATGTCTCCCTTCCATACATGGTCTAGCTTGTTACATGTTTCCCTTCCATACATGGTCTAGTTTGTTACATGTTTGCCTTCCATACATGGTCTAGCCTGTTACAGGTCTACCTTCCATATATGGACTAGCTTGTTACATGTTTGCCTTCCATACATGGTCTAGCCTGTTACATGTTTCCCTTCCATACATGGTCTAGCTTGTTACATGTTTGCCTTTCGTACATGGTCTAGTTTGTTACATGTTGACCTTCCATACATGGTCTAGCCTGTTACATGTTTGCCTTCCATACATGGACTAGCATGTTACATGTTTGCCTTTCGCACATGGTCTAGTTTGTTACATGTTGACCTTCCATACATGGTCTAGCCTGTTACATGTTTGCCTTTCGTACATGGTCTAGTTTGTTACATGTTGACCTTCCATACATTGACTAGCATGTTACATGTTTGCCTTCCATACATGGTCTAGCCTGTTACATGTTTGCCTTTCGTACATGGTCTAGTTTGTTACATGTTGACCTTCCATACATGGACTAGCATGTTACATGTTTGCCTTCCATACATGGACTAGCATGTTACATGTTAGCCTTTCGTACATGGTCTAGTTTGTTACATGTTGACCTTCCATACATGGACTAGCATGTTACATGTTTGCCTTCCATACATCGACTAACATGTTACATGTTTGTCTTCCATGCACGGTCTAGCCTGTTACATGTCTGCCTTTCATACATGGTCTAGCCTGTTACATGTTTGCCTTTCGTACATGGTCTAGTTTGTTACATGTTGACCTTCCATACATGGACTAGCATGTTACATGTTTGCCTTCCATACATCGACTAGCATCTTACATGTTTGTCTTCCATGCACGGTCTACCTTGTTACATATTTGCCTTTCATACATGGTCTAGCCTGTTACATGTCTGCCTTCCATGCACGGTCTACCTTGTTACATATTTGCCTTTCATACATGCTCTAGCTTGTTACATGTTTGCCTTCCGTACATGGACTAGCTTGTTACAGGTCTGCCTTTCATACATGGTCTAGCTTGTTACATGTTTACCTTCCATACATGGACTAGCTTGTTACAGGTCTGCCTTTCATACATGGTCTAGCTTGTTACATGTTTACCTTCCATACATGGACTAGCTTGTTACAGGTCTGCCTTTCGTACATGGTCTAGCCTGTTACATGTTTGCCTTCCGTACATGGACTAGCTTGTTACATGTTGGCCTTCCGTACATGGTCTAGCCTGTTACATGTCTGACTTCCGTACATGGACTAGCATGTTACATGTTTGCCTTTCGTACATGGTCTAGTTTGTTACATGTTGACCTTCCATACATGGACTAGCATGTTACATGTTTGCCTTCTATACATCGACTAGCATGTTACATGTTTGTCTTCCATGCACGGTCTACCTTGTTACATATTTGCCTTTCATACATGGTCTAGCCTGTTACATGTCTGCCTTCCATGCACGGTCTACCTTGTTACATATTTGCCTTTCATACATGCTCTAGCTTGTTACATGTTTGCCTTCCGTACATGGACTAGCTTGTTACAGGTCTGCCTTTCATACATGGTCTAGCTTGTTACATGTTTACCTTCCATACATGGACTAGCTTGTTACAGGTCTGCCTTTCGTACATGGTCTAGCCTGTTACATGTCTGCCTTCCGTACATGGACTAGCTTGTTACATGTTGGCCTTCCGTACATGGTCTAGCCTGTTACATGTCTGCCTTCCGTACATGGACTAGCTTGTTACATGTTGGCCTTCCGTACATGGTCTAGCTTGTTACATGTTTGCCTTCCGTACATGGACTAGCTTGTTACAGGTCTGCCTTTCATACATGGTCTAGCTTGTTACATGTTGGCCTTCCGCACATGTTCTAGCTTGTTACATGTTTGCCTTCCATACATGGACTAGCTTGTTACAGGTCTGCCTTTCATACGTGGTCTAGCTTGTTACATGTTTACCTTCCATACATGGACTAGCTAGTTACAGGTCTGCCTTTCATACATGGTCTAGCTTGACGGAAAGTGAAGGAGCTAGTGTCTGCTGCTGAGGGGGAATTAGCCTGTCACGGGACCGACCTCCTAGTGGAAGTAGTACCACCTGGCGGGTAATGAAGGAGTAATGAGGGAATATTAAAGGCTAATTGACGTAGACTGAGTCTGCTGATATATATCACTCTGGGCTGGAGCACCCATGGGGAAATTTTAAGATGGTGCCCGCCTCCACATGACCTACCCCCTGGAGGAAAGAAGTGTAAGTAGTAAGGATATTTTATTTGCTATTTTGTTTGTATGACTGCCAGTTTAAATGGTTATTTATTATGATGCCTAAAAAATTGAAACTGATGGCACATTCATTCTGTCATGCATTGTCCGAAATGTCATGTCTCCCTTGTAACATTTTGTCGTGATTGCCCAAAGACACACCACTCCCATGTAACACTTTGTGTCACTATTGTCCAAAGACCTCCACTCCAATATAACACTTTGTGTCACTATTGCCCAAAGACTCCCACTCCCATGTAACCTTTGTGACTATTGCCCAAAGTCCCCCACTCGAATGTAACACTTTGTGTCACTATTGCCCAAAGACCCCCACTCCCATGTAACCTTTGTCACTATTGCCCACCCACCCCCATGTAACACTGTCACTATTGCCCAAAGACCCACACTCCCGAGTAACACGTTGTCACTATTGCCCAAAGACCCCCACTCTCATGTACCACTTTGTCACTATTGCCCAAAGACCCCCACTCCACCTTGTCACTATTGCCCAAAGACCCACACTCCCATGTAACACTGTCACTATTGCCCAAAGACCCCCACTCCCAAATAACACTTTGTTACAAGACCCCCACTCCCATGTACCACTATGTCACTATTGCCCAAAGACCCCCACTCCTAAGTAACACGTTGTCACTATTGCCAAAAGACCCCACTCCCATGTAACACGTTGTCACTATTGCCCAAAGACCCCCATTCCCATGTACCACTTTGTCACTATTGCCCAAAGACCCCCACTCCCATGTAACACTTTGTCACAAGACCCCCACTCCCATGTACCACTATGTCACTATTGCCCAAAGACCCCCACTCCTAAGTAACACGTTGTCACTATTGCCAAAAGACCCCACTCCCATGTAACACGTTGTCACTATTGCCCAAAGACCCCCATTCCCATGTATCACTTTGTCACTATTGCCCAAAGACCCCCACTCCCATGTAACACTTTGTCACAAGACCCCCACTCCCATGTACCACTATGTCACTATTGCTCAAAGACCCCCAATTCCATGTAACACTTTGTCACAATACCCCCACTCCCATGTAACACTTTGTCACAAGACCCCCACTCCCACGTAACACTTTGTCACAAGACACATCACAACATCACAACATCATATCATCTCATCACATCACTACATCATATCATCTCATCACTACATCACATCATCTCATCACATCACTACATCATGTATGTATGTATGTATGTGTATGTACGTATTTTGTGAGTTCTACTGTCAAAAGAGTGAAATTTTGTGAGTTCTACTGTGGTGTCCTAGCCTTACACGCATGCACGCACCCATGCACCCACCCACCCACCGTCGCCGTCCCCACCCGCCCTCGCCGCCGCAGAGGCGGCGCACGCGCGCCGCCCTTCCGTGAAGGGCGGCGCGCGCGCCAATAATGTTGGTTATTATATTATATTATATATATATATATATATATTTATGTTTTCTGTTACCACGTTTCTCGTTCTCTTCAATGTGTTGACCTCGACCGACCTCTTGTCGTTTCGACTAGCTACGCGGTGTTTGGTTACCGATCGCGTCAGCAGACGTCTCCATTACGTATTGTAGCATAGTCCGTTGATCTAGCTTGCCCTTTTATCGTGTGTCGGTTCCCTACGAGGTGTCTGGTTACATCACTGGCTTATTCCACCCGACTGTACTTCATATATATATATATATATATATATATATTATATTATAAATATTTTCAAAGTTTTATATATATATATATATATATATCGCGGTGTCTGGTTATATCGCTGTATTATTCCACTCGCTTGATCATTTTCAACTGTTTCATATATGTTTCAGAGAAGTATTTTCAAAGTTTTCATATATTTAACGTCTCGTCCATATGCTTTGAGAGTTTTTAATGTATGTTCCAGAGACGAAGAGCTCCGCGACTATCATAGGTATTCATTCTGTAGAGTCATGGCGGAGCTGGTCCAGACACGGGAGCTTTATGATCCTCCCAATCCTTGGGTTGACTCCGACCCTGTTGCCCCCCTGGACACGGGGGATGTCGAAAATTGGTGTCCGGAGTCATACGACAGTGATGACGGCTTTGTCGATTTCGTAGTTCGTTAACATCAATAAAACATTCAACTTTCAAACTGTGGTGTTTGTTGGCTATTATATTATATTATATATATATATATATATATTCTCTCTTTCGTATACACATTATATATATATATTCGTTATTACATCATTCCGTTTATCTCTCATTATACACCTTTCATCACCTTTTAAAACTTTTCTCTTTGATCTTTCGTTATGATTCTTTGATCTTTCGTTTCTTTCACTACCTTTCCTCTTTGAACTTTTGTTATTCCCTCTTCAGTCTCTCATATATACACAATAACCCTTCCATGGCTGCTCATTACACCGCTAGGAGGCGCTACACACGCTCACACATACGGTCACGTGACTACGCACTTTGCTCAGGGGGGCGGCTTTCGAAACCTCCCTATTATCAACCAAAACTCCTCAAAAAGGGCCGTAGATACCCCTTCAAAAACCCCCGTATACTACTGGCGAGGCAAAGTGGGCAGGATCTCGACTTGGCGCTACTGTGTCTGCGAACAACGCCAATTGACAACAAACTTCCAAGTCCAGCAGAGCTCCTCAATGGTCGCAAAACTCTTCTGACGAAAATCGTTGACACACGCCAAGATCATGACGATATGAGAACGAGGCTACAAGAGCGACAGGACAAGGTGACGTTTCAGCACGATCAACACGCAAGAGATCTCCCGCCTCTGCACAACGGTCAAGAAGTTCGCTTTCGTGATCAAGACGGCCGGTGGAGACCTGCTACGGTCCTTGACAAAACACCGAATCCAAGATCGTACATTCTCACGACACCGAGCACAAGCACTATCCGAAGAAACAGAAATCAAATCCGAGACAACTCGACTCACCCGATTGTCAGGAGAGTATCGTTTGCCAGTCCGACTACAGTCCAGCCCGCTCCAGCTGTTGTGGATTCAACTACTCCCACGAAGACTACAGACGGCTCGGCTGAGAACATTGTTCAAAATAATACAACTGGACTATATGTGACCCGCTCTGGTCGTCATATTAAGCAGCCTCAGCGTTATGTATGAATAGATACAAAGACTGTAAGCAAGGCATACTGTATAGCTTATATCAGAGTTAAATCTATTGCATGTTGTTCTTTTGCAAATTTACAGTTATTTCAGAGACTTTATAACAAGTTACTTTGAGTAAGTCATAATCTCTTCCTTTGTAAAAAAGGGAGATGTCGTAGTATTACGCGCTTTAATAGAACCTCATTATACTAGTGTTAAGGCTTTGATTAAATGTTCATTCCTTCTAACATGTCTTATAGTAAACTGTCATGTCATAGCTATTATCAGTACATCCAAGTAACACAACAACACCACGTACCAAAAACACACAACATATGAGTGATTTTATAAAGTGTTTAATGCACGCATTGTCTGTCTCTGTCTGTCTGTCCCTCCCTCCCTTCCTCCCTCCCTCCCTCCCTCCCTCCCTCCCTCCCTCCCTCCCTCCCTCCCTCCCTCCCTCCCTCCCTCCCTCCCTCCCTCCCTCCCTCCCTCCCTCCCTCTCCCTCCCTCCCTCTCCCCCCCTCTCCCTCTCTCTCTCTATCTCGCTCTCCCTCTCGCCTACTTTCAGTCCAGTCTTCGATTAACCAGAATGCCCAATAACTAGAGCTCATTATACCTTCAATGCATATAGATCGTCCCCACCTTGGGTTTTGAACAGGCCGATGTTAGACGTTTGGAAATGTTCAAGGATTGGTATGTTTTATACACCACGTGTAATGGCATATCACAAAGAAGCAGAAAGGCAAGTCTTAGCTAATTCTGACAAGAATTAGCTTCCCGATAACTGTTTGAATGTTGCCATACATCAAAGCACACAATGATAATGTCGATTTTTCAACTAGCCGAGGTTAGCTCAAAGGCAAATCATAGAGAAGCAGAAGGATGAGTTTTAGATAATTCTGACAAGAATTCGCTTCTCTGTAGCTGTTTGAGTGTTGCCACACACCAAAATACACAGTGATAATTCGCCACTTTTGAATCTCAGTTGTAGCGAATCCGTGGTAAAGGTTCTTAAACACTTTTTTTACCACAAAACATACTATCTACTATGTAAACATCTCATTTCTTGTTTTTGTAAATAAAAAATTCGATATGCTTGATGACCCCATAACAGAATACCATAATTAATATGAGAATAATTTCTATGAGTAAATACAATGCACATTCAGAACCGATTTTTCTAAAAATTCCTAAAACTGGGTGATATTTATAAAATGCAACGACTGAAATTTTACTATAAATGAGTCAATCGCGATCTACCTGAATATTTCTGCCACATCCCTTATTTACGCAACATTGAAATCTATCAACACTAAACACGAGGAATAAATAACCTGTTTCCCCCAGATTCAATCGTGAATATGCCAAAAACCTATACGACACAACATAAAAACAGTTAACAATAATCCAAGGATTACCATTGATGCACTTTATACACATAGCCTACATGGTTTTACAACTTACATTAAAAGCTACTTAATTATGAACTATAAATGTCATTGTGATATCCACAATTGTTATATATGTAATATATAATAGAAGTATACAATATGCTATATAATTACATATCTGTATTTATTAACGTTGAATTGTGACTATCATTTCTATTTACTATTTTGATTTATTAATTAAAGGGGGCTCCCATGTCGGCGACATGTTGTCTTAATGGGAGTCTGTGACCTTACATTTGTTAATTATTTCAGTTTGTACATTTACGGTCAAAAATAAATCTGTCTGTCTGTCTTATTGTTTCGTATTTGGATTCCTTTCAACGCACAGAAGATCAACTGTGTAAGCGAAGCTGGCGTCGGGATATAGTAAGCAGTTGTGGATGCAGCGACAGAGCGAGTCGAGGCCCAGTTCATCCGCATTTTAATCTACAAGGGTTATTTATACGACGTAGTTATTCTTCCGGCTGCCGTAACCCAGATTCAGGTGGCTATTCTTACGTGAGTTCCGGTGCGCATGTGCGTATACGGGGTCAGCACACGGTTGGACTTCCAATGTTCACTTGCTCTGACATAAGTGCATTTGAGTAGTCAGATTTCTAGATGTGATTGTAGCAGCTGTTGGCAGTAAAATTGGTGTCTTTTTAGCTGATTTTACTAAGCGGAAGGGTATCTGGCAGCAATTTCGCTAGTTGACACTTTAGCCGGATTACTGCCTGCATGCATTTGTAAATATTGACGGGTGTCATACATACATGATACAGGCATTTTGCAAGAGCTAGAGATATTAGATTTTGACTAAAATCGACCAGCATGTCAATGAGATGATAATAACAGCAGGTGGGAAGTTTAAGAAACTTTATAGGTCACGTTTTCTTATAATCACACACAACATTAACATGGTCGCCAATGGGAAAACTGACAGTGTGCTGAGCCCATACCGTTTACTAATCTGTCACATACTACGGCAGCCGTAACCGCAATTTGCAGCGTTAACATTCCGAAAGTGCCGTAATCGCAAGTGCTTGAGTTATAGTTCCGAGTGTTGGCTAAGACTAAGTTAAGTAGGTTAGACTGAGTTAAACCTAAGTCTACGGGACTAAGAAGTAAATTTCTTCCACTCTCTCAATATTTATATTGTCAATTTTGAGAAATAGGCTGTGTAGGTTTGTTTGGCAGTTGGAAGGTCTTATATTTAGATTTTACTTTTATTTAGTGACAACTTAGTAATATTCTGAGTTCTTCATATATTACAATCTCTTTTGTGCTTTATCACTAAAAGTTTCAATGGTGCTAAATAAAGTGGTATCATCAGCATATATATTATAAATTTAAACATTTGGCTTGCTTGTGAAGTCAATTATATCTATAGTAAATTAACAGTGGTCCAAGGATGGACCCTTGTGGTACACCTACTTTTATAGGTAAAGTATCACATGTAGTATCTTCAAATTCGGTATATTGTTTCCAGTTGCTTAAATAGCTTTCGAATAAGAGTCTTGCCATAAACTTGTTTAATAATATCGAATGGTAAGGTGAAGACAAATATTAATTGGTAACTGCTTTTTGTCCATTTGAGTAATTATTCTATCTACTAGTTCGAGTGGTGCATATTCTGTCAAATGGTTAGGTCTAAATCCGTACTGATGATCAAAAATAGCTTAGAATCAATAAAATAAGTGAAGAGGAAGTTACAGGAAGAATATACCCCTCGGCAGCCGAAACTGCTATTTTTTAATCACAAGACGATGTCGATGTTTATAACAAGTTAAGTAGGCCTACCATACACTCATCGTGCCGAATTGGCATTCATACTTGTGTTACAAATTACATTATCTATGACAAATCAACTGTTATTTTCCATACAAATGATGTTTACTGTCCACATTCATTGGTGGTTCCTCCTCACCAGAGGCCACTTTAAATTTGCTGAAGGGTTGGCCTTAGAAGAGGGGGACTACTCTACTGAAGCGTAGGCAATCACTTTCTGTCAACGCACTACTAGTATACGGTAATAACTATTCTGTCAAGTGTATTCACATAATTTATTATCATGAAATAAATCACACAGCATTTACACAGCACAAAACACATGCAAACGTGTAGGCGTACTTATAATACTATTTAAACAACAACACCAGTGATCTTGAAAAGCATAATGGACATAATTAAATGCTGAACACAATACTGATAGCATTAATTTATGTAATAAACGGATATAAATTAGGTATCACAATAAATTATGCCTAAAATAATATGCAGGCATTGGAATGCAAGCAAACGCATTGCATGTTACAACCGTGTCGATTGCATAAATCGGCATGCAAAATAAGTATCAGTGCAAACACTCCTGCTGTTCCAAAATACAATTACATTTAAACTGCATTACAAGTTAATAATTATATACACATACTCACTGGGTAAACTACGTAAGTACATTGCATTATATCAAGGGAACCAATGCTACACATTAATATCCAATTGCAAGGAACTGCCAAATGATCATTGGAATATGAGTTAACCCATTATAATGTATGCCTATCAACCTATTTTATAATATCATTATGCAATGTACACAAAATAATATGAAAAACATTCACATACATAGCAATTATCAGCATTTAACAATCTTTGCAAAACCAAATTTTTGCTTTTGGGGCTGCCTTCAGGGGAACACATTTAAAGTGAAACCACTGCAGACAGCTTTCACAAACAATACATTCTTCGTCATGCAGTGCCTCCGTGCATGTGGCACAATACCACACCGCTTCCTCCTGAAGTTCTGCGGCAATGATCTACACTGCCTGCCAAGCCTTTGTATCAAAGTACTTTTGAATGGCCGCGAGGAACACATGGCTGTCAAGGCAAGCAGCTGTCTGCGCATTCCTGCTAATGTCTGCATCTCTCGGCAGCCAGTCACCATGGAGTGCCGCCACAACTGTGTCTCTCTTTGTAAACCAGCACAGCATGGCTGTAAAAAGGATGCAAATATTAGCATTATGTATGCAGTCATAGAACGCAGATGTATAATAGGCACAATCAGGGTTCATACAGAATGAGCAAAGTCAAATTAAAGAACATTCAAGAACAGTTTTGATTAGAAGATTCTCACAGAAGATTAAAACTCTAATTAAATTGCTTTTCACAATGTCAATGATGCTTAGCGTGTCATGTTTTCACAAAGATTCTCATTATGCTAAGTGTGCACATAATTTCTTAATAAATGTGAGATATTGCCTGCACAAGTCAGTCTTAGCAAGTCCACGATGTGATATTTATTTTCAAAATGTTGGCTCTGCCTTACCCTAGCCTTTAATAATAATTTAACTTGCCTAAATTATTAGCAGTGTCTGCCTACAAGGTCCTCCTTCGGGGAGTAAAATATTATTTATATATAAACAAGATTATGCAGGACCATACCGAAATCCAGGCCAGTAACTTTCACAGGTGGGCCACTAACTTTTCAAATCTGCTGGCCCCCTGGGCCAGTGGATTCAAAACCTTAATGTCAAGGCCTGAGTACTATGATGTACTGTTTGTAAATATTGTTTAACATTTTGTAACAATTATTTATTCGCCACAAAAATTAAAATATGGTCATTTTATATAATGTTTCTAACTTTTATTTATCCAGGCAAATATAATGTAATGGATATCATTTATTATATATATATATTGTACAGTAATAATATTACTAATATACTTTAATTATATATGTGAAAACAAATTGTAATCTGTCTGGATAAATAAAATTAAGAAATATTGTTATATATAATTACCATATTTGAATTTTTATGATTCTTTAGATGAAATCTTTACATTCAAAATTTTTGTTGATGTACACGAGACAAGTCTCTCCGACATAATAATATTATACAGGTGAAATACAGTATTATTTTAAGCAGTAACATTTATTTATATAAAAGACTATCTGTACATAAATTCTAAAAAAGATGCAGTCAATCTGCTTTACCTCCAACACCTCATGATTGTGGATGACATTTATTGTTTTCACCTCAAGCTGCTGGTAGTAGGCTCCGAGTCTAATTTTAATTCCAGCTTGGCATTGTCTCTTTAGTGTCCTGAAATGATATTTTAATTATGAACACAGCTGACGTCACTCACAAATTTCTAAACCGTGATCCAACCTTGTACCTGACCGGATAAGTAAGCGCTAATTAAAGGCTAACAGTAAGATAACGGTTGGTACATTTCCATAAGCATGCTGCATGGGCAAATTGGGCATGGCAGTTCGGTTATGGGCTCAGCACACTGTTAGTTCCCCATCGGGGATGGAGATGAGACTTGGCAAGGCACCAGAAAAATCAGCACTTCGCTGTTGGACAATTTGTAATCCAACACAACATTCTCAGATGGCACTATGGACTCCTGATACAGTTTTCCAGAAAGTCCAATATGTTTTATAAGAAAATCCAATACAGTCAGTTGTTATGTTACATTCAAATTTATATTGATTTTTTGACCTTGTGCCCTATTTACAAAGGTAAACATCAACAAAGTCACCTTAGGGTGTGAATTCATCAAAGGCCAGACGTCTCAAGCAGTTCAATTCCATAATATTACACAGCCTAATTAGCAGACATTCAGAAAACAATGCCACTTGCTTGATTGACCAGAAGGTCCAGTCAGTAGACAGTATCTGATGACAGGCTCTGGCTATGGCCTACTCCAGCTAATAATTGTCCTCAGACTTCATTAGGGTCAATGACAACATCTTCATGTGTGTTTAATTAGCTGAAGTAAACAAAAATGATTTATGAATCACCCTGCTGCAATGTCATTGGTTAATTTTCGTAGATTTTCAAATTGAGGCTTAACTAATAGCATAAGCACCCCACCTCCCTTATAAGACAAGTGTTCCGTCACTGTGATTTGGACTTACAACCGATGAGAAGTCTAATATCCCAAAACGGTGTGGCCCAATAAACTATAGTTTTGCCATACATGTATTTTCAGTAGTTTTGCCATACATGTATTTTCAGTAGTTTTGCCATACATGTATTTTCAGTAATTTTGCCTCTGATAAACAATATTAAAATGCACCAGTATTTAAACAAACCCATAGTCGTAATAAAACCCCCACTTACTGTCGATACTGAATTAAAGGGAATTTATTTTATATCGCGTATTTTATTGACTATGTTACAATAGTCGTACAATATTATTGAAATGTGAATAGTGATATATCCACATGTCTGAAGACAACCATAAAGTGGCGCCACCTACCGGAGTTTCCTGTGGAACTAATGAATACACGCAAAAACGGGTGGGTTTCTTGTACATTTTGATCGATAAAAGACAGTAAAAAATGTAATTGTTTGATCACTTCACAAGTATATATGTGTGTAGAATAGGTGTTTTAGATACATGGTGTTAAGTTTGGTGGCTGTAGGTGACCGTCATGTTTTTTAGAGGTGTGGGCTAGGCTAAGCTAAGAGTAAGGCTCCTAGTCCTAGCTTAGGGCCTTAGGCTAAGGCTAAACTGTAAAGTACCGCCATGGCTACGTGGCCAAGCCCAAGGAAGTCATATATATATACGGGATATAATAAGATAGGACTTTGAATAAGATATAATTATTTAAATAAGCAGACTTACTGTGCTGCGGCTCTTGTGTACTTTCCATCCGAAAACACAACTGTCAACTGTACTGGACATAGTACTTCAAATGTGGATTGGCCGTTGCGGCAATGTTCGGCACCGTCAATGGTCATCGAATCACGCATATAGAGTAGTACAAAACTGTCATCTTGCACTCGTTTGAGTTTATCGGATAATTGGGAAAAGGAACAAAATTTGTCACCGACAAACGCTTTCCTGACTGCCATTTTGTGAAGACGCTGCGTCGAACCTGCGCATGCGCGGCTATGCTATGCTGGAGTAGGCTTACTGCGCATGCGCACCGGAACTCGCGGAAGAATAGCCACCTGAATCTGGGTTACGGCAGCCGGAAGAATAACCAGGTCGTTATTTATAATCGGATTTTACATACCTTGCGCACAAGCCGCTGCGCCACAATACAGCTGCGACATCCAGTTGTGATATTGAGAGACAGCATCACATACGCGAGGACACCACCTAAATATTTTAAAGATAGGATCAATATGCACATTTATACACCGCTGTACAAGTGTATGGAATAGCCTCATACACTGATACAGTCTGTAGATGAGGCCCCAATGTGCAGTCTTGAGAGCGGAAAATAGAGGATAAATGGTTGCATCACCATCCAGTTAAATTACACTATACTACCCCAGGCCTACAGGAATTCGTCAGACGTATGCGCACAGTCCGAACCGACGATATATATGAGGTATGGAATAAGAGGCAGTACAAGCTGTACAATGTAAAAGCCAGATGAGGACCCATAAGAAGATGTAAGACGCCGTCCGGTTTGCTTATATTAATGATGCCACCATCTTTCTTCATGACGTCGACAGAAATGCCGCGGCGACTACTCGAGAGATGGTGCGTCGGCCGCCTCGTGGTGACGTCCCATTATGTGCATCTGCCAGGTTGCCGCCACCTCTGCCGAGCGCTGGCCAGAGACGCCCGTTTCTTTGGAGTAATCTGTACCGCGTCGTTTTTACAGTGACTGTAAACCTATGTCAATGTTACCAAGCACGTGTGAGCGTGCGTGCTTACGAGCAATTACATTTTCACCAGCATGACCACCCACCACCCCCCTTTTTATCGAGACTAAACCCATGATCATCTTTACACTGTACCAAATTTCGTAAGACCGTGTTGGTATAATGGCGGGTAATCAGCACTCCTACTCGCAGTGGTTCTGCGCGTTTTTACGCCAGGTCACACGGTGTGGAATAGAAGCTTAAAATGATAAACTAATGATCGCACCGCAACCAACAAATACAACCATAATCATTGACACTGGGCAAGTCAGTTGTCTTTTATCAAATTTATGGCAATGTTTAGGACGTAAAGCAATTATTCTAATACACAATACCGCTCAGCAGCTCCTACTAATCATATATTGGGATTCCCAGAAGTCGTTTATGCGTCTTCAAATTGGGGCGGGTATTTGCGCTGTTCTCACGGGTGACGCAGTCACGACTGGCCAAGTCAATTACTAGTTTGACTCCGCTAACTTCCGCGGCTAGTTTTGCATGGCAAACAGCCCTGGCTTGCGAGGATGTCACGAGACTGAGCAGCTAATCCAGTCCGTTGCATCCATGCAATTATGCATTGGTCTGCTGTTAGTGTTGAATATAGTTCCTGGAATTGCCAATTGATGTTGCCCAATTCTGCGAACTTTCAATATACAGTGTACCAGGGTTCGTGTAATACTAAAAAACACTGAACAGATCAGACAAGACCGTTTTGAATTAAGCAGTCAATGCAACGTAAGTTTCACCATTTTTATTATTGCCATCTCAGCCATACATGGATAAAATCAAGTCAACATCAATTATGCAGTAAAGAACAAATATTTTTGAACTAATAGTGTAAAGATTCCAGATAAGTAGCCAACTTCACATGGTAGTAAAATGTCCTGTACTAATTAATCCTCGCCTGTTTGGCATACATCGACAGCAAATCTAAACGTGTAATCATAATTTGATATCGCTGTCTGAGCACGCCCGTAACAAAATAAAAATACATTTTAATTCGGTCTCAGGAGAACACAAGGATTGATACCCGTTGAGTATTGAAATAAGATATGACTAAACGCTAGCGAGACGACCATGTAATAACAATAAATAAACAGCGTTGCTACGACACAACACAACGATGACGACGGAGCGCGAGGCTCGTGTGACTTATAAAGTCCTAATTGTGCGGCTGGTAACAGCGAAATCCAGTGAGAAGTTAAGCGACGATCACTGCCACAAGACAACCGCTACAGTAGCTGCACCGCTGTCACATGCCTCACTCGTCCGTGTCACTGGCGAGTCTACGGTTATTCATCCTAATGGGGGGGCGATCGAGCCTAAAGACAGTGCCCTCAATTCGACCACTTCGTCCATGTCTGCTGCTGCTGTGACGGGGCTGCAACGAACAAAACGATGGATCGAGTTGTTACTCGCACTGTCGCCTCCACATACACGTGCTACTAGTTGTGTCGGCAGCAGTCAGTGACTGCGCCCAAACAGCAGACAGTACCACTGCCGCCGATGAACGACAGGCAACCGTCCGTGCGTCTCGGCCTGCCTGCAAGTAACAAGTACACGAGGCACAACAGAAGCCGACGCTGCGGCGACTGCCGTCACTTCTCCCGCTTCTCTAAGACTCGCCAGTCGTCTACGAGTACACACTGGACGACTTCACTCCTACAGGACAATTAGTACGTTCACTGCCGGGGCGTGCCTAGCATTGCACTGACCAGCATATAGCACATTGCTAGTCTCCTGAAAAGCAAGTGCACTGTAGACTTTCTGCTGTTTCACCGCTCCCTGGTATCACGGCTATTCCAGAAAAGGTTACCACCTCTTCAAGTCAACTATGCCACGGCCCAAAATTATAAAAAACACTTAATACATTGCCCTATATTAATAAGAATTTACTGACTATTAATCATCCCAATTTTAGACGTAAATAATACAAACATCTCCATCCATAACAACTGCATTTCAAAATAGAATGCACTTATGCTATGCAAGAGGTGTCACATTTTCTGGGATGGCCTACATAGTCAACGTTTTTTGCAGAGGACTATCCTTACACATCCTTACATAATTAACATACAGCTGCTGAGACCGCAGAGCAAAATAAGTAATACACATTCATTAACCAGACTATACATATATTCAAAATTATCTACATTTAAAATTTTAACAGGACCCTCACAGCACCACAGCATTCATGCAATGTCGTGCTCTCTAGCCTCAGACCGAACGTCTCTAAAATGTATATATCTGTACACAATGCCACATTAAAAGTGCGTCGCCACAAACTAGTGATGGAATGGTGCCACAAGCCCTGGTGGTGACAGAGGGCCCCGTGTACAGGGCGCTGCCACGAAGCACGCATGCACAGGCGACCGTCACCTGCACATCTTTGCAGATAACTGTTTGCATGCCAGCGACAGAACACACGCCGTCATTGGTCCCAACACAACACTGCTGTTGCCGCGAGATGGTTACAGACACACACAACACTGTCACATGCAGCGGCGACAGCGAGCAACGCACGTCCTCGCCGACACTCAGTGGGCAACAGCAGCTGGGCGTCTGTGCTCTACTGTGGCGGGGGGTTGGATGGCGGTGGGGGTGGTGGTGGCGCATACTGTTGCGAGGTGGTGCCAGACTGCTGCATCCACTGGCTGTAGTAGTAGGCCATCGCCTGCATTTGATCCGGGGTCTGGCCAGCAGGCACGGCTGCTGCGCCCTGTCGAGGTGGCGGCGGGGGCGGCTGTTGGCCGTATTGGGCGGCCGCAGACACCTGACCATACATACCGGCTTGTTGCTGCTGCTTCTGCTGGCCATACATGTTGAAGGATGCCGGTTGCTGTGGAGCGGGGACTGATGCCGGCTTCGGTGGAGCAGCGGCCTGCTGCATGCCCGCAGGCCGGCCATTTGGCAGGCTACTTGGGCCATTGGACGCTGATGTTTGCTTACCATCAAAGCTCATGGCAAGCAGGCTGGGAACACCACCACCACCAGCGATGACGCCACCACCGGACGACGCCCCCAGGCTACCGCCAGCCTTCAACTGACCCCCAAAGTTAGAAGACTTATTGCCCCCAGACGATGACATACTGCCACGGTCGGAGTGCGACCGGTACGAGGCACCAGAGAAGCTGGGTGTATCCCTAGGCTTGCTACTCAACCCACCACTGAATCGGCTGTGTGAATCGCGACCACTTGACCTCCAGCGACTGCGACCTGCAACACACACACCGATGCCTGTTAGCTGCATTGCCTCATGTTATCTGGACACAAGTAAATTACAGTTTTATAGGTCAAAACTACAAAAAGGTACTCGGCCAAGTGATCCACTTTCAAGAACCATGCATGTTGGGGTGTCCTTTGTTATTGCACAAACCATGTATTAAGCCACAGAATTGTATTGTCTGACAAAGGATTAATTATTAATCATAACAAGAATAATCACATCAGACAGATATAAAGAACATGTAAACAGAAGAGAGTTAGGAGAATAGGAATGTCAAAATTAATATTGACAGAATGGCGAGACGTGAAAGGGCGACAGTGAGAGACTATCATAGAAGACCCAAGAAAAATGGACACCCACGCAAGGGTTGAAGGGAAGAAAGAATCAATATAACGCAATTCTAAACCGAACATGTACCTCCAAAATCTCTGGCCATGCCGACCATCTGTTCTAGCTTTGGGTTTATCTGTTGTTTCGCCTCGCGCAGCACCTCAAGCAGGTCGCGTGCCTGCTTTGCGTTGCCGTGTGTGAAGAATGTGTAGGCGGTGCCCGTGTTGGAGGCTCGTGCTGTCCGGCCGATGCGGTGTACGTAGTCCTCCGAGCAGTTCGGGTAGTCAAAGTTGATGACAAACTTGACGTCGTTCACATCTACAGTGGCAGGGTAGCAGACATGGCAAACGTGTCAACACAACATCACATGAATTAGTTCTGTGCTGCAGACACCAGGTTCCTTACGCTATGGGCGTCATGTACACAGGCACGATGTTACCACGGTGATGAACAGGGTTTCACCTCATGCATTTTACTTGTTCGTACAACATTCTAGTAGTGTTAAGATGCCAAAGAGAAACTCAGAAGCTGTATAAGTGAAACCCTGCCAGCAACAGACCTTGGCAAACACATGCAGCGGAACCAACGGATGGATAACGTTTGCACCTACCTGAGCGCGGCTCCACTCACGCACGCAATCCCTAAACAACCTAGCAGTTTCCGCAGCAGCTGCGAACTGCTTGCGGTGGAAGACACAGCCGACTGCAGCAGCATCTAGACTTCAAAGAACCCACAAGCGACACCCACCCCCCACAACTTAGTTCATGTGACCCGGGCCACTCAAGGCATGGCTGGCAGACACGGCCCAACGGAAGGCAGAGAGCGAGCGGCGGCAGGCGTCCCGACGTGGCACGGTACGACGCTATCTCCCGGTGATCAAGAAGGAAAAACTTGAGCCAAATGCGGTGGCCGGCCCACAGCGCATAGACACCTACACACATACATCACTGTTGTGGCAGTCCACTCGAACACGCAGCGCACGCACGAAACGTTGTAAGTCTACTGGGGTATATGTTGCCAAGGCGGGTAACATCGGCGTGTACCCGCACACAGCAAGGAACTTGGAGAAGGTGCAAGAACAGACATAGATACACAACTACATGCTCTATGTTTAGTCACTCGTGTAATAAGACGATGCTCAATGAGTTAGTAGTCAGAAAACAGCCAATGTATCCACACATCCATGTAAACTGGTACAACCAGAGTCATGTGGCTGCTATTTCCAACTGAAACAGCTAACAAATTTAGAACATTTCCTTCAAGTTACACAGCAGAAATTTCGGGTGAAACCAAAATGTTGGCAACTTGGGTAATTTGGCCGATATCATAACGAAAAACTCAAAATGAATGAAAACCCAAGTCTGCTGAATTTCCATTACTGCTTGCCCCCATGACATTTGGTTGTCCCACAAAAACAGTTTTTGCAAAACCAAAATACCTATTATTGCATTTATCTAGACACGAGAATTTTATTTAGCTAATAGTCCCTAGAAGCATGTAGCTAGTGTGACTGCATGAGCAAGATAGCCTCAACAGCTCCGTAAAACAAACTTTTAGCCTGTAGTTCTCATCACCTCCTCAGCTCCATACTTAAACAACATCAATATACCCCACATTCACTTACGGTTTCAGCGTGCACGTGCACTCCACAGTGACCGTGTCGCCTGCGTTACAACGCAGGAGAGGCGCCGGTGAGCGCCACGTGAATGCAATTTGTGTGTGTTTGTTTCTGGGTTGGCACATGCCAAGGTGGGCCCCATTAACTGCCCAGCCGTCATCGCCATGCCAACACACCTCTGGACCCTGTCAAGAGAGCTTCAGCAGTACAGAATTAATAAACAAAGTTGAAAGACAGACACAGCACAGGACAGAACAGACATGTATGACTAGCAGCAAACTTCTCTTAGCACACTACACGTCTCCCTGGAGCGATTATCTTAGCAAACCCAGTCTTCTACACAGAACTGTTACCTTTGACAGACAAAAGTCGACCTATAAGCCGACTACTATCCTTAATACAAATGCAAGAGTATAAACACTCCCAGTCTGAGTACGAACCTAAACCACGGGATGCCACGTCAGTCGCTACCAAGATGGGTGCTCGGCCGTTGCGGAATTCTGCAGGGAAGATGAAACAGCAGTGAATACATACTTGTAACATTTGTCAACAAAACAAACAGCTCTGCCAACATACAACTTGATACCAATAAACCAGATATAAATGCCACTCACCAGTGAGCACCCAGTCTCGCTCTGGCTGTGATTTGTCACCATGGATACACATAGCTGGCCACCTACAATACAAAAGAGAAGTACAGAGAAACTGTACACAGACACTGTCAAGGCATTCTATAGGTATAATTATATATTGGTATTATACGAATATTAGATCATCAAAACAAAAGTACTGTTAAACCTTGCTTTATGTTCACCTCAGTAACCTCACAATTAAGGTCACTATGGGCAGTCCCAAGTTAATTCTTTAACAGTATAGGAAATTAGTCCTACTAATATGGCAACCTGGCCATTCCGGTTATTTCAGCCCATTCCCGAGGGTGGCCTTAGCAGTGAGGTTCTGCTGTATTATGTAGCACAAATTACACTGCTATGTAGAAACTCACCCGTCTCTTCTCAGTCTGCGTGAAATCTCATCAGCCTTCCTCTTTGTCTCCACGAATATAAGACTCTTGTTCTCCTTCTCGCCCATGATCTCCTCAAGAAGCTTGGAAAGTCTGAATAACAAACAAACATGTACAAACTACTACTGAAGACGAGACAGCAGCACTAGGGTTAGTAGAAATTGTTGTCTTATACATAAGCAAACATTTTACACCTGTTATGCATATCTGAGTGGCCACAGTTGCCAAACTTATGCTGCCGTTATATAATTATTACAGCTGTTGCACTCACTTGTACTGTTTTTCGTCCTCCATGCACACATCGACAATCTGCAGGATGTTGTGGTTGGCATGCAGCTGCAGCGCGCCAATGTTCACCTGCACATACTCCTTGAGGAACTCCTCGGCCAGCACACGCACATCCTTCGGCCACGTCGCACTCCACATCAGTGTCTGTCTGTCGGGCTGCAACACAAACCATTGCACGGTGAAGACAGTCCCACACATTGACAGCCAGCTGTGCATTCATCTCATTTACGTTGGTGTACATTCACCAGTTGCCTGTCTAAGCGTCAACTGGAAGCTGGACGAATTCCAAATTGAAGTACCTATGGAGGATCCTGAGAATTAAATTGTTATATATTCTATCAAAAATTACAGGAAAAGAATGTCTGCATAGAAATCCAGAAGATGGAGATGAAATGGACATGTGCTTAGAAAGAAATAGCATAAACAGTAGGTCGTTCAAAGACAGCAGAAATAGTAAAGACCAACAATAACGGTGGTGGAATACATGCACTCATGGTAAACCGAGTAACCAAAGATTGCACAAACTGAATATGGAGTACTCCATCCTTAAAAATAATAATATATTTAATTTGCTATAGCGCCAGATCCACAATTGTTTGTGGCGTTTACAATACATCATCCATCATAAAATTGTGCCATACAATAGTAATACAAATATTGATAAATAAATTAAGTAAAAGCTTTGATGCGAGTTCACGTTACGGACATGTTGTTGTCAGCAGACCGCAGTGTTGTAGCGGGTCTGTAAGGACACACGAGATCACACAAGTAGACGGGCGCATCGTATTTCATGGATTGCCTTGTGTGTGAACACCAATATTTTGAACTCGATTCTGCACTGGGTAGCCAGTGCAGATCATGCAATAGCAGAATAGCACTATCATTCTGCGGGCGGCGCAATATCAGACGAGTGGCCGAGTTGTGAATTCGTTGCAGACGACCGATGTTATTTGCAGATGTTCCGTATACAATTGAGTTGCAACTGTCCAGCCATGATGTTATTATGGCATTGACTATGCGTTCCTTCATTGTTTTAGATAAAATTAGTTTGTTTGTGACACCTGTCTGTCCAACACGTATTATGCAGCCATCCACAAGTGCAGCAGGCGACTTTGGCACCACTGGAATGTTTTCGATCTTGCCGTCATTCATGCACATGTAATTCCACCCCACCCAATGTTTTGTCATCCAGGCATGCTTCCATTCGACGTAGTGTTAAGCAGTTGTACTGAGATCAAAGTGGAAGTACAGTTGTAAGTCATCAGCATAGTGGTGGTAACAAAAGCCATGTTTTCTGATGATATCGCCAATTGGTTGCACATACGAGAAGAGCAGTGGGCCTAGGATGGAACCTTACAGGACACCTGATGTCAGAGGAATTGTACCCAAAAATGTGTCACCAATTAAGATGTGTGGAGTCCATCCTTACAGGTACGAGACCACCCAATCTAATGGGCCTTAAGGTGTGAAGAGGACAAGTAGAGCATGTTGTCTTATACAAATGCAAACACGCATATCACATAGGTTGCAAGAAAACATAAATCACAAAGATCCATAAAATATAAACATACTCTAAATTAACACTGTTGACCAACATCTGGCTGCAACTAAATTAGCACTGAACTTACTCTAACTTGTTCCACTATTTTTCTGATCTGGGGCTCGAAACCCATGTCCAGCATGCGATCGGCTTCATCCATGACCAGATATGTGCACCGTCTGAGGTTAGTTTTGCCCGCTTCCAGCAGGTCAATGAGACGACCAGGGGTAGCGATGACAATCTCTGCGCCTACACACAACACACACTGTAAGATATGACAATGAAATAATATGATCACTGGCAAGATAACACATACAACAAAATCAACCACCTGGTGAGAACGAATGTCTTGATGCTAAATATGTTAATATATTCATGGTTCAATTGTGTTAGTGTAATTATTTACAATACAATGGTAATTACGTACGTATTAAGTAAGAGGCTGTGCAATTGACTAACATAACTCAACCAAATACAGGCAGCTCGTTGCATAAATTCACCTAAGCCATGGCTAACAATGAATCTACAAAGTATTGCAACTATGTTTTGGAACAGGCCATTTCCTGAAATATGTATCATGCAATATAGTCACAGAGCAAGCTAGGTGTGCTTACCTCTCTCCAAATCCCTGATCTGTGGTCCCTTGCTGGCGCCACCATACACACAGCAGTTCCTGACCTTGCAGGGCAAACCAAACTGGGTGGCAACGACCGACACCTGCTGAGCCAGCTCACGGGTCGGCACGAGGGCGAGGCACTGGCAAACATCAAGTCACAAATCATCCCATCGCCACCAACATTTATTCAAACAAATCTCATATGCAAAGATTTAACATAAGTTTGAAACAAGTGCAACATTGGAGTAAAAATGCTTCCAATATCATGCTGTTCTATTATGTTGGAACTTTACTTTCCAACATTTCATATGCTTAAATTGCTGTTCTAACAACTGTTTGTTAGTTTGCTTTATAAACATACACACCATTCAGGCATAGAAATGTCTAATCTACAAACACAACGTCCCATTTTACTTGCAAGATTGTTATGAGTCACATACAATGGCAAATGACAAGTACATATTTGTATTGGGTGCATCATTAAAAGCTTGATTATTAGAGAATACTTACAATAGGTCCATCTCCACGTTGCAGGTATGGCTGATTGGTGATGTGAACTATTGCAGGCAGGATGAACTAAAACATTGTCAAAAGAACTGGTCAGACACCAGATACTGTTTCAAGCAGCCCCATTTGTGAGGAAAACATAACGAGTACTATAGGATAATATGTAAACATCCAAATAGGACACTACAAAAAACTGATCTAATCTGATCAGACTCTGAGAATTACATAGATGCGTACAACTTCATATCTGCCAGGTTGAACAGCATGCACACATTCAAGGTCAGCACTCTTGTGAACTGGTTCCTGGCACTGGCGGCAACCGTACTTTGTAACGCCACGGCGTTCACCTGGGCCTGCTCGCAGCGAACACTCGCGACATGTCTTGTATCGCTCGTACATGGGCACTATTTCGTGAAGAGCTGCGGCTCGGTGAGGTACAAGGGGGGCCGCTCGTGCTGATCTGACATCGTCGATAAGTTCCAGCAACAAATCTTCCACGAAGTCCTGGATGACAGGCCACTGTGCCACTGCTTCTGCTGGGTTCAATCTTTAGCGACGATGTAGGCATTGTGTACTGCTACCATCCGAAGGTAGAAATACAGTCGTCTCCACCACTTCTTTGGTCTGTGGTTGACACGGAGCCATGCACTCCCTGTGCATTGCTCTACAGTGCTACGAACTGCCGGGTGGTGGTAGTTCGACAAGATGAGCACTGGCTTTGTGTCCATCCAGACCAAACACATCAGGTCATCTTTCTGTGCCACGCGGAACTCTCCTCTCTGCAGTCGTATGTTCCGTGGGAGCAAGTTTGCTGGCAGACCTCTGTACTTGTACTCAGCTTTTAGCAATGTACTCATACTTATCCATGAAAATGTACTCGGCCCCAGGTCTGCGATGTACCACTGTAGCTTATACATGGGGTCTGACTCGGCAGGCTGTACAGTGTTGTCTTGCAAATGGAAGTATCTCCAAATGCAATCAAATCGATCACGAGACAGCACCTGCGAGAATCTAGTCTCGTAGATCCACTTCATCTTCTTCCAGTAATCATGCCTATGGGGAAGATGCAAAATCCCCATCGACAACGTCAGGCCGACGAACGCTTTCAACACTGGGACGATGACCGGGTCCCATCAAGGGGCCGACGGTGGCGGCAGGTTAGCTGCTCGGCGTAGCGATTGGTTTCGAGAACCATCCTCTGCCACATATCATCGTCGAAGAAGAAATATTCAACTGATTTCGTCTCGGGTGGGTGTTGTATATGCAAGCCCGGCATCAGGCGGAACGCCGGCTCACGCACTGGGCGAAAATCGGCACTGTTTTCAACCCACACCGCATTGAAGCCATCGAAGTCAGACAAATTGTCATCGAACATCGCATTGACAAGCATGTCATTGCCCACCACTCGATCGATGGGGGTCTTCTGCCTCCCCTGGGCCATCGGTATCAAGGACTACATCATTTTCATCTTCGTAAACACTTCCATCACTAACATCATTCTCCGCCATCTTGTCTTTGTCTCAGAAATATATACGGGGCCTTCACTTGACACGCTAGTAAACCAATGAATGGCTTCGATTTGGGTTTCCTCAACGTCATCCAATGAGAGCAAAGATGTTGGCCTATTTATATATGGACCTTCCAATCGGATTGCGATATGCTAATAGCTGAGATTTACCCCGCGATGGCGAACTACGACTAGAATCGTATTCCGGATAAAATGGGTTAAAACAGTCAACAAATACATCGAACAATAAATCTTTCTACTCACAGAAAGTGTTTTTCCAGATCCAGTTTGTGCGATTCCGACAAGATCTCTGCCAGCGAGTGCAATGGGCCATGCCTGGGACTGGATAGCTGTTGGTGATGTCCATGCGTGGTTGCGGAAGAGCTGCATAACCATTTCTGCAAAAGCAAGGCAATAGTGACTAAAAAAGTATTATATCCCGGTTTCTAGTGTCAACGTGAATAATCAACGAATAGAAAATACATTAGCTAAACTCGCCGTAATTCAAAAAGAAAGCAATAACATAAGTAATAACAAAATATACCAACACAAACGGAACATGATTAAAACAATCAATAAAGCAAGCATTCACAAGCGAGAGCTGAAATTAAATGCTGTCGGTTGTTGATAACAAAATGAGGTAATGTACCCACATCATTGGCCATACAGGCCTGTGTTTCAAACATAATTTATTGAAGTTCCAATAATATGTTTCCTCAGCAGATTGAGAGTTTACGATTGTAGAACAATATGTTAACTGCTCTCTGGGAAACAAAGCACTACAGACAGCACAATGATACTACTACAAGAAAAGGTACATATATTAACAGTAAAGAAGTGGACGCACCTGGAAAGTTTGCCTCATTAAATGTCAGTATGGGTTTGGGTACATAATGTCCGTTGACTGTGATGTCGTGTTGGCTACGGAACATCCCAATCTCTTGCTGAAATGACAACATTTCCCAAATCAATCAGCTATTCAGTTAAAGATAATATTAAATATTACCAGTCTGAACTTTTTAATACAACTAATTAAAAACATTTTATTATATTTACTGTACATCAACAGTACTGTCATGTCAAGGGATGACTATTGAGAACACCATTCATATTTTGACAGATATATTACATATATTTATATCAAGTGTCATCATTATCTTGACAATAGGTATCAGGGCATAGCGAATAATCAGCAAAGTAGCTCCAATACATGAGTTAAGGTGGACTCCCTGTTCACAATTCTTTATTTGAAATAGTATAATGCATTCACAAATTTGAGAAATGATCAAGTAATGCAAAATTTGAAGACTGATAAATTGTTGACCATTATGCACATCTTCTTATGCAAAAGTATTACAGCACTGTATTCCAACCAACATGTATGTACAAAATACACTAAATAACGCGACAGAGTTTTAGACGTATGAAACTGAAAATAAATGTCATGCATTGTGAGATATGTTAATTTTATTGCAACACAATGCACAATTAACAAGTTGCTTTGTCCACAGCATAGTTTATGTTCATGGTGTTATCTCAGTGGAGTTGAAATAACACGGTGCAGAATGTTTTATCACCACTCCGAGAACACTTCTATTATTTCGCGTACAATAAATTAAATAGTTTGCCATATTATCAAGAACTGTGAACAATTTCACATGGTGTGACACTTACATCAGGTCTGCCGGAGGTAAGTGGATGTTCATGGTAGAAGTTCTTCTCAAACTTTGGCAGCCGTTCCAAATCCCATCGTGGTTTATGTAATCGGTCACCCAAACCACTAGACTTCCCGCGCATGCCACCTCCACCACCAAAGCGATCACTAAATCGTGACCCGCCTCTTCCTCCAAACCTATGAACCAAAATAGAAATATATTTCAACGGTCACTGTTCTGTCAGAATTACATTAACAGGTGTGTGAGCGTGTACTTTGTGCAATCGTAATTTTACTTTTTAATCGAACATTCCATGTATATTGTATCATCGAAAACCATCATTGTTCTGATTAATAAACGTTGTTAATGGTTTATCGGTTCATGTGTGATCGAACATTTTCATTCGGGTTTAACCCGTGTTGGGCTAAACTGGGTTAAACTATTTTTCAGGCACATTTTATCACAATATGAAAGAATAAATCAGGCAAAGTGTCCCGGATACAAAGGGTAACTACGACTAGAATCGTATCCCGGATAAAATGGGTTAATTACATAAAGGATTATGGTCTGAACTGGTATCTAGTACAAGTTGTTTACATAAGGTGGATATTAACCTGGGGTTTCTGGCTGGGGGAAATACTTAATCTGAAGTAACCTTTAGGCAATCAGTGTGCAAAAAAGTTATCAGTCAGTAACAGAATACCCCAATAACACGATTATCATCTGATTATCATAAAATGATAACTTGACACACTGACAGACTTATTTAAAGAGCAGTTGTCATCTTTCATTACATCAATAATATTACAACAGTTTTAAACCATCATCAATCTACATACCAACTGTGTTAATATTGAGAATATCCCTCTGATATCTCAGATAGAGTAAAGCTTAGTTTAACCCAGGTTTAACCCGGGTTAAACTAGTAAAACCCAGGTTTAACCCGAGGGGCTGGTCAAAACCAGTTTAACCCGGGTTAAGGCCAGACACGGCAGCTGAAATGTCGTATTTTGAAAAATATACACAAAATATGTTTTTGCCATATTCCGATAGGTTTGTATGTGTTCTATCAATAAAGTTCACTTTTATAACAATTTCATACCTCTAAATCACTTTTCTCGTTAATAAAGTGAGCCCCTATCAATTAATAAATCCTGTTTTAGTTCTCAAGACGCGGAATGTGTTCGATAATACGCGACGTTTAGACCTTAGTAACGCTGCCGTACTTTCGACGTACACCATCTTGTTTAGTACGAATAGAACCGCCAATCCATCCTCTAACTGCTTGTCTAGACGGCATTCCCGCCCTTTGACCCGTATTTCCGGGAAATCCTAATATATGGAAGCACAATTCAACCGACTATCTCCTTATTTGGCGTTCGTCATTGTGACACGTCAGCATCGGGATGTTCCGCCATGCTCGTGACCTGCGGTGACCCGGATAATTCCATATATGGCGTGAGACGCGTGGCGTTTCTCCCACAATTCACCTTGTTGCTATTTCCGGGTGTAAACAATGATGGCGTCCAGCAAGTTTTGACGAAATCAGCATGAATCTTGTTGATTGCAAACGTTATAAATTTGCCGCAAAGCATGCGTTTGGGCAGAAAAAGAAATGGAAGGCTCGGTAACTGTAGGATGTACGCGCGTAACATGATTTATTGGTGGCAAAACAGCGTATTTCGACGGAAACGCAGCCGCGCGTAGCCACTGCAGACGCCGGCTTAGGCCTTAGCGCCGACGCCGGCTGCGATGCCCGGAGACGGCGGGGAAGCCGGCGGTTGAACAGTGGCAGAGATCTGCATCGCGCAGTGAGATTAAAATGAAAGTTATGCAGTCCAAAAGCCAGAAAGGCATGGATGCGACAGTCAGATATGGTAAGTCTTACATAATTATTTGTTTAGATGTCATATTTCCGTGTAAACAAGTTAGACAATTTAACTATATATATGTCATGTCATGACTAAGTTTTTATGTCAGTTACTACTTAGCTTTAGATTTCAGCCTTACAGTTATGGTCTGAGAATATTTTGATATCTTTACTTTATTAATAAAAACACTTATTAATAAACTTTACTTCATACTCATATGCTAATTATGTTGTTGCACATTACGCACACATGTGTGCACACGCACTCATAAATATATATATTTATTTGTATACATGTACAAGAACACATGCATGCATGCACAGTACATTTCCAGTAGGCATTTTGTTATTGACACGATATATTTCATTTCAGCTTCATCTCTTCACTGGTGCATGATTGACTTGGCTCGCATAAGTGGCCTTCTTCAGACGGTGGAGTGTCCCCAAGGAGGAGGAGGAAGGACCAGCACATGAATGCTACAGTCCTGTTCTTCATATTAATCAATCACCATTAATCCTCATTGGTGTTATCAGATGCATGACACTTCAGTTTTTACTTCATAATATTAATAATGATAAAACAATTCCCAAAATCATTGCCTAATTGTTATTCAATCTTTGGCGGCCATTTACAGAAAATTCACATATATATATATTGTATGTATTATATTTTAATTAATCATATTTATTTATAATGTTATCTTTGTATATTTTACTAATTATTTAGTACTACGTATTTAACATTTTTAAGTGCTTGTGAATGTGCTGTGTCTAGAATAGTAAATAGTGCACATATTATTACTGTCATTGTCTGGGAAAACAAACTTACATAGTAAACTGTTTTCACCACAGTTACTTAGTAATAACGTTTTACTTGTTCATCGTTGTTGCATTGTGATATTTGTCTGCTGTGTTTTTTACTAGTTTGCATTGTTATAGGATTTTACATTTTTTTCCATAATTTATATGTTCATGTATTTATATGCATCTTTTTGTTTTTTGTATGCTTATTTTTTCCTGTTGTAATGCTGTCTGTTCACACATTTTGGGGTCAGATGATCAGATGTGTACATGTTGCACATCAAATCAAATCGTGACATTTATATTGCGCCGTTCCAACAATCGTTGCTCACGGCGCCGCACATGCTTTCATACAAAATATAATTACTGTTGTCGATATACTATGTATTTATAAGGCTAATTTTAGGACACTGATTTTCCGTTTCAAAAAATGGGCCCAAGTCCTTTGGACTAATACGTTTATATGTGACCCTGGTTGACCAAATGAGTGATAAGTTGGAAACATTGTAACATTGTTTTCTTACATTCTTGTAAAGGTTGGGTAGGGTGCTTTACACGGTTTCAAAAATTGTGACTGCTTTATATTATATATGCAAATGGATTGCATGGAAATATTACATGCACGACATTCAGATGTGGCACACAGTATGTATGTTATGTTGCAATGATACACTGGAAGTACAAATGTGCTGCTACAAAGACTTATCAAGTAATGCCAGATTATGTATTTATGTGTAAAACTAAAAGGACAGATTGTTTGAGAGCAAAAGGTAGACTAAAGAAAATTAAAAATGACAAAGCTAATGCAGAGTTAAGAGAATTGGCTAGTGGGTATAAATGCTTTATAAAACAAATATCAAAATGCTACCATGAACAGTTACATGAAAACTTGCGCAACCTAAAACATAGCAAGCCTGCAGAATACTGGGATATACTGAACCCATTTGATCCGGGATACGATTCTACTCGTAGTTACCCTTTGTGTCCGGGATACGATTCTAGTCGTAGTCTGCACTTGGCATGGAAACCCTGCACCGTAGTGTTATGGATCCCTATTGGTTGATTAACACTGAATGACGTCAGTATCTTGCCATCATTGGGAAACAGGTAGGAATCACCAAATCAGCGCTGTTGATTGGTTATTCGACAGAGGTCCGCTACCCCCACGTAAATCGAAACCAAAGATGGCGGACAAGTCGCAAATATCATCAAATTTCGACCGTTTTGAAGGATAACTCTGCTAATTTACTTCATAGTGGTGATAACAAGGAGGCAGACAAGCGTTGCTAGGGGGGTCCGGGGGCATACTCCCCCGTATATTTATAAAAAAAAATAGTTTTAAAATGGTGCATTCTGAGGTGTTTTAAAATTTAAATTATTTTAATATCATAATATTATGGTAAATTGGTGGTTTATGTTCAAAAGATTATACTTTATTTGTTTGCTAGAATGCTATACAATTAATTAAACAGTATTTCTGGAATGCCACAAAACTGTTTTTCTATTAATCGCAAGAATGTTTCTCAAATTGTGTCCTTTTTATAAAACAGTATAAGTTGTTTAGTACATCCAATTGCTGTGCAAACATATCATTGACTAACCCAAGTTATTGATAACCCGTTAGTATACACGGTTTTGGGTAGGCTTTTTTGTGAACTTCTGTGGTCTATATTCGTAAGTATTTCACTCAAATCAACTTTCCCAAAAGTTTGTTTGCACAACTTTGTCGGAATATGTATTATATATTTAGCACAAAGATATCTTACGAATCACATTCCTTATTTTGCTCAACCAAACCACATAGAACATTAGTTGAATAGACTTGTTGTGCTGTGGGCATTTGCGTCGAATCCGGACCCACTTTGTCATTGGTTTTGCCGCATGAGTTTTGCTTAATTTTGATACCTCAATAAGATACACTGTAGTTCCATCATTCAACATTATCCTAGGCATATTTACCTTTAAGAATATTGCATCTTACGTCCATTTGAGATGTAAATTGTGCCCCGGTTTGTATCAACATACGCTGCTATATATATATCTCTTTTTACGCGCGCTGTGCGGTAGCGCACGGCCGCAGTCTCAGAGCCAGAGGCATAGACTAGTGCAAACCGGATCGCTATTTGAGCTTCAACAGAATCCGGATTTGATACAAATGCCGACTAGTGAATAGGATTAGGATGCACAGTTTTTATTTGGGCTTCAAAAGAGTCCGGATTCGATGACGGACGATATAATACGGACGGGCATGCTAATTGATGCGATATTTGTCTGTGAAAATGTACTTTGAAGGCTTCGAATTGGAGTGAACCGACAACGGGACCTATTTTTGCCCACTTCGCGCCACGACGCATTTTCGGCGGCAACAAACTTAATGTTACTCTCAATGACAGTAACTGCTTCACATATAAATTTACATTGAAATGTTGACCAAATTCTTTACTTTAGTTTCTTGGTTTATTTGTTTAGAAACAAAACACAAAAATAGATAGCGTTGTCAGATGTTAAAAAAAATTTGCGTAAATCCTCTCAGTAACGCCACATGCTGCCACTCGTGTTTTTTCGTGTAGGGGTGTTATTACAGAATTGTACATAACGAGATAATTATCCAAGATACGTGAACAAGTTTTATACCATTTTTTTCAGAGGAGAATGGTGTATAAAATAAAATAAACTTGTTCATTGAGATGTTGCCTCCTTCATGGTGCAAATGTCTTGTGAAAAGTAAAGTGACAAAACGGAACACAAATTTGAATTTGTTGGGAAATGTTTTGCCATATGCCACATACAGTAAATGTTATCAAACAACTAATTTTTCAATATAACTTCATAGTTTATTTTATCTGCTTTCTAATAGTAGAACACATTTCAAAATTCATTGAGAAATAATAAAGCTGTCTATTTTAAACGAAGGCCTGTGATTTTCTGATGCTGACAAAATTATTTTTTTGAATATGGCCAGGAACTGGCTGCAATTCGTCTGCACTAGCTTCAGGATAAAATGGGTTAATAAAGCAAGTAACAGCAGTGAAAAATATTTCAATGGATAAGTTTATGAACCATTTTGAAAAACTAGGTGAAAAACCCGAAAGTGAAACTGCACCCAGTGAGATATCTTTTGATCCAAGAAAGATTTCTCAGTCAAACGAACACAAACAGACCATTCATGCAAAATGAGGCACTAATGCAAATAAAATAACCCAAAAACAAGTGGTATCGATAATGTTATAACTGAATACTTTACAAAAACAGGGCCAGGCTGTGTCAGCCTTGTTCTCATGTGATGTAGAGGTACAGCAAGGCGAAAACTTGTCTCCTTTGTTATTTGCTATTTACCTGAATTTTGAACACTGTTAGTCATAATTATAAGGGACCTGACATGGCAGCTGGTGAAATTTACAACAACCTTAGTCTAATGGTTGACATTTGGTTGTTTCAGATGTCAACTATATTGTGAATCTGTAATTATTAGTCTATATCGATACAATTGATTTACATAGTTCCATGTCTACACAAGGCATGGCAAGTGTAAACAGAACAGTAGAATGCATTTGATAATAATAAAGTGTAGGATATTTCACTCTATAGTTGTCCACAATATGTTTTGTGACAATACATCTTTAACCAATAGACACCAGTCACACCATTTTATAATAATTAAATGAACATCAAAACAAACACAACTTGCAATTATAGAAAATCAATAGTTTTGAAGATACAGTTTAAAAGCTGCAGGCAACCGAGTTTAACTGGGGTCAAATGTGTCTGCTCTGCCTATGACCAATTAAAGATTAGTTATTGAGACAATGGAACAATGCAGAATAAGTGAGGCCTGGGCAGTTTCTGGCACAATACACATCTACTGTTGGGGGCAGCCTCAAGGGCCCTTCTCAAAACCACATCACTAGATAATATAAAACTTTTGCACTTTGGGGGCCCCTGAGGTGCCCTTAAAATGATTCAATCAAATACAGATAGCTTGTGTATAGTGGCAGTACCCCAAGATACGTCTATGCAAAATTTGAAAAAAAATTGAATAGTTTCTGAGATACGGCAGCTAACGGCGGACGCAGAGTGGTGGCAATAGTCTGTTGGACCTAACTAAAAACCTATTGTTAATTGGCCATATTTGTCAAAAATGAAGATATTAAACATATTTTTGTATTACTGGATTTGTCTTTTAATAACCTTTCCAATGATACCAAGGCGATGAGAAGATGTTTAAATCCAAAAATTGCCGTCCTCCTAGTATAACACCGACACCATTTCCCACGCGGTCACGTCGACTCGTTGGATAGGCCTACTGTGTACCTGGCTACAGTTTCAAAAATCGAAATTGAAAAGAATCCATTACAAACACAGATATGTAGTACGTAGCATAAATAAACTAGAATAACACAACAAATAGTACGTTGTCAGCACCCCAACACAGAATAGGAATGTGAAAACGAAACGTGCTAGTCAGCTAGATGGTAAACCAGTTACTAGTTAGACGACCGCGTGCAAGGCTTTGTCATCTCGAACATTCACAACTTACCCTCCTCGTCTATCTGAGCGGCTTGACGAGTCGAATGATCTATCTCTGTACGACATTTTTGGTTCTTATAATTGTTAAGTGTAACGTGTATTTGTTGGAAATGTAGCCAAATGATGTAAACCACTGACCAGTAAGTTATGGCTGATAAAGAATACCTAAAACCAGCATTCGCACAAACCGCTTCGTTAAAAATGGCGCAGAGGATCGAACGTGAACATGCATAGTATTATTGCGCCAATATTAATCAGAAAAAATGCATTTATTGGTGCAGTTGAACATATTTTCATATTGTCACTTCAATTAAATATGCTGATAGAAATATTACAAACAATGGAATTAAAATCTTAATATAGTGGATCTTACTTATAAAACATTACATACTATTAAGGTACTATTTAATTGCGTAATCACTACGCCTACGCTATGTAGTAGTTGTTCGGCACATCCTGTACAATAACGTCTGCGCAATGTTCCTGCGCAATAGACAGGAAGTAGCATGGGTAATTATAGTTGTGCCGCTCGGAGGCATCTTAATCTCATGTCTGCATTTAAAATTGTTTAAGAATTTTAACAAACTGGTGCGTTGTTGTTGTTTTTGGTATTGATGATAATCACACTTGAATATCAACACAATTGGCATGCCACATAATTTAATGACACAAGCCCCCGGACCCGTACCTGCTAACTTCACACGTGTGAATTGTGTCTATTCTTTGGCTTTTTTGAAGTTTGGTTTGGGTCTCCCTGTTCTTCACCATCATACATGTTGACTTTAGTGTCTTAAAGTTAAGTTTAGTTAATTGTGGTGATCCTGATTTCTTGCCCCAAACCTATGCTTCAAATCAGAGGAGTGCCTCCTCAGTGGATGCTGTTAATAATTTAGGCCAGTAAACTGTAAAGTAAGGTCGCCAGGGATTGACCTACATGGCTACAACCATGGCATTAGTAGTAGCATTACTCCCCCAGTCATCCAAAACATTTTTTAGCTTCACTTGACTTGTCTTGAATCTGGAGCCACATAAAGTCATAATTATCACCAATTACAAAACTCATCAAAAGAGACCGATTACACAAAGGATAGAGACAGACAAGTGCACAGTGAAAAAAAAGAATTCCATTCTCTCAAGTGATTCATCCAAAAGAAACTACTTGCTGAAAATACATGGAGGGTGTCTTTGCTGAAGATCAAACAGAAACCCATACTCATGAAGAAGTATTGAGGTGACATAATTTCAACAAAGTCTGAAGGGATACTCAGATAGGAGTATCTGCATTAAAGATTGGCAGAATACTCATCAATGATGCAGAATACTGAGCAGAACTACTTGGGAAACAGTTCTGTTGTCATCAGCCCAGATATCAGCTCACCGAGGAAGAGTTCTGTCATGCTGACCCCAACCAGCAACAACCCCAGATTAACAATAAAGCAGGCAGAGTTCCTCAACAAATATCGGTGCTAACATGGTTTCAAAGTATTCTTTGTGTGTGTGTGCCAGATAAAGAAAGGAAATGGCATCAATATTTTAATGTAATGTTTCTGTTATGAATTTACAGATAACTGCCATATGTGTCTTCTTGCAGGTAAACTGAACCTACGAAACTGAAGCATGAAAATTCCACTGGGCAACCAGATGTCTTCAAATAACAAGAGCCAGGAGATGAAAGGAAAGCTACATTTATTGAGCCAAGCAGATGGCTCGTGTAGCCTAAGTCTTGGCCAAACGTCATTCATGGCTGCAGTGTATGGTCCACGGGAGGTGAAGATGAACAAAGAAAAAGTAGATAAAGCCGTCATCGAGTTCATGTACCGACCGAAAGTAGGGCAGAGCGGCTGTGCTGAACGATTCTGGGAGACGCTTGTTGGAAATACATGCGAGACTGCTATATTATGTTCATTGCACCCACGGAAGTCTGTGGGCATCATTGTGCAGGAACTTCAGAACAGTGGCTCACAACTGGCATGCTGCATCAATGCATCGTTCCTTGCGCTGTTGGATGCCTGTGTCCCGGTCAAGTATATGGTAGCGGCCACGTGTTGCGTCATCACAGAGGGCAGCACTGAGCCAATCATCAATCCGACCGCAGTGCAAGAGGTTGATGCTGTTGCTCATATGACGTTTGCATTTGACAGTGTCGAGCACAACGTTGTGTGTAGCCATACAACAGGCAATTTCAGTGAGGAACAGTTTCAGCACTGTCTCGAAGCTTGCCGGGAGGCTAACAAGCAAGTGTTTGACTTCTATAAGGAGGCCCTTAGGGAAAGGCTATCTGGCAGCATGATTGAATGTTAAATGTTTAAGTTACTTTAAAATTAAGCAGACAGTACCAACTGATTTGGCACACAAGGGTGGACAATTGTCATATTTATAAAATATAAGCAGACCAGTTTTTGGTAGCAAGTTACAAGATTGATAAAATGTGTTTCACATAACTTTGTTCTTGTTTGTTCTACAGTGTTCATACTGTTTTGTTTATGCATGATGGATGAAACTACGTAGGCAGGTTCGGGTTCTATTACGTTTTGTTAATATTACTATTAATATTTCTATTACATTCATACCAATCTATTACCAGGATATATATTATTAATATATATATTATTACTATCATCTCATCATCCTTCTGTTTCACTAGCTCAAAATGATTCTAGAATGTCATCTTGCCCGATTTTTCACAAACCAGCTCTACTGATTGATCTAATTATAATTGCCTATGAAATCAATGTCTTTGTAGTGGTTAAACACATTTGTACGCCATAAAATTTGAAGATCAGTGGTGAGCAGATTTGTCCAAATATGAACAAAGGCATGAACAAATACGGTTTGCCTGTGTGACAATTGGCAATTTGTAAACAAGCTCAACACTTCTGGCTTCTGCACAGATTGTGTGATGAACTTTGTTCGAATTCAACACCAGGATGCAGTAGTCCGTTTTGTGTAGGTTAGGAATGTGTTGAAACCATAGCCTCTCCAATGGTGCATCTTAACAATTAGTAACTGGCTTGCTAATCCTGCATCAAGCCAGTTTTGCATTATTTCATTGAGCAGGTATTTGCTAAGGCCACTCATGGAGTATGCATTTGAATGGCATAAGGCACCCTATAATTGATGTAGTGATCAGGATGTTACCCTCTGTTGAAATAACCTGCGTTCAGCTCCAAAGCGTGGAAATTTCAAATGTTGATCATGGGCTATATTAGTTGGGAGATAAGAAAACACATTTGCCCAATTAAAGGGGTATGTTTTGTTGCCCGTAATCAGCCAGGATGTAATTATTAATAGGCCATTTGCTGAATTGATTGTCTTGAATAAACATTGCAACAATGCGCAACATTGAAGAACTTTACATTACATGTAAAGTTAAATTTGTAATCTGAACATTAGTATACATATTATGGCAGAAAATTTCAAATTGCAAAAGCTGTTTTGGGCTTATTAAACATAACTAGCATAAAGTATTATAAATTTAAAAAAATGGGCCAACTGGCCCTGACGTCCTTTGGACTAATACGTCTATATGTGACCCCGGCTGACCAAATGAGTGATAAGTCGGAAAAATTGTTTTCTTACATCCTTGTAAAGGTTTGGTAGGGTGCTTTACACGGTTTCAAAAATTGGCAAAGTTATGGAGCATTGAACATGGTAGGGATCAAAAAGTGAAAATGAAGAAAACGGCTGTTGAAGTTTTACATTATATATGCAAATGGATTGCATGGAAATATTACATGCACAACATTCAAATGTGGCACACAGTATGTAATATGTATATGTATGTTATGTTGCAATGATACACTGGAAGTACAAATGTGCTGCTACAAAGACTTGTCAAGTTATGCCAGATTATGTCTTCATGTGTAAAACTAAGAGGACAGATTATTTGAGAGCAAAAGGTAGACTCACTGTTTGACACAGTTTAAAACCTACAGGCAACTGTCCAGTTTAACAGGGGTCTTGTGGCTTAATGCTGTCTGTTGACACGAGCTACTGCCAGTGACCAATTACAGATTAGTTACAGTTTCCATCAAACAATAGCAGGCAGATAATCTTAGCTCCACAGCTGGGTGTAATACACAACCAGAGCCACCAATGATTCATGGTCAAGTAGATTAGCTCAATGCACCAACTAAGACAATACACAACACTGTGAGTGACAGTGTCCAGAGTGAGGCCTAAGCAGTGTCCTCATTGCTGAATAGATCAATTAAACCTGCCAGGTGGGTGACATTCTGCACAAGTGTTCATTAATCCTTAGTGATTGTTCAGAACGCCAGACTGACCACATACCTAAACAAAGCGAATGTAATAGGTGAAGAACAGGCAGTGTTCAAATAGGGGTATTGGTTGAATTATATTTGTCTCGACGCAAAAGGCTTTATAAGAAAGCATTTGATTTAGTGGACCGGTCCTCACTGTGGTCTAAGATAATTTCATGCGATATTAATGGTAATGTGTTGATAGTTGTATACATGTACAAAAATGCTAAATCATGTATAAATCAGGGCCAGGCTGTGTCAGCCTTCTTCTCATGTGATGTAGAGGTATGGCAAGGAGAAAACTTTGTTATTTGCTATTTACCTGAATAATTTTGAACACTGTTAGTCACAATTATAACAGACTTGGCATGGCAGCTGGTTAAATTTACAACAACCTTGGTAATGATGATGTAGAAAATGTATGTTCTACTATCTGCTGATGACATTACAATGATTCAATCAAATACAGATTTCTTGCTTGTATATAGCGGAACTATGTCAACTCTTCTAATGGTTGACATTTGGCTGTTTCAGGTGTCAACTATATTGTGAATCTGTAATTATTAGTTTATATTGATACAATTGATTTACACAGTACCATGTCTACACAAGGCATGGCAAGCGTAAACAGAACAGTAGAATGCATTTGATATCAATAAAGTGTAGGATATTTCACTCTATAGTTGTCCAGAATATAAATTTTCTATGTTTGTCACCTACAGGTGACAGAATATTAATTTTCTATGTTTGTCACCTACAGGTTTCTACAGACAATACATCTTTAACCAATATACACCAGTCACACCATTTTATAATTAAATGAACATCAAAATAAACACAACTTGCAATTATAGAAAATCAATAGTTTTGAAGATAAAAAGTGTTAGGCAACTGTTCAGTCTAACAGGGATCAAGTGTGTCTACTCTGCCTGGGCGCTGTGACCAATTAAAGATTAGTCAAGGTCTCAATGGAACAGTAGCACTAGGCTGCGGGAGGTTAGTCATGCTATTGATTATTATTAAACAAAATCTACTGTTGGGGGTGGTCTCAAGGGCCCTTCTCAAAACCACATCAGTAGATAATGTAAAACTTTTGCACTTTGGGATTCAATCAAATACAGATTTCTTGTATATAGTGGCAGCACCCTAAGATACATCTATGCAAAATTAGAAAAAAAGTTCCTGAACAGTTTTTGAAAAAATAGGCAAAATGTTACGTTTTTACCAGTTTTGGGGTCCTTGGAGGGCCTAGGGAGCCCTTAAAATGATTCAATCAAATACAGATTTCTCGTGCATAGTGGCAGTGCCCTAAGATATGTCTATGCAAAATTAGAGAAAAAGTTGCTGAATGGTTTCTGAGATACGGCAGCTAACGGCGGACGCAGAGAGATGTCAATAGTCCCTTGGACCTTCGGCCAAAGGACTAAAAATGAGAAACAGCCAACATCCCTTTAATATCATGTTGTTAAGTTTAACACATAAAATGCAAGAAATGTAGACTGTGGATTTGGCCATTGCCTTCAAATCTGTGTTGTGCCACGTACAATGTAAGCTGTGACCATGGAAGGACACCACAGCAGACCTTGCACAGAGAAGACAAGAAGACAAACAGGAAGGTCAACTGGTCATGGTCAGAAGTTCACCAAGCAGGTAATTATGTAAGAATTGGGGGATTAGTACAACAATGCTGTATAGTTGATTGACACAAAGACAGGCATGCATGCTAATTGATGCTACTATGCCTGGGGTGATCGAGTTATTATTAAGCGGAATCATTACATCCAGGTATGTTACAGACAGAAGCACGTCAGCCTACATATCTCGATAAGGGAATTATTATTTGAGCGCTCAGACAGGGACTCTGGTTCCAGTACAAAGATCACTGTGCGACGCAGATCCTCCAGAAAGCCAAAGATCTTTTCCTTTACTGGTGTTTCTGTTGGCCAGGTTGCCTTCCTCTTGTTTTGGTATGTAGGGAATCTACTCCCCCCAGAAATAATAACCCTACCCACACTACACCCATTCCAACAAGCTCCGGGTCCCACCCACCTTGTTGGTCCAGCCCACCTTACCAGACTATAGATACAGACAGATACTGTTTTTAATCTGCACAAATTATTGCACTTCGTTTCCACAATTATTATTATTATTATTTTTTTTAAATTCAGTTTCACACACCCTTTGCAATGCGCACTGTACAACTCCTAGGTTAGCCCCAGAAGGGGCTGTATGAAGAAATGACACAACTAAAATAGGACAATCCTGCAGGAGTTGTTCCACTGTCATTGGAGCTGTGCCACGAGGAGACATAAAGGAATTAAACTAAGCTACAAAAATCCCAAGGCAACACACGATAGACCGGTGGCGGCAGACAGTTGATGAAACGTTCATCTCGGTCAAAACTTGAGTGAGTAAACACAGGCTAACCCATAACAAGCAGATATCACAATTATGTCTTTATTACACAGCTCATTCCACTGTTGACAGACATCAACATACCGAGACAATAAAATATTACATCATATACACCCCGTGTAATACTATCTCCACCGGACCGTTATGTGTCCGCTACTTTCCGTGTCATATTCACCTAATCATAAACATAAGATATATGCAGCTTCAATTTTAACGATGATCTCTTTAAGGCGGCAGTATTTTCAATATAAATTTTGGCAGAATGACGATACGATTTTAATTACTTATACTATGCTGTGTCTGCCCAGAGAACAGTTTACACTGCTTATTAACACTTGATACAGCGGAGTCAGTTCTGCCCACCAGTGAGACACTCAGACCCCCGTATACAATTACACTTTTACAACTATTTGGGGGCTTTGTTCAGTCTGTTATAAATCTTGCAGTGGACTGAATGAATATAGTCCCAGATTACTAGTGTTTTGGTGCCACGTCCATTCTGCAATGTACGGTACATAGCCCCCAGGTTACAAATACAAGTATTTGGGGAATATGCTGTGGCAATTGCGAGTCTTACACCAAACAAAACATTGTACAACATAAGCTATCGGATGGAAGTAACCAAATGATAAACACTCCCTAAATACAGCTCTATACAATCCAGGATAACTAAGCACCATTTAGCACAGTAGACCCACACGCACACATAATCACTGATGAAAGTTGAGCATAGCTTCATGAAGGACTTCCCGCATTTTGCCACGAAGATACAATGGTTTCTACACTAATGGCACATATTCAAGCAATTATAGTTCTACGGCTACCCAGCCTTACAAAATAAAATGCTTCGCTTTAGGTTAATCATTTTTATATAAAAATCACAGTTTTCGTACATAGTTAAAGTGTAAACAGAACAGTGATGTTGGTGGTGGCTAAATATAGACACCAAGGTATTATATATCTCTCTCTCTAAAAGTACAGTTTTCATTTATGTATGTAGAATAGTTTCAATTTTTGGTGTGGAGTAGTTTAGCTGGAGATGTGAAATGATGCTGGTCACTGTATAAGCAAATGCGTCCAACATTGGTCACCAGTCACTCAGCACTGCAAATGTCTACAGGACTAAATAACGCAAATATGGCACACATATAGTGTGGTATAAAAGATGGACACTTTATAAAATAGATGCAATGCAACAATCTTTGACAGAAACTCCAATAAATGACGACAGCCACAGGTAAACTTTTAAAATCTTACCAGCTAATGGTATTATAGAAAGGATGGGCAGAAGTAAGAGAGGATTGAAGAAGGCCAAACTAGGAAGACAATGGACAGCTTGCATTACCAGCAACGTATCACATTGCGGTATCATGCCATTCAAACGGCAGTGTGTTTCAGATGCACAGCAATTGTACAGTACTAACAAAAGGAGGCAAACTGCAAGACAGGAAACATATCACAATTAAGGTAGGAGATCTTGGTAATAAAGCACAGTTTCTTGGGTGAAGATAGAACATAAGGGATGATTATGTAATCAAATTGTATGGGCATGCGAGACCTTTCTAGCAGGTTTGTTACGTGCATTATTCCATTTGACTAAGGTGATTATATCAGAATTAACAGAAAACTGTAAGACAATGACTTGGACATGAATCACCTTGCCTGGGGATTATTGATTACAAAGCAATCTTGCACTAATGACTCAGAGTCTGTGAATGCAATCAATTATGAAGCAACTGTTTAGGGAAAGTGCCAAAAGTTAAGAGCAACACATCAACACACTGCTAGTTGAAAGAGATTCTGGCACCTGGATGAAATCAATGTGATTAATTACTTGTGTCCAGTAGAGCGAGAAACCTTCTGACAATCATAGTAACTATCTGGTGAGACAACAGTAAGATTCTTGACAGTTGAAACAGTAGCAAACCAAGCCTTAACAAAACTTAACGAACACACATCTTGCGCATCATATATATGTATGCAAATCTGTCATCAACTGATAATTAGGCTTAATGATATGTAACGAAGCTATCAGACACAACGTGTCAAAATTAACGGCATATATGTTTAGCAATATTTTTGCCGAGATGGCCGATTCTTGGCAAACCTACCCCAGTTGGGAATAAGTGGCGACCAGCGACAAGCATAAACAATGGCTGGGACACATTCAAAACATACATAAAACTATCGAAAAAACAGACAAATATTCAAGTAGGCCAGACTCATTTCAAGAGCATAAATAATGTCTGTAAGCCACGCTCTTCCAGCAGCTGTGGACAGTCATTCAGTACTGAGGCCAACCTCAGATACCACGTCATCTCCCAGCAACCTGGATGCAGACACAGTAATGGAGTTAAGTTGATGGCATCCTCAAACATTATATCATCTCAGCAGTTGCAGAGTCGTTCGGTGCGGGCGATATCATATCGTCTCCCGGCGAGTCAACATATTCACCGACTTGAGACAGCCTTTAACATTATATATGTCTCATCGACACCAGTGGACATATATGTGTAATACCATTAGCATCGACTCAAGGCAGACTTTGACGCCAGATCACCTATGAGCCACTGTGAATATATATATATATATATACGGCATTCAGCATGGGTTTAGACTCAAGGCAGTCTGTGACATCATAGCATCCATCTGACTACACAACATATGGCGTTTTGCTAGAGATGCGTCTCCTCAGGCACAGGCGACGAACGTTCGTTACTCTCCTTGCGTTCCGGCACTGGTGGCCCCGTTTCATTTGTAGTGCTGCCACCTGGTGTCACTTTCGGAGTGTCTTTATGCGCGCTGCGTGGCGGTGGCAACGGTCGTGGCGGCGGTGGCTTACTGCTTCGTTGACCACCAGATGCCTGTTCCGAGGTTACAGACGGCAGCCGTTCGTGTGGTCTGTCAGGGGGTGCCCCCATCGGCCTGTCGTGGGGGCGCTCCGGAAGGGGACCTGGCGGTCTTTCTGGGGGTGGTCCCCTGGGTCTGTCGGGGCGTGGACTGCTCACCCCATTTGCAGGTCTATTCATCGAGTCGACTTTGGTTAGCGATGGCTTCTCAGGGGGGGCAGGAGGGGGCGCATTAGGGCGTTCTGGCAAGGGCGGCTTCTCGAGGGGCGACCGTTCTAGAGAGAGGGCATCTTCGCTGCTTACCGAGGAATGCGGGACGCTATCTGTGGCGGCGGGAGACTTCTCTGGGGTGAGTGTTACCCCCGGGGGCATGGGGGCAGGCTTCTTAACACCATGCCGATTTGTCCTTGGGCTGCGGGCAGGATTGTTACTCCTACAACAAATGATAATGTGTCATCTTTTATACTGCCACAACACCCCACAAAGAAGATGTTTAACAGAGATGTGGATACATGTGCCCATCGCCAACAAGTTAAATAAAACATCAGATGACCGATCCAATAAATATACAATAATGCGAGACATCTTTTGCAGGAACCTGCGGAAGCAAAGAAGGGAAGGAGGGAAGATGGAAAGTTAGTGTAAACTACACATACCATACAATTTCTAATGGCAATGTTTAAAAGTTTGCAACTATTTGTTTAAAATGCGGGTAACGTTTATCAACATGGAAATGGGGATCTGACTGAACAAAAGTTCTAAATATTATTTTACTCAGCAAGACACACCCTATAGTACGGGCAGATTTATTGGACCTATTTACACAAATTAAAAGGTACTCCAAGCTAACATGTGTGGGTTTAAAAAACACCCTGCCTTACCCTTCATAGAATGGGTTATACCCCTCGCCAGGAGGTATGGGGGAACATGAGGAGGTTAGGGCGGCCATCAGGGGTTCAGTGATGGTGGTCAGCTCTGTGTCGCCCTCAACTGGGGCGCTGTTGAGGGTGCTTGGAGGGGTTGTCTTGGGCGAGTCGTTGCACCCTCCACACATGAAGTCCTCCTCTGTCAACACAATGTCATCGCGTCAACAGTGTCATCGCGTCAACACAGTGTCAGTGTCAATATGCAATCAAATGATAGCCTTTGTTAAAGAACAAAGTGTGCTATAACTACATGCTTAGTTACAGACCCAGCCTGGCTATAACTACAGGCTTTGCTACAGAACCAGTCTGGATGTAACTACAGGCTTTGTTACAGAACCAGCCTGGCTGTAACTACAGGCTTTGTTACAGAAACAGTCTGGATGTAACTACATGCTTTGTTTCAGAACCACTTTGGCTGTAACTACAGGCTTTGTTACAGAACCAGTCTGGATGTAACTACATGCTTTGTTTCAGATCCACTTTGGCTGTAACTACAGGCTTTTTTACAGGACCAGTCTGGATGTAACTACATGCTTTGTTTCAGAACCACTTTGGCTGTAACTACAGGCTTTGTTACAGAACCAGTCTGGATGTAACTACATGTTTTGTTTCAGATCCACTTTGGCTGTAACTACAGGCTTTGTTACATGACCAGTCTGGATGTAACTACATGCTTTGTTTCAGAACCACTTTGGCTGTAACTACAGGCTTTGTTACATAACCAGTCTGGATGTAACTACATGCTTTGTTTCAGAACCACTTTGGCTGTAACTACAGGCTTTGTTACAGAACCAGCCTGGCTGTAACTGCAGACTTTGTTTCAGAACCACTTTGGCTGTAACTACAGGCTTTGTTACAGAACCAGTCTGGCTGTAACTACAGGCTTTGTTACAGAACCAGCCTGGCTGTAACTGCAGGCTTTGTTTCAGAACCACTTTGGCTGTAACTACAGGCTTTGTTACAGAACCAGTCTGGCTGTAACTACAGGCATTGTTTCAGAACTTAGCCAAAGAACTAGCCTGAGAGCACATCAACAGGGAATCAGTGTGGCTACAAGTACTACACATACATCATCAGAGAGTCAGTCTACAAGCAAACCAATGGGCAATCAGTCGTACTGCAATGCCATCATCAGAAAATTAGTTGGCTGCAAGCACATAACTAGATAATCAGTCTGACTACAAGCACATAATCAGTCTGATATATCACATCAATGGGCAATCAGTCTGACTACAAGCACATAATCATGGATTCAGTCTGGCTGCATGCACATCACCAAAGAAGCAGCCTCACTATAAGTATATCATCATTAAATAGGCCTGACCACCAGAACATTATCAGGGAATCAGCCTGACTACAAGCACCTCATCAGGAAATCAGTTAGGCTGCAAGTACTTTGTTAACATGACCAGACCAGCTTCTTAAAACAGTAATAACTTCACCACAGTCCCTCCTGCCTCTCTGAATATATTCATGAGTTTGATCATTTGTGACATTTTCCTTCTAATACGTCTCTGCACAGGCATGCAAGCATGGTGCACACACTATTAGCACACACACACACACCATTTCCCCTCTGTTTGGTTCACTAAATATTAATCAATAACAGCAATATTTCTTTATTTCACAATATCAGTAAGCAGACAAACATTAGCATTGTAGAAATTCTCAGACCCCCTTCACCCTCTGAATTAGTACTTTAATTTTAAATATCGATGCTTTTCCATACTGAAAGTATGTGACAGAGTTATGACATGGCACATGCAAATTGCTGCCCTTGATGTGTTACTCCAGGGATGAGTGCTAACAAAACATCTGGCATCATCAGTACAGTTGTTTCTACACAACATATTAATGCACCAAGAAGAATCTTTATCCCTTGTGGAAAACCTGGACATTTAAATCTATGTGCAACATGCATTTTCTTTCTAAGAGGAAAGGTTCAACGTGGATCCACATTGGTTGTCCCTCCTCCTGGTGCCATAAAGGCTGAACAAGAACTTGTATAACAGAGGTCTGTGCTGTCACCAATGTATATCTCAGGTATGCAAATCTTGTTTTTTCCATATACATGCGATCTCTGTCGGATTTGGTGCAACTAATTTTTAACTACTGCTAAAACAATATCAACAGCTCTAATTAGTAAATGTTTTGACTATACTGCAACTCACTGCTAAACAATATTGCTAAAAGGTACTTAGCTAAACTCAAACATGTGATCTCTGTCGGATTTGGCTAATTAATATTGGTAAGCGAGCTTTCTCTGTGGATGCACCCAAAATCTGGGATCAACTCCCCATAACTTTAAGATCAACTGAAATTATTGCCATCACTGGAAAAAAATTCAAGACTTATTTGTTTGAAATTGTATTCCCACCAACAATCTTCACTGGTCCCTTGCAGTACTGATGACACTTGTATGTCCCTGTTCATGATTTTGTTTAATGATTCTTGTATATTGCGCCAATGAGCTCAGGTTTCTGAGCATTCCGACAGCCTACTCTTGACCCGTTACACTGGGTCGTTGGCTGACCATGTAACTGTGATAGACAGATGATTGAGTCGAATACAAGCCATTATTTTGTCTAACTAGATTGTGTAATCTGCATGCCACACCCACACAACTACACCAGTAAGGCCCTGTATCGCTGCTTCTAGAAGCCAAGAAGCAAGGAGGGGGGGAACAAGGTAATTGACACACTAACACCTTACGGAGAGGTAATGGGAAGAAAGGGAAGGACAAGTAACAAGGGGAGTAGAGCAGCAGGGAAAACAGCAACTCCAACAACAGAAAACAGCATTGACAACCCCAGGGTGTCAATCGGCAAACACAGCAGCAGTATCGACACCACCAGCAGCAGCGAAAACAGCAGCAACTAGCAAGGCAATGGTGTCGAAAAAAACCACCTCCTACCTGTCTTTGCCCCTCCTACCCCCACGGGCTCAACAGGGTCAGGTTTCGCCGCCCCTTGGCCACCACTGTTGGCTCTCCCACTGGTCAGTATGTCATCTCCAGTGTCCAGTTGTTGCCGCAGACATCCGTCCCAGAGTGACCGTGCCTGGCTGAGATAATCCGTCCACCCTCCTTCGTTACTCAGTGAATGCAACGCGAACGCCGTGTTATACAGATCATTGTGATAGCTATGCTGTGGGGCAATATTCGGCGTCGACCCCCCGAGATGTGGGGTAACCGGTGACACTCCACTGGCGAGGAGATTATCAGTGCTCCTCATCAGACCTCTCTCTTTCTGTTCTGTCTTCTTGCTGAAGTCCATGCCGCAACTCACCCCACTGTCCACGCTCATCTGTTCTACGTCCACCTTCGCCTCGGGCTGGTGGCCGCAGCTACTGGACCGTGTGGACGACCGAGTGCTGCCACCACACAGTGGAGCTGGAGGAGGTGAGGTTAACGGAACTATGAGTGCCTGGTGGGCAAGACTGAGGCCTGTCATGACAGCGGTCGGCTTGTCGCCGGGGCTCACAATGTGGAAGCAGCTGGTGTGTGGTAGGGAGGCCGAGCCGGCCATCTGGCGCAAGTCTACAGCTACAGCGGGGATAGAGGAAGCAACATGACGTCAGCAAACAAAACCAAACAGTGATGACACACGCGTGGGCCAAACTGTGTCGGTGTTCATACGTGACTAAGTTGATCCCCGGAGAATTAATTTAGTTAATTTTGAGTCAAAGCTAAATCAATGCCAAAAGCAACTTTTGAATAATAATGATCTTGCCTCGCGCTTTTGCTTTTTCATCATCACATCTTTTAAATTCATTGAAAGTATTGCTCAGATAGTGAAAAATATACAAATGCCTTCAGACTATAAATTAATTTGAATTGTCCAGAATAACCTACCACATAACATTTTGCAGCTTGCACAACACAATACTACTATATATATATATATTTTATAACTACAACCTTTTCTTGTATGATTTTCAGACTTAAGTTACTATGATATAATTCATAAAACAGTTACAAACATACCCCACTTGAACCGAATACATCACATAGGGTATTTACGATGTGTTGGACATTGACACACAAAAAGGTCAAGGGTCACACGAGGCGGGGTGAGGCAAACAAAGCGAAACCATGATCACAAGCTGCTGCTGGTTAGTATCTAACAATAACAAACAGGAGAGAACCAAAGCACAAGCACGGTTTGGTAAAGTTAGTGTAGTTGTAAGTAAGCAAGTTCTACACGGTGTGGCATACAGGACTACGCAGCTAATGCAACCACTCGATGTAATTATCTTCTCATCGCAGTCAGTGCTGTCGGTGTGGAATGTACATCAATATTTTTATTTCTAAGGCATACATATTACATAAGCAATGCACCACTTATGTTAACATCACACTAGAAACTACCTTAAACACTATCTAAAACAAGATGTGTTCAAGATATGGAATAATATTTAAAATTATCTCATACAATAGTTTGCATATTATATTGAATCCCTCAGTGATGTTTTTACACGGATGCCATTTTAAGTCGTATTTAAAAACAAACGCCCCTGAAACATTACTTCCTTATGGGCAGATAAGAAGTGACTTTAGGACTACTGTAATATAATTTTTTTCAAATAAGAAACTTTGCATATACAGATGAATATCCTTCATACAAATTCTAAACCAAGTAAATGTTTTGTAAGGTACCAGTAGTTTGGTTATTGCTCCTGTTGTTCCTCAAAAATATTCAAAATCATTGCAACATCAATTGGAACCAACTCAAATTCCTCTGACATAATTATAGCCATGAATGAGCCTCGGTCTCGTGAGGCTGAACATTTATACAACCAATTGTAGCACCATGACACTGTGTGACACACTGGCAAATAGAGCAAACAGACGCTCATGGAAACAGGCCTTAGAAAGACACCAATACTGTGTAAGTCAACAAACTTCTACAATGGTCCTCCTGTAATTGGTAGATCCGGTTTGCCTTCGTCACAATAAAAATTATACGTGTGACCTCCGTCAAGCTTTGCCTTTGCTGACAATGTTGATAACGGTTATATATATGAATTATACAACGCTAGGGTGGCATGACATCTGCTAGATCAAACATTTCCGCATACAGTTCTTGCTTTTAAAAGTTTGCCTTATGTCTTCGTAAAAAAGAAAAATGCTTGAAGCCAGAATTTCAACCAGATATACGATTGAATGTCTGAACTCTTCACATGTTTGACATCCATTTTTGATGGCTTGATGGACCTTTTGCTAGGCAACAGGTCACGTGATGGACGGTCAATTGTATTTGGTTGAAACTGCAGATATGTAAAGAGTGAAAGTGTTAACCTGCTATCACAGACATGTAAAGAGTGCAAGTGTTAACCTGCTATCACAGACATGTAAAGAGTGCAAGTGTTAACCTGCTATCACAGACATGTAAAGAGTGAAAGTGTTAACCTGCTATCACAGACATGTAAAGAGTGCAAGTGTTAACCTGCTATCACAGACATGTAAAGAGTGCAAGTGTTAACCTGCTATCACAGACATGTAAAGAGTGAAAGTGTTAACCTGCTATCACAGACATGTAAAGAGTGAAAGTGTTAACCTGCTATCACAGACATGTAAAGAGTGAAATTGTTAACCTGCTATCACAGACATGTAAAGAGTGAAAGTGTTAACCTGCTATCACAGACATGTAAAGAGTGCAAGTTTAACCTGCTATCACAGACATGTAAAGAGTGAAAGTGTTAACCTGCTATCACAGACATGTAAAGAGTGAAAGTGTTAACCTGCTATCACAGACATGTAAAGAGTGAAAGTGTTAACCTGCTATCACAGACATGTAAAGAGTGAAAGTGTTAACCTGCTATCACAGACATGTAAAGAGTGAAAGTGTTAACCTGCTATCACAGACATGTAACGAGTGCAAGTGTTAACCTGCTATCACAGACATGTAAAGAGTGAAAGTGTTAACCTGCTATCACAGACATGTAAAGAGTGAAAGTGTTAACCTGCTATCACAGACATGTAAAGAGTGAAAGTGTTAACCTGCTATCACAGACATGTAAAGAGTGAAAGTGTTAACCTGCTATCACAGACATGTAAAGAGTGAAAGTGTTAACCTGCTATCACAGACATGTAAAGAGTGAAAGTGTTAACCTGCTATCACAGACATGTAAAGAGTGAAAGTGTTAACTTGCTATCACAGACATGTAAAGAGTGCAAGTGTTAACCTGCTATCACAGACATGTAAAGAGTGAAAGTGTTAACCTGCTATCACAGACATGTAAAGAGTGAAAGTGTTAACCTGCTATCACAGACATGTAAAGAGTGAAAGTGTTAACCTGCTATCACAGACATGTAACGAGTGCAAGTGTTAACCTGCTATCACAGACATGTAAAGAGTGAAAGTGTTAACCTGCTATCACAGACATGTAAAGAGTGAAAGTGTTAACCTGCTATCACAGACATGTAAAGAGTGAAAGTGTTAACATGCTATCACAGACATGTAAAGAGTGAAAGTGTTAACCTGCTATCACAGACATGTAAAGAGTGAAAGTGTTAACCTGCTATCACAGACATGTAAAGAGTGAAAGTGTTAACCTGCTATCACAGACATGTAAAGAGTGAAAGTGTTAACCTGCTATCACAGACATGTAAAGAGTGAAAGTGTTAACTTGCTATCACAGACATGTAAAGAGTGCAAGTGTTAACCTGCTATCACAGACATGTAAAGAGTGAAAGTGTTAACCTGCTATCACAGACATGTAAAGAGTGAAAGTGTTAACCTGCTATCACAGACATGTAAAGAGTGAAAGTGTTAACCTGCTATCACAGACATGTAACGAGTGCAAGTGTTAACCTGCTATCACAGACATGTAAAGAGTGAAAGTGTTAACCTGCTATCACAGACATGTAAAGAGTGAAAGTGTTAACCTGCTATCACAGACATGTAAAGAGTGAAAGTGTTAACCTGCTATCACAGACATGTAACGAGTGCAAGTGTTAACCTGCTATCACAGACATGTAAAGAGTGAAAGTGTTAACCTGCTATCACAGACATGTTCATAGTGTATCCCAAGAGTATACATGCATTTGTACAATGAACTTTATGGGTTGACAGCAAATTATCCCCATCAAAAGGCATCAATACCTATCCACCCATTTTATAATTTCTTTAACATAGTTGTATGTTAAGACTTCAGAGTATTCTATTTTATCAACAATTTCTTTTGGGTGCATGTGTTCAACAATCAACAGCCTATATTGCTAAAACTAAAAGGTTACTCTCAAAACAAACTCTTACATGTTATCATCTAAGTAACAGATGATAAGAACACGCAGCAACTGGAAAGGAAAAGAACAGAGCAGTATTAACAACGCCTTCAGCCTATCACCACTATGACAACACAAACTATCCCACAGAACAAATACGGGTACACATGTTGATTAACTAACAGGAAAAAACATGCCGGATGTTTCACGTTTGTAATACTGTTTGCTTATGCAGCATGATTCCGTGTGTGTTCCTAGCTTATTGTGTTGACACTGTTACTATAAAGAGGCGTGCAGCTCTTACTGTATTTGTCTTAACAATTTGACTTCTGTATTGGTTGGCAAAAAGTGCAATATGTCAATTTACTAGACAGGCAAGAATATGATTTCTGCTGTGCACTGTAAGATACACATACACCTGCAGGAAAAAAGGAGAAAGATACCTAGCTACAAACTACTCAGGCTATGTCCGTACTACATACTATTCACCAATTAATTCACACAAGGGGCAGTAACCCCTCAAACACACTACTGAACAGCTCCCACATGAGCACACACCACTATGTGTACACTAAACAGCTCCCACATGAGCACACACCACTATGTGTACACTAAACAGCTCCCACTATGAGCACACACCACTATGTGTACAATAAACAGCTCCCACATGAGCACACACCACTATGTGTACACTAAACAGCTCCCACATGAGCACACACCACTATGTGTACACTAAACAGCTCCCACATGAGCACACACCACTATGTGTACACTAAACAGCTCCCACATGAGCACACACCACTATGTGTACACTAAACAGCTCCCACATGAGCACACACCACTATGTGTACACTAAACAGCTCCCACATGAGCACACACCACTATGTGTACAATAAACAGCTCCCACATGAGCACACACCACTATGTGTACACTAAACAGCTCCCACATGAGCACACACCACTATGAGTACACTAGCCACCATTCAAGGGAGGAGTTAGTCAGTAACCAATACCAGCCAAACACTACAGGAATGAACCAATACTGGGATACAGCAATAATGCCAACAGCATTTAAACATACATCAACAAATCTGAAATTTAAATGATCAAGGACATTTAATTTATATGTTCACAGCAGTCTTATTTAAATGCTCCAAAACATTTTCTGGTGGTACTTCATTGTTGAGACAATTGTTGCAACTGCCACTGTCAACATCACCAAGCAGACTGTATACACACAAAGACTATGCAAGCCATGCTAGGATTAAACAGGTAACGTCGCTGAAAATGCACGAAACACGGCAGGAAAGCTAACTAAAAACTCAACAGTAGCACATTGGTTGTAACAACAATGCAACAAGCCATGTCCACATCAGTTTCAACCTTGGCACAACCTAACAACTGATGCTGCCTCAGTGCTACCAATGCACTGCATGGCAGTTGTAAACAAAATGTTTGTGTCAGTGGGCTACCAGGTAATCATAGGGCTACAAGAGTACCAGGCTGCCAGGTTACCAGACAGCTGCGATGCTACCAGACTGCCATTGTGCTACCAGACAGTTGTTGGGCTACTGGGCAGCCATGGGGTTACCGAGCTACCATGAGGCTACTAAGAGACTATCGGGTAGTCATGTGCTACTGCGCCGCCAATGGACCTATGAAGCAGATCAATCTGATAATTTTACAAAACGTACCTATAAATAACCTCCGTCACATTTAAACATGTACAGCAAACATTAAAATATGTACATTCGACGGCAGTTATATAACAACGTGAAATCAGGAGATTAAAGGATCAATGTGGGAAAGTTCAAATGATTGTTTTTAGAAATTAGACCTGAGTGCAAATGAATTAGTGTAATAATTGCGATTGTTAAGCGACACCATACTTCTAATGTGGCTTCAAGGGCTGTGTGAACATATTTTTAAATAAATACTTATAAAAAGACCCCTACATCACATAAAACAAAGTGTGCATTAACCAGGACTGATGCTGCATGTAACAACTGGTTCACACACAGATTGAAATACGGCAATTCAACTTGAGCCAAGAAAAAGAATGCACGATTTCCTAGTAAAATATATATAAAAAATACAAACATATTCACACAGTTGATCATAGAATGATGATATGCGAATGTTGGCCTTACAGAAATACTGAAACAAAATAGTATTCCTGTTTGCATTTCAGTCAGGCATGATTATAAAGATGACCTTAAAGCAAATCCGAAGCATAGTTTTGGAAAACAAAAATGAATAAACTAAATGAAACAATGAGAGAATAAAGTGGAAGAAAGCACAGAAATTACCCATATTGGAGACCGATTATGCCCCGCTGTTGGGGTATAGAGACAATAGTATTAGAAGCAATGTTTCAAAGCAGCTTTCAAAGCAGGTACCTCAGGAACAGCAAAATGAGCAGGATTTAAAAATATCCACCGAAAGTTGTTCAGTATCTACCCAGCCAAGGGGTTGCTGAATGATCAAAACATGGATTTATCACTCACCCTAAATGTGAAAGTGGGTAACCTGATTGGTTAATGCCTCTATAAATAAAGAAAGACTGTAAGGAGAGTCGGACAGATAATCACGGGGATTTCCTAGAATTGGTCTTTGATGTTGGGTATATGCAACAATCAAGCCTGTTGAACAATGGACAATGTACAATTGATTCAGTGGAATTCCTTACAATGTGTAGGATACGTGCCAAGGATACAATAATACTATTTGGCATGAGAGGCCTGGCCTAAGCAGACTGAAGATCCTTGTTTTTCCACAGATTTCATGCTGCTTGGGTTAGGGATGGTTGCAAGCATGCAAAGTACCAAAATACATTAAGCACTGCATGGCAGCAAGTTTGGTTGGTTGTCACCACGTATCGTGGTGGAATGAATTGTTACAGCAGCGCCACCTAGTGATTTAACTTTTTTACTTTGCAAACTTACGATACCATCCCGAACACACGGTTGACGCAGGTATGACCAGTCTGCTAGACATGCCGACAAGCCATGCAGCCAGGGCATCAACACACTGCTAGTTGCCCTACGAGCCATGCAGATCCCACACAGCGAAGGGACAGTTGAGATATGTACGCATGCCTTGAATGAAAGACGTCTACACTGCTACTTACCTCCAGGAAACAATGTGTCGGCATTGAGGATCAATGTCTCGACAATGGACGCTTGTGTTCCTGAACTCACAACACTTGGACTGGAAGCAGAGAAAGTACATTCAAAGGTCTATCCTATGTACAATTTGCACATTTTAGTTATCAAGTAAACAATGTTTATTAGCAAGTGCTTGAAACAACATGTAATTGTACTTTGGGAGAAATTTACTCTTTGTGCACTTTTAAAAACACATTAAAAAAATTATGAAATGATTTTAAGATGTAATTTTATTCTAAGTTACAACTCCATAAATGTAAATATTACATAGATAAATATAATATATATAATAAAGATTAAGGGATACTAAACGAACCTGTTATCACCCGGGGGCCACAGTAAGTTGGGGCCTATCACAATGCCGATGTTACTTGCTGACATCTTGTTCACGTCGGACTTCTCCGACAGTTTCACAAGGAACTTGATTAAATATCTGAAATGAGTTTCAACATTTATACATGGTGAAAGGAAACAGTAACATTGTTGATGAATAAACTTTCACTCATTTGTTCATTGTTCATTCATTCATTGCATAGGCTGTGTAAAGACTTAACCACGCCCTACGCTTCAATACACATCATATGTTGTGCCATACATACTATTATGTTCTGATAAAAGATAAAACACTTGTAATACATCTGGACTATCAGGAAAAGTGCATTTGTCCCAATGACAACAAGATAAATAATACAGAAAACTTGTTAAAAAATATTGATGATTAAAAACAATCAATAAATACTATGCAAGATAATAGAAGTGATGTTTCAAAACTTATAAAAACAATGATAGCTATGGGATAGAGACTTAGTTATCAGATAGACTTAGCTATGGGATAGAGACTTAGCTATGGGATAGAGACTTAGCTATGGGATAGACTTAGCTATGGGATAGAGACTTTTACTAAGTCCATATCTGGTTGCTGAATGGACCAAGCTGACTCACCTCAAGTTATTGTAGTTGGCTTTTGGCATCTTTTCTAACACCTGCCGAAACACATTCACCCTTTCTTCAGGTGCCCTACAGAACAGTCACAATGTGCATACCTTTCAGAGAGTTGTCATTTTAATAGCACTGAAAATATTATTAAAACTAATTATGTAACACTGACACAAACAAACACATATGTCTAATTATGTAACACTGACACGTACAAACACATGTCTAATTATGTAACACTGACACCTACAAACACATGTCTAATTATGTAACACTAACACATACAAACACATATGTCTAATTATGTAACAGTGACACAAACAAACACATATGTCTAATTATGTAACACTGACACATACAAACATATATGTCTAATTATGTAACACTGACACATACAAACATATGTCTAATTATGTAACATTGACACAAACAAACACATATGTCTAATTATGTAACACTGACACATACAAACATATATGTCTAATTATGTAACACTGCCACATACAAGCACATATGTCTAATTATGTAACACTGACATATACAAACACATATGTCTAATTATGTAACACTGACACAAACAAACATATGTCTAATTATGTAACACTGACACATACAAACATATATGTCTAATTATGTAACACTGATACATACAAGCACATATGTCTAATTATGTAACACTGACATATACAAACACATATGTCTAATTATGTAACACTGACACATACAAACATATATGTCTAATTATGTAACACTAACACATACAAACACATATGTCTAATTATGTAACACTGACACAAACAAACACATATGTCTAATTATGTAACACTGACACAAACAAACATATATGTATAATTATGTAACACTGACACATACAAACATATATGTCTAATTATGTAACACTGCCACATACAAGCACATATGTCTAATTATGTAACACTGACATATACAAACACATATGTCTAATTATGTAACACTGACACAAACAAACACATGTCTAATTATGTAACACTGACACAAACAAACACATATGTCTAATTATGTAACACTGACACAAACAAACACATGTCTAATTATGTAACACTGACACAAACAAACACATATGTCTAATTATGTAACACTGACACAAACAAACATGTCTAATTATGTAACACTGACACATACAAACATATATGTCTAATTATGTAACACTGACACAAACAAACACATATGTCTAATTATGTAACACTGACACAAACAAACACATATGTCTAATTATGTAACACTGACACAAACAAACACATATGTCTAATTATGTAACACTGACACAAACAAACATATATGTCTAATTATGTAACACTGACACAAACAAACATATATGTCTAATTATGTAACACTGACACATACAAACACATGTCTAATTATGTAACACTGACACAAACAAACATATGTCTAATTATGTAACACTGACACATATAAACATATACGTCCACATATAGAACAATAAGTACCTTGTAGTAATGTGAAGGCATTGTCATAGACACTAAACATGACTTAATCACAGATCTATACAAGGTGTGAGACCAAGGCATTCACACAGTACCATCTTATTATTATTAATATATATAGGCAAAATAAGAAGCTACTTTATAACAGTAGCGTGGAGGTCACACTTTGATCAATTAGGTCTGATCAACTTTTTGCTTCCAGAGTCGACACAAATATGGGAAATATGGCTCTCACAGTTGGTATGCCAACTCACTGGAATAAAAATGTTCTATATGATACCCATTTGTTGTAGAAGTTCACATATATTTTTCACTTGTATCACTACTGGTAGACACATGTAAGGTAAACACCATCTACCCCAGTAAATAGTCAAAGATGAGCTGTATTTAATATTTAATACTCACAGGTAAGCGGCCTGCATCCATTCACTGTAGAGTGCGTGGGTCATCAACGGCTCGGGCAACTCTCGTAAATACTGCTTCAGTGCACCTACAACACAGCATCTCATAGGGTTTAACACCTACAACACAGCATCTCATAGGGTTTAACACCTACAACACAGCATCTCATAGGGTTTAACACCTACAACACAGCATCTCATAGGGTTTAACACCTACAACATAGCATCTCATAGGGTTTAACACCTACAACACAGCATCTCATAGGGTTTAACACCTACAACACAGCATCTCATAGGGTTTAACATCTACAACACAGCATCTCATAGGTTTTACACACCTACAACACAGCATCTCATAGGGTTTACACACCTACAACACTGCATCTCATAGGGTTTAACACATACAATACTGCATCTCATAGGGTTTAACACCTACAACACTGCATCTCATAGGGTTTAACACCTACAACACAGCATTTCATAGGGTTTAACACCTACAACACAGCATCTCATAGGGTTTAACACCTACAACACAGCATCTTATAGGGTTTAACATCTACAACACAGCATTTCATAGGTTTTACACACCTACAATACAGCATCTCATAGGGTTTACACACCTACAACACAGCATCTCATTGGGTTTAAGGCCAGACACAGCAGGTAGATAGGATTATTTTTTAATTTGTGCAAACAGTTCAATTTTTTCTGCCCAATGCATGAAAAGGGTCTTCCTGAGTAAAATACATATTGAACTTTTTTCAGCCAAACCCCCCGTTTCCATGGTAACAAACAAAATGGCCGCCATTTTGAGCAAATATTGGCAAATTTGGAAATGCTGCCATTTTTTATTGAATCCATACATAGTTATAGTTCTTGCAAATCCATGTTCTCTATAGATTCTATTGTGCAATGATCAGAGCATTTTTTGAAATGTTGTGTTTTTCTTTTTTTAATAATTTTTTTGTAAAATACGAAAACAAATCTTGTTTTTTGGCAACATATATGGCTATATCTTTCAAACTATTCATGATTTTAAAAAAGTGTCTGATCATTGTACACAGTAGGATATGCTGAATGCAACACTGAAAACATTATTTATATAGCATACTTATTCCAAGAGATATCCCGTTTCCAAATGCAGAAATATGAACAAAAATGTTTTTGAGAAAATGACTGTCAAAGATTGCATAATGGATTTCATTACATGATATCGACATGCTTGATCCATAATTAAAACTCACTTAGAGGTAGACGCATGATACAGTAGCATGTGCACAGACATTAAAGTTGCATTCTGAGGTCGTCCATATTTAAAATACAACTTTCAAATGAACCAACATGCCCCATACCCTACATATCACTGCTCAACACCACATACACTTTTTTCACATATGCCATTTTAACATAAAACAGCATAAACAAAAATTGTATCCGCATGCCTTACATTTTCTTTTCCGACTAGTAATTTTGCAAATGCATAAATTGTTGAAAATTATGTAAAATGCCACAGTGACATGTATGGGATCAAATATGTAAATAGTGTTCATGCTATACAAACATTTTGTGAAATAGTGAAAAACTGTAGTATGCAACTTTAAAGTCCTTCCTGCAGTACAGAAGTATATCTGACTTACTTGCTACACAGGGAATGTCCATGATGTAATCACTCATGTCGACCATACCAGAGTTGAGGGCCGCCTGTAACACAGACACACACATCAGACCTTCTTCAGAACATTCGACTCCACTTAGCAGCATCGCACTGTCTGTTTCCACCTTTGCCAGTCTTTTGCTGCTAATTGTGACTCATGGAAGTCAAGGCCAGTTCATTCTTTGAGGTTGTTATTCCAGATCCTTTTCTGCCTGCCCATCTTTTTCCCCTCTCACTGTGCTTTAGAGGATGCTTTTGCCAGCCCAGTAGATCTTGTGACATGACCATATCATGTCACTGTGCATCTTCTGACTGTAGACAGAATGTCTTTGAGTTGTCCGATGTTTCAATTGATTATATTTCTGACTTCCTCGTTGGGAATATGGTCTATGTGTGGGATGCACATGATGTTTTGGTAACATCTCATCTCCATAGCTTGTATTCAATATTCCCACAGAGTTAAAACGTGCCACATAGTAGAATAAATTTGCCGGTTAGCAGAATAAGACCTTGCTGCCGTTTTGGACATTGGCCAAGTTTATTCACTCCACTCTGTTTGAGTTCACTCAGCCGTATGAATGAGTACCTGGCTATATTCAGTGGTGCATATCTGTGTACAAACAGTCTGCACGCATTAATTGCAGCTTGGCTGAATACATCCCAGAGAAGTCAAGATGGTGTTCGAATGAACATGTCTACCAGGGGGTGAAGGGTAAAGTAGAATACAGTAGGGTAAAATAGAGGAGTCCAAAGGACTGGATACTGCGCTATATAATATAAGAACATACCATTACAGTTACCATGACTGAATGAATTAGACATACCTTGAATAGTCAGTTTGTACCACATAACAAGTGTTTTCACGTGAAATACAAGAACAATTATACTGAGCAACTATGAAATCATCAGATTCTATAATTATCACCAAAAAGACTACTTATAACTTACAACTATGCCAATATGAGATAACTGTGACCGGCTTAATTAGTGAATCATTATTATCATGATAAACTAATGTTCATACTTTGTGTCATTTCATCAGAATAAAAACACACTACATACCTTTAACTTCTTCAGGCGCGATGCACTACCAGCAATGCGGAACAGGCCCTGGAACGTGGACAGACAATTGTCATAGATGATTTCACAAATCGGTGAAATAATACATTTTGTCAAACCATGTTCAATTCGGAACAATCATGCCAAATAAAAAAAACTGGTTGCAAACAATACATAGCACAAGTGTGGACTAGAAAGATATTCTGAAACAAAAACACATACTTTAAAAATAATACACTGCTCTATCGACTAGTAAGTCACAAAATTGTGAAATACAGTTTTATGCCTTTTTGGAGCTTTATGCTTTTAAGCTTTAAATCGATACCTCACTTGTTGAAATATCTAAAAACTAAGCAGTTTAAAAAATAACGTTTTGAGATAATACCATACATTTAGTAATTTATTAGTTTGGAATTATTTTTCGCAGAAAATGAATTGGACATTGAAATATAAGTTACACATTTCTTCCAAAATCAAAACATTTAAGGGACATGACCCAGTCAGCTATTTTGCCCCATGAACAGAATAGGCCAGTGCAACTTAATACCTGGTTTGCTATTGGCAGGGTCACATATGAGACGACCCCACCAATCTCGCGTGAAGATCACCCCCTGTCTGCCATGTACCTACCTCCTCCTCCATGCCAATGTGGAGCAGGGTACAGATACACTCCTCCAGCACGCTGGCGATGTCTCTGTTGCTGCGTCTCAGGTGCTCCTCCAAGGCCAGGCCATACACAGGCATCTGACAGTACTGCTCTGTAGGGGCATCACAGACAGTGTAAACTAGTGTGTGTGTGTGTGTGTGTGTGTGTGTGTGTGTGTGTGTGTGTGTGTGTGTGTGTGTGTGTGTGTGTGTGTGTGTGTGTGTGTGTGTGTGTGTGTGTGTGTGCGTGTGCACAGTTTTGGCTCTGTTTCTACCCATGCACGCTTCTGATTTATATATATATATATATTTATTTACTGATACACATCGGTTGCCAATCAATTTACATGACCAACACCAGGAATTGTTGGCAATAACACACGTGGATGCATACCTTTTAAAATATCTGAACAGTATGTGTACATGACTATTTCACTTGTTCATCATATAAATGACACAGTGGTAGTGACTGTGAAGATGTTTGCGAATGTTTCAGGTCCAGTTTTCTTATAATCTGATGTGGTGACAAATGTGAAAACCAAGTGTGTCATACAATGAGCAGCCTACCCAGTTGTTCTGTCATCTCTGGCAGCATGCTGTCAAGCGCCTCCAAAGCCTGTTTATGGTACTCTGTCTGCTCCCGGACCAACTGGCAACAACACATGGGATGTAGAGCAACAGAGGGGACAGAAGGGATAAGACTGACAGGAGGGGGAGTTGGGCATAGAGATCTGTGGAAAAGAATAACAATCATCTAACCATAATCAAGCCAGCATATGTAGGTGTGTTAACCCTTTCCTTCTAGATGTATGTCTAGGGTCGTTAGCGGTTTTAGAGTAAATCAATTATTCACAACATAAAAGGTAACTTGCAACAATTGCAGAAGCCATGCAAATACGGCAAATACTTCATGACACTGATATCTGCTTCTACGAATATAAACCATGCGCTGAAACATTGGCATGGCTATGTGAGTGTATTATGGTGGTTATGTACCAATGTTTTGCGTTTCCTAACATTGGTGAATATTGCTATCACGACTGTCACATATGAACTACCAAGTTATCCTGTCCAGGGGACAGACATTTTTGCTAGTCTAAACAAAAACTAACTAGTCTATAAAAGGAACTTTGAATAAGAACACCTATGTAGTGGCTAGGCTCAATTAGAGATGAGTATTCTTATTCTGTGATGTTACCGGTAGACAGACCGACAAGTCACACTCACCTCTATAAGCAACTCGCTGTATTCTGACTCACGCGCCACAAAGTTGTACATCTCCGTGGCCAGCTGGTCCTGCAACGTACACCACAATGTCAGACAACATCAGTACAGCAGCACATTCTACACCACAATGTCAGACAACATCAGTACAGCAGCACATTCTACACCACAATGTCAGACAACATCAGTACAGCAGCACATTCTACACCACAATGTCAGACAACATCAGTACAGCAGCACATTCTACACCACAATGTCAGACAACATCAGTACAGCAGCACATTCTACACCACAATGTCAGACAACATCAGTACAGCAGCACATTCTACACCACAATGTCAGACAACATCAGTACAGCAGCACATTCTACACTACAATGTCAGACAACATCAGTACAGCAGCACATTCTACACCACAATGTCAGACAACATCAGTACAGCAGCACATTCTACACCACAATGTCAGACAACATCAGTACAGCAGCACATTCTACACCACAATGTCAGACAACATCAGTACAGCAGCACATTCTACACCACAATGTCAGACAACATCAGTACAGCAGCACATTCTACACCACAGAGTTCTCACATCAAACCTCCACATCACACATGCTTTTGTGTTTGGTGGTACTGTAAAATGGCTCATGACCTCAGTTTTCATGGCTCTGATTTACCATGTTAAACTCCTCTATGCTGTGACCATCCTCAGAGCCAATACAGTATGCCATTACACACAACAAGCTGCAGACGGCAAATACAAAGGTGAAAACAGCACAAAAAGCACTCACATTTACTTCCTCGTAAAAAGCAACTATCCCAAGAAAAATATTAACTTATTAATATCTTCCATCTCCACCAATTCAAGCCTGCAGTAATCCTATCTACCTTCCCAACCTACCCCACCCTGTTAGATTACCCCTGTCCTATTACCCCACCTAAGCGCCTACCCTGCATTGCTGTACTTTGGTGCAAGCCTCGTCCAGTTCATCCCGAATGCTGTCTACCTTCGCAGCGGATGCTCCCTGACTGCCCGTTTGTCTCACGGCCGCCTGGTACCTGCACAGAGACCCCGGTCAATCAGACTTTGATATCTTGGTGATGCTTCAGGAGTCTTTGGACCTTATCAACTAATTCAGTTTCAGAAACTCAATGTGCAGCTTTAAGGTTCAAAATAAAGGCTTCTGTTAACATCTGAGACAAACCAACAACTGTGTTGGACATGTGTTATCACAAAATAACTTGTTCATATGTTGATTTTTGACATTTTCTTACACAGCTTTTTAGCAATACTAAATAACTAGTATGAACAGTCTAAAAAGAAAACAGTTTTCCAAAACACACACTTTTTCTGTCAGTGACTTTCAGTGCTGAGATTCACACACAGACAAATGAAAAGTTCAGTTAATTCTGAACCATGTTTACCTGTGATGAACCAAGAGAGACTGTGACATACCTGGTTCTCACTGAGTCCATGTCCAGTGTTAATCTGGACAACTGTTTACGCAGTTTCTGTATCGTGGGAATTTCATTCTAGAAACAATCAACACAATATGCATTTAACGAAGGTGTCACTCTCATGATTTGGTGTGTGATTGAAGGACACTAATATCAAGTAGCTGAGTGATTGAAGGACACTTAACATCAAGTAACTGAGTGATTAAAGGATACTAACATCAAGCAGCTGAGTGGTTAAAGGACACTAACCTAAAATAGCTAAATACCAAAGGACACTAATAGCAAGCAGATGAGTGACTGAAGGACACCAACATCAAGCAGATGAGTGACTGAAGTACACTAACATGAAGCAGATGAGTGACTGAAGAACACTAACCTAAATTAGCTGTGTGATTAAAGGACAGTAACCTCAAGTAGCTGAGTGATTGAAGGACACTTTACATAAAGTAGCTGAGTGATTAAAGGACATTAACCTCAAGTAGCTGGGTGATTAAAGGACACTAACCCCAAGCAGCTGAGTGACTAAAGGACACTAACCCCAAGCAGCTGAATTATTAAAGGACAGTAACCTCAAGTAGCTGAGTGATTGAAGGACACTAATCTAAAATAGCTAAAAACTAAAGGACACCAATCTCATGCAGATGAGTGACTGAAGGACTCTAACATCAAGCAGATGAGTGACTGAAGAACACTAACATCAAGCAGATGAGTGACTGAAGAACACTAACCTAAAGTAGCTGTGTGATTAAAGGACAGTAACCTCAAGTAGCTGAGTGATTGAAGGACACTTTACATAAAGTAGCTGAGTGATTAAAGGACACTACCCTCAAGTAGCTGGGTGATTAAAGGACACTAACCCCAAGCAGCTGAATTATTAAAGGACAGTAACCTCAAGTACCTGAGTGATTGAAGGACACTAATCTAAAATAGCTAAAAACTGAAGGACACCAATCTCAAGCAGATGAGTGACTGAAGAACACTAACCTAAAGTAGCTGTGTGATTAAAGGACACTAACTTCAAATAGCTGAGTGATTAAAGGACACTAACCTCAAGCAGCTGTTGGATGGGTGAGGTGACCTTTGCCTCAACTGCAATCTCGTAGTTGACGAGCGAGTGAGCAAGGTTGCCTTGGGCCTCTCCACACAACTTTATTATCGGCCTGAAATGTGTATGAGATGACAGGTTCAGAGAACATTGGCATGCAAGGGTAGTATACTGCACAGGACACTCAGAGGCTACAGCACAATTGTGTGTGTGTGTGTGTGTGTGTGTGCGTGTGCGTGTGCGTGTGCGTGTGCGTGTGTGTAGTAATCAAAATTAATCAACTCAAGGTATTTCCCCAAAGCAAGGTATAACATTGTAGATATACTTCAGGTATGTCATCATTTTCATAAAATATATTTACATTCCACATGATCCAGGGGCAACCAGTAGAGGAACTTTTTGAATTCTGCCACTAACCCTTTTTTAGCTGGAACAGACACCAACTGAGCTGGTGCATACTACATAGTTGATCATAGTGCACTAGTTTCCCCACGTGCACATCAACAAACAGTGGTACATCATACTGTGCCCATAAAACATTAATTTAGCATGTTAATTTTATTTAACAAATTCAATGGTTATTATCTGAACCACCTCATTTAATGAATTATGCTAGGAATAAGAGTAGCATTTTACCTCAGTATCCTGTTGACTTAACACTCATAAAGGTAAGATAAGTACTTATATATAGCGCAGCATCGAGTCCTTAGGACTGCTCAAAGTGCTTTACACTTGATTCCCTGGCAGACCTGTTCATTCAAACACCATCTCGACTTCTCTGGGAAGCATTCAGCCATGCTGCAATTAATGCACTCTGACCAAATCACACCAATGAGAATGAAAACAGTATAGTAATTTGTGAAGATGTAATTTTTGCACACAATTCTGCAAACCGTCAATACAAAGATATATCGTACCCCAGAAGTGTGTCATTTCCCAGCAGAGTGGCCGACTCAATCATGCTATGGTATAGACCAGCCTCGGGGGTCTTTTTCTGTAATAGAACGATACACATGCTAGACATGAACCAGTACAATATACACTGGTAAGTAAGGATTTGGATTCCATATCATGTGAATTTATTCAACAACTCTGGTGGCAACATGAAGTTGTTTATTACTGCCAGCAGCGAGCATTATAAAACAGTTTTTGCCCTTAATTAAATTGGGAGCCTCATGGATTCTCACTTGAAACATATTGACGCTGGTAACATGCAACATACATGCCTGGAGTGCACTTAATTTTATTTACATTTCTTTAATTTTATTTATTTGGTGGAAAGTATTTGAACCATGAGATAATATTAGTTTACTATATTAAAAAAACTTTACCTGTGACAAGGACTGGGCGCTACACTTATATGTACTGCCACTTTCACTTTCACTTTCTGTGCACTGTTACATAATGATCCTACTATTAACGTTGCATACTGTAGAAAACTGGAAACAAATGCACTGTAAAGCAAAACTACACCAAACTAATTAATAATTAAAAAAAGGTCAAAAGCCCTCCTGGTCTAAAGCCGACATTCTTAAATTTGTATATAAAACGTCCCATGTCAAACAAAATTCAAATAAATATAATGTATGTTAAAATTCGTTCAGTGTACTTTCGACTTATGTTGGTTCTCACTTTACAGTCACCACAGTAATACAACCACCTCCCAATTATGGTCACCCTAGGACAATCCCAAATTATTTCTGTAACGCAGTATAAGAAATTAGTCCCGCTAATACAGTTACATTGTTAATCAGGTCACCATGTCCCAGTCCTTAGAGTGCACAGTAGGGCAGAGGTTTAGCCAGAGACCTGTCTGCATGTCTTCAACTTCAAGACTGGCAGATGACTGGCCAAAACAGGTAATTACAACTGATAAGACAGGTAGAATTTAGAGAGAGACAGCGGGGTCGCTAGATTAATTAATAGTTCCAAATCTAGGAGTCCACATTAATTACTATCATTGGCACAAGTAGTGAAACAAATAAAATTGATCAGTACTTATTAATTAAATAAATGGTGCAAATGACACTGGTTTTTCACTGAAAAAACTAACCGGCCGATAATGGCAGTGAATCCAGTGATTAACATGAATTACTTCCATGCAAACTGTTCACATGCAAAAAGGCACCACAAGACTCGCAAAAATGTATCTCTCGCCAAGGGCCTGCTGGCAGGGTACAGTGAACTAGCACAGGAGACATGCAAGTAGGAAGTGTGCAACAGACACCCACCAGTCGCCTCTCGAAGTCGCCCGACTGCGACTGACTGCACGTCTGCAGTTTCTTCACGAGGATGTGACATACTTGTTTAACGAGGTCCACCCTCTTCTCTAGCATCTGAAGGTCCTCTGTCAACACCTCTGACCTCGCAGCCCTGTAAGCAATAGTCTCAGTGAGACACCGGGTGAAGCAGCAACAGAACGCCTCGACAGCGCTGTGCGGCCATTGCATTGTGTGAAGGCCACGCACACACTTGGCAACAATAAACTTAGCAACAAACCTTCTATAGCATGTACTGTCCAATGACTGCTGTGCAGGTTTTGTGTGTGCATGTCTGTGTTTGCAGGTTTGTGTGCTGTTGCCATTGTCACTGCGAAATTAATCGGGTGTAAGGAGGACAGATCTCTCAGGTGAGTATTAAAGTAATTTTCAAGAGACTGCTTATTTGAGTAGGACATCCACAAACAAATAGACGGTGATTATATCAGAGGGAAAAGGCCTTCAAACGATTGGTTGTGATTGTGTATCCAGTTATCAAACAGTCTTTCTAACAGGACAGTATTTTATTAATAAAGTTAGAAGTTGATACAACCCTACATGGGTGGTTGTCAGTTTTATTTGTCACATAGAGGTTCATAAATTAAGGGGAGGGGTGGCATCCGCCACACATTTTGGGGGCGAACAACCACTATTTTAGGGCCAACTTCTTACCTCCCACTTACTGCCACACCTCCCCCCCATAAATACAATATAGAGGAATTAGACATACATAACAGTCCACATGTTGTAGCAGTGTTACATGTCAACACATTCAACAAACAATTGCAATAAAAACGTGCCCTGATTCAAATAAGTGAGATATTAGAACAGCCTATTGATTCTTGCATCATTTATCAACACAAGATTGGAAGCATTAACAGTTTCAACACAATAAAACAGTTTAGCACAGACGTTGTCCACCCAGTGCACTAGGTATAAACAACAGAATTACATCAAGATAGTCTCCCCGACTACGTACACTCGAAATCCCGAATGATGATTCTAGCCACCTGAGGCCACCATAGCCATAACAGTGGCGCCGTTAGAATCAGACCTCAGTGTTTCCATGGTAACATTTTACATCGGCAAAAACAGGCCTTAGAATGAACGATGGACTTATCTGATCAGCGCTGTCAAATTGGAGCAATCGAGTTGATGTCTAGCTTTACAACATGTACATGAAGGTGAAATTTAGTAAAATTATGGTAATACAACTATAATTAGTTAACCGACAAAGTTGAAAGAACCATTCTTCAAATTTAATCACTCTATTGGATATAGTTTTTAAAGCTAACTCTCCATAGATCTATCTTCAAACAGATCAATTGTTAATGTCCACTTTCAATGTACAGTATTATGCCATCTTCAACAAGTACCTATGTAAACAATGAATAAAAATGAGCAGAACAAAAGGTTAGTGAACTAAGGGAGTGGTGCAACACTTCTACTGGGGATGGACCCCTTACACGCATCTTACCACCATTGCTCAATGAGTCACTAGGCTGAGTTTTTATGCATGCCATTGTCCTTTCAGTTCCGTAATGCCAAAATAGTTTAATACAGTCAATCCTTGTTTTACAGTCACCTCGGTCATACATCCTCCATTAAGGTCACCCAGGAATAGTCCCAGACTATTTCTGTAACAATAAAATGTAGGAAACAAGTCTCACTAAAGTGGTCACCTCGCCATTAAGGTCACTATTGTCCAGTCCAGGGGCGATTTTAATAGTTAGGTTTCACTGTAACAAACCTGTAAAAATGTTACACATGAAAATGGTATATTTTTGTTTCAATACAAGTGTAGGTTCTAAATTTGGGGTTGTTTTGACAGCTGGGTATATAGTTACTACTCTGACTCTGAGACTCATCTTTCCCCTGACTATCCTGCCCGGGGTGAGGGTGAGTGGGTATTACCTGGATATTACATCCAGGTGTGTTTGCTCCTGCAGGCTACTAGGGAAGGGATGAGTGTTAGGGTAAGTGTTGACTATCTGGCTGACAACCTTTACCACTTTAAAAAAGTCTGCTGAGAATCCTGTTCTAAATATAAAGGTTATGGGCTGAAGTTGCCACATGACTGGCGTCATTGGGTAGTCACATGATGTGTCTGATGACATCATCCTGTCAACTGTCACTTTTACTACCGTGATGTCATCACTAGGATGTTTATACTTGTAAGCCGACTTCAGTATGTTAGTTTTTCATAAGTTTACATAAATTAATTATTAGGTGTCATAAGTTATAAATGAAAATAGGCTCCTAACATATATACTGCAAACCAAAATAGCTAGGGTAAGCATACTAAGTAAAAGATCTAAGCTAATGGTGATTAACTGCGGAAAACACAGTCTAACTCTTCTAAGCAACACTAACTCGGGTCCATTTAAACTGCTTAGAATGCCCAACTGTCCAAAACGTTTGTTTTGGGTCGTCTTGATAATACTTAGGTTCTGTAACAAATTAGCCAAGAAGTTACATCTCTAGATTAATTTAGCCCATAGTTCTATGTGCATACACATTATAATGAATGCAAAATTCAACAATATTTCAAATTTTTTGATATGCAATATATCTCTGAGAGTGATATGCAGCATGAATGAGCTTCACAATATACAGAACATGTGCACCAGAGTTACCCAAAACAGGAGGTCAAGATTGTTGTTGGTTGAATTCACGCAGAATTACTTCTTATGTAATAAATTGATAATAAAATATGCTATGGCAACAACTAATACCTTAAAGAACATGTTATGACATCAAATTCTTGCAAAAGAGAGATTGTTTACTTATCACATCGATGTCTTACAAAAGAGAGATTGTTTACATATACATATCAATATATGTATCTAGTATCAAACTCAGTGAATGATATTGCGTCAAGTCATTTAGATTTACAGTTATTCCCTGTTGTAAATCCAGAAATAACGTCAAGTAGCTTACAAGTTATTCCCACACACGGAGCAACAAACCAAGAATATAACTTGTCAGTAATATCACCATAAATATGTTCATTTCCACTGATCATTTAATCTCTGTAGATATCATTGACTTATCAATTACCGTGTGCTTATTTTGTCAAGGTAATGCAAATGCAAAGCGACATCATGGAGAGTCACTTGCCAGCAGTAGCTAGCACATAGTTAATCAATAACTCCAAATAAATACCTTTGTTTTTGTATGTATCGCCACCTGTAGTTCAGATGCCAATGGTCCAAGAAAGCAGACAAACAGAAATGTACGTACTTCAATGTTTCTACATTTCAAATTTGTGTCTAATACACTTTGTATATGAAAGTTGTAAATTTTAGTTTGCTTGAATACGTACTTTTGATTGGTAGACAAATGGACACCGGCACCTGGGAGGAGATACAATTACACTGCCTCCAACTTAGCATACTTATTATTTTATTAGTTGCTCCACCATGACAACTGTACCCATTCTCTGCGCACTGTCACAGAAGAGACTACATAAACCATCCATGGATTAAGATACGTGCTAATTCAGCAGACTAACCACGAGACAGTGTACAGAAGAGATTAGTGCCAGCAAACATGACCAGCCGACAAACTAGCTCTACTTGACATATCTAAACAGCAATTTCCTGTCACCTCACAAGTGCAGTCACCTTATGCTAGGCACACACCAGCCGATTTTCGACACACACCAACCGACTAGTCGGCGTAAAAACCGTCGGCCGACGGTTGGTTTGTGCCGAATTTAAGCCAGACAGTCGGCCTTAGAGCGCCAACTAACGCTAATTCGAATGTTGAATCGGCAGGCGGCGTTAGATAAGGAGGTATCCAGTGACAAGTCGGCGCATATCCACTGACTAGGACATTTTATGTACTTTCTATTGATAAATGTATTTTTTGTTTTATTAGTTTCTTAACATATTTATGATTATTCTTCTTGTATAAATGAATGTATTTCTAGTAGTTTTTATAAATGTCTTAATTTATGTAAACGCTTTTTAATGATCTCTCTTTTTTAGTAACTATATTTAAGTTAATGTTATATTTTTTACATATTTATTTCTTAATTAGCATTTCTTTTTATGTAATATACTATTATATACGTGTGCATGTATGTAAAGCGCCCGAGGGCAATTTTAATTGATTGGGCGCTATATAAGTACTTTTATTTATTTATTATTATTTATTATATCCGATGGCGAGTCAGCTGGTGTGTGCAGGTTTTTTGTCATAACACGACGGTCGACGGTAACTTAGCCAATAAGAAATCATAGCACGATCATGTGATAGTCCTCGATACAAGGCAAGGCTAAGCCCGGCATCTTTTTTGAGTTTTCAAACCATTTAGGGCAACATGCTTTCATTTTTTACTTTCATATTTTATTGACCTGGCGGGTAACCAACGTTTCAGAAAGTGATCGATTATTTTTGATCCTATTGCCATTGACAATCAACATTTTTTTCCGCTTGTTCTTCAAACAGGCGCCACAAATAAACCTAATTTCCACCTGACTTTGTAAGTTTGCTTCATGCTTCTGACAGGAATCGGCATTTTGTTTTGTGAAAAATGCTACCTCTGGTGGCGCCGCTACCGGGCGCATATATATTAAGCCTTAAAAATCCGCAAAGCGGCGTTAGCGGTGGAAAACTTTTTGAGGAATTCGTTGGGAGCGACTGATTACACTTCAACATAACTGTTAACTGAAACGGCTCAATATAACAATCTGTGTACTGTTATAAAACACAGCTCGACCCTATGCGTTTCTTTGCTGGAGGATAGCCGTTTTGGCCTAATTTTTTACAAATGTTTCATGTGTTTATTGTAGGTGTATCGAAACACATTGTTAACTCCTTAGTAAACACGCGGATTTATAGTGGATTTTTTCCACAAGGATCACGCCGAGCACCGACGGTCGGCGCGAGTCGGTTGGTGTGCGGGCAGAAGTCAGCGCTAGTCGGCGGAACTAATTGGCGTTTAGCACCGACAGCTTTTTGCTAGGATGTCTATACTTGTAAGCCAACTTCAGTATGTTAGTTTTTCATAAGCTGGTAACGCAAGTCGGCATTAGTCGGTTGGTGTGTGCCTAGCATTACCAATATTGAGGTCAGCACATCCTTGTGGACCAGGGGTGATGTCATTATCACCCCACCCCCATTCCCTACACGTGGTGTGGACCCACCCTTGGATCTGAACTGTGTCCCACTTGTCCTGTCAACTACAGTCATCAAGGTAGCAGTAAGAAATTGCATGATTTGGCAAATGTAGTTAATGTACAATGCTCATATAATATTATTTTGAACTAAATGTTTACCTATCATATGATGCACACTATTAACTAAATTGCAGTTTACACAAACATCTGCCAGTGACTAATTATAATAATAAACCATTAAATAACGTAACTAAACTTCATTTTACTGAGCCTATCACAAACATCGCCATCTTTGACAACCTGAGCAGTCACAATTGTTGAATCTGCCTTGCCAGTATTTAAATGACTTTCTACAAGAATCGAGAACCCAACTGACTCAGGAATCCAATTGCTATGTCTGCTCCATCATTCACCTCATTACATATCTTCTACTCTCACATCAACCTGCACTGGCCACATGACTGAGTAACCCACCCACTGACCGCATTACTGAGTGACCCATGCACTGACCCCACTTGGTCTCGGCTTCTTGTGAGAATATAAAACAGACATTCACACGGTCCAGTTTTGTCTGACCAGTCACACTGATCACCCAACATTCCATCTGTCATCCACTATGAAGGCCGAGTAGTGACTGACACATGTAACTAGAGGCCAAGTGTGTGCGCTGTTCCAGCTCTACCTATACTGATGCTTTCAGTTTCATCTCATCACCATGACATGTAAGTTTGTTAATAATGATATGGTACCCTGATGATATGATATCGATATGTATCATGATACATGAGTCATGAAAACTCATGATATGTATCGCGATACCGTATAACATTTTAACAGTCATGGCTGTTGTAATTTACCGTGCCTCCCCTGGGTAAAATCCCATGCGAGGTGGTAGGGTAGACCGAATGAGTGCAGACAGGGCAAAGTGCACCTGGAGAGGTTTGGGACATACCATGCCTTTTTTTAAATGGTTCATTTTGATGTGATCCCATCAAATTAGAAGGAAAATATAAAAAAAATATGTACATAACATTGTTAGCATGAAGCAGTATTTTATTAACAAATTTAATTAAAATAATAAAATCTTGTTCAAACAAATTTGAAAGTGAACTCTGGATAGTGACAATTTTACAAACAAAATGTATCTATAGTATAAACCATATATATTCTGGCATACTGTTTGTCCAAGGTCAAATGTGTTTCAATGTGCTACAACTTTTGTAACATAATTCTACTGCTATAAATTATGAATACCAACTCTCCAAAGGCAATATAAACAGGATAATCAATATTCACCCTAAAACATTCAAATTAGACAAATAACAATCTAAGTAACTGGTTTAATGGTGGTTGCACTATTGATTAATGATACAAAGACACACCTGGGCGATCAATATGTTAGAACATTTATATATAACACGACCAATTTATAATAAACATGATCAGACTTTTGTAAAACACATATTTACTCTTGTGTATTACGCGTGCTTCTGCTACCAACAAGCGAACCCAAGCTTGAATGGCAGACAGTGCACAGACCTGTTTACTTTTGATCTGTTTCACCTGCTACTACCTATAAATGAACTCTGCACTACAAAGGATTGACCTACATTAGGCAACTTATTTTCTTAGTTGAGCCACGCCAGGGGGTTACAAGACACGTAGCCAGGTGAATCAAGTGACTGTAGCGCTATCATTAGTTGCAGGCGTTCTGAACTCTTATACTGGAGCAATGTGATTTGAGTAACGTGAATCGTATTATTAGTCGCAGCTCTTACATTAGAACTATTTCATGTCCGACACTGCTCATATTCAGGGAGAGACGATTACTAACAACAGACAACAGACAACAATTACAATGTCTACACTAACGTGACAAACACACCAAAAGCAAAACTGATAGTCATTGCTAATAATACCACACCCAATACTGGCATATTGGATCAGTTTTACAGAGTCCATTCATTCCCTGTATGGTAGAGCTCTAAATGGTGTCCCCTTGTGGCCAGAAGGTGATTCACCCAGCAGGTACCCTCGTTACTACATACAGGGTTTTAATTCTTGATTTCATAACAACTGAACACACGTAGCCAATTCATCAAATACACTCGAAGGAAACTGGAAATATCTGCACTTTTATATATATATATATGAAAACTTGTATAAAAGTTATATAGGTCACTATATATATATATATATTGGTGTTTATATGGGAAGTAAAACACTAGGCCACACAAAAGTGTTATTCCTTAGGAATTCCTCCCTGGGGCAGAGGACCCAAAGTAAACCAACAAACATCAGAATAAAGTGTTAGACCCAGTTACAGTTGTTAGGAGTATAAAACTATAATGACGTTAGGCATTAGACATCCATGGGGTAGCTTGCTTGGTAAACATGGGAACAGACTTTCAGCTGACAAAGCCTTGAAGGGAACTAAGCTCCCTTGCTCCGGGAACTAAAAACAGCCTACACTGATGCCAACAGCAAGTTTTCCCCCACAGGACTGAGTGAGTCATTGCCGTAGAAGAGCGGAACAAGTATCAGAGCAAGCACAATTTGTCAGCAAGCTATGCAGTCACCATGAAATTAATACAGGAAATAAAGTGACAGGTAAAGGTCATGTAAAAGCACAAAGAAAAGTCACAAAGTACATATTTGTTAATATTTTTGTATTTATTATGAAAGTTTAAATGCTAAATACAATGTACTTTTGGAGGAATATTCACATTAATCATTAACATAAAAAAATGTGTATCATTATAATAAAAAGTCACAATAAATATCTTATAAAATATAACGTATGCTCAAATGTCAATGAAAATACACATGTATACGTGTCAGAGATTACCTGGAATATTCATCATCGTGAATTAGATTTACTGACTACTTTTGAGTACTTTCTGATGTTTCTGTGCCAGAACTGTGACTTGTCCTGTATCTTTATTTCCATCCACTGTCATTACAGTCTACCCATACACTGTCCCATCAAACTAATGCACACAAAAGCTAGGCATGGGCGGTCAGCTTGTCATACTGTCCTTACTAGCTATCAGCTCTGTCCCATCAAACTGACACACATGTATCAGTGCTGTCACTCATGGCTCACATTGCCCACTTCTGACAGTTACTGCGTCTCTGGCTGATCTCAGTGTGTGCGTATACACTTTTCATGTACAATTATTAAGTACTACTATTACAAGGGTGGAGACTAACCAGTCCATGAGGTACCGGGTACAGATGCCAACTGGCAACATGACAGCTGCCCACCTACTCTCGTTATAAACACAGGCAGACACCCTTAACACCAGCAATGACATGTTTCCCTAGACCATGGGCTCTGTGGACCTACGAGTACCATTATCTATCAAGAATACAGCTAAAGTAATTTTTATTATTAAGCTGCAATGGGACAGTGTTCTAACTGGTTGTTAATGATTGGTACAGTATACAATTCTACACATTTAACAAGATATACCAAGATTGTCACCCAGAAAATTTACTCTCACAGATGACAAGTGGATGAGGAAGCCTTTGACTTATGAAGAGTCCAACTTTTTACATGTGTATCTCATCCTCTTGTGATATACGTCAATTTTGTTTTTATACATATATATTCACGCAACTAGCACCTTCACAATCAGCAGATAATATTTTGCATTTATTTACCGCTCATGTGAGCATTAATACGTTTTGATATCTAATCTTGCTTCACTAGTGCTACTTCACGTCCTCTAGTCCTTCCATCTTTATTAACCGAGACAAAATACTTGTATTTATAATAATTCAATATCTTACAAACTTCTATCTGATCTCCCCTTAATCTAAACACCTTGATGGTGACTCATTCAGTGCAGCTGACGAATACAAGACATTTATTATAAGAGTTAGGTGTGTATGGTGTATCATAAACGTCACCATGCTGGAATGTAGGAGGTTGCTAAATTAGTATTACCTGGCAGTGTCGATGACTGGTTAAATGAGTTAATTACACAGAGGCCAGCAAGTCAACTTTAGCACATATCTTGTTGATACAAGCCCTTCTCACCCCACGAACATATAGTACTCAGTCCTTACAGCTGTGGCTCAACTTCAAATGCCTCTGAGGGGAGAACCATTGACATGGGCTAGCAAAGTTTTGTCTAAAAAATACACCAGCAGTTGTTAGGGATGTACCCGGTAATCTACCGGCTACATACTGCACATTCCACATGGCCAAACATGACCCAGGCGTTCTTTCTGGGTCATAAATTGGGTTCTAGTTCTTACTGCTGGCTACACAAACACACGTTGTCATGTCTACGCTATTCCGAACTTAAAATAGGACAGCAACCCGAAATCCTGCTATCGCCAATATTGACCGGATGTTATAATCCTACCGTGAAAGAACGTGGTAAATGCTAAACCGGAAACACCCTTAGAATGCGATAGGCAAATCGTGATTAGTACTGGGCTATCAGATTATATTTGTACCTCAGAATCATTAAATACAGTATCACTGTGTTGAAGGTAAACTGAGGACTTCACTGTTGCTAATCAAAACCCTGCATAATTGACGTAGACGAAAAATTACTGTGTAATTCGCAGTTTTTTTCACACATGCAGCACTACATGTCCTGCAGAATGCATGATACCTGTCCTAGGTAACTATTACAGGTGGTCTTTGTATTGATTTTTCCTGTTCCTATTTTTATCCATTTTTTATTACCTGTAGCAAGAATTGCTCATTGAATACATATTGTATATCACATCAAAATTTAATACTGGTATTGATAGACCCACATCAATATTAGTAGTGCATTCACTGTACTGTACACATCGGTACATGTGTTGCCCTATACTGTATTATTTCATAAATGCTATATTAAATTAGTAATTAACACCGTACAACCTTTCATGAAATTTAAATGCTCATCTCCATGTAATTTATGAGTACTATAAATTATAAGGCTATCTGCAGACCATCTTCTGCTGATGCTTTGTTCAATAAATGCTTTTGTGTGTAAATTAATATAGCTAATAGAAAAGCAAGTGTAAGTTGATTGTAACTAGAAGCATAGCCAAAGAACGGGATCTAAATTGGCCCCACGTTTTAATAGATAAAAGCCTACATTTTTTAGCTGCTGTCATGGAAAGTGATGCAAATAGTTCAAGAAAATGCTAGACAAATTAATCTTTAGTTATTTCACAAGACAAGTTTGCTAGATGCCAACTGCCTACACACAGATGTTGTTCATACTTCACAGCCGACAGTATCGTTGAAACATCTTTTCCAGCCTGCCAATAAATAACAGTCATATGACCATATAACAGTCACATGACCACACGTGTGTGTGTGTGTGTGTGTGTGTGTGTGTGTGTGTGTGTGTGTGTGTGTGTGTGTGTGTGTGTGTGTGTGTGTGTGTGTGTGTGTGTGTGTGTGTGTGTGTGTGTGTGTGTGTGTGTGTGTGTGTGTGTGTGTGTGTGTGTGTGTGTGGCTTCACCACTCTGCTGTCAACAACCAACCATTCAGCAACTTGACAGCAAATTTCTCTAGTTAACTGCTGCGGGTAGTCACACAGTTTCTACTGACATTGAGTAGCCGGTAATTTATGGCATAAAACAAGTGACCATTGGCCATTTGAAAGGGGCCAATCACTAAAGGAATATTGATGTAGTGACAGTAGTGGTTCCAGGTAGGCGCTTGCCTAATGACCAGTCCTGAGGAATTGGGTTAAAACTGACCTTCAAATGAGATAAGTGTTGGTACAAGTTGCTGAATTGACTTAAAAAGAAGGGTTGTTTTTTTCTTTGTTTATATAATAATTAATATAACATAAATTATATGAGACAAAATGTTGAAGGTAAATTATGCCTGTGATCACAATTTTAATCTTCCTTCCACAAATTGTACAACTTTATTGGCAACATAATAAACGCGGTTGTTTTATACTCATTTTGGGGCAATCGTAAGTGTATCTCAACCCAGACACTTGATGTCCAGTGGCATCTTTCCACGTTCATTAATTTCCTTGCCCAATGGCCTCTGATCTGGATACACAGTACTTAGTGCTATAAATTAACTAGCAAATTATCATGTGGCTATGTGACTAGATAACATTACAACTTGACAATTATTATTCACATCCAAAATTATGCAGAAACTCATCAGTTATGTAGCATATATTTATGTATAACAGTCTCTCTCACCCCCTTATATATAATTTCTGGTTACCTCTGGACACTCTCCATGCCCACTCAGAACAATGGTAACACAATATTCTACCCAATTTAACAACTGAAAGAGTTTGACACTATAAATCCTCAACAATTTCCGATGGCTGCACAAAAAGTAGCAACAGTGTAGGTGGTGGCATTTATACCAAATTAGCATAAATATGACTAACAACAGATGGCTGGCCCTCTGCTTTATGTAGCCCCCAATGCTGTAGATGTATGAGACAAGTATGTGCGAGTGTGTGTGTGTGTGTGTGTGTGTGTGTGTGTGTGTGTGTGTGTGTGTGTGTGTGTGTGTGTGTGTGTGTGTGTGTGTGTGTGTGTGTGTGTGTGTGTGTGTGTATTTATAATTATATAGTCTGGGTACTCAGACACATGCTGGAGCAAACAACAACCCATTTAAGTAGGTCAAGGTACTTATATTCATATGTTTGATCAGCCAGAAAGTGCAGTATGTGGACATTTATATGAGAATGCATTTAATATGCATATGTCAACAGAAAGCAGACAATAACCTTAACTACTTGCATCATTAACGTCAGACAAATAGCTGGAACACGAGTGGTCATCGTTATTACATGCTTCAATTAGCACTGATGCCACTTCCTGGACAGACACATTAATGATCTACACGTTGACATATACAAGCAAAGACAAGAGTTGCAACAATGGCACGCCCCAACAGGCTGGCTAAAAGCGTTCATGATTAATTATTTATTGTTTGCACTACTGCATAACATCAATTGCATAAAGTGCCAATTAAAAAGTACATTTTGGTACCTTTGGGAAAGTAATTACTTTCCCAAATTACTTGTACATGAAAAGTTACACCCATGCAATGATCAATTCCAGTAGAATAGATGAATGTTCCAGCCCTTTAGATGCTGATGAGGTGAATTTTGGAAGATGATTTGTACCCATTTTACATCGTTATGGAGGGGCATGTCAAAAATAACTTAACTTTGATTTGTAATTTTATAAATAAACATAAAATAACTGATATTTTAATACATGTATGAATTCATGTACTTTTGCTTGTTTATTTGCAGGCTGTTTGTTGAAGATCTGACCGTGGTTGCCATAATTATGGCAATTCCTTTTGATGATGTCCTTTGTTACTGATTTCTTATTTTTTAAATTGCTTTTTAAAGACTGGTCTTCTTGGAGGACTTATAAACAACTTAACACATCTTAATGTTACAGTCCAGTAGCTTATGACCATTCCCAGAGAGAAATTATAGCAACTTTGATGAAGGAAGAGTTCCTCATCATGTGTGTTGTCTTGATCTTGGTAAGGGAGTGAGTCGCCAAAAATGTGTAGTTTCCGCAACAGTATTTCAACTGTAGATATTTCTGATAAGACTTGTCCTAGTGTGATTAGCTTATCTAACTTTAATAAAGCCCATGAAAGAAGGTTTATATCCAGTGAAATAAGTTCCAGACATGTATCAATTATCCATGCAAGTGGATTGCAGGTATTGTGTGTAGTGTCCACAATGCTTTCTCCACATCATCACTTCTTGTATGAACTATCTTTCAATTCAACTTACTTGTTTTATTTGATGACAAAAATATAAAAATAGAAGAATTAGTTTAATATACATGTATTCCCCACCCATTTAAGGATACAGGCTCCTCGTGAAATGGGTGTGTCATATCTCAAAAACTACTCTTTGTATCTTGACCAAATTTGCAGAGAATTATGTTTGTATAAAATGAATTTTACCCATGAGGTAAGATGCAATTTGCATAACCACGGTAACCTTTAAATATTAGAATTGCTGATAGGTGTGGTTTTGAAAAATTTAAATAATGTATGTCTCATTTTCTGACTGATTCTAGTAAGTAATATATCAATTTGTGCAATGAAGTAGTTTGGATGAACAAAAAGTTGTACTTTTGTATAAAAAATGTTTGTTTAATAAAAGTTAAAAAAATATATTTATACCACTTGAAAGTTGCTTTTGAAGGCTAAAACAACAACTTAATTTTGATGTCAGTGCTATGTTTGATGACTGATACTTGTCCCTATTGCTTATTATGTCATATATGTAACTCAGATACAGTTATATAGCAAATGTTTCATGAATGATGCAAATTACATTTAATGCTACTTTGTGTACTGTCCACAACATTTTATTGTGGCACGTAAAATATTTTTGGAACAAACTATTTGCAGAAAACCAGGGTAACCTTATTTGTCAGATATTCTAGTATGTTCACAAATCACAATTTTATCCAAAAATGTTCATGAAATGCTTAATCTAAGACTATTCCCAGTGTTGGATTTGTGTTCCATGGATGGATTGTCCGTCTAGGTTATTTAATGGTTATTAAACGCTATTAGGTTATTTTATTCATTTTGTGGTGGAAAATGATTGTTACTTTGCCTGTTACTCAATGAAACAATTTATGTATCTGAGCCATAGTAAATGGTTCATGAATGATGTGTTACATTATGATGATATTTTGTGTACTGTCCACAATGTTTTGGTCACCTTTAGATACCATGCATCTTCGCACGCCAGGGGTCGCTGCTGCTGATTACATCAGTGCCAGCCAGCAGTACCCCCTGGCTGATCGCTTTGAGAAACTCTGAATTTAAGCTCAGCCTATGAAATCGCTCACTAGATCAGTGGATGTTAACAGGTCAGGTGGTCTTATTAAAACTAATTTCAACCAGCCGTGGCTCATGTTACATGCAATGTTTAGGAAGTAGAAGCAATTATTTGAATACACAATACTGCTCAGCTGCCCTTGCAAATGGGCGAACGAGTCATTATATATTGGGATTCCCAGAAGTCGTTTATTCGTCTTCAAATTGGGGCGGGTATTTGCGCTGTTCTCACATGTGATGCAGTTGCGACAGGTGAAGTCAATTACTAGTTTGACTCAGCTAACTTCCACATTTCGCGTAGGGGATCAGCCAGGGCTAGTTTTGCATGGCAAACAGCCCTCGCTTGCGAGGATACCATGTAAAAATATTCTTGGAACAAAATATTTGTGGAAAAGACAAGGTACTTTTCTTAGTAAGAGATTTTTATAGGTTTATAAATATATATTTAAGCCAAAATAGTTCATTAAATAAGGAAAAACTCTTACTAAGTTAACTGATATGACAGTGCTATTTAAGGTGAAAATGTCAGTTATCGACGTTGTACTGAACAATGATTTGGACAACTGGTATTTCAGATATATATATGAGATGAATGTCTGAAAAATGTTGCCTTTTATGGAAATATAGTCAATACTGATGATAAAAAAATGTATATTTAGGAGGTTTTACTGAATAAAGTGCTTTTTCAAACCAAATTGTGTAACTAGTAACTAACTACTATCAATGAGGTAGTGTCCGCAATGTCAGAAATTAGACTTCAGGGTATGTGTACATCCGAGGCCATAGAATTGTCACTATTGATGATTAGTATATGAAATTTGAAATCGTATGTAGGGAAAATATCATATTCACAGAAAATTGACAATTAGAAGAAGTTGATTTTTGACCTTCTATGCCCTCCAAATGTGCAACCTGATCTCGATACGCACAAATACAACTCCATAAATAACAAATTATTTTCATAAAGTACACCATAATATGGTTCTTGCTTTACCCAGTAGCCAAACAGCTAAACTTAAAGCATAAACACGTCCCAGCATATGAACTTAAAGTAGTGATTTAATTTTAATTGCAAAGCTCTTTGATGCTCAGTGCTGGTCCTACATTCAAATCAAAACAACCAATTTAGTAAACTGCCTGTTGATAATTACAGTTATTACCACCTTGGCTGACTCCGGATCATGGACCAGACAAACTCTCTTTAAGTGACCTGTTATACAAATGGCCAGGAGTGAGAACTCAATCCTATATAGTAGACCAGCTGGAACACTGACTGTGAACAATGTAGAGAAAGAGACCAGAATGACACTGACAGTATTGATACTGAACTGCAAATCACTGGGATCCAGTTATTCAAACCGTACTGAGTTCAGCCTTTCAATTTTCCAACAGTATGTGAATCCTGAGACCTTGTTTCACCCTCCAGATTCCTTAAATGTAGCCCTGACTAAGAGATCATGTGATTCGATACTTTGTAAGATGATAAATCCATTGTTAAACTGACCAATTTCAATGGTCCACCAATCATCAAAAAAATGGAATTAAATTAAATTACTAACTTGGGACATCATCTTTTTAAATGGTGAAACACTTTAAACCTCAAATGTATCTGATTCTGAAGACTAACAAATATGGACAGAGTGGGTGTCTGCCAGACTCTCATTAATTTCCCATGACAAGCAATACGTGAAACTACCCTTCTATCCCCCACAATAGGCAACACAATGCCAATATCAGAGTTGACACCAGAAGAGAGCAATACATTGCATAGAAAGATATTTGCAATCCCATGTGACACATTCTCAAGCGTAGAAACATGTTTATCGTCAGAAGGAATGACTGACATGTTTATAAATGGAATTGTTAAATTAATTAGTTGGACTTGGTCCCAAAAAGACTGACTATTTCTATGTATTATTATAACAACCATTCTTTTAAGAGTCTTGTCTATCTGGGGGTATTCCTTTACAAGTGTAAACTGAATTGTCTTTCACAGAAATGGTATACATTGAAAATTTACGGTGAGTCCATGCACGTTTGATTCACTATGCCAAGCCTAAAGGGATAATTTATATTGAGTAATGACATAATTTGTGAAGTCTGATTTTCAGCTGATTTTATCTAAACTGACAAGACAGAGATATGTCATAATATGTTTACACTCTGATGACATCAATATTTCCTGTTGTATTATTAATATTACATTCACAAAAAGGCACCAGCTGCTAATATCACTGGGGGTGACACTGCTCCATACAAAACATCTTGAAAATTAAAGTACCAAACAAAAAGAAGTGAATATTCGTGTTGGCACAAATTTTAGGTGTTCGTTGTATTAACAGCATATTTCTTTAAATTATTAACTCGTTATCTGAATAAAGTTTACGTGGAGCCTGCGGTGACTATGTACACCCCGTGACTGCGTTAGTCGTGGTATGTGGTGTAGCCTAGGCCGCGCCCACACAGACACATGAAATGACAGCCACGACCCGATCATGCTTCGGTGAGCTGACGCTCAGCTATCATCCCTGCAACTCGGTACCACATTTTATTACTAAAACCAATGACGTAAATATGGAAGATTTCTAACAACATAAGACTGTTCAACTATCGTGCACACCCTGAATTGTCAACAGCACCCGAGTGAGGTGAAGGACTGGACCCAGAATGACAGACCAGACAGTGAGAGCACCGACTGTATCAATGTATGATTTTTGCGGTCAACAGGAAGTCACCTACCGGCCCAAGTTTTGACCTGCCAGCTGCTTGACTCGATAGAATTGCTTCTTCCAATCTTTCTTCGACATTTTGGCTATTACGTATATCCAGATAGTGACATTATTATGCAAAAATGCATGGAACAATCTATCATCTTCGGCGCTCAGCCATTTCTTTCCGATTCCGTCAACGGCAGCTGACCGGACGTACAGACAGACGGTTGCAAATATAAAACGAACCTGGAACCAACCATCGGAAACTTATTCGCAGTCACGCCCACTTGTTTTGCAACACTCAAATGTGTCTTTCTAATTTTTAACATACATTACGCTTTTCAACATCATAAAAAAATAATTTCCCCAATAGTTCCCAAACACTTATGTTACCCGACACCTCTAATATGTCGTTATGCTGTCATTTATTGCATTCGTTGATTCTAATGCTGTGAACAATTCCCTGCAGAAACTCTGTAATTATTTAAACTATTTAAAGCCCTTTACACTATAATACAAATCGGTGAAACAAAAATATATTTAAAATAAAAAAATTGTGTATTGTAATTATGCTCAAGAAGAAGTAACAGGTTACTTCTAAACAGCTACAATCCTTACAAAACAATTAAATAAGACTCTAATGATGTGTGCATATATATCAGTTTGTTCTCCGATAACACAAAAGTCAATTTAATTGTTAGCTTAGTTGATTTTAAATCAATGCAAGCCTACATGTCCTAATTTACATGCATTAATTAATGGTTGACTTACTCACCTTTGACTAGAGGCAAGTTATAAATGCATGTATATTGTATACTAGCTGTAATTTCTCACAGTTCATCATCATAAAGTCAATTATATCACCTTCGAATATGTTGATGATGCTACAACTACAAGAGCACGGATGCAATGAGTTCGCTCGAATATGTTGATGATGCTACAACTACAAGAGCACGGATGCAATGAGTTCGCTCGAATATGTTGATGATGCTACAACTACAAGAGCACGGATGCAATGAGTTCGCTCGAATATGTTGATGATGCTACAACTACAAGAGCACGGATGCAATGAGTTCGCTGAATATATAGTTGTTATAACTTTGAAAATAATTATGAAAACGTTGTTCAGACTTTATTAATGTGACAGCTGAATTGCTGAAAACAATCAAATTGGATACTATATAAAATAAAATAGCACAAAACTGCACGCACACCAAGGAGACGCAACAAAACGCGTCTCGACCGCGTCTCGAGAGTCTCCTTGGTTTAGGGGGCCTCTTAAGATTCAGCGGTCCTTAACCCCTGGATCGCGACCCAAAATTGGGTCGCCAAGCATAAACGCAGGAACAGAGAGGAGGGGAGGGGCAGCTGCCCCCTGAAATAATTTGTCCGGGAGGCAGACATATCGTTCTTCCCCACATTAAATGGGAGTCTGCATGAATGTTTGTTTTTATTTTGGCGGGTGGAAATGTAAATTTTATGAAATGATTAATGTGTATTTTTGTTGACTGTGAAAGGTGTGTGCAATTGGAGGGCATATATATATATTGTTTTCTGCCCCCCCCCCCCCCACCCCAATAATGGGCGGCGCGTGCATGGCGGTCCCCCGTCTTCAGATGTCACAGTCGAGCCAATTACCGAGACAGTCACAAGGTGAAGGATGATGTGAAGATTTGCAGTGGTGCTGAAGCTCCGGTAGCCCCCCCATTCGTTCCCGCGTCACTGTCACCAAGCCATTTTGAGTGGGTCACTAAAAGTATCCAGTGACTGTTCGAATTGTCCTTTTAGGCGAGCGGTAAAATCACTTAACGGACCGACTAAATTTCCCCCCCCCCCCCCCCCCGACACACACCCAAATGTTATATGATTTGAAAGCCCTACATCTCGCCGTCCCAACGAGACCTGTCGAATAACAAGTAGTGTAGTAAGCGTGAATCCAAGGTCAAACAAGGTCACAGACAAATTAAAATGTTCGAGATTGTGCGCGTCTGCAAACGTCTTAGCATTACAATGGTTGTATATCTACTTCACTTAATAACAGAATAATCATGTCATCTATGTTTGGAAAGCTTATTATTTACCCGTCAAAATGAGTTACGATATGAAACTATTATCTCATATAGTAAGTGTCACCGTGAAATGATGAATATTCGATTTTTTTGTAATACCACGAAAGTCATAAAGTTACAAAGACTCAGTATATATTATTTCATTTATATGAGCACACCATATACAATGTGAAAGAACAATTTATCTCGGTTAAAATGAGATATGACATGGATTTGTCCAGTTGAAAATATGTGTGTGGAGCGACGATCAAACAGAGTCGCCGTCAAGTGATATATGTTCAAAAAATTGTGCCATCCCGCAAACGTTAATATACACTATTAATGGTTCCATATATATCTACATTACCGACTTACTCATGGACATGATGTCACATACCGTTGGAAACCCTATTGTCTCTCCATAAAATAGGATACAATGGGGAGCTATATTGGGTGGTGCAGTAGGTGTGGAATGAAAGTCAAACAAGGTCACAATCAAACAATGAATGTTCAAAGCTGCACCATTCAACACAAATGTTTTACTATTACTAGGGGCGTATGTGTGTGTGTGTGCGTGCGTGCGTGCGTGCGTGCGTGCGCGCGCGCGTATGTGTGCGTGTGTGTGTGTGTTGCCCCTCTCTGGAAAAATTCCTGCGGACGCCCCTAGTAATTGTAGAACATTTGTGGAATGATGCAGCTTTGAACATTCATTGTTTGACTGTGACCTGTTTGACTTTCACTCACACATACATTTTACGGAGATAATGAACATAGACAGTTGTATATATATATATATATATATACACACACACACACACGCGCGCATACATGCACGCAAGCACACACACACACACACACACACACACACACACACACACACACACATACATATTCTTCTTCCTCTTTCTCCTTTGCGGGGTGGAGTCGGGGCCGGCCACGTCACTCGGTTGCTTCTTCCTCGTTTCTCGTTATTTCTCTCCACCTCTGTCCGTTGTCCGCAATGGCCTTCCATTCTTAGCTGTTCATATACCTGCCCTCCTAATGTCCCTTTTCATGATGTCATGCCATCTCAGCTTTGGTTTTCCTCTTCGTTGTTTGTCACCCTCTTTTGGACTTCGTTCATTCTTTGCATGCGTCCTGCCTATCTCATTCTGCCCTTCCTCACTCTTCCATACTGCCACTCCTGTTCTCATCATCCTCTGTATTTCTTTACTATTCCCTCCATCCTCGCACACTGTGCCACCCAAGTATAACAAGCTGTTCAATTGTCTATTGGTCGTTCCGTCAACAACTACATGCAGATCTTGTTCACCTATCCACATTATTTCAGTCCTCTCCAGATTTATTCGGAGGCCGTGTTGTCTAAAGGCGTTACTCCATTCTTACAATGCTTACTGCAGTTGCTCTTTGTTATCAGCCACCACTGCTAGGTCGTCTGCATACAGTATCTTCTTAAGTTATTCCCGTCCCGACACCTTTCCACTGATCAGATTCATCACCATTATGAAAAGCAGTAGTCTGGTTTGTTAAGGCAAATTTTTGGCCGAATCGTTACTTGTCGGATAAAAGCATGGACATTGGACCATATATGTAAATTTTCACGGCGAATCCGATTAGAGGGGGCTCCACATCAGATTTTGTGTCCTTGACCTTGAATTTCAAGGTCAAATGTTACTGAACGTGAAATATATCTTTTTTAATACCACCACTGTTTTTATATGTCTACGAATGTGTGTGTATAATTATGTATGTATGCACGTATGTGGGCATGTATGTATATATATATATGACCTTGAATGTCAAGGACCATTTTTTTTTCTTTCTCAAAAACATCCCTGATTTTGTTTATATAATAATAATGAAATCCATATTTTTAGTACCATCACTGTTTTTGTACGCATGCACACCGGATCCAAATATGATGCTGTGTTCTTCACCGTGAATGTCAAGGTTACATGTCAGTAACCTGGAAATGTCATGGTCAAATGGCAATGATAGGGAAATTTGTACTCTTCAGCAGGGCGACTGCTTTTGTGCATATATGCAAGCTAAGTTTATGTGCTGGTTTATTTTGTTTTACTTCAAGGCCTACTTCTAAATAGGTAAAATTAATGAATGGGCCTTAGTAGTGTCTTAATGATGCTGTCAGCCACCTGCCGGGCCCGAGACGAACGCGATACCAGACGCTATGAAGTGCATAATTGCATGTGTGGTTTGCGATTTGATCATATATCTTCGTTCAAATCACTGCTAAGACATTCACTGTGTGGTGATACACAAATGACTACTACCAAAAGTACTCGCATTTGAAAATATTTATATCACTTTGATCAAAATATGAGCGATATTAGAGTGTTATGATAAACTGGATAGAAAACTGGCTGATTGACAGAAGACAACGTGTAGTAGTTGATGGGGAGGCTTCAAACTGGAAATCGGTATTGAGTTGGGTACTACTGGGATCAGTACTAGGACCTATATTATTCTTAATATATATCAACGATTTGGATGATGAAATAACAAGCAAGGTGTTGAAATGTGCGGATGATACCAAAGTGTTTAGAAGAATTACAACTTTTGGAGATAGAGTTGATCAAATGGTCTGAAAAGTGGCAAAAGCTGTTTAATTTTGGGAAATGTAAATGCCTCCACGCAGGACATGGAAACGAAGAGGTAGAATATACAATGGGGGGTACTGTACTAAGTACTACTGTAAAATAAAAGGATTTAGAGTTAACCATTAGTGTTGATACGAAGGTTTCAGAGCAGTGTGAAATTGCAGCTTCAAAGGGAAATCAAATCCTTGGATTAATTAGGCGAAACATAACGTATAAGAAAAAAGAGCTAATAATACCCCTATACAAAATAGTGGTTAGGCCTCATTTAGAATATTGTATTCAAGTGTGGAGGCCATATCGCAGGAAGGACTTTTTCTATGCTAGAAAGAGTACAGAAGAGAGCAACTAAAATGATACCAAAACTGAGAGACCTTAGTTGCGAAATACGCCTTAAAAATGCGGCTTAACAACAGTAGAGACCAGGAGATTGAAGGACTAGAGGACATGAAGTTACATTAGCAAAGGAGCAGTGTAGATTAGATATAAGAAAGTTCTAATTTTCACAAAGGACTGTAAATAAAATCGACACGTCCGTCAGAAGGGCGGGATACACAGATAAAAGGGTCGGACTCTCGATAAGCCAAAGGTCTTCCTTGTCCACCTGCCACCTAGAGTTAATTCTCTGGGTGTCAATCTTGTTATTGTAATGTTAAAATATGACGTTTGCGGAAGGGCATAATTTCGGAAATTCATTATTTGACGGTGACTTCGTTTGACCTTGCATTCACGCTTACTGCACTACTTGGCAGTACATTTTTCATTCCGCACGCATCTATCTGGTATGGGCAAATCATATTCTGTTTGAAGAACCAAAAATGAGGAATGCGAATATGAGTGCCTTCGAAAAATACCTTAACAGATAAATATCGCTTTAGTCGGGTACGTTATTATCTAGAGAATTGTCTGCTTCCGTATCATCTCCGATATAAAGTAAATTAGCTAAACTCGTTCAAACACTGTTGAAATCGGTCGACCTTCCCGACTCCGTTCGCTGCTTTCAATTTGTAAGGATCCTCGAGTGTCCTCTTTCTACACCGATAAACCTACTGGAGTCGGCGTTGATTTGCTGATTCCTTGGTGTTTCGTAAGCAAGTTTAATACATGTTCTCATTTATTGCTTATTTATGTTATAATGTTGTGCATTTTTCCCTGTATCATTTATCACAAGTTAACTGTTTAAAAGAATGAGTCGCCAAGCAGGTCTGCATCAATTTATTGAAGGCCTTGAGAAATATTTATGAAGTTGCAAGTGATTCTTCAACACATATTTCGATGTGATGTTTTCTATTTATAGCGTCTTGAAAATAACACAACTATAACGCATAACAAAGGCATTAAACATTCACTGTAGAACAAATAATGACTGACTACATTATACAACATATAACCACAAAAGTGTACATGTACGCGTATTTTATTTAGACAACTACTAATTCAGGATTGGTTGTTTTTAAAAGCAAACACGAATGATAATAATAATAATAACGTCTTAAGTTTGTATTTTTATAGTGAAACCTGGAATCTAATTTAATAACATTATGGCAATTCTAAGAAAACTATACACAACACAGACGCGCGCGAGAAAAACATAGTATAATAAAAAGATGGCTTTGGTGGACAACACCAGGACTGGACAAAAACACTCAAGTGGATTAGAGAAAAAAAGGAAATTTCATATCATAAAATGACAAAAAGAGAGAAAGAAATGGAGGACGTCTGAAGTGAAGTAGATATCTATCTCCAGATGGCTAATTTCGATCGATCGCAAACATCTCGAACTTGGTCAATGCAAACACACGTTAAATATACCCCCAATGCGTAGCTTAGATATAAATAAATGAATTTAAGTTCGTATTGATGATGATGGTGATGGCAGATGCTTCGTATCCGAAGATCACTAAGGAAATATGTGTCCCTGGGGACGGCGGCACTCTTCTGGTGGCTGAAAATGCCTATTCTGGAGTTGCAGGCTCTGGAGCAAGTTGAACAAATGTATAATTGGCCTGATGTTGCCTTAGCTGCAGATTCTTTCCTTCGCCTACGTGTCTCCTCATCTGCTTCTCTTCTGGAATGTTCAAAGTCCCGCGCTGCTCTTCTGATAGTCGCTCTCCATGCAAGTTGTTTTTGTCTGCTGCTAGCTGTTCCCAATCTTTGTGGTCGATTCAAAAAGGTCTACGGGCATGCACAATTACAAAGGTCTAGGAGGGCATGTGCCCCCAGGCCTCCTGGATCCGCCTATGATAACGTCTTGTGTGCGTCTCGTGGCTACATCATTCGTTCGACGTTTTCTTGCGTAACTATGGAAGTGACGTAACTGTTGTGGAACGTCATTACTTTTAGTGCAAAGGACACATTTCTGGATTAACCCGGCCGAAATATAAATTCACTGTTCAGCTGGAAGCGAATGCTGAAAAACGTTCCTGAAACTTGGGTAGCCCACTGCTACCCTCAACGTGGTAAGTTGACCTGTTAGTTCCTCATTGCTCTGAGTAGAATTAACATAGGGCCGAAACGATCATCTAATTAGTAATTCTGATTTACTTTTTTGTTCAAAGAGTCAATACTAGCATTGGAACTAGTGATTTTACTGTTTCTTCGCCAACTTTTTGGAATATGCTCCCTCTTAATGTTAGATCAGTTGAATACATTACACATTTCCGCGATCATTTAAAAACTTACCTTTATAACCTCGCTTATCCGCCGTAGCTCCCTGGCGTATACATATGTTGCAACTTGCATTCTTCTTTTTGATTTTGAGATTGACCAACCCTTTTGTCTTGGTGCACCTCTGAGCTTGGTTTCCAAAGATTTAGGCGCACAAGAAGTTACCTTATTATTATTATTGCGTTGTTCTAACTACAACATATATGTACCTCAAGTTAATGGATGAAACCACCTCCACCAGTTATGCACAGACTAACAAAGACATCAACATTTCACTTTAACATGATTGCGAAAGGCGCGCTTCGAGCACTCCGTTTTACAAATCTATTTTATGACATTGCGATCTAACGTTTACTTCGTCCATTTGCAATTGCATAAATGGATGCTCCATAGCATAATGTTATTGGTGAATTTTCTATCCCATGGGGTCCCTGAAGCAATTCAGCTTGGTTCTCCTCGGGATTATCAGGGCATTTTTTCAAATATGTAAATTAGGGCCTTCATTACTCAAATACTTATTTTGTTCAATAGCTTTGTAACTATGCATATGATAATGTCACAAAAGTGGTGTCAAGATCGATATTTTCATGGTCAACGGTTAAGATAAACACATCACCAGATGTATACAACGGCTGCATGTTTGTCATTTCATAAAACTTTCAGATACCGGCCATGTTGGATCTTATTACATGCTTATCTCCAATGCAATTTTTATCCATATCTCCAGTGATTTTGATTCGCATCTGTTGTCCATGCCCCTATGATAATAGCACAATCAACAACAGAAAACACATTGAATTTCATTGTAATATTGTTGCACAACATAGGATAACTAGTTATCAATCCATACAGTTGACAGTGGTTGCAATGCAAGCATACAAGTGTCTATTCAAATTCTCAATATAGAGCAGTGCACCATGTCTTCCCGTGCAATTTTCTTGCTAAAAGCAATGTTTTTCACGAATATCATCTACAGTGTTTAAGTCAACAGAACATCTGAGGTGGCAATTTCTCTTTTTGTTTCCAAAGAAATGGCAGCCATTTTACAAAATGGCTGCCAAATCATATTTCCGCATATCTTAACAACTGCGTCACCTACAACCCTAATTTTGGTGTCAAAACATGGATATTAGAGGTCGGAGTTTCAAATAATTTACGTTTGGCCTTCTCCGACTTTCGGATCTACCATTTTTAAAGATGGCGGTCGTCAAAACAAATTTCACAATATGTTACCAATTATGTTACACAAAGTCATCATGCCTATGTTAATGTTAGCCACGATTATCCAGGCTCCGTGAGGTGGCAGCATTCGTTTGGCCTCTCAATAGGGCCTGGATTATTAAGCTCCAGCCAATGTTACCGGTAGAGGGCTTTACCCCAGATTCGGGTAGAGACGATGATTGGCTCTCAAGCCAACTATGAAATAACAAATTAAATAAGGATACACTTTTATAATATAATAGTATGCTATAATTAACAACTATTCAACATTAAACTTATAAAATAAAATAAACCGATATTAAATTTTTTCGTAGTTTAGTGCCTTTTAATCACATGCATATTTACTAGGTGGCAGCTCTCATGGCTGTCGAAGATTCCGTATTGACTTTCTTTGCTTATGCTCGAGCAGAAACAAAATAGTAAGTGTGAATATAAACATGATATAAATACTAAACAAGGACACATTTAACTAACAAAGTGCACTAGATGTATTGCGCAACGGTCGGACTGCTAACTAATATAATTATGTAGTCGCCAAAGTACAACCAAGACGTGGTGGGTAAATCGGTAGCGTGTCAAGCTGCTATTTTCTGGGTCCTCGGTTCAAATCCCATAGAGTACATGAACGTTTTGTTTGTGTTCATTTAGTTTAAGATTCATTTTATTTTGTATAATACTATTTCGGGCACTATTTCGTAATTGCATTTCGTTATTGAAAACATACAAATTATATAAACATTCTGGGGGATAGACGTGCTAACAGGCAGTGAGCAGTCAAAACCCGATTCTGAGCCAGACTATCTTCCTGGCGAAGTCACGCAGCCAGGCGAGAGTCAGTTAAGCGAGACTAATAATTATTAATAGACGGCAAATCCTGACAATACGTCACATCTAACTAAAGAAATTGATGACGCTTTCATTCATGAGTATACCAGTGTTGCCATCTAGCGGATAACATTCAGAAGGGCCATTCAGAGCCAGACTATCGTTCTGGCGAAGTCACGCAGCCAGGCGAGAGTCGGTTAAGCGAGATTATGTTAATGTGTATAATTATGGTCAGCAATTTCAAATTATACATGATCTTTGCTAACATTCATATATCCGCAATTTTTAAAGATGCCGCCCATCAAAACCAATTATCGCTATAACTAAAGACCTAGAGCCGATGCAAAAATATAGATTTTCAGGTGCGATGATTTCAAATATATTACATATGCATCGTCCCCGATTATGAGAGCATTACAACACCCATCGCCAGCTGTACACATGCAATAGATGGTACATGAGATATTATTGCCATGGCAACTGCAACCGTCAGTGCTGCATGCACATAATTGCTCTCTGCTTTGCAATCACAGTTTATTACATCATTCAGACTTGGAGGATCCGAGGGTCCAATGTCAAAGCTGGGTGAAGGAATACCGTCCTTTACACAAACTGCGTGGGAGGTGAATGTTCAAATGAGGAGGACCTTGCTGATCAGCTGCCTTCCACAGCATCATTTGAAGATGAGTGTGGAAAAAAGAATGGGTACCCAGTGCGCATCATGGCGTTGTCTCCCACATATTATGTGCAGAGATGATGCTGTGGAAGGCGGCTGATCAGCAATGCACTCCTCCTAAAGGAGGAGTTTTTGGCCAACAGAGAAGACAAGTACATATATTCATCAACTTACTGAGCAATGAGCTTGAGAAACCTGGGTGCTGTTGTTTTCATGCAGAGGACGCTAAGCTAATGATCGTTAGACAGCACTGAATTCATCAGACAAAATCGAGTCTATCCTCATTGGTGACGACACCGATTTGTTAGAATATCTGGGCCCAGTCGCGGGCTTACTGGGCTAAGATATCATACCATAGCAACAGTTGAATAATTGGTTACTGCAGGAAAACAGGCTATTGTGTGCTTCCAATGTGGCAACATTGACAAAAACCTTAACGGTTTGCTGTACAAGCACTTCATTGAAAATGTAGCAGCAAGCGCAGCTTACGCACAGGGATAAATCTTCCCCGTACTTCAACAGCTGCCCACTAGCTATCACAGCCTCAGGCTCAACTCTCAGAACCAACAGTGGAAAGGATCCAAGAAAACTGTAAAATCCACGTACTAGAGCTGCATTGTTAAAGATAAGTACCATATTCCAAAGATGACTGACCTCCCAGCAACACCAGCCCAATTGCTGTCGATCGATCATCCGTTGTGTGGGGCAGATAGTTCGCTTGGGAAGATCAGTGGGCTTTCCTCCGCCTACGCTTCCCTCCGTCTGCTTCTATTCTGGAACGCTCAAAGTCCTGGGCAGCTTTCATGGTAGTCGCTCTGTAGTTGTTTCTGTCTGCTGCTAGCTGTTCCCAACCTTTGTGGTCTTGTCGTGGTGAGTTGCCGCTTCAGCTGGTCCTTCTAGCGCATGTGGAGGGCCTTCTATCTCGGTTGCCCTGATAAAATACAACTTATGACATTCTGATGTCATCCATGCGCGAGACGTGGCCTGCCCAGCAGAGCTGTTTGAGCATCAACATGGTTTCGATGCTCCGGAGGTTTGCCTTTTCCAAGACTTCTTTGTTGGAGACATAGTACTGCCAATGCAGAACGCCGACATCGTTCAAGCAGTTGTACTTGCGTTCTGTAGAGAAACCACGCATCTGTCCCACACAAAAGGGTATAGAGACGACGACAGCCTTGTATACGTGTATCTTTGTTGATAAACGCAGCGAGTGATTCTGCCATACGTGTACATTTCAGCAGGCGACCGAGTGAGCTGTTGGCTATGGCAAGAGAAGCTACAATCCGTTGCGATGTAGTTGCGTAAAGAACAGACTTGAGTGTACTTATGTGTGTGCGTGGTGTGTCAAATGGCAACTAACATCTCCGTGGAAACTCTTAACGAAAGCAGTGTTTGAATGTGTCATGTGCCAGTAAATAATATTACATGTTAAGCAATAATAAGTTTGGAATTTGGAATAAGTACCTGAGTTAAAATATCAACCAAATAAAAAACATACTAATATATTCATGAAAATGTTGTTACTATTTAGAAACAGTAGCTAAGGACATAAACTGTGTTGAAATAAACAAGTTTATGAATATATATGTAAGCAAAATTCGGTTGATCGCAAGGTTACTCCTCATGGCGGCTAAAATTCGGGCTTCACTGTATTGATAAAATGATATTTTCATGTTATTACTAAATGGAATTAAACTTGATGTATATCTTTGTATTAATCTATCCATACCCCTTCCAATGGTGTACATCATGTGTATAAACTGCGCAAAGAATATAGACTACTCAGCTTAAATAACGCCTTTCCCTAGATTTTACTACAACAAAAATGACCGGCAACACTTGTCATTATTGCCAGAAATGAAAATGTTCCACCACATGAATTTATGTGGACTTTTTATCTAATAATGCAGAGACATAGTGCTAACTAAAACGCCATTATGACTGCTATTATAATTAGGTTGAGGCTAAACCATAGATTGATTGGATTAGGCCGAAAATCGGAGTCCGTGTAAATTGCAATAATTTGTAAATGTGTTTAGAATACAATTAATATTAGTTGCAATGACACATGTTAGGTGCCATTACACAGCTAAATGCATTACCTTTCCAACGATACACATCATCGTTATAGTATTCTCACAGAAAATAAGTTATACCACACGAATTACGTGTACCCGTTACATTTCAGTGAGACCTACGACCACTTAGGAATATGCGAAAATGACAATATTCCAATCGTCCCGATTTTGGTGGACTTTTTTATGGTAACATACACATACAGTAGAATCTAAAAATGCCACAAAACTTTCTATTGCCATTAGTTTGAGGTTGAACCATAGGTTTACTGGACTAATAAATTAACACGCACGCACGCACGCACGCACGCGCGCACACACACACACACACACACACAATCAACACAGATAATCAGCTATAAGCAATGGAAAGGAAGCAACTTGCTAACTGAACCTTGGTTGGCTGCTTGTAGCAACAAATGCCATTAATAATTGGTCGCCCGGCTAGATATGTTTCGTTGTTTGATAATTATATCCACATACACATTCCGTAGGGCCATTTTGGGTGTATATCCCGGTATTCCAGAAAAATGTCCCGGATTTTCTCTGAAAATCTCTAACAGCATCCAACCCAGTTTTCGAGATAGCGCGACGTTCTGATACATGCTGAACCGCTGAATTTTCGGCCAAAAATCGCCAAAATCATCCCCACCCCCGTCTTCCGATGTCAAGATCCGAAACAGCGTGATACGTACGGATAGCATGCTGAACCGCTGATGAATCTCCCGGATTTCAAAAAAGTTTGCATATATATATATATATATATATATATATATCATCGCCAAGCACCGCGACATCTTCAAGGGTAACTTTGGGACCTGTTTGAAGAGACATGTCTACAACTCATGCGTATTTCCAGCGATGCCATACGGCGCGGAAACATGGGCATTCACCATTCAGGCAAACAAAAAGCTAGCAGCCGTACAAACACAGATGGAAAGAAGTATGTTAAACATCACATATCGGGAGAGAAAAACAAACATCTGGGTAAGAGAGAAGACAAAGGTCTATCACAAAGACGTGATAGAACAAATCAGAAAACAGAAGTGGACCTGGGCAGGGCACATCAGCAGACTACGAGATGGACATCGCGTATCACAACTGTAAGATACAACAAAACAGCATGTGATCCGCAGGAAGCCCTCTATTTCGTAAAGGTGTCACACGACAAGATTAGGTCAACAATATTATAGTCGAATAATATGACATCTCCCCCCAAAGATATCAACACATCTAGGATCGAGTTCCATAATAATCGTGAAGTCGAATCGCATGACGTATGACTAACTATTATAAAACACATGTAAACTACAAAATCAATACAAGGGTAGCTAGACAGCTTTCCCTGTAAGCGACAACAGATCATCGGCATTATTCTGGCCTACTGTGCACTTCAATTTTGACATGAATGGGCAAACTAAACTAAACTAAACGTCCAATCTGCACTGCGCGCCCCGATCTCGTCACGTATCCAGGGCGACGCGGCGAACTAGGCACGTCTTCAGTCGCATCTTGAGGATGCTCATCGCCCGGAAGAGTCGGCGTCGTCTCGACGTCATCAGGCTCGTCTCGGTGGTCGTCTGTCGTCTCGGAAGTGCGTGGCGGTTCAGGTGGCACTTTGAGGAGGTGCTTCCTGTTCCGTCGGTACACGCCCCCGTCGCTTGTCTCGACGATGAAGGAACGCGGAGCATCAGCACGTGCGAGTACTGTGCCGTTTGCTGACCATCTGCGTTCGTCGTCTCGTTTGAGGCGGACGGCGTCGCCCGGCTGAAGAGGTGGTAGCTGCTTCGCGCCGTGGTGACGGTCGTAGTGGTGTCCGTACACCCGCTTCGTCGCCTCGTCGTTGTTGAAGGCGGACTCGTAGTCCGGCCAGTTCGGTTGTAGTAACTCAGGCAGTATCGGTACGGTCGTTTTCATACGCCTGCCCATCATGAGTTCTGCAGGGCTGTACCCTGTTCCGGCAATAGGTGTCGCGCGGTACACCATCAACGCCTTCGTCGGATCGTCCTGCGCGAGCTGTTTCTTCGCGACCTGTACAGCCCTCTCCGCTTCCCCGTTCGACTGAGCGAAGTAGGGACTGCTGGTCACGTGGTTGATGAGCGCATCATTCGTAAACGCTGCGAACTCGCGGGACTTGAACTGCGGTCCGTTGTCTGTAAATAGGATATCTGGATGGCCCCATCGTGCATTCACATCTTTTATCTTCGCAATCACGGCTGATGAAGATGTGTTGCTAAGATGTGAAACTTCGGTGTATCGACTGTAATAGTCGATCATGACGATGTAGGTTTTACCCCGGAAGTCGAACAAGTCTGCACCGACTTTCTGCCATGGACGGTCGGGCATCGGGGTGCTCTTGAGAGGCTCTCTCGACTGTGAGGATCTCTTCGTTTGACAGACAGCACAACGCGCTACCAGGCTCTCAATCGACTTCGACAAGCCCGGCCACCAAACTGTCTCGTTAGCTCGCGCGCGACACTTCGTGATCCCTTGGTGACCACTGTGGATCTTCTCGAGGATCTCGCTGCGCAACGACTGCGGGACGACGATCCTGCGAGCACGCACGAGGATTCCCTTCACGACACTCAACTCTGACCGAACGTGGTACAGATCGCGCAAGCATTCGTCTGCCTGCGAGATGTGTCGTGGCCAACCCCCAGACGTGTACGCGATGACTCTCTGAAATGCGTCGTCGCTTTCCGTGGCGTCGCGAATGCGTCGTAGCATTGAGTTAAGCACGGGCACTGTCGATAGCATACCCTCGACGTACGACTGCACGGCATCCACAGAGACCAGTCGCTGGTCGCACTGTAGAGGTTGTCGTGACAGAGTATCTGCGATCACCTGGTCTTTACCAGGCACATGCTCTGCGACGATGTTGAATCGCATCAGGCGAAGCAACAAGCGCCGACACCGAATCGGTGTCTGGTCGATATCACGAGAGTTGATCAACGGGATGAGAGGTTTGTGGTCAGTCAACAACTTGATCTTCTCCAACCCCATCAGATATCGGTCAAACTTTTCGCACGCCCACGTACACGCCAGACACTCTTTCTCAATGGCCGCATATCCCATCTCCGCTTTCGTCAACGTTCTGAAACAATACGCCACAGGCATCATCTGGTGGTCATGGACTTGCATCAGAACGGCACCGAGGCCGTATCCACTTGCGTCTGCACATATGACTGTGGGTAGTTTCACGTCGTAGAATGTGAGTACAGGAGTAGACGATATCATCTGTTTCAATTCAGCGAACGCCTTCTCATGCACGCTTCCCCACACCCACACGATGTCCTTGCAGAGGAGTTCGTTAAGTGGCTTCGTGAATCGGGCGAGGTCTTTCACGAAACGACCAAGGTAGTTCACCATTCCGAGGAAACGACGAAGTTGATGTATGTTTTCGGGCGATTTCATCTCCTGGATGGCCTTCACCTTGTCTCTATGGACGCTGACTCCGTCTTTGCTGATCCAATGACCCAGGAACTCGAGCCCAGGTTGTCGCAAGGTACACTTGGCCTTGTTCAGCTTCAGTCCTGACTTCTCGATGATGTTGAACACCGTCTCGAGTCGTTGGTCGTGTTCTGCGATATTCTTCCCGCATACCAGAATGTCGTCCTGATACACCGACACACCGGGGACGTCGCGGAGAATGTCGCTCATTTCACGCTGGAATATCTCGATCGCGCTACTTATTCCGAACGGTAGCCGTAGAAAACGGTATCGACCGAATGGCGTGATGAAGGTCGTCAGTATGCTGCTGTCGTCATGAAGACCCAACTGCCAGTAGCCGCACGAGGCGTCCAAAGACGAGAACACCTCGGCCCCAGCCAGGTTGTGGATGACGTCTTCAACGGTTGGCAACACATATCGCTCGCGACTGATGGCGACGTTGAGACGTTTCAAGTCAACACAGAGGCGAATGTTCCCTCCTGATTTCGGCACGACGACTATGGGACTGCACCACTCGGTAGGTTCTGTCACTTTGACGATTACCCCCAAGCGTTCCATTCGAGCGAGTTCTGCAGCCACCTTGTCGAGCATCGGCAGTGGCACGCGTCTAGACGTGCTGCAGCTGTACGGCTGTGCATCAGATTTCAGTTTGATGTGTACGCGCCGGGTCTTCAGCTCACCAAGCTCTCCAAACACGTCAAGGTCATAGAGGTCGGACGTGTGAACGTTGTCGAGCCGCGCTATCAAGCTTAGATGGACCGCCGCAGCTCTGCTGAGCAGGTTTTCCTTCAAACCTGGTATGACGTAACAGTGGACGTTCGTCACCTTTCGTTTTCGCAATATCTTCGCTATGAAGTGACCATCACAGGACAGTTTACCACCCGGTGAATCTAGCAAAACGTTGGCCGACTTCAGCTTCGGTCGCTCGTGGAGTTGACGATAGGTTTCAGACGAAATTACGGTGACAACTGCGCCGCAGTCAATCTTGAAATCATCTCCACTGATGTGTGCCAGGGTGGCTCGTCGTGTTCCTTGGACTCGACGGACCCAAGGAAGAACTCAGACGGCTCTACCCCGACTGCCGAAGTGATTTCGTGTACGTTTCTTCTCGTCGAACACCGTTTCGCGAAGTGACCCTTCTTGTGGCACAGTTTACAGTAGGCGTTCAGCGCCGGGCACTCTGATCGTGTGTGCTGATGGTAGCCACACGCGTCACATGTCTGGACGACTGACTTTGCATGCTTGTGAGGAGCGTTCCGTGGTGTAGACGGCTTGAATGGCGGTTTTCCACGTCTACCACCCGGACTCCGCTTCACCTCGTTGATGACGCCTGCTGCCGGTCTAGTTTCGATCGACTTGATTTGCTGTCTAGACGCCTCATCCGCCTGACACATTTCAACAGCACGCCGGTAGTGAGGTCAGCTTCGCGCAGAAGCCGTCCTCTCACCGCATTATCGCGCAACCCTAGGACAATCCTGTCCCGGGTTAGTTCATCTCGCAGTTCGCGGTAATCACACGTCGCTGCGAGATGTTTGAGTTCGGTGACGTACTGGTCGATAGACTCTCCTTCATGTTGTGTTCGAGTGTTGAGTTTATAGCGCTCGAAAGTCACATTTGTCTTAGGAATGCAATAACTTTCGAATTTCTCCTTCAACGGGTCGAGCTTATCCGCCTCTTCTTCGGTGAACTGGAAGGTGTTGTAGATCTCCAGTCCCTCTTCCCCGATCACATGAAGAAAGATTGCACACTTCACTGGGTCGTTTTTGACATCAACCCCGGACGCTCTTGCATAAAGCGTCCATCGCTGGATCCATCTTTTCCACGTTTCTGATACGTTGCCGGAAAAGGACATCGGCCCAGGGGGCGAAAGAGTCTCCATTATGTGTGCCTATCTTCTTCGCATTACGATCCCCGTTGCTAAGGTATACGTCAAAGCCACCTATTAACGCTCACGCGGAGAATCGTGTCTGAGTGCCCCGATATACGCATTTTGTTTGAAATCGCGTAAAGGGGACTTGCATAAACATTCATGGTTTAATGTTCATCACAATTCATTCATGATCTACCGGTTTATGAGCGTGATTCATCAAGATACGCTACCACCATGTAAGATACAACAAAACAGCATGTGATCCGCAGGAAGCCCTCTATTTCGTAAAGGTGTCACACGACAAGATTAGGTCAACAATATTATAGTCGAATAATATGACAACAACCTGAAGACCTTACGAAGGGAAACGATATAGAGGAAGACCGGCAAGACGATGGATCGAGAGACGAACTAGACGAATACCGGAAGGGCACCATCTGGCAGAGGATAGCGCAAGGCAGGCAGATTTAGAAACGACATGCTGAGGCCTTCGCCCAACCACGGGACACTACGAGCTGCACAATGATGATGATGATAATGATGATATATATATATATATACACGCACACACACATATATATATATATACACACACACACACACACACACACACACACACACACACACACACACACACACACACACACACACACACACACACACACACACACACACACACATATATATATACGAAACTCGCACGGGTTTTTGTTCAGCACAACAAAAGCGTGTTTCCTCGGAATTGTTGTCCACTACGACACCCGAACGGAATCAGTTCTTGAGATGGGGGTCGATTATGCAGTAGTGTATTTAAACGGCCATTGCATCATGGCCCTTTTTCACATTTGTTCTTAATACATCACGATGCATTTTAGGCTGTTGCTCCACCTCACTTTAGCTCGAAAAAGAAATAGTGATTAACCATTTGGTTCCATTTTCTGAGATCCTTATTGTAATGAACATAACACCGTCTGATGCTGCCACCTGTCGTATAGTTTATAGTGATTTAAACATGTTGGAACTCTCCTGTAGTTACGAGAATAAAGAAGTTAGTTCTGTCACCGAAGCCACGATGTACGTGTCACTATTTTATATTTGGCGACGAGAGATGCGCGAAACAGAACCAAAAGACACGTGTGTGAGTAGTGTCGTCTACCACAGAGCACAGAGACGTGTGTAAAATGCGCATATGAAGAAACGGTTAGTGTTAAGTCCGTTATGAACGTGTTGTTCAATTTTAATCCGTTGGCCGTGTTGTCAGCCACGAGAACCATACCACAGACAGTGCCGTGTGCATGAGCGGGAACCACGCATACAGTGAACATGTGACATTCGTAGCAAGTCGGTTGTTTACTGTGTAAAACTAGTAAACAAGCCAGCAGTCGTGATTCAGTAGACTGTATCTGCATGGAGTAGATTTGTGCAGGATGCAGTCATGGCAACGTCATTAAATGTGCCGTGCGTACAGCCTTTTGAAAGCGAACTTTCCGATAGTGACGCCTCGTTAGGTCCCAAATGGGATATGTGGCTACTCATATTCGAGAACTATCTGTCCGCCATCGCAGTAAATGACGAAGGACAGAAGAGAGCACTGTTGTTGCATGCAGTTGGCAGTAAAATATTCGATATTTTTGTTACGTGCCGTGTTTAGACGCATGCGTCAAGAGAGTGGCGAAAAAATTGACGCTTATCATACCCGTCTCCGCCAGGCAGCGGCCAGTTGCGAGTTCAACGACATTAACGGTGAACTTAAATCACACGTGATACAGACAACCACAGACTCAAAACTGCGTAAACAAGGACTGACAAACGATGCGTTGACGCTAGGCGACATAATCGAAGCGGGTCGAAATAACGAGCTAGCGCAAGCCCAAAGTTTGGACATTGAAAAAGACTTGACAGGCATCCAACAAGATGCCAAGACAATCGGTCGCACGTTCGGACAGTCGAAACGTAGAAAACCACAACATGGTGTAACAAAATGTAGATACTGTGGGAAAGGTTTTCCGCATGTAGGAGGCAAGGAAACTTGCCCGGCATTTGGTAAACAGTGTTTTGTGTGCTATGGACGAAACCATTTTGCTAATTTTTGTCCTAAGAAAGGTCAAACAAATACCACAAACAAACAGTTTGTGAAGAAATCAGTTCGTGCAGTTAGTGATAAGGTAGAGGATTACGTATTTACAGTAGGGACTGTAACTTATGAAAGCACGGAGAGTGAGGGTTATGAAAATAGTATAAATGATGTTTCCGCAAACCCTGAGGGTGATGTTTGTGAAAGTAGTATACATGGTGTTTACAATAGCACTTTTGTACCAAAACCGCCGAAGTTCAAAATCGAGTTTGAAAAGTGTTCAGTGATGATGACAGCTGATAGTGGTGCATCGTGTAGTCTAATTTATGAGAGTACGTTTCAGAACAAATTCAAGAGTGTTCGTCTTGAAACATGTCATGACAAACTGAATGCATATGGTGGTACACGTATAGTAGCCATTGGAATGTTTCATAGTACTATTGTGTGTGGTAAGAAAACTGCTAGTGATGTTTTCTATGTAGTGAAAGGAAACTGTGGATGTTTGTTCAGTGTAAATGTGAGTCAAAAACTCGGACTCATTCAGGTTGCAGGTCATGTGGTGCATAATGTCGGAAATACTGAGTGTCCAGAAGTGAAGAAATACCCGAAGGTATTTGAGGGTATTGGTAGGTTAAAGAACTTTGAGGTAAAGCTTCACACCAATGAAGCTATCCCCCCTGTTGCTCAGCGCCACAGAAGAATCCCTTTTCATGAACGTCAAAAGGTTACAAAGGAACTGTTTGAGTTGAAAAGGAATGATGTGATCGAAAGGGTAGAGGGTCCAACTCCCTGGGTGTCCCCAATAGTGGTGGTACCGAAACCCAAAAGGCCCGGTGAGGTTCGTATCTGTGTCGATATGCGACAGGCGAACAAAGCAATCACGAGAGAGCGACACCCGTCGCCTACAGTTGATGACATTGTTCAAAAACTGAACAATGCGCGTGTGTTCAGCAAGATTGTTCTAACATCAGGCTATCATCAGTTGATGCTTGCAGATGAGTCTCGCTATATCACCACATTCTCCATTCATGATGGTTTGTGGCGATACAAACGTCTTAATTTTGGTATTTCGAGTGCGAGCGAAGTGTTTCAGAATGTTGTTGAAAATGTCATTGAAGGAATTGACGGTTCTTTCAATATGTCCGACGACATATTTGTGTTCGGTAAGGGCAAAACCGACGAGGAAGCGTATGCCGAACATGACAAGAGTTTGGATCAGGTGCTGAAGAGGCTCGATGAGAATGGACTCACAGCAAATCTTGCCAAGTGTGAGTTTCGAAAGCCAAAGATGGAATTCTACGGTATGATGTTCTCAAAGAACGGAATCGAACCAGATCCGAAGAAAGTAGAAGCACTCCTAGAAATGGAGCCACCTGTCGATGTGGGAGAAGTGCAGAGTTTGTTGGGAATGACAAACTACCTCGCAAGGTTTATTCCCAATTACTCGACAGTAACAGCACCACTACGGAAGCTCACATGCAAGAAACAAGTGTTCAAGTGGGAGCTTGAACAACAGTCCTCGTTTGATATGCTGAAGGGTGTCCTTGGTACGTATCCAATCGTTGCCTACTTCGACATGAAGAAGGAGACAGAAATCATTGTAGATGCATCCCCTGTAGGGCTAGGTGCGATGCTAGTACAATACCAAGACAAGAAGCCCCAAGTAGTTGCATACGGGAGCAGAGCCCTAACACCAGTTGAGCAGCGGTACAAGAGTCAACTAGAAAGAGAAGCGCTGGCAGTTGTCTGGGCCTGCGAATACTTTCATGTGTATGTCTACGGAGCGCCAGTGAAAGTGGTAACTGACCACAAGCCGTTAGTAACGTTGTATGGAAATCCCGGCGCCAAGCTGCCCCTGAGACTAGAAAGATGGGCTATGAGGCTGCTGCCATACCAGCCAGTTATCGAGTACCGTCAGGGTAAAGATAATCCGTCGGATTACTTATCTCGCCATCCGCAAGTATCAGACAGAAGTTCTCGAGAAGAACTTGTGGCAGAAGTGTATGTGAACTTCGTCACAGAGGAAAGTATCTCAAAAGCAATGAGTAGTACAGAAGTGTTAGAAGCAACGTTGGCAGACCCAACTCTCAGTGCTGTGAAAGATCTTCTGTTAACTGGAAAATGGTACATGCTTGAAACAAAGTATGGACAAGATCCAGGTGTGGACTTTGAAGCGATGCAATCGTACAGCAGAGCTGGAAATGAACTCACTGTAACACGAGATGGATTAGTGTTGAGAGGAACCCGTATTGCGGTTCCAGCGAGTCTACAGCACAGGGTAATCCATCTGGCCCACGAAGGGCATCAAGGGATAAACAAGACCAAGGCTCCCCTTAGAGAGAAAGTCTGGTTTCCCAGAATTGACGCTATGGTAGCTAAGCTACTTGATGAATGTGTAGCGTGCAAAGCGGCTTATGATCCAAAGCCAAGGGAACCATTGGTCATGTCTGATCTTCCGTCAAGGAAATGGTCTCATCTATCTGCAGATTTTTATGGACCATTACCTACAGGTGACTACCTCCTTGTTGTCATGGACGAGTACTCCAGATTCCCTGCTTGTTGTCATGGACGAGTACTCCAGATTCCCTGAAGTCGAAGTGATAAAATCCCTGTAGGCTCAGACAGTTATTCCAGTCTTCGAGAAGATATTCTCGTCAAGAGGTACTCCCGACAACCTGAAAACAGACAATGGAACTCAGTTCCAAAGTGAAGAGTTTAAGAGGTTTGTTGTCAACCAGGTTTTCTCCACCAATGAGTAACACCATATTGGCCTGAGGCGAATGGTGTAGCCGAGAGGTTCATGAGAACCATAGGCAAAGTCTGCAAATGTGCACAGGTAGAATGTAAACCCTGGAAACGAGAGTTGTACCAGTTTCTTAGAAACTACAAGGCAACCCCGCATACCTCGACAGGATTACCACCAGCAACGGTTTTGAATGGTGTACCGTTGAAGATGAAGCTACCCCAGGTCCATGCTGAGGAAATGGATGACACTCCGTCAAAAGGATTGGGCGGCAAAGAACAAGATGAAGGAATATGCGGAAGCACGACGAAAGATAACCAAGTCTGACATTGGTATCGGAGATAAAGTGTTGTTGAAGAATGTGGCACAACAAGGGAAACTAGTGCCTAAATTCCAACATGAGCCTTTCGAGGTCATAGACAGGAAAGGTACAATGGTAACAGCACCAGGAGGTCAAGGCGCGAAACACAAGTCATTTTCGCAGAGTCAGCACTGACATTGAGCCGTTGCAATACAGGCCAGTCGAACCTGACCCAGCTCCTACTGTAGTACCCCCAATAGTCCCAATAAGTCATCCAGTGGGATCTCCGTACTCAACTGAGGCTAGTACGAGTTTTTCCCCTTCCGTGCATGCTCCACCCAGTCTTCCACCTAGGGTTAAGACTGTACCCAAACGGTTTTAAGGTTTTCGTGTAAACCTGCCTAGTTTCTGTAAACAGTGATGTAGTTTCAACACTGTACTGAGTATAGTTTCAACATATCAGGCGATATTTGTTTATTTGCAAAACATAATTGTATAAAGTTTGGGGAGATGTAATGAACATAACACCGTCTGATGCTGCCACCTGTCGTATAGTTTATAGTGATTTAAACATGTTGGAACTCTCCTGTAGGTACTAGAATAAAGAAGTTAGTTCTGTCACCGAAGCCAAGATGTACGTGTCACTATTTTATACTTACATAGCCACTATGGTCGATGCACAAATTAGCATAATATCAAATTTCTCTCCCCCCTCATCAAAATGTACTAGGGGCCAATTGTATCACTTTAGCGGTATAAGTATAACTCGTGCTTTTTCTATTGGATAAGCTCTTGCTCTACCGCTTTAGTGCAGAAATCTACCGCTTGATCAATATTTCAATGTACATAATATTTTTTACGGATTTAAGTCTTTATAATCCGGATAAATTTCAAGGTTTAAAAATATTACCTATTTTGAATCCAACAGTATGACATAACTAATACTTCACGTAGAAAAAGCAAAACAGTTAATATATCCTAAATTTTAAAACAATATCCTGCCATGGAGAGGTTTCCTTTTTCGCATCCACTTCTCGCGACTGTGCGAGGCTGATGCCGCCAAGTCCTTGTCTACCGCCATCACATCACAAAAATTTGTATCTATCGCTTTTCAAAGCAAGGTGCAATAATACTTGGTACCTCTAAAATTAAAATAATATGTCTGCAGATACAGAAATGACACACAACAGAGACTCAACACATGATATTCAATATTAATTATAGTGCAAGATATGACAGACGTTCCCGTTCCATCGTTGTGCGAAGCGTATTCGTGATGTGATCCCTACTGTGATTTTTAAAACGAACGACCACTACTGCAGTCTGACCATCAACACTAGGTCTTTGGACGTCTTTGAGAATTCAGCTTAATGCAAAATCATTGATCCATCTCGTCATTGTGGAAGTCAACCAGTGCAAGAAATGTGTAAAATTTTGATAATCTTCCAGCAATACATCACCTAGTTTAGTCAGCTATTAGTAATTAGTTTGTATTTATTTGATCTCAAAGCTATGGGGACATAATCATATCAACTATTTCGTGGGGGCCCAATTTATCCTGCCCTAAATCCGGCATTGGGATAACGCATTTTGGTCATGTCCAAAAATGCGGTGATATCCACGGAATATACAATAACGTATTTTTGTAAGTGTATGACACGGTGGCGTAGTTGAACAAGTTATCGGACTTGGCCGCAATCTGAGTGTAACCTGCGATTATAGCAATTGTAGGCCTACTATTTTGACATTTATTTCAAAGTAAAAGTAAAGGTAACTTCTTATATATTGCAGTATCCAGTCCTTTGGACAGCTCTATCCGCGTTACACTTTACTCCCTGGCAGATCTGCGCAAAGACTATTCGTACACAAACACCCACCATAACCAGGTATTAATTCATACAGCTGAGTTAACTAGAACAACGTAGAGTGAACGAACTTGCCCACGGTTCGACACGACAGAATAGAATTCGAACCCGTATTCGCTCGATTAAGAGTCCTACGTTCTATCTACTGCGCCACTGAGCTTCACACTTTTAAATGGAAACAAAAGGCAATTGTATGGGCCTATGCACCTGGAAAATTCAAACCGTCTAACAATTTGCAACTACAAACAACAATATCGCGCGATAGGTTTATTCAGAATTTATATTCAAACTGTGCGATTCTAGTGAAATTTGACAGTTCGATCTGATGGCTGACATGTTGAGACACGCCCCCAATGCTTGACCAATAAGTGTCTAGAGCTTCTTTGACATCGACTCTGCTGTGACGCGTTGAATGCTCGTTTTCCTCGACATGTGTATAATTATACCAGCTCATATGTTAGTTTCTCGTATTCCCTTCGATTCAGAAGCTAAGTTGTACCAAATGTTACAATACCACAACGCGCACCATGCGTACGTAACATTTTTATTTGTTACAACATCAAAGCAAAGTCGGCGATGGAAATCGTTTTTCACTGTAGTCCGGGCGTTAGCCAGTGAAGCGTGCATTAGGGTCCGCACAATGTTTTTTTTCATTTTCGTAACCTTCTACACCTCTAGGTCAATAATCCGACGTGTGCCACCCAGGCACCTTGGCCGTTACACCCTTTTGTATAAACCCATTAATATGCAAATTAGTCATCGCCATTAATATTAATACTGTTTTCCTGAATATATCGAATAGTAAACATCCAAAACAATCAAAATAAGTTGTCCAAGCGAATGTTTTCATGGTGTCTTGTTATTATTACGTCAGTGAACTAATCATGGTATGCAAATTTGTCACATGAATATGCAAATTAGCTCTGACCAATATAACCTCACGCTTTTCGTGTGTATCTCCTCAATATGCAAGCGGTAGGTACTGCCTAACGCACCAACTTAAATGCTCCCTCCCCGTACGTGTAAAACGCCCAAATGGTATATCATTTGAAAGCCCAAGATATCCCCATCACAAGGAGGTCTGTCTTAGAACTGCCAAGTGATGCAGTAAGGTCAAACAAAGTTACCGTCAAATGAAATTTTTTGGAAATTGTGCGCTTCCGTATTAAAATTACAATGATTGCATATATACTTTACTTTAAAACAAAATGGGTATGTCATATATTTGAAAGCTTATTGGCTCCACGTCACAATGAGATACGACATGGAGCTCTTTCCCGGAATAGTAAGTGTGGAGCTAAGGTCAAACAAAGTCAGCGTGAAATTATGAATATTAGAACTTCTGCAATATGGCACACTTCATAAAGTTAGAATAACTCTGTATCTGCTTCGTTTCTATGAACATGTTACGCACTTTGTGAAAGAACAATTTCTTCTCGTCAAAATGTGATGGAGGTGTTAGTTTATGAAGTTTGTGTGGAGCAACGATCAATTAGTATCACCGTCAAATAATATAATTTCGAAACTACGCCATCCCGTAAACGTTATACAAAACCAACGGTGGCTTATATACGTTACCTATTTGCTCATAGCCACGTCATATACCTTTGGAAATTCTACTATCTGCCCGCAAATACGGGACACCACGGGGTGCTATCAAGTGGTGCAGCAAGTGTGGAGTGAAGATCAAGCCACCACCAAATGATGAATGTTCAAAACTGCGCTATTCCGTAGACGTTGTGCAATTACAATGTTTGCATATCTACTTTGTCTTACGCTAGGCCATGTTATACACATATGTGTAATGTATCTCCGTCAAAATTAGGCAAGGCATAGATTTGTAAAGTGGTAATCTAAGTGAGGAGTGAAGGTTGAAAGTGAAGGTTGAAGGTCAATGTCAAAAGATGCATCAACCAACATCACCACGTTTGATGAGTATGCAGACATTTTCGTTCCGCACATCACGAGGCACTTAAATCACTCCAATAATATTGGCGTCCACCGGGACACGTACCTCGTCAGCAGGATCAAATAATCCACAAGAGAGAAGCGTGGTAAAGGGATTTTGAGGAAAGTAACATTGGACAACAATGTGCCAATAAACTGGAAATACTTTCATCGCGAAGTTACCAACATACATGAGCTATTTGCATTGATCTCCATTAAAGTTGCAAAGCTCCACTGTATAGGTTGAAAGGAAGTGTTTGACACTTCAGACACCTCAGCCGTCGTCACTAGGTGCAACTATGACGTGCTACATCCAGTAAGACCTAGAAGAACCTGGCACGCAACTGTTGAGCGTTATGCAAAATGCTTTGTGGAAAAGAGATCAAAGCCATGCATGATTCGCAATGTGTTTCCGATCATTAGGAATTACGAGTTTGTCAAATTTATATTCAGCTGCATACATTTGGATAGTTTTTTGTTTTAGTTTGTTTTTATATGAACCGTGACAAAAACAAACTAAAAATGCTTCCCAAACTGTACATGCATGTGCCCATAGGCTTATGTAATCAAATGTTGTCAAAAATTTACATAATATTAATAATAATGTCGTTAATCATGTCGTGCATGGTCCTATTAATCTAGAAACAATACATACTGTGAAGCATTTTAACGCTTACCGAAGTCGTACGTAATTTCTAATTCGATTTACGTTACAATTTACGTTGCGTATTCTTTACAGGTGGGGTATTCCAAGTCATACCAGATCCATGGGCAAACAGATGTGTCCTTGTTTCATCCTGCTAAACAAACTTAATGTAAATTCGGCGACTAACCTCTGTATCTCATTTAGTGTATATGAGTCGACTTCTTATGATTGTTATGACAAGGCGAGGAAGACATCTGTAACAGCGGGAAATGGAGTTCATACCAACCATGCCAATAACCACATTTGTAAACACTACCGGATGTCCACTTTGGAAAGAAATCCTTGGTAAACACATTGTGCTACATAGAGTAATACGCTGCTGATGTCCGCCGCCTCTTGTGTTCATGGCTGAAGGTACTGTAGGTCGTTGGTGGCTTTATGGACTGTGGTCAGAACTATCTGATCTTTGGTGCTGATGATTACCTATCCACCGTATTTTCAGAAGAATATTATTCTATACATAATTATCTACATGTGTGCCAATTGTCATGCTTTTGTCAAAAAGTGCACAATCATGTCCCTTAGCCGCTGTACTATAATACATTTGATAACGCTATGTTTCCTCCGTTAATCTGAGTGAATTATGCTTCAAGTTTCCTATTAGTTTGCAGTGGGTAAAATCCTAAGAGAAATTATGAACGATTTATTTACACTAACGCTACGACTAAACTTACCTATAGTCAGTCAACCATGAAAATGGTAAAATTGCATGGCAGTTTACTACGCGTTTATACAATTATTTGTCAGCGTAAACGAAAATGGTGTCACTTAACTCAGTGTAACGTAAATTGGACAAATTCACGATTCAAGTTCTCTACACTGTTTCAAGGAACGCCGGAGCGAATGTATAATGTGGTATTGGTAGTGACCTCTGTTGAATAACAGTGAAACCATTCTTTTGGCATGCCCCTACATACTTTTTTCAGTATCGCCGTAACATAAATCGAATCCTTAAAGTTGAAAACTGAAAATGTTAATACATATAATTGTAGTATGTCATATATATATATATTTAGGGCGGAGGTATGTACCTTGCGCTTTCCCCTATTCTCAATGTTTCTATACATATTGCTTCGTTTTCACGTTTGTTAGTAATAAAAGTGTAGGGTCTTCCACCTTTCTTGTTTCCCCCCACCTTTGCTGATGTCTAGTATATTAATTATCTAAGCTAACAGAAATGCTTAGATCGATTGCATTATATGTATTCATCTATTTTATTTCGGCTTTTTGTTATTATAAAGCCCATATACAAACTCACCTTTGCTTTATGTGTTATCAGCAAACTAGCCACGATTCTTAGTATGTTTAGAGAGATAGCTTCGTGCCACAAAAATCATTTTATGCAAGGCTCTTGTTTCGCGGAAGCTTGACCACAGGCCACATGCTTGGCAAGTTTCGGCCTTTTAGAATCGTTCCGTGTTTTTTGCCCACTTTCTTTTTCTCCACATTCTTAGATGTTTTCATCATTTTCCGTGTCTCAGTTTTTTTAATTCCTTCAAGCTTTCGTGAGATAGTAACACAGACATGGATGGGGTGACGGTCGGTGGGCGAGGTTTCGTCCTGTTGTCCACCGTTGGCTGTTTGAGCTGCATTTGCACTGGGGATGGCTGGAATGACAGCGTGTATGGTTGTGTCATGTTCTGCGTCCCCAGGAGCCATGTCGGACGTGGAAGTTCCCCTGTCTCCGGCTTTCATCTGCTGGAGCGATGATAGCGTTAGCCATGTTAGATATGGCTGATGGTATCATGGATTCTGGAGTTTCGTCATTCATAACCACGATTTCATGATGTGACTGGACATTCGCTGTAGGCAAGGGTGGATTTCCGTGAGCAACTTGGCTGGTTGAAGGGATCAGCTAGTTGCCGATCAGTAGTATTGCTTGGCGTAAATGCTGCCTCTGGGATTGTCAACGGGTTGAACTGGAACAACCCTGACTCCCTAAAACCACCTTGGGCATTCTCTACCGCTACGGACCGGTTCCACGCTTTGTTGAATAGTCCTTCCTTTAACTTCTAATTTGCGGCAGTTTCCTTGGTGAACAGCCGCATTTCGTCTCCCCATGCTGCTTTGAAGCTTTTGAACACACACCGGGATCTAATGGTTGAAGCCAATGGCTCGTGTAACTAGGCAGGGCGAGAATATGGGTGTTATTATAGTTATATCATGAGCTGAAGAAACTCGACGTTGTACAGGTCGGAATAATTCTGATCCAAAACTAGGAGATGAGGCTTCTGATTGTCAAGGTTCTGATTCTTCAGGAAAGTAATGACATTTTTCGCATGTTCCAAAAAGAGTTCCTTGTTCACCAAACCATTTTTACTCGCACGAATAGTGGTACCATGGTTCGCACCTTGGCCCCAGTGCTTCCCAATTTTACGTCCTTTGTGTATATGACCATTGGAGGGGATGTCTGTCCAACAGCGTTGACTTACTCGTTACCAATGCGGTTAGTGTTTCACCCTTTTAAAGCACAGTGATGTGTTATAAGTAGGAACTCCCACTTCTGCAAAGACCTGACCAGCTTGGTGGATGTTCTGGCATCCGGTTTCATCATAGTTCCACAGATGGGATGGAATATCTTTAATGCCAAGTTTTTCCAACATATCTCCCAACTTCTGAAACCAAGTCATGACTTGTAGTTTAGTCATGGCCATATAGCCCGAGCGAAAGACAGGTGTTCTGCGTTTTTACGGAGAGTTCTGGATTCCGCTTCATGAAACCCACCAACCAGTAATACACATGCACATTTTAAAACTGTTTTCTGCAGAAAATCCACTAAGGCCATTTGAAATCGCATACTCATATGATAAACCTCGAACTTCTAGTCTCGTCAGTGGAAATCCAGCAGCTGCCAAATTTCGAATATGAACCGCCAATTCCGCCGGGTCCCACTTGTTGATGCTCTCCCCTTTGTGGCTAGCCCCGCGATGTCGAGCATTAACATGCTGGCCGCCTTCATCTTTGATTCAATATTTGCTGCTTTAATCCTTTTGTTTTCTCCATGGCCATGCAGAAAAACAAATCATGATTACGAGCCTATTTAAGCTATGATTCAAAATGTATAGTCTGTGCCCCTTGTAGACCTATTCAAAAGTCCTGGATCCGCTCCTGTCACCCCCTCCCCATTTGAAAGATTTGGGAATTTGATCCCAGTCCAATTAGCAGGCTACAGTTATCCATAAATGTAGCATAGCTCTAAATCTAGAGTATATGATTATGACATGCAGCCGTTAAAATACTGATATTTATTCGGTTAAGCAAAACTGAACCACCTGGTTCGGTTTAACTGATGACTCCTGGATCACTTTTTAAGGGTAAGGTAAAGCGAACCAGTAGCCATGTTTGTTTGTGGGGTCGCATTGCATATCGCAGCCACCCCAACCACATCAAGAAAATAGGTATATATATATATATATATATATAAATCAATGATATCAATACGTTATACCATTACGACCAATGGTAGTTATGGAACTACCAGGATTCGTGAATTCACACTAAAAAACTTACCCAAAACAAAATTCGAAATTTTGCAGAGATTTCACTCTATAACACATGCTGGGTCCGTGTATTCACAGATGCCATCTCGTAATCATTATAAAAGCTATCACTAATAAGTGTAGTGTTGCCCAATTAATAGCTGGCAGATCGATAAGTGTGCCTGTCAAATTAATTCGTGCAGATAACGTAGCAGTTGACTGGTTCGCTTTATGTGATGGTTCGGTTTACCTTGAACAACCCTATATGTGTATATATATATATATATATATTTACATGTGTGTATATTATATATATGTGTATATATTATACATACATACATACATATATACATACTTACATACATATATAAAGTATAATATAAATTATAATATATATATATATATATATGTAAGGTAAGGCATTGTTCAGTAGTGTTTACAATCGACTATTATTTTAAAATATAAAGATCAAATATTGGTAAGACGTGAATAAATATCGCTAAACTAGAATAATCCATATATATTCATTCAGATTCAGACTGTTTATTGCCAAGTAGCATTTAAAATGTACGAGGAATTCTTGGCGTTGTGGCGTCAACATACATGCACGCTTGTCTCCCCTGCCCCCCATCATGCACACGCAAAATATACAACCAGAAGCTAAAACTAGTATAAATTTAAACCAAGGCCAACTGCCAACATATGTTAAGACAGTCGTACATCTATTGACATAAAGTGAACTTGATAACATAATATTAATACAGTCTGAACGTTACCTAAAAAGTTAAAAAGTATACATGTAGTTAAATAAATAATAAATAAATGTATAAATAAATTAGATGACAACATAAAAACTAAGCTGACAGTTAAAAAGTATGTACATTCATGTGTCAAGTTAATAAATAAATAAATAATAAAAATAACTAACTAAAAAAACAATAAATAAATAATTTAGAATGGCGACATATAATCTAAACCGATTGATAACAGTATCATGGCATCTCGCGGTTCAAGTGACTCACAGCCTGCTGATAAAAACTATTTATAAATCTAGTGGTCCTTGTCTTAATACTTCTATAGCGCTTGCCAGAGGGAAGAAGTTCAAAGAGATGGTTGGCTGGGTGGGTAGTATCCCGTACAATGCTCTTGGATTTTCGCGCACAGCGAGCATAGTAAATAGATTCAATGGATGGCAACTCGCGCCCAATGATTCTAGATGCGCCCTTCACGATAACTTCTAGCCGTTGTTTCTCCTTATGACTGGCGCGGCCAAACCACACTACAATCGAGAAAGTGAGAATACTTGCAATGATTGCGCGGTAAAATCGTATCATAATCTCCTGAGCAATGCCAAATCTCCTGAGCTGCCTCAGGAAGAACAGGCGTTGTTGTGCCTTTTTGTAATGCACAGTGTGTTTGTGCACCAGCTGAGATCGTTTGAAATTGTTGTTCCAAGGAATCTAAAAGATTCAACCCGCTCGACCTCCACGCCATTTAAAAGGGTGGATGGGAGTCTTCTTTTTACGAAAATCACCAATCATTTCTTTAGTCTTTAAAACGTTCAATTCTAGATTGTTATCCGCACACCAGCCAACCATTCTCTGAACTTCCTCTCTGTATGGCGACTCATTCGCATTCTCAATGCAGCCCTCCACAGTAGTGTCATCGGAAAACTTGATCACAATATATATATATATATATAATATTTTGGCATCGATCTATTTTATTTGTTCCAGTTACCCAATGGTAAGCCTATTGACAAACAAGACAAGTATGCAGTTGTTGGTTGTCGTCGCAGCCTTCACTTTGGCCACGTTGGCGTTAATTTACTTCGATTTAGAAATACCTCGAAGCTATTACCAGACGACACTGCAATCCGTCGGCAGGATCCGCGCTATGGTGCAGACAAAATTACTCGGTGCGGCCGATCGCAGTGATAACTCTACAGAGGTGATCCGAATTATGTACGTCAACCACGCTTTTGGAAGTCCTGACTGGAAGTGGGGCGTCGGGTCGGCTCCTCTCCGTGACTGTCCCCACTTGATAGGATGGTGCGAATTCACGAGCAACAGGTCTCTCGCGAACGAGAGTGACGTGCTGCTGTTCCATATACAGGGCGTGCGGAAAGACAGAGCGCCCGAGTTCCGCTCGCCCCACCAGAAGTGGATATTCGCCAACCTGGAATCGCCCGTCAGCTGCGTGCGTAAAGTGAGAGGCGTCGATGTTCACTTCAATCTGACCATGTCGTACGTCCACTCTGCCGAGAACAACGTATATTGGTCGTATGGCAGTTGTGTGCCGAAGACCGACAACTCGTCAACAAATTCCGGTTCGTCAAACGGCACCGCTGGCGCCGAGCAAACGCACATCAACTACGCCCGGGGAAAGAAACACCTTGTTGCATGGTTTGTCGGAAACTGCAACGCGACGAGTGGAAGGCAGATTTACGTACACGAGATGCAGAAACACGCTGACGTTCACATTTACGGGTGTGGCAGCCCGTACCGTTGTCCCAAATCGAAGATAGATTACTGCGACAAAGTGCTACTAAACAACGATTACAAATTCTACTTGTCGTTCGAGAACAGTCTTTGCAAGGACTATGTTACTGAGAAACTGTGGCGAGCAATGTCGGTGAACGTCGTGCCCGTAGTACTGGGCTACGCCAACTACAGTCAGTGGCTGCCGACACACTCGTACATCGACGTACGGGATTTCCCGTCGCCCAAACACCTCGCCGACTACCTGAAGCTTCTCGACGCCAATGACGCGCTCTACAACGAGTATTTCCGCTGGAAGGCTCGGTACCGTTGTGGTTTCACCATTAAGAATAACGCATGCGAGTTGTGTCGCTACCTTCACCAGGCGTACGGACGAGAACAGCGCGTTGGTGACGTGCATAACTTCTGGGACCCCAAGAAGTATTGCATTAAGCGGAAAGACTTCTACAGGCCTTTGGGTCTCAAGATATAGGATAGGACGGCGAAATTAAAAGGGAAGAAAGGGAGACATTTTGGACAGCTTTTACTGAAATTACATTATGAGTAAAATTTGGGTTTTTATAACACTGTTACCTTGCTACGGTATTTTACAAGGAAAGGTAGAGAGGGTGCTTTTAAGGAAACATAAATGTAACATTTTACGTTTCATAACATGCTATTTATTGTGTACATATTTTTTATATCTTATCTATTTCCTGTAATACGAACATATCAAATTGTAAAATTCATGCAGGTTCCGATCATGTTTGTATGACTAACTCTGGCTAGACCACAGTATTGTGCCAATTAATGTTGATGCAGTTACGATACTATTGTGCCGTGGTACCTCAGATCATCTGTTTCACAACAACCTGTTGTTCCTAAAACCAAGCTTAACATTGACAACCGTGCTTTCTCTGTAGCTGCACCCGAAATCTGAATCAACTCCCTATCACTTTAAAATAAACTCGTAAAAAAATAAAAACTTATTTATTTGAAATCGCATTCCCAACCCAACCTTCGGCGGTCCCTTGCTGTAATGATGACTCTTGCTCGTCCCTGTTCACGATTTTGCCGAATGATTCTTGTATGAAGAAAGCTAGACACCAAGGAACACTTTAATGTTACGCAGCATCAACGTGGAATTACAAGACCTTCTTCGAATGTTGTGATAGACTTGGTGTTTAGAAATATGATGGTCTACGAGCAGATGTGGCTGAATACGCTACAACAAGTAAAGGTAAGTTCTTATATAGCGCAGTATCCAGTCCACAGGACTGCTCAAAGCGTTTTACACTTTACTCCCTGGCAGACCTGTTCAATCGAACACCATCTCGACTTCTCTGGGAAGCTTCAGCTACGCTGCAATTAATACGCGAAGACTATTCGTACACAGATACCCGCCACTGTCATTCATACAGAAGCAATGTAGAGTAGACGAACTTGCCAAAAGTTCGACACCGCCGCAAAGGATTCGAACCCGGGTTCTCTCTGTCGAGAGTTCAAATCTCTTACCGCTCCACAGTCTATGGTGGAAACTCCCACATTCAGAACACCGGATGAGAATTGGCAATCATTCAAGGGTGCATTACACCAAGCCATCACTATACACATCCTGACGACGAGCTCCAAAAGAAAACGTGACCTATCCTGGATCAACATCAAGTGTGAAATCCACAAGGACAGGCATTGTCGTAAAGCGAGAAAGTCCAAGAAGCAAGACGGCGAGTCTGTCTACTGCATGAAATGGCAACACATACAGAAACGTATGGTATCTGCCCACGACGACTACTTCAGCGATGTCGTTGGAGCTATAGCCCAGTCAACATGAGTGTAATGGATCTGTACCTGCCCAATAACTAACGCCGTATTGGCCCAATAAATAGAAACGGTACTGGTCCAATACTGTCTTGCATAGAGGCTGTACATTGGGCCAGTAGTAGCATAATGTACTGACCCAATGTTGTCATCATTTTGGAACAGTAGTGGCCCTGTGCTGGCAGAGTGTGTTTGTACAGTACTGGACCTGTACAGGCATATGCTGTACTTGTCCAATGCTATGTCCATACTGTCAAAATTGCATTCCATATGTGGCGCTGCATGCCGTATACTGGGTAGTATTAATGCCAGTGCCAGTATTGGGCGTCTAAGGTCAATTTAATTGTGGTATGTGCACTGTGCTGGCTCAATACCGGCTGTACCGTTAACGGTACAAACGGTACTTCCCAGTATATTGCCAGCATTGGGCCAATTCTGCTATGTTTGCTGGGAGCCTGCTTTACCTGATGGGGGAAATCAGAAGAAGTTTGGGTCTTTTGTGAAACTCGATAGAACTGAAAAGTTGGATATTCCTATACTTTCTGATACAGATGGTCTCCGCATTATCAACCAAGCCAAGGTTCAGTGTCTTAACAACCAGTTTGTGTCAGTGTTCCAGGCGATGATGGTAGACACTTGCTTAATAAAAGACCATATCCCTATCCCGCGAGATGGACAATATTCGTTTCACACAACCTGGGATTGAAACTCTATTGAAGCACATCAACCAAACGAAAGCTGCTGGTCCCGATGAACTCCCGGCAAGAATTTTGAATGAGACTACCAAAGAGATTGCTGGTACATGTCCTCTTCGTCACCTTCCTACAGACCCATGACGAAGGCAGTATCCCACCCGATTGGACTAAAGTGCGCATATCGGTCATTTATAAGAAAGGTGACAAGGTGAAACCATTTAACTATAGACCGGTTTCACTTACCTGCACCACATGCAAAATAATGGAACACACTGTGTGTAGCCAGATCGCTCGCCATCTAGATTACAACATATTGCATCAGAATGTATAGGTTAATGGGGCAGTGTTTAATATCTCAACTGGCCCACATTTGTTTGTAAATATTTTCATTTTACAGCTCATCCAATAATCTGGTGAGTAATAAATAACTGTCAGAAGGTTATTCTGGCCGTATTCTTCCTTATATGTTGTTGACTTGTTGCATTGCGTAAAATCCAGTACTACGGGATCAGTGGAAAAACACATTCCTGGATCAGTGCATTTCTCAGTTCTCGCAGTCAACAAGTTGTTGTCAATGGACAGATATCGCGGTCAGCTGACGTCCTCTCTGGAATCCCACAAGGAAGTGTTTCGGGGGCAATGCTACATTAACGACATCACAGAAGGAGTGGACTCACAATTACGCATGTTTGCTGATGACAGAGTTGTTTATCGTCAAGTACACACTCCAGCTGACCACTTGACATTTGGATTCGACCTGAACATTTTTTTCTGTGGGCAAAGACATGGCAGATGGACTTTAATGTATCAAAGTGCGCCATCCTCCCAGCTGACCACCAAGAGGAAGCCATCGATCTATGATTACTACATGGAGAACCAACACATTCCACGTACGGACTGACAATCAGGACTACATGGGTATTACCATCGAGATAAAGTTATTCTGGCAGCCACACATCAACATAGTGCAGAACAAAGCCGGAATGACACTTGGCTTAGTCAAAAGAACACTGCATGCGACGCCGCCTCAAGTAAGGAAAACAGCATACGAGGTACTCGTCCGACCACCGCTTGAGTACGCCACTTGTGCCTGGGCACGTACCCCAGACCAAGACTGGCATTCAGACAATGGAGCAAGTGCAGCTAGCGTTCCGCAGCTCGCTTTGTCACTGGCGATTACCGCAGCACCTCAAGCGTAATGGTTAATTACGTGGGCTAACCTGAAGTGGAACTCTTTATTTACAAGACGTCGGTTAAGGGATGCCACTATGTTCTTTAAAATTCATCATGTACTAGTGCGCATCAGCTTCCCTTCCATCATTACCACAGCAGATTGATGACCGCACCAGACGAAAACACAAGCACAAACTATGAACAGCTGCCAGCATCCTGCACGACATAGCAGCACTCGTTCTATGTACGCTCTATCTATCGAACTCACTCACACAGGAAGCAGTTACAGGGTCTACTGTGGAAGTATTCCAGCGAACCGCTCTACCAATCATTGACATTGTAGATGTCTGTTTTGTTTTAATCATGGACTGCAAGTTTTTATTTATTTTCTTAACTTGTGCATTTATTGTTTTAGCCCACAACGACGGGGTGTAGGGTAGTGAAGTATCATGTTGTAGCAGTATATTCTTGAAGTATGTTCCGCCTCTGAGCTCAGACTCTTGAAGATGCAGGCGCTGTAAAGTTTATTATTATGTCACATATTCCACATATATTTCACATATACATCACGCACGCACGTACGCATCCACACGCACGCACGCACACACAGACGCACACACAGACGCACACACACACACACACACAGAATAAGTTCGTCCGTTCATACCAGTCGGCGCTCTTCTGTTTGTGAGTGGCAACCAAGGAGACGGCGCGATTTGTTACCTAATTCCCGATTATCTCGCTCTTGTCATATATCAAAGATGGCGGCATAAGAGCCTTAGATACCAACCCGTAGATTCCCAACTGGGGCAACAGCGGTTGGAGAGAAGCAATGCGATCAAGGTTTATATTCTTTCGGGATATTCCCCACACTAAAGACATCCTCCAAAGGATTACAGTGTGCTCAGAACAGCCTGGGATATGGGCACCAACAAAGGCCAATGATCTAGCTAAGCTAACCCATTAACCTGTAAGTGTAAGTGATTACTCTTGTTGCAGAGACTAATGCAGTTTCTGAAATGGGGAATTGCTGTGAATGTCCACATCCTCCTCGTCAAACCAATCCAATTCGACATCATCCAGGTACCGGACCGTGCATATGAGATAGAAACCACATTTATTGCAGAGTCTGCATCAGTTTATCCAGCATATTTGGACATGAGAAGAACGGAATTCCCAATGGATAACGTGCTGCCGATCTTGGCAAAATGTGTGTGTTCGTGGCAGGCCGAACAAACAGAAGTAACTCCGGAAGACCCGACAATATCTCTCAGACCATTCTCCAGTGTCTTCCCAGTAAACAAGGCGCCATTTACGAACCTGTCCTGGTTGAGTGAGAAGTATGGACTTCTCGGTGGACTACATCAGGCTCGATCTGAACACTTCACAACCTGAACCTTGTATTGCTAGTGGCTCTCTCGTACAAGTTTCATCTTCAAGAGTGCATCCTGCTAAGTCGACAGTGCACCACAGTCATCTACACACCTATATAGCTATGACTGGATCACCATCAATGATGGTATCTGACCATACCTCTGCTAGAACCTTCCCAACGTAGCCAAAATAAATTATGATATTCTGTGTCATGGTCAACCGTTCTGCTTTGCTATCCAGATGAGAACCGAAACTATCACGGTGATTAATGAGATACCGCGCACTGCTAAGCGTGACGTACTATAACCAAACTTAAATCCTAAGCGAAATTAACCTTTTTTATTCACAAATATAATCTAAAATAGTGTCCTGATAGTCAACTAATTTTACTCCCTCCACCACCCTTTTCAATGACCCTTTAGGTCGCGCTTTTCTGTACAATTTCTGCAGAGTTTGTTGCCACACTTAGCGGTCGTGATGACGTCATCGCAGATAGCATCGCTAGGATTTAGCATGGCGCGCATCTGTGCAGGTTGGTGTTTCAGGTCGTACCTAAAATTGCAATTGCGGAATTTCATATTTTGTATATCACCGTAAAGGTAATAACCTTACCTACAAATGTGTCGCTGGATGCACACATAATTTTTTTGTTATTGCCGTTTGAACATTGCGAATGCTCAAACTTGCAATGGGACTTAATATTTTTTTTGATATCACTGCAAAGATAATAATCTTATCTGCAAGTATGTCGCTGGATGTACCCAGGTTTTGCTTTTAGTTTTAGAGTTACTGCCGTTTGAGCATCGCGAATTGCTTATAATCCTGCAATGTGTACGCGGCAGCAGATATAATGCAAGGTTGAGCAGTCGCGGTGTTCAAACGACAATAACTAAAAAAGTTAACACAATTCCTGCGTAGATCCAGGGACAAACTTGTAGATAAGAATATTATTTTTACAGTGATATAAAATATTAAATTCCGTGATTGTAATTTCGTGTACAGTCTGAAACACCAGGCCGCGCACCTCCGCTCGCCATGTGACACGCAAAATGACCACGTTGTGCGGGCTAAGTGACATGAGTTTACAATGAACAGGATTAATATTTGGCACGTT